>OX352200.1:2500000-3750000 GCA_947086425.1 Xanthorhoe spadicearia
AGATTAAGACAATATTCAGAAACAGTTACAAAAACCAGGAAGATATTGTTTGTAAAAGAAAATACAGTTTCATGGTGAGAAAGGTTTTATCTCGACACCAAAATATAGCCCCCTCGAGCGTCATGTAGCAGACAGGAAAAGAAAACATATCAAATATCCCCAACATCAACAAAACAATTCACTTATGTGATAGGCTTCGCATTACGTGATCAGGTAGAGATGGCAAAATAAGGGAAAATAGCCAATTATTCAAAATTTTCATAATCAAATTTAAAGTATTTATTAGATCATTTAATGTTATTTGAAACTTAACTTCAGGTTTTTTTCTAGATACAAAGAAAAATTGTGCTTTCTAAATCATAAATGCTTAGTATCCTCAATTTATTAGGAAACAATTCAGATAAGTACTAACGACCTATACGTCAGCGCCTTAGCTTACGTCAAAAGCAGTTCATAATAGGATCTAAACTGAATAGCTTTTAACGGTCATAGTAAGCCGCCTGGTCGAAATAAGAAGCACTATTCATCTAAACAATACGTCTCTGAATCTCCTTGAACCTACCTACCGTCGCCTTCACATTATTCTGCGCCACCAATCTGTCTTTCCGGTCACGAACGATGAGACGCGAAATTAAGAAATACTCGTAATAAGAGTAATAGCCGATTATTATGAAAGATCCATTGTAATGTCCTTGAAGGTAATTGATATAGATGACCAGGTAATATTGTTAAGTGAGTACAGCAAAATGTTGTCTGTATCTCGGTTATGCCGAAGTTATCCGTTGTGATTGAACTAGATAATTTTTTTTGTGACTGCGGCTCGTATTCAGAATCCATACCATAAAACGTGAACGTCACTGCGTATCTCGATGATTCATCACTAAGTTTCTATAAAGAACTGTAAAAAAAAAATCGGTACTTAAGCGAAGACTAAGCTAGAAGTCTAAGTGCAGACTCAAAAATAAAATGGCAGTTTTACCGATCAGCGAGAGCTCAAAAAATTGCATTGTAGTAAGATTCGCTATTTAAATGAATGTTTTCGCGAAGTGGGTCTTCTGTACTTGTTCTAGTATTTATTCTGTGGTATCATCAGTCGTTACAGTTCTATAATAGATTATGACAAGTATGATTTATTGTTAGTGAAGTACTAAAGTATATGGTTCATGTGCCATTAGCGAAGTAACTATTGGAACTGTGACAACGGTAATTATTATAGTTCCGTGTTTACCCTCACCCCGCCCATTCCTAATAGCAATATGTAGGTACTGCCAAACTTTGACTATTCCATTTCAAGAGCCATTATGAGCCTTCTGTAATTTCTGTTACATGAATAAACCGTACCATTTGACAAGCTCTTTTAATCACTGATACGAGGTTGGAAACGTAGCTTCATTATTCAGTCTATGTAACTCTAAACAGAGGTGTTTGTGAAGTAACATTTGGTTTAGCAAACACTGAGGTTGTATCCGCTTAACTTTGTCGACATCCCGCGATTTATGTTTGTTTTAGCACCTTGTAACTCTACACGCATTTTTGAAATATAAGCAAATTAGTTTTTATCGAAAACATGCTTTTTTCATAATACTGTTTTGAATCCTGATATATAGCTGTTAAATATGTCAGCCCCGGGTTTTAAGCCGTGGCGTGGTTAGGCGTCAAGACTGTCACCAAAGTTCGTTACTCTTCGAACTAACTTATGATTAAATAACACGCCCAAAATTGGCCCACAACAAATACGATATAGAACAAACATTTTTGTTGTAGGACTCATTCTTGGACAAACCTTTTATCGTCGATTTATTTTCATCGAATCATGAATGTTTTCATATCATTACTTCTTTCTTTCTAAGCATTGCTCTCCAAGCTTTATATAAACCAATCTAATGGCGGATAAATGACGTGATGTCTATTTCGGCATGATTCTATTGGTTGTTTATATTAGACTGTGCCAGACGGTTGAGTTGCAAATTTAATTATCCACGAAGCTCAAACACAATTAACTAGAGATTGAAACATCTTGTATTATTAACATCCGAATTAAATTAATAACTGAAATTCTATATGTACTTATTATTTGGCATTTGCACGAAGAATTCAATTATTTGCATTCGTTAGTTATTATGTAGATAATAACAAGAAGACATGATGCTATTTGAGTAAAAGTACTAACACTCTCAACGTTTGAAGCAAAATAATATAGCCTTAAGTTACCTGCACTTTACGATTTGTAGAAGCTTTTTATAACACAAACTTATGGCAGATCAGTATTCTTTGCTTCTGATTTAATATTTACCTGAAACAAACAATAGGAAAGTTAGTAAGTGACGAAAGATCGAATGCCGTGCATAAATAGATTTTACGTTTCGATAAATTTACATGCGCTTTATCACGAGCTATAAATGGCGTAGAAAAACATCGTCAGGAAACCAGTTAAAGTAGTAGCGTCGATGGGCTTACAGCACGTATAACAAATATGTACAATATACTTCTGACTTCTGACTACCCCATTACATCTTCAAAAGATCCCAACGTGTTTACCCCATCTTGGGAATCCAGTCGTGATCATATTTCATTTGATAAGACAATAAATTTTGCGGTCAAACAAAGTACCTCAATGGTCGGTCACGTTTCCAATCCTAATGGAATAGTAATAGGATTCGGGAACGGACGCCCCTATTCACAAACGCTTTCAAACAATTCCGGCATTCCCTAATTAAATTACCGGACATCCAAGAATGAAACAGATATTCATGTTTACCTACACACGAAAAGCTTTTAGGTGAAAATGTTTTGTACATGGTAAATAAGGAATATTACCGACTATGCAAATGTATCTATGTAGTATATCAGTCATCTGGTTACCATAACACAAGCATTCGATTGCTTAGCTTGGGACTAGATGACGTTGTGTGGAATGTCCAAGGATATTTGTTTATTTTATTTGATCTCAATGAATCATTCTAGATGTGAACCCGCAGTTTGGTTGTGAGGTTGCACTATTCAGGAATTTGTTCAGCTTGTAATTGCGTTATCTTTGATCGGCGTGATGTATGGATCCAATCACTATTTGTAGTCAGAATGTTTCGTAGAATTCGAATACCGGGGTCTAAGCTTTAGCGAATCACGTTTTGTGTGTTTTCTATCTCCGATAAACTTACCTCCACCAACAATATGGCAATACATGACACTATTAGTTACCTACCTGTATTCGTAAAAGCTATTGGCTAACCCTGAAAGTTTTTAATCCACCTGAAATTCTTAGTCTTGATATAAGGTTTTGAGCCTGCTCCAAAAATTACGCGCCTCCGATCACGAAAGCGCTTAGCTGTAAGTGACGCTTGCGGTCAACCAATCAAATTGTGGTAACTCAGAAGCTATGATAGAAGGTATATTACATGCGATTGTAGTGTAGTGTCAGTTATGTACTCACATACACATCTTGTCGGTTTATTTCTATGTTAGCATAAATCATTTATTTAGCATTTTTTTTTTGTAATAAATAAGTTCATAACCAACATACATTTTGGATTAAACTGTATTATTAATTGTATTTATTAGCTATTATTATTTTTAACTTCTTTTTAATGTAATTACATATATATGTTTATTGATATTATGTTTGTGAGAGAAAATAAATAAATAAATGAAATGAAATGAAATGAGCTATTTTAGTTAATTGTTTCATAAACCAGTAGTTGATGTTTCATAAACCGCACCCTTATTGTTTAACAGCGCAATTTCTCAGTAGTTCGCTCGATTAACTCTTTCATAAACAGTCTAACAAACATTTCAAACGAAGTCAGAAGTTGTAAACATTTTAAATATGCGCGGGCGGATTGCAAAACTCTTTTAATCTTGCGCAAAAGCCCACTTCCTACCCAGAATTATCAGAATATTTAATTGTAGTCATTTGACTACAAAAATTCTGATTTGCTATATTTAAACTCGAACTACACACGGAATACACAGGAATTTTAAAATCTCAATAAGTTACAGTGAGCTCGTTTAAAATTCAGTAGGAATATTTGTATTAAACATTCAGGCTAAAGTCAAATAAAAACTAGTCCAATGGAATCCAATGGAGAGAAGCTAAAATTAAACTTAGTATTCAATTTCCTCCATATAGATACATTTAAGGTCAGTTTGATTCTCTAAAAGAAAATTCAATCAAGCATCCTTGTTCATCGAGAAAAGTTCAATTTTCAAGAGTCGAATTGGCAAGACACGGGCAATTCCGAACTTGGCATCTGCTACGAACGGCATTAGGACTAATGTTCCAAAAGCTAGGAACAAAGGGGGCTGAACACACAAAACTAGCTGAATGTAGGTGCAGACGTTATGCATTTGACAGCATTGAATTGGTTTACTTTGTTCTAAAAGATAACATGACGACCGAATAAGGATATGCAAGTAGTGTTTAAAACCGTTTTAATTAAAGACTATAGAAGTTTGTGCGTAAACTTAAGATTTTCAACATAAAATGAAATTTAAATTCAGTAAAGTAAGGGAATAAACTGACAATACTGTTCAATTAATAATTCTAATTGGCCTTTAATCGAAGGGTGCCGTAAAATATTCAGCTATTTTGTTCCTTCTTTAGATTGGTAGGTGTAGGTACATTCTTATTGAGCTTATAAAGTTCATATTCGTATCTGTATTTAACTATAGAGTTAATAAATCAAGGGACAAACCAGTCAAACTGTTATGTTGATATAGTAATTTGATGTGAGCTTTGAGGTAACCAAAACAAAAGTTTTAGTAAACAAAAACCTACCAGTCTCACCAATTTTCGAAACAACAACTCAGTTAATTCACTCGGACTGGAAGCAGTAAAAAGAGCAAAAAAAATTCCTAATCCTGAAATCCAATATGACATACGCCAATGAATTTTTCATTCGTGCAACATTTCAAACTTCAGCTGGCAACTGAGATAACTGCTGTCAAAATATTAGCTTTTTGCATACCTACCTTTGGGAAATCCTATTGGAATATCGACCGACCACTTTTGGTTTTAGGCACCCGATCCTGCTACATGTGAATATGAATGCTATTTTCGAGTTTCAGATTCTCAGGGTTATTTTGGGATTTAAGCTCTCCGCTGGAGCTGAAATTATATAGCCAGTTTTTTAAAACAGCTGAAAGACTCATATTTGTTGGTTGTGATGTAAATGCAGTAGGTGGTTTCAAGTAACATTATTGAAAATAACATAGCTAAATATTAAATGGTTTATTTTATTTCTGAACATTTGGCCACAACCCTACTAGAGTGCTTGAAGATCTGACTGTATGTCGTCTGAGCCGTGAAAACTCAATTAAAAGTCGATTTATATAACATTATATCCATAAAAATACTATTTTAAACACGAAAACCAGAAACCAAATGTTTTAAATAAGTGCAAACTTCACTGAAACCCTAATTACTGTTTTAACTGCCAATTACCTCAACAGAAGTCAACATTAACGAATGCGTTTAATTTTGCACCCATTTTTAATCAGAATTGCCGAAGTCATTTGACTATTGTCCAAATAAATTTAACTTTAATTCAGATAAAAACTCTAATAATGCCTTTAAGTGATAAATAAAGGGAATGAATACTAAGTTAATGATTAAAAAACATCAACAGCTACACGAGCCAAATATTTCAAAATACGTAAAACGAAATTCAGTGATTTATTCATACCAAAAGCTTCTTTAATTAAGGGTTGTTAGGCAATTAAAGCAAGCCCCGGGGTTCCGGGGTAATCAAATCCACTGTTCCAAAAGCCTGAATTGAGAAAATATCGTAGTCACTAAATAACAGACAATATGTGGGAAAATATAACGATTATGAGAACCAATAACCGAACAGAGTTTAAAAATGGAAATTCGATCTGGGAAATGAGGGCAACCCCAAATTCGAAAGTGGCAATCCTGTCTATGATGCCCATGAGAGTATGAGCGTTACTTTTTACAGTCCAGCTGGTATTTGGGAGAGACCACAGATTAAAGAGCCAACCAAACAGATGGTAGGTACTTGTTTTAGGAATTTTGAACGGAAACGATTTCACTAGATCGTTAATAAGGGTTGCTTGCTTACTTTTTTAATCAAAATAGATTTTATGCATTCAGTACTTTCACTGAAACCAAAATAATTGACGAAATAATCATAATAATAATAAATTGTACGTGTAAGAAAGTCTGTAATTATACTATTTGCTTATTAATATTATATTAAATCAATGTTATTGCATATTGTTATTTTATCATGCAATTATTGCACAAAAAAACATAGCACCGATAAATCCCAGCTAAGAATGTACAATAAACATGTGATGCACTAACTTCAAGGTTGCGCAAACGAGCAAGATGCATGAGCATCAAATTATTTATTGTTTGCATGACATCACACCATACGGAAGAATAACATGTTTTCACGACTACAATATTAACTTCAATTGGGCTCGTAAGTGTATTTGGGGAAATAGGTAGAGATGTTTGTTTAGGATTACGTAAGCGGCTTTTTAAACAAGTTTTCCAATTTTCAAATTAATAATATAATTGTTCGCGTAGCACTAACAGGGACAAAAAGTAGCGTATGTGATTTCAGGTCATAAACTATAGTTTATGACCTGAAATATGTATATTCCAAGGTTCAGCCAAATTCGACAGTAGTTTTTGAGTGCAAGAGTAAGAATCATCCATAAAAACTATTTCGTTTGTTAAACCTGGTTAAATATGTTTACGTCTTCTTTTAAAATTAACTGATAAAGTGCGTAGATAAGCATCTAATTTCCGCACCAGCAACCTTGACACAAGATGTAGTAGCAAAACATAAAAAAATATGACGATGCACCTGTCCGATTTGACTGATAAGAAGCTTGCTCTAACATTAGTGATAAAATATTTTAGGTACTGATAGCATTGCTTCATGGTAAGTAGATAAGAAATACTTATTTCTACATATAAGTAAATAAATACTGATAACCTGAGTTAATCAATAAAGTAAAAGTAAAAATGTAAAGCGGAAAATAGTTTAAACGAAGTAATTAAACTACCGACTAAAAAAAGTAGGTAATTAATGTATTAATTAGGTAACTATTTTAAGTAAGCGATAAATAAATAATAGATAATTGGGTGGAAGAGATACCTAAGCAATATGAACTCTAGTCGTGACCTAGGTCAAACTTTGTGACCTATTTCCATGATTAAGATCATTATGAACACCAAATAACGCAATAAATAGTTTGATTTTGGGTCGTGTTTCTTGCCAATTATTTTAACCACAGATGACATAGAGGCATTATAAGTTGGTTTTATGTACGTATCTGTCTGAGGCAACGTCGTTCCGGAACAGACAAACCGATTTTGATAAAAACAATATTTTTTTGAACGATTCACGTAGTAGCAGCCCAGTAGTTAATGCCACTTGCGGAAAGGTATTAAATCAACTAAACGCGTTTCCAGCCTAACGCGGTACTTTAGTATAATTACTAAGTCGGACTCAGCCACTAATACTGTGCGGCCTAGCAGAGTAATCCCTGAAACGAATAGTGGATAGCTTACAAATTCGGTTGAGTAGATTATTGTGCATTAGTTTCAATACCTCCTAAATGTTTAGAGCATAACCACCATAGTCCAGAACTCCAGAATATGAATATAATTATTGTCGAATATTAGTTGGTTGGTTATGTAAACTGTAACTTAAGAACGTGTAGTCGTCATTAGCTTATTTGAGCAGTATTTCGAGAGCCCTAACTCAATAATGTGATCAGATTATTTAAAGAATTTTACGGTTTTAGAAAGATTAATCTTTATTATAATACACTGCAGAGAGAAAACATAATATTTGTTTATAGTTTTTGAAGGAGAAGTCAATCCCGTCATAGCGTTTTACGAAAATGAGCGTCAGAGCTGTCTTTCAGAAGGGATATCACTATTGTAATGTGAGAAAATGTTTTATTTTAAGCGTTTGTGGACCTGAAAATATATTCTCATAATACACTACAGCTCAAAACAATAAAAAAATAGCCTCTAAAGGTAATGAAAACAATATTTAAAAAGTACAAAATCGTTTCACTTTAACACATATTTTTTACTAGTATTTGAAGAAAAACACAAGAGTTTTATTCATTTGATGAAAATATAGGTATTTCTAAACGTACAGTTTTTTTTTCAATCAATTTCGAGCACCCAGTAATTTACAGGATTATTTTATAACCACTATATATCCGGCCGCGCGATCGTCTTCCGATTAGTCGATCCCGGGTCCTCCCAGCGAGAGGACGTATCACTTTTTTCCGCCGCCTTGTCAAACAAAATCGATAGCGTAGAAAACTCAAAGCGCGATACACTAGTATTGATACTTGTACCATATATATATATTATAAAGAGGTAAAATTTGTTTGTTTGTTTTTTTGTTTGACGGAGGTAATCTCCGACTAACTAGTCATCCGATTTGAAAAATTCTTTCACCGATGTGTAGAATGGACGGGATGGTTATCCCTACTAATATAATAAAAGGGAAAGTGTGTGTGTCTGTCTGTGTGTCTGTTTGTTTGTCCGTCTTTCACGGCAAAACGGGGCGACGAATTGACGTGATTTTTTGTGTGGTGATAGTTGAAGGGATGGAGAGTGACAGGGACATTTTTATCCCGATATTCCCGCGGGAACGGGACTTACGCGGGTGTAACCGCGGGGCGTAGTTAGTAGGCTATATTTTATTCCGGTAGTTTCATTAGTGAAGCCGGGACGTACTGCAATGCTGCATTACCACTCACTCACTCACTCACTCATTGGCGTAATAAATTGTTTTCTATGATGGTGGATGGGAAGGTTTATTTTTTTAACAGATTCGTATAGTATAGTTTGGCGAGTTATGGAAAAATCCGACTTTACCCATTTTTTGCCCCCTTTTTGCCCACCCCTGGTGTATCTCAAAAACTACAAGACCTGCAAATATTTTTTTAACAGATTCGTATAGAGGGTAGTTTGGCGAGTTAAGGAAAAATCCGACTTTACCCATTTTTTGCCCCCTTTTTGCCCACCCCTGGTGTATCTCAAAAACTACAAGACCTGCAAATATTTTTTTACAGATTTGTATAGAGGAGGTCCTGGGGAGTAAAATTCATATTTGTGTTTTGCCCCTGTTTTGCCCCTTTTTTGCCCCATTGATGGATCTCGGAAACTACGTAACATTTTTGATTGCTTTAAACGGATTTGTATAGAGGAGATTTTGGGATGAAAAAAAAAGTTTTCAGATTTGCCCCCATTTGCCTCCCTCATTTTGTTGCCACGCGTATCTCGGAAACTAGGAGACTTGGAAAATTTTAGTTTTCAGATTCAGGTAAGGCATTACAAAGTTGATAAAACGTGGTACTTTTTTTTTTTTAATTTTGACTTTTTTTTTTTCTCCATACATTTTGTATTAAATTTCGAAACTTTTTAAGGGCAAAATAAAAAATTTGAAAGAATTTGTAATATTTTCAAACGGATTTGTATTGAGGAGGCTTGCATTAGTAAAAAAAAGTTTTTAGTTTTGCCCCTATCTGCCCCCTCGTTTTGCCCACCACTGTATCTCAGAAACTATAAGACTTGGAAAAATTTAGTTTTCAGATTCATGTAGGGCATAATAAAGTTAATGAATTGAGGTTCTATTTTTTACTTAATTTTGACTTTTTTTTCTCCATACATATTATATGAAATTTCAAAACTTTTGAATGCGGGATAGGTAAAGTGGCGACAGATCTCAGGGACTTGTGACCCCCGAATGCCCCTTAAATCTAAAGGGAAAATTTATAAGACCATAACCTGTCGCGTTCTATGGATCAGAATGTTGGGCAATAAAGTAGACTGATGATAGGAGAGTGTATGCTACTGAAATGTGTATGACCCTAGAAAGATAACGTGCGCCCCAGAGGCGCCTGCGAAATAGATATAGCGCTGTTTTTTTTCATCCAACGCGTGTACACGCGTGTGCTTTCAAGCCAACTCAGTCGTCTTGGTCAACACCACCGAGGGACGACTGCAGCTATTCGGTAAGTACCGTAGTTTGGTTGCTATGACCATACGTTGCGCTCGAGAGGCGCATGTTTATCTTCTGTGAAACTTTTATGTATTTGTGTGTGATTACGTTTCTGTTACTTTTTCTTTATTTACACATAAACAAAGTATGTAGGTATACAATTAGGTTATTGTTATAAGTAAATTTTATTGTTTTGAAAACATCTTTACTTCATAGGAAGCAGAAGAAATTATGGACGAAAGAGAAATATATTCCTTTTTGAGTCAAGAAGATGAAAGGTCCAGATGATAGCAGTGACAGCGAAATGGAGGATCACGTAAGTGAAGACGATACTTGTTCAATGTGATACTGACGACAAACAGGTACATAAAAGATGCCATTGATGAAAGCTTGAACACCTCAACACCTCCTGACGACACCTCAACACCTCTGGATGACGCCTCAACATCTCTTGATGACCCCTCAACACCTCCTGACGACACCTCAACACTTGAAAGTACTCTACGTGTTATTTACACACACAATGTTTTATCTAAGCAAGAAAACCCTTAAACCGAAGAGAATATAATATGGAAAAACGAAGTATTTAACTGTGTACACCATGGATGAGATCTAAATTGGAAATCCCTACTTTATCAAAGTGTTTGAGAGAAAATATTGAGAACATCCTGCCACGGGCTATTGAAGAAGCTTCTTAAGAAGCTGAAGAGTAACCTCCTGCCAAAGTTCGCCGTTACTGTAGGCTATGTACCACCAAAAATTAAAGAATGTCTATGATGACGTGTACAAAATGCAAAAAGTCTGTGTGTGGTGAACAAAAAAGATGTTTGCAACAAATGTCTATAATTTTTTTTGAAGTATTTTGTAATTTGAGACTGAATATAATAGTCAATTTTTAGTTTGTAAGAAAAAAAACTATAATTGTTCCATAATTATTTTTTTATTCTTCTTTAGGTTTTTTAACTTTATTTACAGAAACAAAAAAAATATTTACATTATTGTACATAATACAAATAGAACCAGTTGAGCCACCTAAGGACCGTTGCAAACGGTCTATAGGTAGCTCAACTGATCCAAACCACTGTCAGTCGGAAGCGTGCCCAAGACACTGGCCGCATTACCACGTTGAATGGCAATGCTTATTCGTTGTGCCAAATAAGACACTTCAAATTATTGTTTTTATTGATTACTTATTTTGGATTGCATGGAATAATATTTTCTTTTTTTTTCTCTTTATTATGTTGGTAGGTTGCCTTTTATTTAAGTGTTTGTTGTTGGACTTTAGGATTGTAACTAAGATTTCAATGTCCGCATTTCCAAAAACGGTTCTATCAGAACACCAGCGCGGCGTATTGCCCCCACAATAAACCGCATTATGCTTCCCTTCCTTCGTATGAGCAAGTGGCCAACTCTGGTGACGGAGTTTTTAGGCCGCCTAAAGGCCTCCGTCATGGCTTAACGACTTTTTTAAAAGTCGGGACCGACAATTTAACGTGCCCTCCGAAGCACGGAAGCGCTCAGATAATATTGCCACTTGCGGTCACCCATCCAAGAAATGACCGCGCAGAGCGTTGCTTAACTTCGACGATCTATCAAGAACGCCTTAGCAAGCTTCGCCACGAACGCTTCCGCATTATGCTGAGATAGGACCATTTTGCATGCCTAAACTACTAACTACTAATTTTAGCCCATAGCTTAGTATGGCATGGTCTACGTGACCTCAGGACGGATGAAAGTCATATCACTAAGAAAGTTATGAGTATGAGTGTGAAATGTGGATGGACAATAATGGATATACAAGTAGAAGAAGGCCGAGGGAAAACTGGATGGATTGTGTGAAAGAGGATATGAATGTGAGAGGAGTGAACTTCGCCAACTACGAATGATAGAGATGAATGGAAGATTAAGCATGTTGGGCCCACCCCACCTAGTATGGGATAAGAGCAGAAGAAAGATGATGAAACAAACAACCTAAACGTATAAGTGTAAAAATACAAAAAAATCAAAATATAACAAAACGAAATTTAATATGAGCGACTGTATGGCTAAATTTTATCAAAACTTTTAACAAATGTCTAAGGGGTAGTCAAAACTACCCTACTTAGGTATGTCCAAAATTTGGAGTATTTGGACTCCAAATACATATTTATTACTTATGTTCGTTCACATGTCATTGTGCAGATGTTTACATTACATGCTTAACAGAGTCGCAAGAAAGAAATTAAAAGAAACATTTGTTTCGGCAGGATCTCGAGGGTCTTATTGATACCTGATCAAAAATAGAGATAAGTACTAAACCACTTGGCTAACACGGATCGTTGGCTAAATTCTCTAAGCACAGATCTTACATATTATATATTACTTATAAGATAAAGTATCAAAACCATTCATACCATTCGTTCTAGACACGAGCTCACGCACACTTTTACAAAAATTATAGTATTATTGAAGTGTGCGTCAAAAATGACAACTCTGCGTAGCACGATCTAATGTTTGAGTTGGTCAAGATAGCTTACACGCTCTTAAGGTAAGATATGTTTTGCGATTGTACCTCCGCTAGTAAATGAGTACGTTCTAGTCACAGTTTAAATATTCTATACCTACCAATTTATACAGGCTACGAGTTAATTTCCACTTTACATACCTAGATAGATTAGTCTGGTGAAAGTGTTGAAAACGTAACTTACCTGTCAGTCTAGTTAAATTAAGCTGATAAGTCTAACCGTATCAGACAGGTTCTACAATGTAAATAAAACCTTTTTAATTTAAACAATTTTTTTCTCGAGGTGAAGAAAATGTGTTTTTTGTCTACATTTCATTACTACATCCATTTACTTAGTACATATTATAACTAAGTATCACTTAAAAATATTTATTGTACTCCACAAACTAAGGCAACTATTACGCAAAGTCGTATGTCCCATGACCTGTAGTGAAATTAATTACAAAAATGTTGCCATAGTGTCTAATGACGCAAAAATCATTCCTTATTCGGCACAGATCGTATGAACGTAACCTAGCAGTTAATTAAGTACGTTTGAGTCTGTCCGTCGGAATGCAGAGTCCGTGAGCAAACAACTGTGGGACGTGGCAACTGAACTCACGAAAGTAAAAGGACTACAATTAACCGGTTTGTACTGCAACACTATTTAACCGCACTTTTAAGGGTAGTTAAAAAGTAGAGCAAAGTTGTAACATGAAATTGTAGGAGTTTTATGCATGGAACAACTTTGTAACTTCAAGTAACAAGCATAGTCAACTCAGTAGTGCATTTCCAAGCACGTGATTTTTGAATTATCGAATCTTGGCATGTACGAGGATGTTTTCAAACGTTTTTTTATCAAGAATTAAGTTGTTTACACGTTAAGCGTCAATGCACAGGAGATTCTTGTGCAGGATTATGCTGTGACGCTCTTTTGTATAAAAATGACCTTTTTTATTATACCTCTACTTGGCACCTTTGTTAGTCAGAAAAGAACTCATGTTCGATGCAATTGGTTATTTTTATGCCTTAAACGTGTTTTAACCATTTTTAACCATGGGGTTTTAAGGAACCTGATCAGGTACTTTTTTCACGAAAGTATTAATATAGGTTCTTAATTAACCTAACATCTCACTCAAGTTTACTTTAGGCCACTTACTCGTACGAACGAACGAACTCAAGTTAATAGGACTTTGGCTGAGAAATGTGCCTGAAAATAGCAGTTTATAAAATGACGACACAATTTGTTACATTTATATGGACTTGGAGTACGTGCCTGGCCTGCCTAATAGCTTTACAGAATGGGTTGAAAACATACCTAAGTCGTAAAGCATTGCCCAACCTAGACCTTATTTTAAGGTTAAATAAATAACCGATTAACCTCTGGAGGCAGTTCTATGTATACCAAGGCAATAATTTAGTGCTGTAATATTGTCGCAATATTTACGCAATAATAATATTTTTCCTTTATCCGTATTATTTCATCCCGACCCTTCTCTACGTTAGTTATAATAAAGACGAGGCCAGTTTCCGGTTCGTCCTGGATAAGAGAGATGTATAGTGATATAAGTTTATAAACTTGGGAATTTCAGTTGAGTAGATCTTTCTATCATACAGACATGACACGACCATACCAGCAGGCAATAGAGCTAGGTGACTCTATTGCCTTTAAGACTGTACATTCTTAAGTGATCCTGGAGGTCCGACAAAAATAAACACATTTTTCTTTTTTTCATCCTTAGTTTATTATTTACACAAATATTATTTTTGCATTTTTAACATTCAAATTCGATAAAGAGATGAAGTCCATATTTATTTAGTTACGACGATTGAGTTCATGGTACCAAAAGAGGTCATCATGACGATGCTACAATCCATTGAAACAAGAATGTGTTGTAGAGAACTAGAGTTTTACTGAAAGTATACCACATAGATCGCATGCACACAATCGGTGATAATAACAACAATAAACTATAAGCGAATTGAGCACAAAACTGCATTTACTAGCAGTGTGGTAAGTTATGTCTAGCATTGTGAAGACACGAAGATCACACGTGATAGCCTAGGTACACAGTTTTACTGGACGTAGCAAACGTGACCCAATCACACTAATATTATAAAGGTAAAAGATTGTGCGCAAGTGTAAATGTTTGCAACTCTTTCAAACTCAGCTGGACATACCAGGATAACTTGTATATATCCTGGATTAACACATAGACTACTTTTGATCCCATTATTCCCACGGTAATACTGGTACACGGGGGGTTACTAGTTCCGTGGGAATACTGGGATCAAAAGTAGTCTATGTGTTCTTTTTTAAGAAGAAGAGCGCAGGTAGGAACTATGGTAGACGACAAGAACGACTGTTGACTGTTGACTGGCCAAACAATAAAGATCAGACTTTATTCTCCAGTATCGAGTGTATATAATGATGGAACCTTTATAAATTTTCTTCAAACGTGCTCATTTTTTCGACATAAAGCTAAGGTATTTCCTTCCGTATTGAACATTTTTCCAAGAAATATGGGAAGGAAATGTTACGAGCCCGATTACCAAAGCCAAACGTAGGCATGCTTGTAGGTAAACGCTTACGCGCTAAAACTGAGGCAGAAACAGTTGTTTGTTCCTATTTGCCTCCCTTATTGGCACAACCTTCGGCCGGAAAATGCACGGTAAGATTTTTGTACATGTTTTGTATTTGCATTAATTAACATCGTTGCTTACATTAGACGTTACCGTCTTAGCCAAATAAAATTACTTTTTACGCTTGACTTTAAGTCGTGTTCAATTTTTATCAAATTTACAGACTTTACCTACTTATATTAAGGATTTTACGTTTTAAATTTTTTTAAATATTTATCTCTGTCTCTTGTGTCTTCTTGTCTCTTAACGGTCAAGATAATATTCGTGAGGAAACCCGCGGTTAGTCACTCACAGATATAGACGCTGTCCTTCCTGTAGATTATACCGATTGGCTCTTAGGATGGGTAGAGTGCTAAATAAATGCACAATATGATGTACTCGTAAACTCCTGCTTGCACTCGTTCTTGACGTTTTT
This sequence comes from Xanthorhoe spadicearia, assembly GCA_947086425.1. NCBI lineage: Eukaryota > Metazoa > Arthropoda > Insecta > Lepidoptera > Geometridae > Xanthorhoe > Xanthorhoe spadicearia. Next base: position 2,515,542 of record OX352200.1, read on the forward strand.
TGACGTTCTCGAGGCTTCAAGATCAGCCCGTTTATTTCCTGGTTGCATTCGAATTGCACAACAGATTATTAAAGAGAGCAAACAGCCCATCAAGCTACAATTGCCCAACACATAAAATTACGGAAACCTTAATGTTTGTATCAATGCGCAATAGTAAAATCTACGTTAACCATTGCAGCTTTAATTTCGTCAATGCATTGAGAGTGCAGTGGTGCGTGAAAAGCGCCGTTAGTTCCGTGAACGGCCGCGCCGGGCCGGGCCGAGTGGCGCTAGTGGTGACGCACGTGATGCATGCGCGAGCGCAGCGCAGACGCGCCTCCGCCGCGCGACAGCCTCCGCGCACTACCAATAACACCTCTGTACTTATCAGTACTATCGCGTGTGACAGTGACAATTTTTTTATTTTATTCAGAGTTGGATTTTTGTGTGAAGCTGGGATTCTCATCATGTTTCTAAAGGTAAAGCTGTACTGTTTTGTTTGGTTCTTGACTTTGAAACGGCAATGATAGGTGGTTTATTAGTAAACATTGTTCGCGTAACAATCAGCTGTTGTGGTGCAATTTTCACATACAAAATTAAGATTATAATATTGTTTTTATACAATTAATAGTAAATAATTGTTTAGTTCATTGCTAAAATAATAGGCACTTATTCAATGCAACAATGCGGAATATTATTTTATATTTTAAAGAATCTTAGTAAGTAGTAAATTCGTAGGTAAATTCGTACAAGTGTAATAATTATTTTAAGCCTTATTTTTTTAAGTATCTAACACACCAATCATCAATGCAAACATTTAGGTAACGTATTATGCAAAACAATGACATCGTAAACAGGTTAACAAAAAATTAATTAGAATTTCAAGCTTGGATAATTGTTTTCCTTGCAATTTTCCGTATCAGATCGATTCACAAATAGATTGTTCGTGAAATCTTGACAATGGTATTGTTTTCGACGCTTCGTTAAAATTAAAAAAATTCATGCAAAATCATCAGGTTAACAAAACATTATTACATAAAAACGTACTTAATTCATGTTCCTGATAATAAGAAGGATGAATTGTGGTTTAAGAACTGGTTCGCTGGTTTGGCAGGTCATTAGTAACTTTAGGCTTTACAAGCATTTGGCAAAGTTATTATAAAGTTTAAATCACGAAACGCTAACTTTCATAAACTACGTTTTTGGTCCACGCAAGAAATCTAAAGATAATGATAAGATAAGAGATTGAAAATATAGTTCACTGTACCCAGTTTAGGTAGGAACTTACTTGCTGTTATGTAAACTGTTGCGGAAATATGATGTGTAGAGATATTATGACGAGATAAGAACAGAGGAAGAAAACCTATTGAGCCATATTTTGTACTAATCCCTACATAGGGTCAAGGTAGAGATAAAATATATTCTCCTACAGCAAACTAATATTTAATTTATACATTTTCCTTCTACGTTTAGTGTTAACAATTTTCCTTAATACTTACTTACTTAGTAGGTGGTAGGTGTTAAACTTACAAATGTTGATTACAACTTTACAATTTAGCTCGTGTTAATGTCTAGATTTTTTATTACTTATGCGTCAGATTTGTTGATGTGGTTTGTAAGATGGTACTTACACAAATAAGCAAACGTTTTTTGTAAACTCACGGTTCTCGCTTTTTGCCGAAACTTAGTCTTGGCATTTCGGAATTCGAAGTAATGAATCTGCTGACGAGGCAAAATTAACAGACTCGTCACGAATCAATAATTTGTTTTTTAACCAAGGTCACAATATCTTTTGAGTCTACTCGTGGATTACCTAATCACATCAGAAACTTCGAGGCAAATTATAGTTATGATTTCACTACGCGATTCATTGTAATAAATAGGGTACTTGATATTCTGAATGAGTTTCTTTACAGTTACGAAAAGAAGCTAAGCTTAAAACATTTTTACCTTCCTTTTTTTTCCAGGAAAAAATGTTGTCGGTTTCAAATTTTAATACAAAATCCCTCAGGTTTTATGTCTACAACAATAACAAGGCCTTTTGTGTAACTTGTTTCTTCGAAGCTTTTATGGAAAGTTGAATACAGTGACCGTTGGTTTTATTTCTTCCGATTTCACCGAACATTGAATAGGGCAGCTGTTTGAGCGTGTGACCCTTAACAAAGGTGACAAAATCGACCAGCTGCAAATATGAGACCTTCGTAACATATTGACTTACAATGTTCCTACTTTTATTGGTCAGTGACTAAACTTACAAACTTGTAAAGGTAATGCTGTTTACCGCGGGAAAGATAAACGTGATTTAGTGCCTATTCTCCACATTAGACCACATAATATACGATACAATTAGAGTTCGTAAAACGAATGAAGGAAGTATAGGTAATAAGACGTCAAGGGTTTGCGTGATATAATCACGTCTTTTTTTCCATAGTGCTAGGCAGGGACCACAGATTACCACTAGCTACGATTTAAATTAATCTTTTTGTTACATAAGGCTACAATGGTACTAAATGGTTATTGCGGAAAACTATGTTTTTTTAGTGATCAAAGAATCTTGTTGCGCGTAAAACCACAGCCGCGTTTAATTTCAAATAATATAATAGGTACTTATACTTAATGGACATGACAAAAGATTGTAAGGATCATAGATTTATAAACATATGGCATTCACCTGTCTTGTGGCTATTGTTTCTGGGACTTGCCGGTTTCCCACGTTCATTGAACAGAAGTCAAGGTCACACCAGAACCTATCTGTTTGAGACAAACTTATACTACCTACCTATGCATATATATTTCTCCCATACAGTGGTATTACTTAGGTGCTTATTATTGAATGGAACGCTCGTACCGTAGCTTGCTTAGGCATGATATATAGTTAAAGTTAAGTGACGTTCTGAGCAGTATGAATGGGTGACCGCAAGTGTCGCTAGCAGCTAAACACTTTCAAGCTTCGGGAGGGCACGTTTAACTGTGGAACTGCATTAAGCTATGATGACAAAGACCTTCCTTAAAACTCCGTCATCAAATTAAGCTAATCATACGAACATACAGTAAGTTAGTTATGTAAGCAAAGCATCAAGAACGCCGGTCACGTTTCGCACTATGATAATTAAAATTATCACTCCTCGGCGAACATAACAGACAGGTATTCATAAGCTCAAGTTCGATACAACCTACAATCTACAAGTATATCAAGGTTGAAGGTTAGACCAATTTCCTCTTTTACTACCCTGCTTGCATACGCGTGTTGCTTCTTAATTCCGTGTGCTCAATCAGATTGTCAGAACTTTTTCACTTTCTTGTTCATCGTACTGACTTTAGAAACATCTTTCTGAAACCAGTACCTACGAGGAACAAGAAAGTACTGTGTGTATCTACAGAGTAGGTAAACATAACCTACTTACGTTTTTTACGTAAGTATTTAGTTTATTTATGCTCTTGATTGTAAGTACTAGGTACACATGTAGATACTTAGATGTAGGTTTTAACTTAAATATGTAGGTACCTACTGTGAGGTACAACTTAAAGATATTTTGGTGTATATAATAAGCTTGGCTAGGCACCTGCGTGTGAATTATTCAATTAAAAGCCACTGACCTTTTCCATTGTTACGCAAAATAAGTAAATTCAAGGAAATTTATTTCAAATGCGAATTCTATCGGATATGTCATTTAACATCGTTATAAACATGTATTTTGGGTCATTTTGACACTAAACAATGATTGTATCATGATCGTGTTTGTATAGAAACAATAGAGCAGGAACCACGGACGGTAGAGATCCATCCACTCAGTACTGTTTCACACGTATTTTTATGTAGGTAGGGTTTGTTTTCCTATATTCACGATAATTAGCAGGTTGTGTAATGCACCTACGGGTAGGACATTAGACGTATTAAAATTTTACCGTCATCGGTATGTTAATACCAAATGGGGTCATAATGTTCACTAAATAATAAAATAAAAAAAGATATTGTTGTTAGTTCCGCCGTTCTAATAGAGATTTATTGCGGTAGTCAGCGGTAGCGGTGTTTTTCGCAAGTCCAAGTTTTGCTCGGTTGAATAAATATTCGGAAATAACGGGGTGCAATAGAAATGCCTCGACGAAACACACACTCGGGCTTCAGATCAATTACCTACGAAAAAATTGTAAAAGAAAGTTTGATAAACGTTGGTCATGAATTAAATCTTAAAGTTGTCTATTATGCCTTTCAGTTTTGTTTAAATGCATGCACATCTTACAATGCATGTCTTATTTTATGCACATTCGAGAGGACCATGAAGCATGAAATTATCATACTTGGAAGCTCAAAATGGGTTTTGACTCCGATCGGGAAATCATTATTAGGGCGCTTGTTAATTTTCGAGAGAAATTTTTTAGCTCCCTGTACTTACCAATTTGGGCATGTTCTTTTTCTCATCGTCACGCACAAAATGTTCTGTCATAAGCTCATTTGCATCTGTTTAAAACTGTCAAGAAAAATATTACAAAAACCCACTTAAGAAAAATTAGCAGACTGTGAATAATGCGAAATAATTTTGTGGAAAACTACCTTGAAATAGCAAAATAGGATGATTAAGAACCTTTTAAGTAAGATTTATATTTCAGGATACGACCTAGTAATAACATGCCTCAGGCTCAGTATTTTAAAAATTATCCCAAATAATATGTCAGTCTGAAATATTATTTTAAAATAGCACCTATATCTTTAAATAACCTATTGGCTATTTGTAAATTTTTGTATGTAAGTAATGTGTAAATAATCCTAAGGCCGTTTTTCGAATCTGCGGATCGAAAATAGGAAACTATATCACATTCTCAATAAGAAAACTGATCCCATATTGCACATCGCACTTATGATATAACAAGTAATTATATACGAGGAACACTCAGGTCACTACGTAGATGTGAAAGTCGTCTAACTAATGCAACCTATTGCATCTCGACGTTATGTTGATATTACTTTTGACAGAATCTCGTAATACAAATAATAAAAACAAACTTGGCAATGAAATATTTATTTCTATTAATATTTGTGTAAGTTTAAAACAGTTTTGAAAGAAAATATTGGCAGGACCTCGATGATTGGAAGAGTTTTGGGGAGACTTTTGCCCAGCAGTAGGACGCAATACTTAAAAAATAATAATGAGCTTTTAGTCTATATTTATCAATTAGCATAGTATCATGGAATAGACAGACACATCTGTCAATTGGAACTTTGTCAACTCGCCAATGGATTCCGAGTTCCCGGCGGGCATGGCGCTTATTAGAGCGTGGTCATTATTTTGTTGCGCAAAATAATAGATTAATACAACAACGGTTATAGTTGCTTTGCTTTCATATATACGTCAAATTAGACCATTTATGAATATAAATGTTATAGCTGAGTTGAACCCGTTTCCACCACTGCTATGCTATGACAAATGAACGTGACTGCTGGATATCAAATCCATAGCAACGTATAGCATAGGTCTGGTGGAAAGGCACCCTTAGATAAGTCTAGCTCCACGTTTCACAGAATGCCAACTGGGTAATGTAATTGGCAAATTTAACATGACGTTAGAGTGAGCTGAGAAGGTAGAGTTTGCATCAAGTGTCCGGGTGTAGTAATAGTATTTGCCCGTAGTTTAATAAGTTTTGATGTGCAATCAATGTACGAAAGCTTTTTAATAAGTGCCAAGTTATTGAATAATATTTTGCAAGATAAATAGATTCAAGTTATGTTTGACGAAACACTAAGTGATTTTAACATTCTATTTATAAATACTTGTATAGAAAATAGTTGCAAAGTATGTACAAAGTAACCTATAGGTACATTTTGTTATTTATTTTCCAAGTATAGACTGTATAGTTACACAGGTACTTATCTTAATACTTCTCTGTTGTAATAGAGAAAAGCAGGTACTTATTTTCAGCTTCAAGTCATTTTATATCATCGTTTGTAAAGTCGTAATTTCTCATCTGTTATTTTAGCTTTTAAAATTTTAACATGAACTAAACAACGAGACCAAGTTACAAGGACACAGCGAATCTAGTTACAAACTTTACAAGCAAAATATTACAAAATTCAAGTTCAACAAAGAATTTTGGCCAACAAATTTTGTCGCGAAAACCACACAATTCAAAGGATCTGAATATTAAATTCCTTTTGTTGCTTCAAGACCACAATTTGTTTGATATTAGGGGAAACAGCCTTCAATGTCATACTCACAATTATTTTCTGTACTTAAGTGAAAATTGGAGTAGGTTGGTACCAAATACAAAAACTGGAATTAGGATGAAAATCAATGCGCATTGGTCGCAAACTAGAACCACAATATTAAAAAAAAACACCAATAAGTGTGTTCAGTTCAGTGCTCAGCTCCTCTGATGCTCAGCTGGTTGGGCAGGGAATGGGTTAGAAAACATTTTTCATTTCAATAAAAAAAAATAACACAAAGATAACTCTTTTACACCGCTTAGTCACTGCTATACAAAGTAATCTGATGAAACTATGTAGAGCGGTAGTGACGAGGACCTAACCCACATCCAAACGTGTCAAATCACGATGTTTGCTATCAGCTGATAAAACTGTAGGGTTAGGTTGTCACAGTATGAAAACCTCCTTCGAAAACAAATAATAGCTTCCAAGTTATAATTATATCGTGCCTTACTGAAAACTGAAAACGATCACCTAAGTTATGGGAGTTCAACTTGTGTTGGTGAAATGTTCCAAATTCAGTACCACCAACATAAAAGTGAACTATGAAAATAGGCACGTTTGGTTCCTACAAAATAATTTTTTCTTAAGCATGCTCTTACTATAACATGTGTTACGGTAGTATGGGGTTTTAACAAAATTAAATTTGTTTTAGCCTAATAAAATATCTAACTTTTACCAGTTAGCCATGTGGCTAAATATTCTTGGCTAGACCCTATTTTTGTCGTCTATAAACATGACCTAGACAGCCAGACACGAGGGAATAGACCGCCTTGAATACGAGATCAATATTATCTCAATTTTAAAACCCTAGAGCATTCGGCGATTACTTTATCTTGTTAGAACGTGTGTTGGTAGTTTAGTCAAGTATTGCGTTAGAATAAATAAGAAAAAGTAAATAGATAAATTTTGGAATAGTTTTTGCTTAAGAATTCAAGAGTGAACTTCTTTTGATATAGAAAAATACATGCCATAAAAATCATTATCTTTGAGATGATGGCTAACTATACAGAGTTAAAGATAAATATGTTGTGCCAACGTCACATTAAGATGAAAAAGATCAGAGAAATGATGATGACCTACAATTCTTTACCAGAACTTATCTTTATTAGTCTTAAGGTATTTCGAAACAAGGAGCTGGTTTTGCTACCTTGGCTTATCTGGTCCATTTCATGCATAAGTTCGTGTAAATGACTAAATATGTAATTGCTTTATTGCATGTTTACTAAAGTTATCCTTCTCAAAATGTTGTCGATACCAAGGTGTAATGTAGACTTTTGATTGGCAAGAATATTCACCTTGTTAATCAGAAATAGACATCTACAATTCCTTCGAAGATAACTCGAAATTCACCTACTCCACGCATCCCCTAGAGCACACTATCCATGATGAAATGTCTATAAAAACCGGTAAAGAATAACTTTGAAAACGGATCGTGTTTTCAGACTGACGCCCCCTATCGGGGTACAATGATGTTACCAACATTATTCAGCCCCCCTGATTCAGATCAGATACATCGTGCCAATAATAACAGTCCAGCTTTATGTTGGTGGTAACTGTATTCGGAATATTTACCAAGCTGAACTCAATATTGCACGGTTTCGTTTCGTATTCGATTTTGGGAGGAGGGTACCCGATTTGCGCCAGATGTAGCTGTATTCTAGAATCCAACTCTCATTTCACGTTAAAACTCAGAAAGCCTTTGACAACAGAACGCCTTTTCTCACCGTCAATATTTTCATCCACAAAGCGGCGGGTGGCAGCCATATTACCACAACAGTTCCTAGGTTCAACCTCTATTATTTATTCTATGGTTAAACAATAGATGCAGCAACTCTATCTGGAATAGTAATCCCACGACATTTTGTGATAAAGTTCTGAAGCAGTGAGGCGTACCTTCGCCTTTGACAGCAGATTGTATTTTCTCACAGTCAATATTTTCTGTACCGACTATAAATGGTAGGAACGAGATTATTCTAGCTTTAAATAAGTTCAACAATAGATAAAGCTGCAATGTCTATCTGAAATCGCAGTGCCGCGTCATTTCGCGTTAAAATCCGGAAACAGTCAGACGACGCCGCACAAAGTTTAATTCATGAGCGAAGTTTAAACTATAACTCACATTTCTTAAAGTTGAATTTAACGAAATTAAATTATATTTTTATAAATTCTTTGATTGTAAGAGATTTGGGAACTGATTTGCATCTTACCTTATGCAAAATACAAGTAAATACCAGCACGGAAACTAAACTACATTTAAAAATCATTTATGCTTAACTGCATTGGGATTTGACTCGTTTGTGCGGTTCAGCGAAGCGATGAATAGGATTTTGAGTTTCCATGCAATGCGCAACAAACCCCTATGAAGAGAATATACTTATAATAGTTGACTATCTATGTGAGTAAATTGTAGAACTACATGTTAATGATTGTATTGAATAATACAGAATATGGATTAGGCTTTCTAGGAAAACTTAACTATTGACTATGAAAACTGATGTCACGGTCACGTCGTGACTATTGATTTGTTAATAGCCTTCCACGAAACACGCTTGTGCTAAATGCTATGCAAATCAATCGTGTGAGTACAGAAATATCTTATTGATTTACAAAAGATAATCGTGCAATACCTACTCATATCAATCACATTCAAGAGACTTACAAATTTCCTAAGATCTCGAACAAGCTCTAAAGAACTCGATGCATTGAAAAAGGCAAACAAAAATCGTGTCTCAATGTTTGTAAATCAAATTATTAACTAAGCAAACTTGAAGGTTGCAAAACGGTACAAACAAATCCCAAAATAAAATGTTAGACTCTTGCATTTTCATCAGCATTTTATGCTTGCTAATTTTATCCGAAAGCCGCAATGCGAAAACGTAAGCTAACTATAATATTGGTTAGTTTATTATTTATTATTAGACTTATATTTCCATAATCATTATATTTTTTCTAATGCTTAGAGTCATATGGTTTCTTTATTCTTTGCTTAAGAGTCCGTATGTTTAAGATAATGTGGTCACTCCAAGCATTCGTCAACCTTTAACTGACTTTAAAAATAATGAAACCTTGCCCAATCCATTTCTTCGGTGATCTTGACACGATTGTGAACCTGTGCGACAATGACGCCGATATAAACCAATGATGCGGGCAATTTAACTCATTTCTGGGTAATCAATTCAGCTTCATTGTCCGACAATCAAAATAATGAAGGGCGTGAACAATGCTTATTGACAACTTAAACTTAATTGAAAACTAAGTCTAAAAACTGAAACAAGATTGTTTATTTTGAACCATACATGTTCAGCTGTCAGATTTTAGGCATTTTAGAATTTTAAGATAAAATGGGTAATCGGTGGCACGCCTAATTTAAGTATATTAGGCACATGACCACACTATGTCCAGAAGATTCCATACGTGATAAGTAATGACGTCGCTACGAGTACATATTACGGCTTTTTGAAACAATAAACCAGAAAAGTTTAAGTTCTTATAATGGACCTGATGATAATAATTAATCTTTTAAGATTATAGTACTTGTCAATATTAAACAGTTTCTGTAAACGAGCTTAAAGCATGTAAACACAAAAGAAGTAGGCTATAACTCTGTCTGATAACCTTAACCCGCCTATATGTGAAGACCTTGATATGAATGAAACCAGTTTTTAATATTTACGCGAAAGGTACATTTATGTTAATGAAGAAAGCTGTACATTTATGATTTAAACACTAGTTGTACACCTTGATTTCAATTGAGTAACGACAGATTATAAATCTATTGCAACACATGTAGTGTAAAGTAATAGAACTAATTTAAATTTTAATATGAAGGTTGTCATGTTACCAATATTCACTTGCTTTAAGAACTTGTTTAAAATCTGATCTGGAGTTTAAGACATTTCATAATATAAGGTATTAGTACTCGTATATAATATGGTATTTCATTTATAATACAATTAATTTCAATTATAAACATTTATTAAATCTCAACGATCCATAAATTTACCTTTACCCTTACATCCAGTCAAGGGGAAAACTTGATATTACTTGGGCTTAGAACTTTTCATAAGGATTAGATATTTTCCCAAACAAGGTCACAGAGGATTATCTTTTGGAAGATAACAGGTGAAAACAATTTTAGGGAAAATGTAACACAGACTACTTCAGAAAAAACGTGTATGATCGATTTTAGGATAATAAGGATTTTTTAGGATAAGCAGGTATGTATTTACAATAAAAATTATCTAAGTATATATCAGTCATCTGGTTACCATAACACAAGCATTAAGTTGCTTAGCTTGAGACTAGATGACGCTGTGTGGAATGTCCAAGGATATTTATTATTATTATTTATTTTAGTATAAAATATATTTCCTTTTAGTGAAGAAAATACGAGAAGGAAATGTATTAAACATTTGATTCACTATTCAAAATAAATACAAATTCTATTTCCTTTCCTCAGTATACAGATTCTGTATTCGATTTCTTTTCAGACACATCATTCTTCATTCATGATGTCATCATGAAAGTCTTGAGCGTCACGAACTAAAAAATGTTTATTTTTGACGGCAGTTAGACGCTATTTATTTACGAGAAGAAAAACATGTTTTAGTCTCCAAAGTGCGCTGTATCAATCAGGGAATTATATAAAATACACTGTCCAATACTATGATTAATTGATAAGCATTATCCAGTATTGTGATATTAGGAAATTACCTTGTGACATATCTTGTCTTAGTAAATCATTTTCTTTATATTATCTACCCTGAAACGAAAGAAAGCTGGAAGAAGAAAGGGAAGAAATGAGCTAATAGAGATACCTAAGCTATACCTTATCATTAAGAAGACAGGTATCTATTTTTAACAGTAACGAACAATACAAATATTGATGAGTATGTATGTTAGATATAACAATTAGGAAATTATGAGATTACTTCACGTAACTGTGTGCTATGTTTTTATTATCACGAATACATGAGCAAATTGGTTTCAATAAGTTTGGTTAGGACAGTAAAAATAGACATATAAAACCGAGAAAAATAAACGAAACAAAGATTTTTCCTCCGAAAACGCCAACGTTTTAGGTAGACGAAGATTACAAACTTCTTATCGCTTAGATTGTGGTGGTAGTACAATCATACATTTGGAAGTTATTGTTAGAACTGAATATTTAAGTATAAATTTTTTAGCATTATCTCCATAGCTTATAAATACTACCCAGATAATACTTTTGGTAATGCGAGTATAAGAAAGATGTACAGAAACATTTTTTGGCATCGCAGACAATGTATCCATCACTATAAGAGTGATGGCATACCTACCTATACAAATCTAGAAGAACAAAGTATTATAATTAGCGTCTATGGGCTTGCAACCTGTTACGAATAGAAAGTTAACTGCCACAAAAAGTGGGAGTGTACCAAATAGGTATTTAGACATAACTAACATAACTTTGAAACACCTAGACATCTTCAAAGGTTCTAGATTCCATAAAGATGTGAAAAAAACGTCTACCGCTCCCTGGGATACAGTCGTGATCATATTTCATTTCATTTATAATACAGATGTAGAAAAATACCGTCTATCATTCATTTCCAACTATTCACCACGTTTATGTGTGGTTTTTTACATCATGACGCTTTCTTCCGGTCGTAACAGCCCAGTTGCGATCTATGCCCACTCTATGTTTATTCATTAACTTATCTACATCACTAAAGCTTTCAATCATTATTGTATATGTAATATTGAACCGACGACGGTTAAATTATTCTGTTATAAACAAACGTCAATCAGAATAATGTTTGGTTATTAAAATGTTTTCACAAATCTCTAGCAGTTGCTACAAATAACTACTGATGAATAAATCAACATGATTTGCTGTTACCTGGCGTCTCTTTTATCTGTTTTCTGTTTCACAAATCTGTAGAAGTTTACTAAAAATAACTGGTGAATTACTGCCAGTCTCATTGATCTATCTATCTATTTCTGGTTTTGCTAACTGTCGGTAGATATTTACCATATTTTGTATGGAAATAATGTCAATTTTCTACCCACAGTAGGTTAAACCAAAGATGCCATTACCAATTTTCTGTATGAGAACGTCTGACGAAGTTTCTACATTATAATCTAAATTTACCTAATCTAGTAGGAATAACCAGATAATAAATGATTATTGGTAACGTTTCAATATTGTCGCAAGATTTCATGTTGTATGATTGATGGTTGATGAGAACTCGGATTAAGCAATCGATAAGAAAATAAAACAACTGCAACTAATAATGAATCAATTTCAAATAATTCTAAAATGTCCTTCGATAGTTGATTGGCCCCTCGTGCGTAGTTTTAGTTAAAACGTATTACCTATTACCAAAGAATAAATAGTATAATTATTATATTGCTTTTATCTAATAATGTTGAGGAGTATACAAATCCTATTACGTTTTCAGCAGAAAACGTAAACAATCACTGAGGCTGCGGACAACAAACGATTTATTCATTAGACTTAGACCTTGGCCTCGAACTTGAAGACGGCCAATAGTTACATAATAAGCAATTCAAACTTTTACTAGCGCTGATCACGAGATGAATCGTAATAGGTACCTACCTTCAATAGTCAGATGAGTTTTGCGGCTCATAAATATCCATGGGGTCTCTGGCACCAAAACCTAGAATTGAACGTGCTCTGCATGTAAATGACCTTACTTTGCCAAGCTTTTTACGGTACACATTGACATGTTTTACTTCGTGAAGGGAACGCCTGTTCTACTTAAGCTTGCTTAAGGTTCTTTTACAGTTAAAAAAATTCATGAAATCGTATACTATCTTTTGTACTTAAAAAGTTAGGTGACAAATAGAGGACGAGATGCTTTTTATGCATTTTTAATCTTGTAAAATAGTTTATTAATTCAGACGTGACTTTGCAGAAGTTCATCTTCAGATATTGTAAATTTCAAAATGTATTATAGAACACAGTTTATTAAAGAAATTCTCCACTACCAGACTACTAGTATACTCAATAATATTTTGAAATTTTCAATATGTTGTAAAATCTAGAATAATATCTGTGGTTGAACCCTAGGTTTTATTAATAACAAACGTGTGTATCGTTTTCAGTGTATTTGATCTAACAACGCGTTTCTGGGAAAGGTTTCGTTGAAAGGACTGAGAAATCATTGTGTATTATCCAACATTGACCCCGGGGCGAGATTTAGATCTTTTCTATTATGAACTTGCTGGAATCGTGATGGGGCGCCGGAACATTTTTCAATAACAGGGAAAAATGTATTGTAGCTTACTACAGATACTTTTTTATTGGTTTACGTTTTACACTTTACTTGTATGATTCATGCATTTTACCTACATGATGTTAGAAATTCACCGATTTAATTAAATGATGACACCCTGCTGAATCAAAAACATTCGTCAAAATAAAGGTAAACCTGCATGTGCGCTGTTTCTTTTTTTGTGTACTTACCTAATTGTCATAGGTTTCTAGAAAAACACCCAAAGATTCAATTAATTTCGGTACATTTATGCAATAATAATATGTTCTCGCACATTGTTTCCGAACAGCATGACTGCACTTTGCTTTGCCTAAAGCTCAACTTAGAATCTAAGCCGAGCTGAGATCTTCAATCCATCTATAATTAAAGGAACGAACCAAGACCAAAACTTGTCGTTAGCATTTCGGCCACAGAGTCCACAGATAAAATTATTTCGGGCATTTCCAGACCACTTAGAAGCGACAACTTTTATTAGCAATGAATACATCTTAGATTGTCGTTAAGTCGCTGAAAGCTTTAGGTTAAGACGTTGTTAATTTATTAAGACATTAACTTCGTAATGGTGTAGTTTGTAGATGTAAGATGAGATGTCTGTAATATAAGATGTCAAGATTTCAGGGTAATCCTCCCAATATTTTCTTCGATTTTAATCATATCTTTTTATCTTGTTTTTAGTCTAGAACCTACCACCTCATCTCTTGTATGGATAATGGAATTGGCCAATTGTCCTAATCTCCATTAGTATTTTATAAAGAAACAGGTACTACAAAAATGAGTTTGTATGAGCTAGTGGTTTACTCTGGTGACGCAGTTCTTCGTCACAGCTCAACGAGCACGGAAGCGCTCAGCTGTTCAAACCATTCAGTTGTCAGCCATCCAAAGTTATCGCTCAGAATGTTACCTAATATCAGCGTTTCAAGAACGTCGTAACAAGCTACTAGTGTTTTAGACGAGTATATTTTGATAAAAAACACAGGATGTTTTACTATTTCAAATGAGTCTTGAGCAACATTAATTTCACGGATGCGGAGCGTCTATTCTCGCACAAATCCGCGCTTCCTGAAGTGCCATTGTTTCATCCGCAAGTATAATGTATTCGGGAAAATTGAGATCGTCCTGTGTTTATTTAAATGCAACTACTTGATGTTCTCGACCTCTTTTAAACTTTAAATTATCTTAATATAAGTATTCTTGGAAGCACATCAATTGACCATGTATGTAGATACTAAACTTATCATATTACTTTTCGACAACGATTTATTTTTGGTAGTGGTTATAATATTTGCATCTTGGGACAGACTGAACAGATTAAATTTCATACTCCTAGTAAGACTTAGTCTGTATTTTAACAGTAATCATACTCAAACCCATTAAATTCCCAGTCTCCTAACTATCTCGGGTTGGCTTGATATGATTAAGGTGATGGGTTGTGCGAAATGAAGTTGGCGTTCATTCTCAACACGAACTTGCTATTTTAAAACTGTTTTATACTACGGAATTTAATTTTGGACTGAAATGAGATGATTTTATTACCCTAGGCTTAAGACTTTAATTCGTCAGACAAAGGATTCGTCTAAAAAGTTTTGTTCTATAGTAAAACTGATTAAAATTAACTTTCTACATAATATAAAATTTAGGGTACGAGTTTATGTACAAGTTATAGGGATTGAATTTAAAAGGTTGGACACAGGAAATTGTGATCCCTGACGGGTTTTCAATTATTTTAAAGGTGGGGCACTTTTGCAGCAATCCTTTTCGGACGAGACCCGTCCGATTTTAATTGACTTTTAAGTTTCAGAGCTGCTCTTTCTCTTAAATTCGAATTTATACTTCATATTCCGGTAACAGTAGAAGTTACGCTACAATACTATTCATACTACGGGCTATACTTGAATATTAGATGAGTTAATCGTGTGCTCCAATAGCAATAACAAGGAAGGTTGTAAATAAGCTATGTAGATTGAATTTTATAGTTACAAAGCTAAAACTTTGTAAATTAAATCTTTAATAATTCTTTACTAAATGAGATACGAACATGTGTTTAACTCACAAGTCTGACTTCAAATCGGAAGTCGAAAACATAAAAACATTTTTGTTACACCACAAGAATTAATTATTTCAAAGTGGTCGAAACGTCGAATCTCAAGTGTCAGAGTTGCGAGATTGGGCCGCTCTCAGTCGCGCGTCATGTCACAATGAATATTTATAGATAGACCTACGGAACGACCACGAAAAGACAGTATAGCGGTCCCCTTTGGCTTTTCATAATATGAACACAATATGTTTTAATTTGTAGATGCTAAAATTCCTGATATATGTAGGAGTATTGAGACATTTGGTGGAATTTCTTACAGAGTGAAAAATGTATCTGGAAGTCTGTTTGTCGTTTTAAGACAAAACTGTCAAGTGTTTTGCGACGTGAAATAGTTTTACTTAAGTGTATCATAAAGTCAAGATTGTTTTACTTAAGGTGGTTCGTTTTCCATAGTAAAGTATTTTTACATTTACGGGCGAATGGAGCCATAACCTTAACTCAAATTATATAATTTGGCATTTATTATGATGTTTATTCGCGGCAAATTATATTTACTACATAAAAATAGTATAATAATCGCGTAAATCAGTCACAAATTCAGTTCAATTTTGTTAGTGTATGAGTGTACACCGACAGTATCGTATGCTAAGTTAAAAGTTTAGTTGTGTGTGTGCGGCTACGTTGCCAGCTCGCTATTCTCGTTCGTACACTGTTGCCGTTCTTCTCGGCGATCACGTGGATCCTCAAATCATCATTGTGAATTCGTGGGGGAGTTTATTTTGTTTCTGCCATTTTATACAAAGGTGTTGCCAACTTTGCACTTTTGATACTAATCTGACAATATTTTCATATGCGTAGCCCCATTTGATTATATTTATAAATTATAACTTAGCATTATGTCTCGCTTTATATCGTTATTATAAGTAATTTTATTTGAGAAACGTTTCTATTGAGCATGCAAAATATCGCGGATGATGCCGAAATACAAAAACCTTTTAAAAATATATATGTTTAGGTACCTACTTACTTATTTATTTTGCTGTCGAAAAGGTTCTAAATAAAAAAAAGTAACCAAAACCCGTAAAAAGCAACTAATTCTTCAAAAAATACTTACTTACTTTGATTTTTCTTCTCAATTTCATTCAAATATTTTTTTTTGTCCAGTTACAAAATTTTTAATAAGCCCAATACATAATAATTATGATTTTATTTCACAGATTATTTTGTCCTTCGTACTGTAGGTACTTGTTTGTTGCAATAAAGCACTTATCGAGTTGGTAGCCCCGTTCAGCATACCCTACCTAACATACCAGACAAGACAGACATGACATGACATGACTTGTCTGTCAGTGTAAGGCGTCCGTTACATTACAAAAGTTTTCTTTTCTATCGTGGGATACTTTTTTAGGTGATTAGAATTAGTAAAAAATTGCAATATAAGATTTTAGTGGTTATCTGTTCGTGTTATTGCACCGATAGAAAATGAAGCCACGAACTTCCCGAAAAGACTACCTACCTATAAAAATCACCAATATTCTGGTTCAAGAAAAAGTCGCAAACGAGTTCAAGGACAAATCGAAGAGATCAAGAAATTGAAGATATTGAACACCTGACCATTGGGCAACATGAAAATGATGTGTAGGTATAATACACACAGATGTAACAGGCTCACTGCCAGCCAAATGGTAAGTCTTTCAAATGGTTGATTCAATGATACTCCAGTTTTGAAATATACCACAAATTAGCACATTATGCTCAATTTGGCCTCTGTTACAGATATGTAAACGAAAATCGACAACACCCTGCCACAACCATGTCAAAACAATATTATATAAAAACAATATTCTGACCAAAGACATGTCGTATGGTCAACACAATGAGTCGGTGGCAAGGACATTGTTTACAGAAATAATGAACAAAAATGTGCGACCAGCAGGCCTTTTCATTGACAAAGAGTTTGGCTTTTTGGGTGCTAGTCCGGATGGTATGTAGCATAATTCATTAGGTACAAATTATTGTTTTTCAGTCCAGATAATTTGTGAAAATATTATTATTTACTGCAATCAATGAATTTCAGGGGTTATAGAAGAAGAAAAATCTATTCTGGAAATTAAATGTTTCCCCTCATTGGCTCGCAACAATCAAGACATGAATGCTGCTGCTAAAGATAAAAAAAACTTCCCATTGTACAGGTTAGTAGGTACCAATTACATGCAGTAAACATGTTGTTGCATGCAGTAAACAGTGATCACCTGTGTCCTTTATTTTACTGTCTGAACATATGTATTTTTACACCTACCTATTCTTGTTACAGATTCAGGGGCAACTACGGGTTTCTCAAATGAAGAAATGTTATTTTGTGGGCTATATCCAGCTCATGATATTACAGTCCTAGAAATCGAGCGTGACGAAAATTTTATTTTGGACGTGTTACCTAAATTGGTATCATTTTATAAAAAATCTGTTTTGCCAGAGGTGGTACTTCGAAAAGTAAAAAATAATCAAAACTGCATAGATGTATCACTGTGGTAGCACATTTATTATTATAATATTACTTCTCGAATAAGACTTCTCAAATTATTGTTTTATAAATGTTTATTTTATTGTAAAATGTAATTTTACAAATACTTACCTAATAATGTAATAAATAATAACTGCAATAGTAAAAACCTGATTTTTATTTCGAACTCGCACAAAAATACATAATATATTTCACGACTAAAATATCTATTATGTATTTGTATAAAATTACAAAAATATAACAAATATAAAGTTCAAAAACAGTATGTCAGTATGAGATTCGAACCCGATACCATTTGAATACAGGTCAAGACGATGACGCACTCGGCCAGATTAAGCTTTGCAAAGTGAGCGAAATTTACTAACGCTTCCGTTTACGATGAAATCTTTGTATGTGTGTGTGTGAGTCACTTGCGCGAAACGGCGCGGCCGTTTCTCCGGAGCTAAATGGACAAATATAGTGATTTTAACACTTAAAATATCGTCTAAGTATTGTTAGTTACATCAAAAATATTACGCTTTTACGGGCAAGCACTTTTACTTCCTAAAAATTTGTTCTATTTTGGTGAAAAAAAATAAAAACGCTTTATCAGGACATTAACGCCATCTAGTGGCGCGGCAGTGCCTAGCTGACCGTAACGTTCCACCTTAAGTATGACATTTAACAAAATATGTATCATTATTATTGTGTGTGTAATGTAATTTTTAGTGTTCAATAACGTCGTCGGGTGCTGCTTGCAGTAGGAATTTGGTTTCGGAATCGGATGAGCGATGGGATTTGTTGACACCAAAGAAAGAATCGGGCAAGAACCTGATCGATCAACTTAAGTTATGAACTTTGATTTAGAGAAGAAAACCAAGTTAATGGTGTTCTGAAATTCTCTAAACATCTCTTTGCTTTTACAAAATTGTATTCCGACACATTCTTAACACATTTACCATAATGTTATGCATACGTGTTTACGTGTGGTTCAAATTTTGCTACAATTTTAAAGACAATAGCTTAGGCGTTCTTGTTTTCGAGCGCCGTCTTTATGATGGAGACGGTCATATTTTGGCAAAATTTCAAATAGTCTGCTGATGTCGCCTGAATTAATTTGCGTTTAAAATAATAGGCAAGATTGTACCAAGATTTACATTATTTCTCCACAGAAAATTATTAAACTATAACACAATTGGGTAGGTAAAGTTTTATTAAGTGTAGAACCTTTGAATGTGTAAAATAAAAGGTTTTTAATGATACAATTACTTCGATAACTATATTTTATCGTTTCTGAATATTTAATTAAACTATTCTTTATTTTCTAGTTCAGGAGTCCGAGAACAACGTTATTTTTCTTATAATTAAGGCATTTCTAAGTAATAAATAATCAGACAAAGTCCGCCGCCAAAGTATCACATTTAACCGTAAATTATTTCCGACGACAAATTGAAGTCGGAGTATAGTTCCTTGTTATGAAAACAACACTTATTAAGCTAGTAGAGCTAGTTTCAAGGAGATAATAGCTGTTGTACCTACCTTGTTACCTGTTTATTTATGAATTTTACGTAACGATGAGTATTTTTGCAAGATCGTTGTTGTCAACGGCTAGAGCAATGGCAGCTTGCCAATATTGTCCAGCCGTACAACAAGTCTGTAATCTCTGCGAGAGTCAACATAATACCTACTTTGCGACAGTATCTTATCTTTCTAACCCATGGAAGATCATTGTATGGATATCGCAAACCAAGATCAATATTTGGCTTGACGTCAGAAAAATACATGACTAACACAGCGAACACCAAAAGCTCCAAGATACCTTGTCCAAACAATACAATCGGAAACTGAATACAGCTTTATCTAATCTAAGATGTTGTTCGTTTCAGGCACTCGGTGGACTCGGTCGCGTCGTATTCTAGCCAGAATCACGTTGACCGTATAAGGGCACAGAATTTCTCAGCGGCTTCTTGTCAAGACGAAGGCGACTTCGGGTCGATCAAGACAAGCCTCTTCAGACGATCTTCATCCAATTTGGAGTACCCGAACAAAAGGCCGGAGAGCGTCACATCCAACACCAGCTCAACAAGAAGCCGTCTTAGAGAATTTGTCGAAAGGAAATCGAGTCAAGACGAGCACAAATCCGCGGCGAACACTGTCGGCGACATACAGTACTTTGAGAACCCCACGGAGACTTTGGAATTTGACAAACCACGGAGTCACTCTTTGGAGTCCAAAAAAAGCACAGAGGAACGTCCTAAAAAACGTAAACTCTCAAAAAGCAAAGAAAAAGATAAAGACACATCTGATAAAAACAAGAAACACGAGAAATACCAAAGTAAATTAGCAGAGTATTATAAACTACCGGTTCAACTGCCTCAAGATGAGTTTTATCAGCATTTGACCAGATCAAAGGCGGCGGAAGATCTCCTTCAAAAGAGATTTTCAAATTCTGATACCGAATTCAGTGGAAGTTACGGGCGAGTGTGCAAACATAAAGAGCCCGAAGGTTCTAATTTGCGGCGCAGTCGCAGTTTGGCAGTAATAAGAGAGGAAACATTTACTGACTTACAAATACAGAACCACGCCAAGAGCAAGAGATCACAACTTATACCCAGAGCCCGCTTATTTGATAAGCCTTGCTTCAAGGACAGGTAATGCTTATACTTTATATTATTTTACTAATAGTATTATAAACGCGAAAGTTTGTATGGATGTTTGTTCTTTCACGCGGTAAACGATTTGGCTGTAACTTGAATGAAACATAATTTAATAGGTCATAAATAATATCAGATAGGCAAAATTTTGTACAGGTTGGTACTACGAAGCTTCAAGCTAGTTTTGTGACAAATTAACTTTTGTCAACAAAACCGTATGTTGCAGAGCTTAACTTAGTATTCAGAATGAGGTATATAGTTATGAAGAAGACTTGAAGAGTAGATATTGTTTATTCAACAAAGAATTCTGTAATGAATAACTTGAGAAGTTACCTTACACCAGCATTATTAGGTTACTACAATAGCACACAAAAATGACTTGCCAGTTATCAGATATTTAATTTACCAATCTTTATATCTTTCAAAAGTTAGACGAAGACATACCTAATTATAGATATGGTATTCTATTTCTTATTCAAATTTATTTCCTCATTACAGGTTGATTGGACGTGCGAAGTACCAAACGAAGGAAGAAGTTTTGGAAAGCATCTACATTGACAGCACTGCATCCTGTTTTGGTGAGATAAACGCACAAAAAGAAAACTTCAAACTTGAAAACAACGATAAAAAGAACGAAAAAGAAGACACTTTATCACACAACGAAAGCCATCACACAAGATCTGTGAGTGGAAGCTGGCCAAACCTAAACGAAGAATCAAAAC
This sequence comes from Xanthorhoe spadicearia, assembly GCA_947086425.1. NCBI lineage: Eukaryota > Metazoa > Arthropoda > Insecta > Lepidoptera > Geometridae > Xanthorhoe > Xanthorhoe spadicearia. The sequence goes on from OX352200.1 coordinate 2,536,914, forward strand.
AAACAAATCTTTCCGAAGATAGCATTGGTCATTCTCGTAATCCAAGTGAAATTGATAGTTTAGATTCAAACTACGTAAGAAAACATTATAACTTTGAAGCACACAGGAAACATTACAAAGATAGCTCACCAGATACGGAACGCTCTATTGAATCACCAAACCAAAGCAAAGAGTTGTACGTCACCACAGACGAACATTGTACCGATAACGAAGACAAAGAGAGATCCAAAAACAACACACCAAAATCCTTTACAAACGACAGTTTATCCAGGAAATCTTGCGAAAGACAAAAATCGGATCCGCCAGACGAGAGAATTGTCAATAATACAGAAACATATGATGTAATTTTAACTGAAAGTAAAGAAACTGAAGTAAAAGATCAAGTCAAACCAAAAACTAATATTGAGAAACCAGATCACGACGCTCAGTCATTGGTTTCTGAAAACGACGGCACTATATCAAGTCCTGCAGATAGCATTACTTCCTACATTTCGATTTCAATAGCATCTTCCGATAAATCTCATAAGTTGGAATATTTAGCTAATTCTTTAGCTGAAAAAATCGATGAATATTGTGATTCACAATTTAAGGAAAACGCTTCTGTTACTTCGCAAACTGTAACAGAGAATAATAATCCTGATACTGATCCTATTTATACAAAAGTTAATAAGAAGAAAACATTCGCAGATATTAGACGAGATTCGTTTTTGAAGAAAAACGGAAACTTATTCAATGAAATTCTGAAGAATCAAAACAACGAGGTCTACGTTAGCAACACTTACATTGAAAGCGATAACTATTCTACAAAAAGTAACGGTACGTCTTCAAAAAATATAACAACTGAACCTTTTGTAACAACCTTAATAGAAAATCAATATTATTCTCTACCGGATATTAACATAAGCAAATGTTTAAGAAAATCTGAGAGAATAGATGCTCAACTGCGGGAAGAGGACCCGGAAGATATACCTTGCGAAAATACATATGAAATCGCTCAATCCCACTTTCGAGAGATTTTATCATCCAAGGGCAACGAAAACTATGGTCAACTGAATAAATCGTACATTAACTCTAATAGTTCATCAAAAATCAAAACCAACAATTGTATATATTTGCCGGAATATTCTGAACCACAAATCATACAAAGTTTTGCTAAAATTGAGGACGATTTGAAATCTATTATAACTATTGAAAGTTCGAATGCTGATGACAAAGACGCTAACTTTTTCCGATCTGATAATCACCAAAACGAACGTGAAATTAATGAAATTGAAGGGACGATTCGAAATAACAAAGTTATTACGAAATCAGAAAGTTTAAAACTTGCTTCTAATAATACTTATCGAACTGAGATAGTGAAATCTCTTTCCAACGATAACATTACCACTTTTTCACAAAAACCTCGAGCAGGGATAAAGAAACATTATTCACTTAGACAACGTGAACCTTTGGACGACGAGTTAACTCGAGTTCCAAGTCCAAGTACTGTCGAAAATACTGTCTCAAAATCTAACGACCCTTTAATTCCGAAGCATCCTCAAATTGGAGATATCAAGACAAACTCGTTACTCTCTAGAGTGCAATCATTTAAAACATCTGCAGAATCTAGCATAGCTTTAGTTCCTTTAAGTGGACACCAAACTATAGTTATAAATCCGCCTCTTACTCAGGACTGTAATAAACAACCATCAACAAAAATTACATTTGATTCATCTACGAATCTTGACTCAAAAACAGAAACTTCAGCTAAATTACAAGATAAACAGATTGAAAAAACCGAAGTAAAGAAATCCACCAACGACAGTTTGGTTGATACTTCTAGTTACTTTACTCCTAAAGATCCTTTTATAACAATAAAATTAAACAAGGTTGTTAAAACCACTATACCAAAACTGAAAAAAGAAACAAGCGACAAAATAGCATTCGTCCAAAATAAATTCGAAAAACCTCCACCGAAATTAATAATAAAGGACACGAACAAAAATTGCGTTGACTCACCAATTTACTCATTCAGAAAAGTGAGTTCGAACATGTCAAGGCCGCAAGTTCTTCAAGTAATTGATTCTAAGGCCACTAAACAGTCGTACACCGCAAAAATGGAAAAAACTAACGAAGTCACAACCAGCACAATAAGTGCCGATAAAACGGAATGTTTCACAGAACCTAAAGAAGAAATCAAAATCGATATCAACACTAAAGAAAAATTGAACAATGCTATTAAAACTGACATTGAGTATCAAGAGAAACTAAATTCAGTAAAAAGCTACTGGTCAAAGCTTATTGACAAATCAACAGAAAACTCAGAAGAATCCAAAGAGGAGTCTAAAGACACTGAAGAAGATTTAAACAATAATTGTACTGAAGATAATACTTGTGGAAGTAAGGAACAGTCAAATGAAGATAATGTTATTACTCCTGAAATATCAGTGGGAAGCATAGTTAAGTCCCTAGAGAGTGTGAAAATCGTTGACAGCATTCGTAAAATTAGTCAAACTAAGTTGCAACTATGGAAAGATGAAACTGAAAAAGTAAAAAGCGATTCTGAAATCGAAGAAACAACTTTGGAGAAGATAGTCAAAGAAACAGATGGAAATGTGTATGAAAAACCATTAGTTAAAAATTTAGACACCGATCTATCTAGAGACACTCCTGAAATAGAAATAGTGGAGTTGAGTAATGTCGATAACCAAAACCAAAAAACTCAAGCTACTCTGATAAAAGCCAAAGGTTTTGAAAATGGATGTGATGAATTTGACCACGTTAGATACAAAGTTATGAAGTCAGAATTGTTTAAAAACAGCATGATTGCTAACTACCGAAAAGAAGCTCAGTTTGATGGCTTGCTTCAGTATCTACAAGATTATAGTTTTCAGGAGTTACTTGTGAACAATAACATTGTTATTATTGAACCAGTAAGAACGAAAGTGGAACCATCACCCAGGAAAAATACAGAAACGTGTAAAATTGCACCAACACTCTTGAAGAAAAATGAGAACACATCAAGCCTGATAGATAAAACAAAAAGTAACATGCGTAGACATTTCTTTTACCACCCAATTCGAGTAAATAAAGAGATCATAGAAGAAGAGTTACCTAACCCAGATACAGTAAAGAAAGTTCGCAACCTATTCGAAGATACCCTTAAAATGAAAACTCCTGTGACACAAGATCCGCCTTTAGTTAATGAATCCCTAGGACTCACCAGGCGAGCTACATCATATAGAAACTTGAATGAAGACTCAAAAGTTTCTAAAGTAGTTGCTAGAAAGAAAGTCATACGCCAACTAACAATCGACACTTCATACGGTAATAAGAAGTGGGACAATGCTAGTTTGTCCAGTGGTGTTTCGAGTGGTGATGTCAGTTCCAACAATGAGTATGAGACGGACGGTCTCAGCCCATACTCACAAAAACACTTAAAAGACAATGCTTACAGTTCCAGCGATGAGTATCTTTGTGATTCAATGAGTCAAGATTTTTGTTGTGAAAGTCAGTATGTCAGTCCTGATATATTAAAAAAGATAAGAGAATGTGGTACATCAGTAACATACTACGGAGGTAAAGTTTTAAATTCAAAAACTGGATCTAGCGTCAGTCCTATGACAAGAGCAATAATGGATGAAATCAAAAGTCTTCAGAAAAATTGTAGCAGAGATTGCTATTCCTGTCAAACCAAATGTCGCGGGGAAAGGTGTTCATGCCTCGTTGCGGATAAACATAAACAAATGACTGCAGACAAGCAAAATATCGTCAAAAGAACTGCGTCGGAGAGTAGTCAAGACAGTAACAGAAGTAATGATGGATTTCCTGGATTTAAATTTAAGTTGGTGAAATCAAATAGTTGCAGTAGTAGACTCGAGTTAACCGGTACAGACGAAAGCAAAAATTTAAGAAACAAATACAGGAAACAAAATTCAAGGGAAGACCCCCCACTAGTTTACGATGATGAAAACTCGGTCAAAAACAAAATATGCAGATTGGAAAGCTATTCAAAAGGCATAGTCAAAACTCCCTTTGAGAAAAAAGACAATGAAGACAAAAAGGTGAAAGGTAAACCTACAAGCGCACCCAATAAATTGACCGACTTCAGTGTAAACAAACCAGATGCACCAGCACACAAAAATCAAACTGTCACAGAAACTAAAGTTGAACAAGATAAATCACAAAAAGATCAGAATAGCACAGAAGATATTCAGTCAACAGCACATTGCGATAAACAGATGTCACCTGATTCTCACACTTTTGAAAAGAAATTTTACTATGTAAACGATAATATAAATCAAACAGTGACAACGACAGGCAAATTCGGAGAGATGGTCTTCGAAGAGTTTGAAGTTTTAGAATCGTGCTACGATAGTTTGAATAGCAATAAGTCAGTGAAGTAATTTTAAATTACACTCATTTTAAGCTATTGCTTACACCAATGTGATCTGTACTTTTATAACGCTGTTAAATTATTAACCTTCTCTAATAGAGATATAAATATAGAATATAATCATGTATCTAATTTAATTTTAGTCATAGACGAGTAGCTATAACATTCTAATGTACCGATATATTGGTGATGGTCATTTTTTGTGTAATAAATGTATTTTACTATTTGTTTGCGTTTCACTATCCTTACCGTCAAGTTTTTCAGGTTCGATTTTAGTCGGACTTGTTTTTGATCCATGTGCGCATACACTCGTGAAAAATGAACGACGAGTAGGCCGCCATCGACGACACCATGATTCCTGAGAACAAAATATAATTAATTTATAACAATTTGAGGCCTTTTACCCAGCAGTGGCTGTTACCGGCAGGATAGATAGATAGAATAAGAAACCTTATCTCTTTATCAACCAAGAAAGAGCAGATTATTTTGTGGCTGTGCATGATAATGATGATATCTAAATCATCTTGATCAGGTCAGTTTTAGTACGAGTTCCGACCGCAAGGGGTCTACCTACACCTATCGCGTTTATTATCCAAACGTAAATTGTAAGTACAAAAAGAGTATGGAATAATATAAAGCAACAGCGATATAAAACATTTGCTACGATGCTTTGTTTAGGGGCTGGCATTGAATCAATATTATTTGAATTACATTTTGTAATAACGATAAACTCTTAAGTCAATATTTTATGATGGTGTTCTGATCGCAAAAGTTTTAAAAATACAATTTAAAATACCGCATCAAAATTCGTTCATCCGTAGTGATGCCACAGACAGAACACAGTAACACATTATAAGTTTATTACCCCTATCTTTCGAAAAAATATTAGTTACGTACGCCGAACACATTAACGAAATAAGTTTTTAGTTAAACACTAGTAAGAATATACATAGGTACCTATACCAATATAAGCCGAGGCCTATAGGTGCCCAACAATGGGTCAACGGGGCTGACTGAGATGATGATGATAATGACTACGTTTAGTGCCACTGGCTCATATGGGTAGAGTGGTAGACAGAAAAGAATACATAATCACGTCCTTATTTTTTTTTGCACTGTAGATGAGAGAGATTTTTTTCGAGACTTAGAGACGTATACCATACCTCACCCTTGAAATATAATCTCGTAGGTACTCGTATGAATTGCGAATGTACTTTTTGTGTCTGTAGCGATTAATAAATCCAAGTTTTTTTTTCGTCGTGACCTTGATTCCCCTTACATACGCCGATGGGCGAAGTAAATAAAAGCTTCAAAACAATATCAAGCTATTCTATGTTCAAGAAACAAACTTTAAAACTTCCGCGTGCCTCGGAACTTCTTGAGAAGTTTCTAACTCTAACAAGGAAAGTGTCGAAACGGTGCGTTGGCTGATAATTTATTAATTTAATTCTATACACTCCCGAAAGATCTATAACAAGTAACTTACATTAATTTATATTGTCACATGTAGAATACTAATGGTTTCCCGCACGCCTTTGCAAATTAAAATAGACATGTGATTTTCAAACAGAGCCCTCATTTGCAAGCAAGATTTAATTTTACGAGCTTTTGACTAAATACACGACTCTCTAAGGTAAAATGTTAAAGTTCCTTTTTCATAATATCAAAGAGAGAGTGACTTTGATGGTACAGTTTACTTTTATAAATTCTATAGAAAATAAAGAGGTAAAAAATATGGTAGATCTCTACGGCTAAATATCGTACCATTCCTTTACGTTTTATGGTGTCTATACTACACTATAAGTGTTAATTGCTAAAAAACGAATACTAGCAAAATCGTGAAATGGTGTGCATTGCTAATGAGCTACGAGTACCTACATTACGAAGTCAATGCGATTGTATTTCTGCTTTAATCTGACATTACCTGACGCATTGAGTATGGCCTAATACTCGCATTAGGGCTAAAGGTTGTGATCAATAATTCACCAGCGCGCTATGGAAAAAGAATCTGATAAAGTTACATAACATTTTCCGTAACTGTGCGTTAGCACTGATAATACAAACGGCCTGTTTATTTAGGTTTGGTTTAGTTAAAAACTTCCTGTACCTACGTCCTTGTCTTTATAATGCGCGGCAACAACGGTAAGGACAACTCTACAATGAACCTTACAAATGACGCTGAGCATCAATTTGAAATTAAACCACATGCCCTGCACAGCTCATACAATCACTAAGTTAGAGAAATCATCTATGATATCAAAACAGGTCAAACCAAACAAACTTGTCCGTAAATTATTTGATTTTACGCCTTCAATAAAACTTATCAAAATTGATGGCACATACAAGCAATGTGCTGAGTCTGGGAGCATGCCAAACTGAAACGGGATTTTTATACCACTTCAAAAACACTCGGGCAACGACACCTAAGGTTCCACTAACGAGGTCAATACAACACCAGAGCACCAGCATCTACCAAAAGATAGCGAAAGATAAAAGTGCTAACTGGGCTCAGCCAAATCTTAAAAGATATTAAGCTAATTTCTCGTAGTATTGGGTTATAATTTTAAAAGCAAATCAATCAAATAAAATTATGTTTATAAAACCTGTTCTATCTAGATGATATATTAGCGTCACTTAACGGAACTAAAGCCAGAGCCTGGGGCAAGGTTTTGATGGAGTAGGCTTGCCAAGTTCGTAGGTATTCATCATTCATCGCTGGTCATATCAACAAGTACCTACCTACCATCTATTGCGGTTTAGTATACCTTTATAATGAATCACAGGTAAACTTAGTCATTCCCATACGAATACGTTTTCGTAGAATAAACTAATATCCTGCTGCGTTTTTAATTATAGCTAGAATAGTCATGACATTTTATTCATAATAAAGAAGTCTCGGTCGTTTGGTGATTCTTATCGTATTCGCGACAACGAGGAATCTACAAGACATAGTTTAGGTTAAATTGGAACAGAGGGCTGATTGTGAACCGTTTCTTTGACAATGCCTGCTTTCAGTTTCAGTCAAATTTGACAGATTTTCTATAGAAAATCTGTCAAATTTGACGGAAACTGCTTTCAGTTTCCGTCAAAAAAACGGTTCACAATCAGCCCCCCCCGGTATGATTGTATGACAGTTCTATCTATCCATACCTACCTGTTCTGATGGACGACAACCATCATGGAAGTGGTTTTTCCTATTCTCGCACTTCGACTGGATCCTTGCAGAATTATTCTTTCATCATTCTTGGCTAATAAAATTAGGTATGTTAAGTACTCATCGCAATGCCTTTTCTTTCCGTCATAGTTCGTATGTAATTTTCAACGCCTATACATGTTTTGAACTGGTAGTAAATGGATGTAGGTAACAGCTAAATACCAAACACTCCGCTCTTTTTACGAAATCATGCCGGTTTTAGTACTTACTTAATACATTTTAGTTTGAAATACTTAAATGATAAATTAGGTAGCTCAACTGGCTCTCATTCTGTTTTGCTCAGTTATGTAAGTACCTATGTTTACATTGTTTACCAATACCTTTACAAGAGAAAAACTTAATTAATCTATTAACGGAGCCTGACCCAAGGTTTACATAAAGTTATTTGTTGCAAAGAGAATAGTAATAGTACCTACTTACCTATAGTAATTTAAGTAGAGCAAAAAAATGATATTATGTACTTATATTTTTTGATTCTCATAATTTTCATAAGTAGGTACCTACTACCTACCTACAGTGCGCAGTTTTCATTGTTTTTGTTTAAAATACATGTTTTTATTTTTATTTAGGTAAGTTCTTATCTAATTTAAATTAGTCAAGCCAGTTTTTACTATGATATGATCTATAGCAATAACAAGTTTGTTTCTCAAAGCCAGATTTTTTTTAATCTTAGAGGTAGGTACCTAATCACTACACATGAAACAGGTTGAAAGAGCAATGACCCTGGTTGATAGAACACGGAGTATAACCTTGGTGACATACCTACATGCAGTGAATCAGATTATTGAGCTGTTTGAGCGGTTATTCTCATGCAAAAAAAGTTTTAGGCACATTATTATGGCTGAGAATTTTTAATAGACCTTTTTTGTGAATTTTATAAGTAGAATGAACAAGGATATTATTTCCTACAATTAGAATATAGGTAGTACTTAATTTTACAATTATTGAAGATTTTTTAAGTAGGTAGGTAGGTACTTACTTAGTAAAACATATTTGAATTAGTTGTAAGACTTTTAGGTACCTAGGTAGGTACCTAAGTAAGTAGGTATGCAACTATTCAAACTGCTTTACGGTGAATTTTTATTAATAATTATGGTCTGTACAGTCAGTAATAAAAGCAATAACAAAATTAAATTATTTAATCATCTGATTGCCTACTTTATTAGGTACCTACTTAGTAGAATTGGTAGAATTTTAAACATTAATTTAGTTTACCTATTCTAAGATTTACTTTCTCTGAAAAACTAAAAAAACTTTTGTGATCAACTGCTGAATCTTAGTTTTTTTTTTTTTTTTATCAAGTAGGTACTCAAATATAATAATAGGTGTTGTTTTTATAAATTTCTGACTTAATGAATTCATCTCATCTGCAGAAAATAAATAAATAAGTTGGTTACACAAAAAGGGTCTTTAGCTTACTTCTCATTAGCCTTATCATTACAGTGATAGGATGATGTCATGACTTAGAGTACAGTAAAAGCTCCTTATTCGCGGGGGATACGTTCCATAAATATGCCGCGAATACAGAAACCGTGAATACGGAATGGTAATTTACATAGGATTATAGGGGATACGTTCCTAGGTGACAAAATTTTTGATTCGTTGACATTGAATGAGCGTGATATGGATGCAAATGATTCTCCAAGGCGTAAACGATCAAGCATTTCTATTTTCACTTTTATCAGTAAGTAACACAGATTGTTTCGTGTCGAAAGTCGTTTCTCATTTTTTTAGTTGACATTATAAATTAGGAAGACTGCGGTAGAAACGTGTTACTCGATCACAATTTTTGTAACGAATGTAAAAGAAGAAACAATAAAACACGCAAAGCGGCTTTTACTATAGAACGGAACAGTAACATTAAAAAAAATACTTTTTTAAGTAACTCTGTTGCTTTTATTCTGTTTGTTTACATTCTCAAAAACACCAACGCAGCGAAGGCAGGTTTTTTCAAAGTCCTCGGCGTTAGGTATCATTTATAACAACATACTTTAGGCATAGTTGTAATAAGATCTATTTTCCTTTTTGTATTTAGTCCATATGACGGCATTTACAAAGAATATTGGGTTGGATACCTATTGAAATCTTTTTAATATTATGTATGTACTTATTAGATCCGCGAATAACGAAATTTTTAGCCGCGAATATAGGAATTGGGTCGCATTTTTTTAATCCGCGAATAGTGAAAACGCGAATGAAGAAAGCGCGAATAAGGAACTTCTACTGTATAAGTACAGTGCTTTTATCACAAATTATACGGACACAAACTATTAAACATTAATAAATTATTCAAACTAGGTTGCAAGAGCACCTACCTACCTACTTAAATAGGAAAGATATTTTTAAGTAGGTACCTACCTAAACATTATTTTTTTAAACATTTTTTAATAAATTTCTGAGTGTCTTTTTAAGTAAGTTTTGGTTTTTGTGTAGGGAATAGGTAAGTACCTACCTATGTTATGTTGGGTACCTAGGTAGGTACTTATGTTAGTTTATAATACCTACCTATTTATATGATTTTATTTAGGACAGGTAGGCTACATACCTAACTAAAAGCAATCTAAAAATTACTACTTGGATCTACTTTGCTAGAGTAGGTACTAGGCATGTACAAAAATACAAATACCTAACCTAACAAGACAAAAATATAAAAATGTTTTTTATACATACATAACTTGGCTAATATACCTCTCTACAGATCTACCTCTAAAAAAAATTTTTGACATTACCTTTGACAGCTGTTTTGATAAAACATTATTCTATTCACACATTCATAGATCACACACACATGGACGAGATAAAACCGTCTCAAAAATGACAATTCTATATGAAATCCAACACAGAAAATCTTTCGAAGTGTGTTATCATATAGGAAACTCACCTTGTTATTAGATAAATCCCTAAATATCGGAGAAAAACACAAACCACGATTTATATCTAATTTTGTTAACAATCGGCACCGCGAAACACACACCGTCGACGCCATCTTTACACGACTACGCCATAGATAATCTATATATCTGTAATAGATGCGACAGCTACTTTTCGCTCTGTTAATAAAATTGCCGTTGTGGCGCTACTGTAGTTTCAGTCAGTCCACGCCACGAGCCAAACCAAATCCGTGCTCAGTCAGTTTATCATAGTGCTTACAACAGTCGATGTAATTCCATATTTTATCGACTATTAGTGATGTCCTTTTATCGACAAATATTGAGCTGGGTGCATTAGGTACTACTTATGTAGGTTGAGTAGGTTTTTTGTCAAATAAAACAACAAATATGTACTCCGAAATCACTATTTATTATTGATTTTTATATTTCTCAATTTTCCTCTTGTTGCACCACCCCTGGGTAACAATTTACGCTGTCACATAGTTTGTCGACGAATTCAACTACTTTTGCTGTTGTTTACATAGACTCCATAGGTACAGTGTGAAATTTGTCTGAAAAGGAACAAAAAAACTATTATTTTCAATTTATCAAATAAATATGTGTAATTAAGTATCAGGGTACTCTACACGGTAACACGGAACTGGATATAAACGGGTTAAATCGTGGGGAACAGCTAGTAGGTACCTAAATATATCCCAAAGTAACTAAATAGCTTTATTCTTATCTAAACATTTAGGAACTGGAAATTAACTTACTTAGTGCATTGGTATGTTTCAACATTGCAGCAGTTCGAAAACCGAAGACTTGTACCGCAACACTTACTTTCATCTTCTTCACTTTCTCTGGTTTCACATGGTGTGCTGTTAATTTTGGTAGAGCTCTGGTGTGTCCAAGTTGGCTATCTAGATCGTAGATCAACTGGATATCCTTCCATGTTGCAGTCCTTTTTTTCCAAATTATATTTTTTGTAACAAAGTTGTTTCCCTTTCAATAAATGAGGTGGGTCAAAAATGGCTTAAATCCTAGCCAGCGGTGTTGATGGTGCCATCTGAAATTAAATTAAGGAAATTTAGTAAACTAGTAACATGTAAACACAAACAAAAACACTTTCAACTTTATTCGGTCCAGCCGTTCTTCCGTGAAATAACAAACATACATAAAGTATGTATGTTTGTTATTTCCACATTCATAATCTTTCACATTTATAATAATAGTAGGATAGTGGGAAGGATAGGATAGGATAGTAGGATTAACCTGCAGACAATGTAAGACATGTAAGTAGGTTATAATATTATAGGTAATGATTGTGTACCTGGTTTGCTGGTCTTTCGACAGGCCGATGAGAAGAGAATTTGTAGGAACTACAAAAGACATCCACAAACTCTTATGCCAGTCGGTTTTTGGTAAATAAAAAACGCGGTGCGTGTCACTTGTTGCATCGCAACATTCGCAACCAACCACGAACACAACACTTCGTCAGTCCCATGGTTTATATTGCACAAACGATTTATAGCAGCACAATAATAGCGTATTGTATCAAATAATGAGGAGAATCGGGTTATTTTGGTTCAGGAAAACACAAAATACCGGCCGGCACACTCGATAGTTACTTGACACAATGATTGATGAACGAAACGAACGTCACGTCAAGCAATTTGAAGGAAGATGCGCCATCTTGCTTTCATGTATTTCTCGTGCTTACAGCGCCAAAACGGCGTTTGTGGTACTAAGCTGTCATACCCCTGGACTACGCTATGTAATTTAGGTTTGTATAGTCTATAGAACATCTGTCGGTCACCCGCGCGCTGCGCCGGTCTTTTGAAGTTAGAGGCTAGAAATCTCGACAAAAATAATACTATGCTATTGTTGTAAAAACTCTGATTACAAACAAAAACAAAAACTCTGATTTGAAAAGACCTTGAGATCTAACGATCGCAATCGCAATTCAACCACATAATTATAACTTTTTATAAGTTAATTCCAGCATTAAATGAACTGATTAAATAAATGAACAATAGACATACGTTAAACCAATTTTAATCGTGGTGTTTTCGGACCTTACATATTGTTTGTTCTAGTGACATTTCTGTACAAATAAATTAAATTATTGTTTGAAGCTGTTGTGTTAACTTAACTTGTGTGCGTAAATTAAGTGATTTTTATTTTTGATTTTCCCGCAAAAAAATGTTTAATTTTTCTATGTTGGCCAAACTGGGTTTTTTCTTATTTATTTTGGCTTCGCACGACTTGCACATTTACCCCATTGTATTAGCTAAAACGCATATTAAATCTGTTGCTATCTCTTTTCGTTGACATATGGGTGACAAGAAAAAAAACGTTCTTAAAACCTGTATTAAATTGTCAAGTTTTTATGAATAAGACCCTTAGTTTGTATCAATAATGTAATTTTGATAAGCTAAGATACCCAAATACAACGCGTAGGTATAATAATACACTCAGCACTTTTGACGATATGTTCGAGTTTTTACTAATGCTCAGGATACACGACGACACCAGACACTAAGACACTCAGTGTATACATCGACTGTCTGCGTGTGTCCACCGCCGCGACACTGAGTTGCAAATCAATTTGTTTGCAATCGACACTAGTGTCGACATTTGTGTCGAGTGTCAGTGTCGTCGTGTATCCTGAGCATAAAAATCATTAATGTCTAAGAAATAAATAATAGTATAATGACTTGATTTTGATTCGTTGAGAAAATGCGAGGAGGACATAATTTCGTTTTCTTTTAATTATGTTGACACCACGTTGACACTGACAGGCATGGCAGTAAGTAACATGACATGACAAATTTTGCTTACTTTTGTCAAACTCAAATAACCACCCAAAAAATAACTATTGGTTTTTGTTTCTGTTCTATCGCTACGCCGTTATTAATTGATTTTTCCAATAACTACACCAGATAAAGGTAAAATACTAGTTGCAATGGCTGTGCCAGATTATAAACTAAGTTCTGTATTGGTCGGGCACTCTATGGACGTGCGTTGTGTCGCTACAACCAAGGATTTTTGTATACTATCTGCCTCTCGAGACAGGACCGCAAAACTATGGCATCCAGAAGGGTTTGTATATTGTTTTTATTTATTTTTTCATCACTTTTAACCCACAATTAAACATTTGATAATGTTTTATAGAGTGAAAGACTTCGTCAACGTAGTAACGTATAAAGGGCATACAAACTTCGTTTCCTGTGTGTGCTGGATGCCTCCTTGCGAACGATATCCTGACGGCCTGGTGGTGACCGGCAGCAACGACAACAAGCTACTAGGGTACAACTTGCAGGACGGCACAGTGCAGACAACTCTAGAAGGCCATGAGAATGCTGTCTGTAGTGTTACTCCAGGAAAGGATTCTGGGATTCTTCTGAGGTATCATCATTCATCATTTTACACACATTGCTGGGCATAAGTCTAACTGCCAAAGATTTCCCTGATTGCTAAACACTTCCACTTTGTGCCTTTTACAGCACTCTGTATGACAACTGTACTTACTGTATAAAATTAACTAGGGTCTCACCAAGTATCAAAATCTGTAAGACTATTCAATTATTGTTGTAGTTCGTTTTTATTATACTTTTATATCAAAGGCAGTTAACTGACAAACATAACATACTTAGAAAGAAATAGTAAAAAATAAAACTCAACATTTAACTAGTGTTGTGTCTGCAAAAATTAAAGTTAAAATTTCCGAGATATAATTTCTTCTAAATATACTAATATAACTCAATTGTAAAGTAATTGAATTGTTTACTAAGTGAACTAGTATAAGATACTTATATTTTAAAACCCACAGTTCAAGCTGGGATAGTACAGCAAAAGTCTGGAACTTAAATGCCCCGACATCAACTCCGCTGACACTTAAAGGTCACCAGGCAGCCGTGTGGGCAGCTGTGGAGCTAGGCAATGGGACATATGCTACTGCTTCCGCCGATAAAACTATTAAACTGTGGAAGAAGAATGGGGAACTTATTACTACCCTTACTGGTAAGTACAACACCCTAAGGAAGTATTCATTTGAGTTTTTGTTGTAAGAATCCTACTATCCTATCCTACTTAACTTAACTTTATATGTATAAATGTGACAGTTTGTGAGAATGTATGTATGTTTGTTATTCTTTCACGCAAAAACGGCTGTACCGATTTGGTATGTAGATAGGTGATACCCTGGATTAACACATCTACTTTTTATACCGATATTCCTGCGGGAACGGGACTTACGCGGGTGAAACCGCGGGGCGCAGCTAGTATATTATATAAAAAAATATCCATTCAATCCAATTCCTATCTAATTATTAAGCCTTTCACCATTGAGAGCACACCTACTATATAACTAATACAACAAATATTCCTATTTCAGGTCATACAGACTGTGTGAGAGACTTAGCGGTGGCCAACTCGGATTCATTCCTTAGCTGTTCCAATGATGCCTCTATTAGACTGTGGAGCAACAGTGGACAATGTTTGAACACCTTCTATGGACATTCTAATTATATCTATAGGTAAGAAAAATGGGAACGAGAAAGAGTCCTTATTTTAAGTATTATTTTTGACTGAACTGACGCTGATAAATGTCTATTACTTGAAACACTTGGGCCTTCTACGTGACCATTGCCTATCCGGGACCCAGTCTGTGGCAGTTTTCGCGGTCTGACATACGGCTCATGTGTCCAGCCCAGTCCCACTTGCGTTTTGCGGCTTTTTGAGCGACTTCAGCTATTTGTGTTTTGGAGCGCAGGATGGTGTTCTTAACGTGGTCAGTAAGTTTGATTCCCAGAATACTGCACTCCATAGCCCTCTGACACACCCCCGAGCCTGAACTTTTGGGTCTGAGTGAGTGACCAGGTCTGTGCGTTAGTGAGGATGGATTACTAGATGATAGATTACTATACTGCACAAAAACATTATAGTAGCCCCAGTGTTACCCCTAGCTCTATGTTATATTATAGCTATGCAGGGTTTAGTTTGCTATGCTACTTTATTGAGCTAGCAATAAAGTTGTTAAATATAGGTAGATTCACATGGTTTTTCATAACTTTTTTGTGACAGCTCCCTAGCTGAATAAACGATACCTATCGAATAATGTGTTTTATGTGTACATCAGGACATAATACTCAAAAAAAACACATTGTTCCAGCATCAGTATGAACCCCGGTGTGGCGGAAGGTTTCGCGACATGCGGCGAGGACGGCAGCGTGAGGATATGGGCGGCCGGTGACTGCGTACGGGACATACGTCTGCCGGTGCACTCTGTGTGGAGCGTTATATGTCTCGACAACGGGGATATTGTTACTGGTCAGTCAAAAGTCAATGTATATTTATTCAATAAAATCTTACTACAGACCACTTTGAAACGTCACGTTCTTAAAACTAGGGGATTATATTGCCTGTTGAGTTGTGTCAATAGATATTAAGCAATACAATCACTGATTACATAAGTACAGGTACCTCATCTCGAACATTAAAATCACTTTTGGTGTTTGATTTTTGCGGCGCCCCTAGCGGCAACCAATCTTCAGATTAAATTTAGGACATTAATAATTATGTGTTTAAATGCTTAGTAGGTAACTGTGTCCAAAGATATTTATTATTATTTATTTATGCTGTATTGACGATGAAGTATGTGAAACTACAAATGCTTATAATATCTAATTATTACCATGCTTCTGGCAAAATAAACATTTTATTTACTTTCAATTGTAAACAGGTGCAAGCGACGGTCTTGTGCGAGTGTTTACGAAGGACCCAGCACGGTTTGCAGACGACGCTATGCTCAAGGTGTTTGATGAGGAGGTTGAGAAGATGGTGTCAGCCAGCCAGCAGGAGATTGGTGGATTCAAGCTTTCTGAGTGAGTACGAATTATAAATAATGGGAGCCTAGCGCGGTTGCGACGACGGGCGCGAAATATGAAACGCGCCTTTGCGTCCGTATTGGAGTGACTAGGGCGGAAGCCTATTGTGACGGGCTTAGCACAGCTTTTCCCGTCAGCGTTCTTTTTACGTGGCACGACCTATTACCAAGATTCATTTTATTTGATTATTTAATTGTTATTTATGTGTTTACTGTGTTTTGTACTTTTATCCAATTTTATGTAATCTACGGCTAGTATAATAAAGAATTTACATTATAAAAAAAATATTTTAACAGGCTACCTGGCCCGGAAGTGCTATTAGAACCAGGCAAGTCAGACGGTCAAGTGAAAATGGTTCGCCGCGGGACAAACGTGAAATGTTATTCGTGGAGCGTCGCTGAGAATACTTGGAACGAGATCGGTGACGTCATGGGATCTAAGGGACCTAGTGAGGGCAAGACCATGTATCAGGGACAGGTAAGGGGCCATCCACAATAATAAATGAATGTCCTTGGTCATTCCACACAGCGTCATCTAGTCCCAAGCTAAGCAAATGCTTGTGTTATGGTAACCATATTATATTTGGATACATGTAGAGTGGACTGTCTAGATGGTGATAGGCTATATTTTATCCCGGTAGTTTCATTAGTACACCCGAGCAAAGCCGGGACGTGCTGCTAGTTATATTATATTGTTATTATTACAGGAATACGACTTTGTATTCAGCGTGGACATCCAAGAGGGGGCGCCACCGATCAAGCTGCCATACAATAAAACAGAAGACCCGTGGGCCGCCGCTCAAACCTTCATTCATAAGAACAACTTGCCTCAGGTCTACTTAGAGCAAGTTGCCAACTTCATCATCACTAATGCTAAACTGGAAACACTGCCTACTCCTAGTAATGGGTAAGTAAAATAACCAATCCTATAACCAATTTAAGGATATATTACTTTCAGTATAGCAACGTTGTTATCTGTTAAAAAGCTTCATACATTTTATGTAGCAAAAACGAAGTTGCTATGGTGATGGACCTTCGGACATCCGTACGTTGATTATAGAAATCGAACGTAAGGCAGGTTCCTATTATTATGTTAGTAAATTAGTAGGTTGAGAGAATTCTTTTTAAATAGTGACGTTTCTTTGAATCGAATGGATTTTAGCAATTCGAATCAAATAATTTTTAACTTACCTAACTTGTTGCGAAACGAATTTTATTATGATGAACGAATTATGATAGGACAATTTTACCCCCTCTTTCCCTCAACGTAACTCGGTCCGACATTGAACCAGGAAAAAACTGCTGTTATCCAAAGATTTAATGTTTCGTTCCGAAAATTATTGAATGTAGACACAACATTTCCACTGATTTATTATATTATTATGTGTAGATTTTGTAGTACAATTTTGTATAGTTAATAACAAAACGCTTGAACAGATACGCAGACCCGTTCACCGGTGAATCCCGCTACGTGCCGGGCACCACCGGCGTGGCGGGGCTCGCGCCGGCGACCGGCGCCGACCCCTTCACCGGCGCCGGCGCATACACCACGCCCGCGGCCGCGAGACTGCAGGGGACTGACAAGCCGCTTGTACCTCACGATTCCTATATCAGGTCAGTAGGCTTACTATGACCAGTAGGCCTAACATGTGCAACGTTTCGACACGACAAATGAAATATCTCGATCATGTCAGACTGCTCTAACGTACTATGTTAGAGCAGGAGATAATATTTTGTAGACGACGAGATGATTTCTCGCGCTGCACATGTTAAGCCGGCAGGGGTGCCTCATCTCGAACATTGAATTTACTCCGTTTTTCTTCGGGCTATTTTTTGGTGCTTGATATTTGCGGCGTCACCTAGCGGCGTTTAGGCATCCGACTGCATGCTACTTAGCACTAGATGGAGTTACTTATTTTTGATTGCAGGCAAGACCTGAACGCCGCTCGGGGCGCCGCAAAAATCAAACACAAAAAAATTGCCCGAAGAAAAACAGGAGTGAAATTAATGTTCTAGATAGACCATCTGTACATAGCTTATTACTTGATAACGGTGAATGAAATGTCCAAGGATAATATTTATAATATCATTTATTGCTAGCCTTACATATTAAATATAGACATTTTATTTCAGATTCGACCAAGCAAACCTCAAGGCAATTTATGAAAAAGTACGAGAATTTAACAGCAAAGTCGGCGATGGACTGAATGCGATGACTGATGAGCAATTAGAAAATGTAGTGAAACTAGGAGAATTGGTATGTACCTTTTTTTATTGACTAAGTCAAATGTTACGTTATTATAAATAAAACTTAGTCTTTCCTGGATATGGCCGGCTAAGCTGAGAGGATGGTTTAGGTGCTGGGCACGCCTATTCCATCTTAACAACGTCCCAGGCACTATCATTGCCTCCTGACATTGTATAAATCATCTAGTATAGATGTAAAGGCCTGAGTTACTTTAAACTAGATTTGCCCGCGTGTCCCAAGTAGTGATGTTATATTGTGACCACAAATAACGAATATCGCTTAAATTGTTGAAATTTTTAGTTAAATAATACGGTAACAGTAAAGCCACAAATCTATTTGATAATATTGAATATTATTTGTTTCAGAATAACGCACATAATTTAGAAACTGTAGTTTTATTAAAGAAAATGTTGGAGTGGCCAAAAGGTAAGACTTTTTATGTATTAAAATTATTTTTTCAATTTCACAATTATTTTTTAAATTTATGATAAAACTTTACTTCTTCTTTCCTTTCAGAAATCCTCTTCCCAGTGTTAGACATAACTAGGCTAGCTGTTAGGAACAAAGAAATTAATGGTCAAATATTCGACACTACACACGGACCCTCGTTTGTGAAATATTTGCTTTCACTGTTGACTCCCGGTATGTACAACTTGTTCATTTATTCTGCGGTATGTATATTTCACCGTAATTACAATAATACTGTTAAAATATAATATATTGAGTTAACCTGACATGACAGTGCGGAAAATTGCTCTTTCAACAAAATAGCAGTCAGTTCAATATATTTTTTAATTTAGCAACTTGTAAAAAATATTAAAAATGTTCACGTCTGTATGCCAGGGAGCTGTAGTCATTTTTTTCAGATCTTAACCGGAATTAATTTAAATCCTTTTGACGATGTATTAGGGGGTAGTCAGCGGTATCAAAACATTTACTACATGCCCAAATTTAGCAGAAGTTACCACTTGTTTGCCCGGTTCTATTTTATATATTTCCAGATAACCTTTCCGCTAATCAGATGCCAGCAATTTTGAATTTTGGCACGTTTTTTATGCTTAAAGTTCTATCTAACAATATTTTATACCTATTCCAGATAATCTATTGGCGAATCAGATGCTAGCAATTTTGAATGTTGTCACTTGTTTTTGTTTTTCCTACTAATATTATAAATGTGAAAGTTTGTGAGAATGTATGTCTGTATGTTTGTTATTCTTTCACGCAAAAACGGCTGAACCGATTTGGTTGAAATTTCGTATGTAGATAGGTGATACCCTGGATTAACACATAGGCTACGTTTTATCCCGGTATTCCCACGGGAACGGGACTTACGCGGGTGAAACCGCGGGGAGCAGCTAGTCCGACATAAATAGCAAAGTGTCAACATTCAAAATTGCTAGCATTTGATTAAAAATTCTAACAATAATTTATTTTTCAGATAACCTATCAGCGAATCAGATGCTAGCGATGCGTGTGCTTGTGAACGCGTTCAGCGACCTGCCGGGCGAGATGCTGGTCATAGCGGCGAGGGAGAGCATCTTCCATTCCATCATCTGTCTCACACAGCTCAATAATAACACTCAGGTAGGTAAATAAAAAAGATAAAAAAAATAATGCAGGTTTTTTTATCTATTTCTTACCAAAATCGAATCAAATCCTGCCATCAATGAACTTTTCGTATCGAAAAATTTATATGAGCTTTTCACACGTGCAACGATCACACGATTAACACATCAAGGCCCAAGTCCGGCGGTCGACTCAGTGCGTCCGGGGCACCCAACGTGTTAAATGATGAAGGAAAAGGTCGTGAGGAAACCAGTTAGCTTTCAGCTAACTGGTCGATAGCAGCGTCGATGGGCTTGCAATTTGTCGCGTATGGAAAGTTAACTTCTGCAAAATGTGGGCATTTACCAAATACATATGTATTTGGACATGCCTTGCCTCTGACTACCACATGATACATTTTCAAAGGATCTAAAGAATTACATATATTATTAATATTATTCAGCCATAATTGTCCCACTACAGGGCAAAGGCCTCCCTTCTTCCACTCTTCGCGACTCAGCGCGACCACATATAGATCTGAGAGAAATGTCTACCGCTCCTGGGATACATTCGCGATCATATTTCATTTTTTTTTATTTTGACTTAACCCAATATTTGTCAACAGATTGCAGCCGCATCGTTACTATTGAACCTGTCGGTTGCGCTCGCTCAGCAAGCGGACAGCGTCGATCTCGCCGATTGCCTTTTACACTTACTCAGTCGGATAACGGACAACGAAGCCTATTTTAGGTAAGAACAGAAAAGACTTGTCTTTACTAAATCATTTATATGACTAGCTGAGCCCTGCGGTTTTACCCGCGTTAGTCCTGTTCCCGCGGGAATACCGGGATAAAAAGTAGCCTGTGTTATTCCAGGGCATCACCTACCTACATACCAAATTTCAACCAAATCGATCCAGCCGTTTTTGCGTGAAAGAATAAACATACATACATTCTCAGAAAAAAATATACAGAAAATTTATCTTCCGACATTGAAGTCCTTATATTTTTTTTTAATTTTGCCAAATGTGTTTTCAGAGGTCTAGTAGCCCTAGGCACGGTGCTGTCTGAATCTCCGAACAAGCTTCAGATACAAACGAAAGTAGTATCCAACAACCAACTTCACAACAGACTGAAGAGGGATTCCACAAGTACACCGGCCGATCCCAACCTTCAAAAAATTGCTTCGTGCTCCCAGCAGATTTTAACAACACTATTATAAACGAAGTACTTATCGGTCTTTGCCGACTGTATAAGTCGCGCCACGTAAAAAGAACGAGATTTAACGGAAGGGGGTATGTTTGCGCACGGGTTGCTCGCTCACGAACCAATAGCACGCGCTATGTCAATGGTGTGAAGTGCGCCGCGTCACCCTTCTACCAATCGGACCTATGATTCCTTAAAATCGTCTACTGCGCAGCTTTTTTCAGCGTCCTTTTAACGTGGCGCGACCTATACCTTGCCATACCATGACCGCAATAACGTGTACATGGTAGTCAGAGCAAAGTCCATAATATAACTTAAGGCTGTTGATTCTTACAAGCTCTCAAAAGTAACTAATTTGTATGAAAAAGTCTATTGTTTTGTGGTCAGTCGACTTTAGTTAACGACTATTTATTACCTTTTGACAGTGAACGCAAAAGGCATGTGACTTGATAGTCATCTGGTTTATCAAACATGGATGAATTACTTTAGAATAAGGCTGAACCGACGCGTACAGTAAGCGCTGATTATACGTCGTAGCAAAACTAAGCTGTATAGCAAAGTAATTGATGCTGTGTGTCGTTCATACATTTTCTGCTAGAGTCTGTATAACAAATAGTCTTACGGAAAAAGAGCCTTAAAGCGGTTTCACACAATATGTTTTCGAACTATGGTTATTGGTTGTATGGTTTACTCTCAAAATGCGTTGGAATTTGGAAATTTTCCTTACGATAAATATAATTATTTGTGTTACTTTTTTCTAAATAATTGGGCTATGAAGCTCAGTAAAAGCAATATAATGTTAGTAAGTACAAGACATAACCAAGTGCCTGTAATAGCAATTCCTTATTGTTCCTTCTAAAATAGTGTGTAATTAGACTAAAATACAATTTGGTTGTTTACCAACACTTGATTCATGTATTGCGCACTATATTATTTCCAATTCGCTTTGCATTCTATAAGGCATCTGTATAACTATGTAGTTAATTTATAGATTAATAACATAATAAATGTTTAAATATATATTTTTTGTTCCCTAATTTCGACCAAGATCGTCACAGTGGGTGCCTGAGGATGGGCGGCGACGCCGGGGCAGGCCTCGAAGACGCTGGCGTGATGATCTAGATGCATTTAGGGCAGACTGGTGGGATGAAGCTGGCGATCGCAATGCTTGGAAGCTAATGGGGGAGACCTTTGCTCAGCAGTGGGACAGTATAGGTTAAGAAAAAAAAAAAAAAAAAAAAATTTCGACCAATATTTACGATAGCCATTTTGAATTCCTACCATCCTAAATTTGATATTGCTAAAAACTGAGCTCTACACTACATACATAAGAATACGGTAAGAGTTTAGTTAGTAGAAACCGAATTGTAGCCCTTTCTCTAATTTAATAAAACAAAGTGTTGATTTTTAATTTACATTTATTTTATAATGAATAGAATACAATTGCTTTAATTTGCAAACAAGTGCATTTACAGAAGCAATGATAGTTATAATTACATTAATAAATTGTATAAAATTATTAAAATAAATCTTTTATTACATATCCTAACAACAATTGTTTACAGTATGTGTATTTATTTATATTATCCGAGTATATCACATCTTCTAACAAATTACTTTAAGTTAAATCAAATAAAGTTTGTTTCTAGATAAGAAAAAAACAAATATATCCTTGAATTTAAGAATAGTAAGTAACTATACACAACGTTATACTTATCAGAATCAATATAAAGTGGGAAAACAATGAGTATACTGTGATTTTTTGTGACATAGCTTAATAAATATGAAAAGTATTACGCATGAGGCACTTATTTCTTCTTCTTGAGCTCCTCAAACCTATTCAGATCTTCGAAGTCGATTTCATCGGGCGCGGGCATTGCCGGGGGGAGGGCGTGTGGTTCGAGGTGTGAGGCATGGAGGGAACTGAGGGGAGTTGAGGCAGCTCGGCGAAAGGGGAGGGGCGGGGTTGGGGGGTGTGTGATTGTCCCTATATATTTACACTTATTTCTTCTTCTTGAGCTCCTCAAACCTCCTGTTCAGATCTTCGAAGTCGATTTCATCGGGCGCGGTGGCATTGCCCGGGGAGGGTGCGTGGTTCGACGCGTTGCTGTGAGGCACGGATGGAAGGATGAGGTCGGAGGGAACCGAGGGGAGTTCAGGGAGCTCGGGGAAAGGGGAGGGGCGGGTGCGGGGTTGGGGGGTGGGGACGGTTGGGGGCGGGTTGGGCTGGAAACATAAAAGATAGTTAATTGTTATTTGTCTTACTTAAAGTCCGATGAGTTATAAAGGTTTTCAGAGTCTAGGGCTCGTATTCAGACTTAACTCAAACTTGAGTCTACGTTTAGCATCGATTTTTGTTCTCTATGAAAACTGAGTTATGAATCACCGTTTGAGATACGATTTACGCTTGAGTATAGTCTCTGAATACGGGCCTAGATGTGTGTCCTTCTAATACACATTTCAAATCGAGACCACATAAACAAGAAAGTTCATTCCGAAAAAAAAAATGTCCTACTTATTTAATAACTTGTTTTTTTTTTATTTCGTCATGTTATATATCCGCGGGATTTTTTTAAAGTTTTAATGACTATCACTACTTGCAATCTAACATGTTAGTATAAAAAGCTATTTACAAACTAAGTGGCAAAAGCATGCAAAGTGCGATTATAAATCTATTTACCAAGTCATGATGTATGCTGTCGTAAGCGGGTGGCAAATTGCTCATCTCATCCTGCAAAAATAATACGTGGTTCAAGCGATACATAACTAAAATACATAACATACAATACACTTACATACAGGGTGCATTTTACGTGCTTCTCAAATAATATCAGGTACATAAATTATTTAAAATATATTCAATAAGTTACAATGACCAAAGGATTTAAACTGTCTATTATAGCTATCATGTTTTATGAGATACTTCTTAGCGATAAACAGATGGACAAACAGTCTTAGGTATTCAGAAACCTGACTCAAGTATTGATTTGAATTTTGAACTCTATTTTTCTCAACTCAAGCAACAATTTCATTTTGACTTCAGCTGAACAGTGCAATTCTGCCTCAAGCAACGTTTTTGAATGAAAAACTCCACTTGAGTCGACTCTCAAGCATAGATCGACGCTGTAGTCAGGTCTCTGAATACGGATTTCACTAACAGATTCTCGTTTAAAAAAAGTTGAACTAACGAACATGCCAAACACAAAACTTTTGTCAGTTACAAAATCGTCAGTAGGTATATATATAGTCTAATGCCCGAATACTCAAACGCCAATTAAATATTTAAGTCCGTATTAACCGCTAAGAAAGTTATTTTTTTGAAATATTAAATATTAATGGTGAAATGTCAAATTATGACATAGATAAGCTCCACTTACTTTAATTAGCGTTTCATTATTCGGGCGTAATACGATCTAATTCGCAACATACGAGTATTACAATTAAAGTAATACAATCCTTATTTTGAAGTGTTTGTGGTTACCTGTAGGAAGCTGTTGGTCAAACTCTTGGAGTCGACTCCCGGCGGCACCTGGTAGGACCCCTGGCTGGGCCCCCCGTAGCTCTGGGGGCCGTAGTTCATGGGGCCTCCGTAGTTGGGGTTCGCGATGAAACCGCCCGCCTTACCGCCGGATGGTGTCTGAAATTATATATTTTTATAGCTGCGCCCCGCGGTTTCACCAGCGTAAGTTCCGTTTCCGCGGATAATATATTCTGAATTATCTTTTACTAGCTGCGCACCGCGGTTTCAGCCGCGTAAGTCCCGTTTCCACGGGAATATCAAGATAATCTATGTGTTTTTCCAGGTCTTTAGCTAACTATATTCCAAATTAATTATAGGACCATTAGCAGTCCATTATAGGACCTCTGATTCGCTTTTAACGGTCAAAGTAAGCCGACAGTTACCAGTCTATCTGTGAAAGTGTAAAGTTCTTACATTGGGATAGCTGAAGGGTGTGACGATCGGCGGCGGCAGGCTCGGCGGCTGCGGGGGGTAGCCGATGAAGCCGGGGGGGGCGGGGGGGCCCCCAATGTCTATCAACATGGCGTCGCGACCTATTCAAAGACAAGAAGTTTAATAGATAGATTCAAGAGGTAGGTTTTTATGTAAGTATAATTATTGTACCCGTGCAAAGCCGGGGCAGGTCGCTAGTGGTACTATAAATGACAAATCAATATGAAGAGAATTATTGTAATCATCACCCACCTTCCTCTTCCCTCATAACCTGTTCATCAGGTGTGTACTCCACATTGTAGTTCTTAGCAATCTCTATCAGGTACTTCTCTACCAGTATCTTTGGCGGACTTTGTACCGACATCTTGTGTCTCAGCTTTTCACTGATTGTGCTTACATTCTCACTTCTGCACATATCTGCGTAGGGCTTTCCGTATTTTGCAGTGAAGAGGTCCGAGATCACTTTTAATTCCTGTAAGGTTGGATAAGTAATTACCATTTTGAAATACCATTAGAAGTAAACTGAAAAATGGAATTCAAAAGGTTGAAATTTGTTAGTGAGAGAGCTGAGTTAATAGCTAACTTTGGTAAAGGATATTAGATGCTTAGGGCCTTTTGGAAAACCAAAGATAGATAGGTTAAGACTGGCCATTGGCGACTGCATATAGTTGAATATTTTTATTATAGTCCTAAACTTGTTAAAACAGATAAATTGGAAAGTTTAGGACTATCACTTGTTTTAGTGCAGGTTCAAATCCTGCCAGAGCTGTTACTTATTAAGATTTCTAGATTTTTCTCATTAAACTAGTTCAACAAACATACCTGTACATCAGTGTGCATTCTGGGCGCCACCCATATGAGACTGGATATGGCCTCACCAAGCCCCTCATCCAACTCCTTCATCTGCGTGACGAGCCCAAACCTCGCCAGGATCAGATCACAGTACATCTCAACTATTTCCATTGCCTCCACCATGTAATCTTCTCTGTAATTTAGTTAAATAACTTTCAAAACATTCATTACTTTGATGAGGACAAGTTTTTTTTTAACCTATTTCATCCCACTGCTGGGCAAAGGTCTCCCCCAAATTGATGGTTGGAAGAGCTTGGGGGAGACCTTTGCCCAAGAATTTTGGTATTATTACAATATTGTTGATTTACTGATGCTAGAGATTTAACAGAATGCTACAAGACTACTCAAGTAGTCACCCCTTACAGAATATTGTGTAACTATATGTATTGAGTAGGTATGTTTATTGTACAGATTGATAGAAGGGACTTACAAGATTTTGGTAGATATGGTAAGAATTGTTTAGCTACTTAACCTTCATGCAATATATAAAGACATCTATTATACCTACTAGCTATGACAGAATATGTCAGAATGTAGGTGGTAGAAGATACAAATAAAGACCCTGATTTCTAAAGTAGGTAATTACACTTATTGCATGATGAATCATCTCATTGCCTAGCATAGTTTCATAGTTTTATTTGTCTACTATTATGTTAGGGTACACTACACGGACAAGTTTATGATTTTGAAAAGAAAGTACTTACCTGATGATGTGTTCAACCCGAATTTTGGCTCTTTCACTCTTCCCAGCAGCAATGTATTCAGCGATTTCCTTCCTTGCTTTTTGCGTCAACTCGGTTTTCTTCTTTTCTAATAGCTTTAGCCGATTTATTGCTAAGCGTAGATGCGTTTTTAACTTTGTATAATTAGGATTTGAAGAAAACATTGTTACTCAAAAGATTTACAGCACTCAGAAAAATAGGAACCTAGCTATTTATTCCCGTCTCGTCTTGTCTTGTTTGTTGTGTTTGACGAGAAAAAAGTGGAGTGGAGACTGGTGGAGAATGAATGAAATGAAATGAAAATGAATCACCACACCACTTTCAACAAAAAACATGACATCATCACCATCTTCCTGAGTTAAAATGTTTCGCTGCAAATATATTATTTAAAGCATAGCTTGCCATCCATTGGACAGGATTTTCTTGAGAGTGACAAAGACAGAGAAATGAGAATAAATAAAATAATGTTTTGTTTGTGCAATAAAGTGTAGTTTATCGAAGTACGAAACGCAAAAAAACAGCTGTTACCTGCCAAAATAACGTCAAAACTGTCAGATCTTTTATCTATGGATTTTTTGGTTTGTTTGTTTTGATTTGGAGATTTGGGCCTGCCTGCCATGGCAAATTATGAAATAAAATAAGCCATATCTGCAGTGTCTGCTAATTCCACCTAACTTGGAGGTTCTATTTAAGCTTTCTTTCTAGTCTTCGTTCTAAGTTCCTAGCAATGACCACGGGCGTTTTATTAGTGAAAGATTATCGCCTACGCAGAACTCAAACTGGCCAAAACAATGTCTGATTCTGTTTGCAGAGTGTGTCTTTCCAGCAATATCAAAATGTTTAGTATTGAAAGCATCAGTCTACGAGAAATATTCGAAAAAGTCACCAGAATTGAGGTAGGTTTTGTTGTGTGTGGTTCTGGACTTTGGTTCATTTTATAATCATTTTATTTAGTAGTTTTTCACTCTACCAGGAGATCGATTCTTGAACACATTTAAAACATGACGCGGTAAGAGATTTCACGTTATCTAGCTTTTGTTTTCTGAAATCCATAGAATTTTTCAAAATAAGAACACCGAGACGTGCTGCGTTAAGACATGGTTATTTGTAGAATAAGGCGGCAGTGCTGGTACTTACCCAGAACATCATTCTAAATTACATACATATTTTACTGATTTCAGCTTCATGCAACAGATGGAAGACCAAAAGTGATATGCTATATCTGCTGCTCCCAACTGCAGAGATGCCATAAATTCTCTAAAATGTCTAAGAGAGCTGAAGAAATATTGACAAATATGCTTAATAATGGCAAGGGGGTGAGAAATTTATATAGTTCATATTTTGTTTATAAAGTAAGTAGGTTTGGTTAGGTACTTAGGTAGTACTACTTTAAAACTTGAAATCTATCAATCTCTAACTTAAAAAGTCACCAACTTGTATTATTTAATTTGAATTGTATGTTTTCATGCAGGATTTTTCAGTCACAAAAGCTTTTCTTCATTTTTAATTTTGATCTTTTCAGGTAACTCAAGAAACAATTTCAATACTGCACCCAGATTTAAAACAAAACCTATCAATGACAACCACTCAGTATCATGAATGCACTCCATGGGATACAATAAAGACATTTGATGAATGCACTACTGTTGATAACATTGACATAGGAGAAATGCTGATGAATATTGAGCATTCACAAAATATCAAAGAAACTATAGTAACAAACAACAGAATTAACAAAGACTCATACAATCAATGTAAGGTGTGCCAAAAAATCCTAATGACAAAAAGTAACTTTGATAAACACATGAAAAAACATAACAATGAAAAGAAAAATGTTTGTAAGAAATGCAATATGATTTTTTCTAAAAGATCCTTTTTGAAAGAACATCTTAAAATGCATACTGCAGACTCTTTTATATGTGGCAATTGTGGCAAGATTTTCACTGAAAAAGGTAATTTGCAACAACATATGCGAGTCCACACAGGAGAAAAACCGTATGCATGCTACACATGCAATAAAGCATTTTCCTTAAGCTCGAATTTTAAGAGACACATGAGAATTCACTCTGGAGAAAAGCCATATACATGCAATAGATGTGACAAAGCATTCAATACAAGCTCAAATCTAAAATCACACATCAGCATTCACACCGGAGACAACGTTTATCCCTGCAACCAATGCAATAAAACATTCTCAAGAAAATCATGCCTTAAAATCCATATGAGAATCCATACTGGAGAAAATTTGTTTGTCTGCAACCAATGCAGTAAACCATTTGCCAGGAATTCATTTTTAAAAGCGCATATGAGAATTCATACTGGATTAAAGCCATATGCCTGCAATCAATGTAACAGTACATTCTCTAAAAGCTCTAACTTAAAAGCACATGTTAAAAAACATTCTGGAGAAAGACCATGGTCCTGCACTGGTTGTGATAAAACATTTACTGCTAAGTCATCTTTAAAAGCGCACATGAGGATTCACAGTGGTGAAAAGCCATATGCTTGTGATAGGTGCTATAAAACATTTTCATCAGGTTCTCATTTAAAAGTACATATGAGAATTCATACAGGAGCAAAGCCATATGCATGCAATAGATGTGACAAGACATTTTCTACAGGATCTAATTTAAAAGCACATACAAAGGTTCATACATACTAAGCATTGATTTATTAAAGGTATGTATATAGGTACCTACATTATAGCTTGGTACAGTTTGTTTGTAGGTTGTTGGTTCTTTGTTACTTTACTACCAGATCATGATAGACTAATGTCCTACCGTGAAATATAAATTTTATACCTATACTACCGTGAAAAATACACAGATTTTTATAAAATTAACATTTTATTTTCTTCACTGATTCACTTTTCTATTTACTTTGATAGGTAAGTAATTCTACAAACACTGAAATAATTAACACTTTTTAATAAGTTTCCCTACCAAGTAGGCCAACATTAAGTTCAATAATTAAACAGATTTACATAATTGAACATTCAGTTCAATCAAAATGATCCATTAGTTAGACGAATAATTTAAAATAAATATTTTGCCAACATTATGGAATCTATACAGCAACTTTGAACAAAATTGTAACATTGAGTATTTAAATATAGGCTTTATTCTTGCTCTAATAAGTATGTATTAATTAGGTACATTATGGTTTGTAGGTTCATACATTGTACCAACTAATTTAACAGGACTATTAATGAATTAACAAAATTAGCTTCTGTTAAGCACTAGGTAGGTATTTATATTTGACAAAAAACTTAAAACTATTTTTAATTTGTGTAAGTCCATTTTGTCAAAACATACATCAAGTTCTTAGCCACATATCCTTTTAACACTTAACACATTTTGTTAGTTTTTACAATTAAAAAAAACTCAGGCCTTTACGACTTTACCCACTAGATGATTTACCTATACATCATCAGGAGGCAATCTTTGCCTAAACTTGACGGGACACACCGTACCCTGGGACATTGATGAGATGGATAAGGTTTGACCAGCACCTATACCACCCTCTCAGCTTAGCCGGCCATATCCACAGGAAAGACAATGATCAATTCAATACCTTCGTGTGTTGCTGACTAGCCGCGGGTTTCCTCACAATATTTTCCTTCGTCGTTTAGAGCTCGTGATAATGCGCATATATACCTACCTATATGAATTTTTCACAACGAAAAATCCATTGATGCACGCCCGGATTCAAACTTACGGATCGAAAGTCGAGGCACTAACCTACTATGCAATCACGGCTTTTACAATACATAGGTATACATAATAGCAAAAATTTAAGACGTTGGATGCAGCGCGGCCGCGGCCGCGAGGAGCTGCTCGACTCGAGACTTGGCCCTTGAATGTGTTAATCTACAAATTAAACACAGAAAACCACAATTTACTTAATATTAAGTATCTACTTAAATAGATTACCACAGCAATTATATTTTTTATCTATTAAGTACCTACCTAATTTATGTTACAATTTGCTATGTCCAACAAGTGGGTACCTAATGATGATCTAGCTGCTGCGATAAAAAAATACATTTCAAAAAATAAGTTACCGGCCGACATTACTTGAATTACAGGGTTAATTACACAGGCAGCAATGATATTGAATAACTTAGTACTAAATGTCATAAGCACGCGATGTGAAGACTCGATACGATACGTCCTAATTGGGACGTCTTGTAACCAGTCTGCGTCGAGCGCGTATCATGCGATTTCTTGGCACATAGGTAGGTAATTAGGTAATTCAAACATAGGTACCTAAATTACTATAACGTGACATAAATATCTGTGTTATTCAAATTCATTGACAGGCAATAGGTAGGTACATATACGAGTACATATTAAATGCAGTTATTAAAACAAAACTGATATCTAATAAATTTAACATAATTAAAAACTAACAATGATAGCAACTTAATATCATAACGGTCGTTATGATATTGTATTGTCGTATGCGAAGTTTATGTGATAGTTATTGTCACATTTTTTTTAGTTTATAGATTTTACCAGGAATTCGAACAAGTAGGTGGGTAGGTAGGTAGGTACCTACTCACCTAAGTAGGTAAGTACCTAAGTACATATTTTTACAAAGTGAAGTCATAAGAGATGCAATCAATAACAATTGCCGTAAAATAAATTGATTCAAAATAATACTGCTACAATATAAAAAATACTTAATTGATTAAAGTACCAAGGGTACTTAAATACAATTTTATTCTTCAGTGTACACGTAATATTATAAAACTACACATTCAGTCATTTTCTAAATTACTTGAATTACAAGCTTTATTTGTTCGATTAATTTCAAAGTCGTCGTGTAGGACCACAGTGGTTGCACTAATACTCGATGGACTTTGAGAATGCGTCAAATTCGTGCGATTACTATCAGCTAAATGTTCAAGTTCGTGACTTTCTAAATTTGGCACTCCAGAACATATAGAACTTACACGTGAGACAGATTTTTTATCCTCCGGAGGAGATTCTTTTAAAGAGTTTGTACCACACAGCAAGAGCAGAGAGCAAAGAAAAAATGTAGCGTAAGTCCAACTTACTGCCATTATTAAAGCTAGGAATGTTCCAATTTGCGAATAAGGTAGAAGATGCGAGCGCAACAGAAAGATTCCAGCGAACCCCGTGGTTAGGGCAGCAGCGGCAGTAGGGCCTGCCGATGCTGTCAACGCATATTTAATTCGAGCTGCCTTTGTTCCACAAGCATTAGTGTAGCTTAAGGCATAGTGAAGACTAAAATCAACAGCTAAACCTGCTGAAGTCGATATAGCTACGCTTTCTAAAACATTTAATTTCCATTCACTTAGTACTAGTATAGCTATCGTAACAGTAGACGAGAACACCATGGCTAACAAAGCACAAATGCTAACGATAAAGCTTAAAGTAGCCGGTATGAGGACAACGAAACCTAATGCAGCCGATAACATTAGGGCTAACACGGTTCCACTAGCTAATATACCCTGCAAATCATAAAATTGGAGATCAGATAGAAACCACCCATATTTCATGCCATCTGGTGCCGATTTCAGTTCTTCTTGAGTCCAATTTTCAACAGATTGGAAGAATTTATTCATTGCTTTGTAAGACATTGAATACGGGACAACGCTCTCAAACTCTACAACAATAGCTGAGACTTTCGGCGGTGAAGTGCTTCTGAGAAATTTAGGTCCTGCAACACCTGGCATAAAAATTTCGCGTGGAGTTTCATACAGAGATTCTATAGCTTTAATAATACAAAGATCAAATACGTCTTTTTCATAAGGAAATTTTGAGATTTCACAACATGGAGTCCTATTTATATTAGCAATGTTATCAATACACCTTCGGCTCATAAACATCTTGAAACTTTCGATAAAACAGTTAGGAAGGAGGGGTCCTAAAGTTTGTTGGTAGAACTCCTGAGCTTTGATTCTAGAACAAAACTCTAGCAGCCAAAGTTGCGAGTTCGGGTCAGATATAGAAAATGTATCGTCAAAAACTAATTGACCAGTTGAAGCCGGGTCCATATGATTGCCATTGTCAATGGCCTTGATACCCCAAATCCAACGAAGAGGCATTTTGATGCCTGTGCTAATATCTCCTCCGAATCTTTCAAAGAGGAATCTATCTCTGTAGTGAATATCATACTGCTCGAAAGGGTGTGTTGTTTGAAAGAGCTGAAATTCTCTTGAATCTGGGAGCTGCAATCCCGGAAAGTAAAACACTACAACAATACTACCGATTCCAATAGCACCCAATACTATAACAAACACTATATGCAATTTACTAACACATGTCATAACAAATCTACTCAATACCACTCTTACATCTTCCCAAAATTCACTAATACCTTTTTGTAACAATTCAAATACTTTTTTACGATTTGTACACATTTTAACATTAATTATAAATACTGACACTGGTAAACAAGTAATCATTAGAAAAAAGTTGACTAGCACGGCTGTGCCAGCAAATACGCTGAAACAGTTGATGGCTGGAATGTAGCTGACATACGAAGCGAAAAACGCAACAGCAGTAGTTAAAGTAGTAATAAACATTGTTAATACTGAATGTTTCATGGTTTCTTCCAGTATCTGGACCAGAATGGTCTCACCTGCACTAGAGATATTTTTGATATCAGTCAAACTGTTATCTTCACTAATAACATTGTCTCTTATAAGCTGTTTACTAACCATATTCCACACTTTGACATAGAGAAATGCATCATCGGCTCCTATACCTATCACTACCACGATAACAAGCAGATTCATAAAAGGGAAAAACTTCAAATTGAATACATAGATATATATAAAATAAGCTGTACCCAGTGAGTAGGTGATAGCCAAGAAAAGCAGAATCGTCAAAGTAATAGACTTGGTGTAAATCCAGACACCCACAAAAACAAAGACACCTCCTAACCCTATCAACCAAGTATCTTGGATTATCCATAAATCAAAAAGAGCATTTTTGAGTCCAAAGTCAATTGCTGGTATGACAAGAGAATCATGTGACAAATTAGAACTTTGGAGTTTCATGTAATATGGTAATACTGTACTACTGCTGGGTAGTGGCAGAAA
Organism: Xanthorhoe spadicearia; assembly: GCA_947086425.1. NCBI lineage: Eukaryota > Metazoa > Arthropoda > Insecta > Lepidoptera > Geometridae > Xanthorhoe > Xanthorhoe spadicearia. Next base: position 2,570,862 of record OX352200.1, read on the forward strand.
GAGCATTACATTTTTAACAAAAGTTTGTGACAGTTCTGGCGGAGAAAACGCTTCTGAATCTATTAAGTAAAACAATATGTTATAAACAGCATCATACTGGGAACAGTACTTAGGTACCTTGCATTGATTCAACTCGCATGAAGCCATTAGTGTAAAATTATGAAAATAACCTGCGCATTTCTTTAAAATACTAACAGTGTTAACAACATCTTCACGTTTCAAATTCTCGCATGAATCCTTTCCTGCTATTAAAGCTATATAGTTTGGCACACTCCAGACCGGGCAGCACAGCTCTTCCGAGTGCATTGACCTTTGGCACATCTTGTAATATTCAACATCACCCAGTTGTACAAGCTCAGATTGATATTTGCATAATTTTTGGACATTTTCAAATGATAGCAATGTTGTGTTGTCTGTAGTTGTTATAACTAGATGAGCGTAGTCTGATATAGGTGGTCCACATTTTCCTGAAGCATAGTTGTGGTGTATCGAGGAATCTGGTTTCAGTTGCATATCTACCAAAGAGAGCCATTGCTTTCTAGTGTGATTTTTCAGGAATTCATCATTTGCATCCTCATAATGCCTCACATTTTTACCAAAACTCCAATGTACATGAGCATTAGATATGTTTGATTCAGTAGTATTGGACCAGGTTTTTTCGAAACCTGTACTGTTCAACTTCTTTTTTTTCTTATGATGTCCGTTATTGGGGTGTTTCCGGCCAGATCTTGGTCTATCTTGTCTAGTTCTGTTGTAATATGTTAGATTCATTCGGATCTGATCTTCGATTTCTTTGGGATTGACAGCTAATCTTTTTGAAGGCCTTGTTTCATCGATGAGGTTTTGCCAGGCGATAAAGCGGTGCGCTAAGGTAGTGCCCCGGGTCTCGAACCCGACTATAGGATCAGAAAATGATGGCAAATCTCGGCATACTAATGGGATTACAGTCAGAACTGTTGAAATTGCACTCACCGTAAACAGAACAAGGTAGGAATGGCGAACAATGATTTTGGAGTAAGCTGACAACATTTTCTCTGTTTTCATGGTCTACCATAGTTGGTCCACTTCTCTATCCTCTCCGTTTACCGCAAGACTAGCTTGCCCGCTCACATGTTGAATTAATTAAAAACAAATGTGGCTCCCATAACTAGGTACTTTTAGAAAATCACCACATACATTTTAAATCCCCATTTGCGAATTTGGTAGGTGATGATATGATATTGAAAAGGGGGGGGATGTTGCTTTGCTTGCTTGATCAAGGTTTTGTTTTGATTGATTTTGAAATGAACAAACAAAACTCAGAGCAGCAGTTTGATTCGGTTTGATTGTTTTGAATGAACGAACGAATCCTGTGGTGTGAAGTGTGAACGAAAAAAATTATTTTGTAATGTCTATGTAGGTATATATTATTTGATTCTGAAAAACTTGATATGAAGATCTTCGATTCGATCAGGGAAGGTTAATAATTTATTGTAAGTAAAATAAAATTGGCTGCAGTGCAAAGAAACGAATAAAGTTTTGTCTATGACCATTCGATTTTTTGATAAAAAAAAACAAATTGAATTTCATTGATACTTTTTTGACAATTACATTTTTGCGAATGGCAACAATTTTATTGTCTCTGACATCTTGTGATCACAAGACCTCTTCGTTTTGAGTTTTCTTGTCAAGGCAAAAATTGGGCGAAAAAAGACCGTCCCCTTCGGGATAAACGGGTAAAACAGCACCAAATTGCTCAACATAAATATCTCAAGATGAGATACTTCCTCAGTTACCTGTTTGTGCTGCTGCTGACGATCGCCATCCCGATATTCTCGCTGTACTACTTGCTGAACGGGAAGGGTGAGCAGATTAGTTTCGGATGGTTCCTCGAGAATACGTCCCCCTACATGTGGGGGACGCTGGGGATCGCCTTCTCCGTATCTCTATCCGTGGTGGGCGCTGCCATGGGCATCCACACAACTGGCACGAGCATAGTCGGTGGAGGTGTCAAGGCGCCTAGAATCAAGACCAAGAACTTGATCTCCGTCATCTTCTGTGAAGCTGTCGCCATCTATGGACTCATCACTGCCATCGTGCTGTCGGGAATGCTGGAAGTGTACCGGGAGCCTCTGATTGACATAGCCATCAAGCAACAGAACTGGATGGCGGGATACGTGATGTTCGGAGCTGGGCTGGCTGTGGGCCTCGTCAACTTATTCTGCGGTATCGCCGTCGGTATCGTTGGCTCGGGCGCAGCTTTGGCAGATGCAGCCAATGCAGCGCTCTTTGTCAAGATCCTGATTGTTGAGATTTTTGGATCTGCCATCGGTCTGTTTGGACTTATTGTCGGAATCTACATGACATCAAAGGTCAAGATGGGCAACCAGTAACTTAAGAAAATACAATACTTGAATTTAAGTGTAAGTATTGTTGTATTATGTTGCTTTAGTTTTATTTTGACAGCATTTTAATGATGTATCTGGTTCTAAGTGGTGCTGTGTGATTTCTATTCAAGTGCAGAGTGCAACCTACTGTAATGTAACTATTTTGTTTCTACATGCTAGAGTAGAATGTCTGTTTACTATATTCTCAAATTATAAATAATTTTATGTAAGAATATAGTAGCTATCTGCAAAGTATTTATTATTGTTAAAGTTCATAGCTAAATAAATGTAAGTAAAGTTTGTGATGTTTGAAATTATAATGACTTTTAAAATATCAATTTGGTTTTATTTTCAGTGTACAACGGCACTGGATTCCAGCTTACCTTGACCCAATAACTCTGTCCAGTGTTGAATGAAAGTTAATATCAAAGGAGTGTGTAAGCTTCAAGATAATCTACTGCGCTGTTGGTCTTGTGAATATTTCTATCGCCTACACTTTGTTGACCTATCTAATGTATAAAATTGTATTTAGTCATAGTGCTATGAACAGGAAGTATCTGATCTTAGCACCAAGTCCTATTCTGCATTAACTACTTAAGAGCCCACATAATTTTATGGGCTGCTCTACCATGCTAAGGTGCAGATACTTACATACACATGTTTTGAATTGTATTGGAGTGTTTTTGACATCTTTTTAACTATTAGAGATTGTGTTGTATAAACCGTTATTACAGTATCCTTCTAATGAATAGTTGACTAGATACAACTTGGATAAATCAGAACTAGCAATACCACCTAACAAATGTCACAATTTAAAAAGTTATCATTTACTAAATATTCATCTTTGTATCTAGTCATGTTGTTAAAGGCTTTAAACATTCCATAGACCAAACTCAAGTTGTTAAAGCTTGTATTGGTTCGTCACATTATTTCCTGTACATAATCTGTAGCTGCAAACATAGTAAATTATGTCAAAGACAAAATTGAAACCCCATCAATGAATAGTATTTTGTGATATAAATCAATTCACATTTTATATTTTGTTGGATACAAGCTCGCATGTAGTTTAAATTCTATGTTGTTCTTTAATATTCAGATACATCTTTGAAAAAAGAACTATTTAGTGTTTGACTCTGGCGAGACTGTGGGTTTCGAGATCATGTTAAAAGCAATCATATTTTCTTAACACTTAGTGAAAATCGTCCCCTTGTTACAAAAATGTAAATTAAAATTTTATTTTCTATTTATTTCGAATGTTTAATGAACTTCCAATTTGTAAATATTATTTTGCTTTCAACTAATTTATTTACTTTGTGAATTCATGTCAACTGAAGTAACATTTTGATGTGAATGCCATTGATTGTTTTAAAATTGATAGAAAATCAATCATGGAATATCATAGCACAGGAACAAAAAGGAAGAAAGTATTATATCAGTCATAATGTACTGTCTGCTGATGTAACTCTAAGTTAAATATACTTATAATTGTGCAAATGTAGATATTACGTATGTTGATGAATAAATAGATAAAAGTTATGTGTTTATTTATTGCATCTTTCACAGCCTGATTTATCGGAGGCACCTTGGCCTTGATTGAAGAGGCATGACATGACATGTGATAGGCTAATATTTATGTGAGGTTGCCAGGTGAAAAAAACACTTTAATATCAGTATTAGGTAATGTGGTCAGCTACGCCCAATACCTACTTTATTTGACTAAGTTTTAATGTAATTATTATGTGGCTGTTGAATGATAAGGTAAGAGAGTGTTGATATGTGTCTTACCAACTGTTATTGGAAGTACTAATCCAAAAGATGTTTTGATAATGTTCCTCCTGACGTTTTGAGAAGATAAGGACACACAAAACAGATAAGTACAATGAACCATGCATGTGGTGTTGGTTGTTAAGTAACTTCACATCTATCCAGGGTTGATTGAATAATAAGAAAAAATGTAATGGGCACTGTTAGTGTAGGTATGTACCTAGTGGTGATCCATCCACTGACTGACGTCAGGAAAACCATGTAAAGTTACAAAGCCAGTTTACCTACTGAGGCTACAGAGTGAATCATAAGCAAGGAAACAAAACAATTCAGCAATAAAATAGTTTATTTCAATAAAACAATTTCATATTTTTGCACCAAATAATGTTGGTTGCATTAGCAACTTTTAAATTAGGTACTACAATATTTAGGCAAAAGCAATTTAGAATTTTCCTAACTTAGAAAGCCAAATATTGAGCAGCATTTTCGTCCTATTTTCTTGTATTGTAAACATTTGAAAACATACTTATTATAGGTACCTATTGTAACAGACTGTAGGTAGGTAGGTACCTAGTTACTTATTTTACTACTAGCAGCCCATCCCGGCTTTCCACGGATGTGCTAAGGAAACCCCGGGTTTACCAAGATAAAATATAAGTAGGTACCTATATTGGGAAAGTCCATTCTATGTGTAAGTACCTATTACCTACATTGGTAAAAGATTTTTTTTATTTTGATGAGTAGTTTCGGATATTACCCTTTACAAACAAAACCAACGCTATCTTTATAATAAATAAGTAGGTACCTACCTAAAATATTAAGGTACCTACCTATAATTTATCATTATTAAGTAGGTATATAGTAAGTATAAGTAGATATAGATGTTAGCCCTGCACACACCCTACTCCCGAACCTATACCACCTAGGTACCTACCTACCTATGTTGTTGTTTCATTATCTAAAACTGCCTCTGACTTACAATAATTATGGCATCTCGATTCTAAACGATACCTAAATAAAGCTTTTCTTCAATAATCTACAAATCAATATTTAAAATTGTAAAAAATATTTTATTTACAAAATAGGTGGATTCTTCGTTAAAACGCTCAAAACACACTCACTCTATACACATCCCGAAATGCAAAATTAGATAAATCAGATAGATTTTATAAATAAACTTACTTAGAATCTTATACAAATTCTACCAATATTTTTTACCCAATTTTTTTGAATCTGAAGAAGCACATACAAAAAACAAGAACCTTCATTTAAAATAAGTACATAATAAAAAAAAACCTAGCTACCTAGGTTACCTAGGTATAGGGTTGCCATCTTTAAAATTTGGAAACCAGGACAAGACGTTTGAAAACCCCGGATTTTAGAGGTCAAACCCCGGACATTTTTGAAACAAGCGATGGAGTTTTTGTTCCGCCTAAAGGCCTTTTGTTATGGCTAAAGGTACTTGCTTTTGTATAGATACTAATTGAAAAAAACGATGCGAGCGAAGCGAGCAAAAATTTTTTTAGGTAAAACCACCTTAGTGAGGGTAGGTTTCATTTATACAATAGTCTGGTTAAAAAATAGCGAGCGTAGCGAGCAAAATTTTTTTTAGGTAAAAGCATCGGTGTTAGGTAGGTTTTTATTCTGCTCTCAGGAAAAAAAAACATAATTTTTTACTAGCAATAGTTACAATTTTCTTAAGAAAATAACGTATGATAATGATAATTGATCTATGAACGAAGCGAGTGGAGCGAAGAATTTCAATAGAAACAAGGTGAAAATATTAATAAGTAAAAGAGTTCAATCTTCTGAACTCTGAGAAGCATAAATCTGAATGTTTTCATCACATCCTTAAACTATTTTTTTGAGAAATCCTCGACTTCTTGTTATCGATTTTTAGTTTGCCACGATCGGCCGCAATCGACCGTAGTAGAGAAGTGCCAGTTCGGTTCCCATAAAAAGTCGGAGAACTAACACACTCGGCCATCATGTCGCTTAATAAAAATTATATGCACAGGTATTCATAAAACATTACCTAGGTCATGACCTAGGCTCAGCCCAAGGGGGTTATCCGCCCTCACGTGAGTCTCGGGCAATCATGACGTTAAAATTTTGTCGTCTGGGTTTTACCCGGACTACAAATAAAACCCCGCCCGGACGCTCCCCGGACGCCCTCTAAACTAGGACAAATCCGGGGAAACCCGGACGGATGGCAACCGTACCTAGGTACAGTAAAAAAATTACACATAAACCTACTGGAATGTGCTAAACTTATTTACTAGGCACATTGAATAAAATCAAACAAACATTAACTCAGTAATAAATATAACTTACACACACGAATTACGGACGTAAAAATATTGTCGATTCAGATAAATATTATATTGGCATACATGATTGCATAATATGCTTAGGGAAAGTTTTTGTTTGAACATTTACCGGATGAATGTAAATACTATCGGTACCTATCTAAATCGACTATATTTTACGTTAATTAACATAAGCATGTTAACACCTAATGTTTTCAAAACCACTATTAACTTTTTATCGAGTTAAAAGTAGTTACTTATTTTACCTACTTATCTTTAGTTGAGTATTTACACGACTTTGGATCTCTACTCGCTAATTTATTCTATTCCATGAAACTATGTATATTTGCACGGCTCCCGGTGTAAACTAAGTTTAACCAGACGAGGTAAATACTTTATTTCAGACGATATTAAGTCTGGTATTGAGATTCGTCATCCGTGATAAAAGTGCTATGAATCATATAAGACAATGCAGGGGACGTAGAATGTGGGTTTTTATTTATTTATTTTATTGGGGTAAACAAACAGTATCACATTATAGATAGGTTACATAGTGGTTATAAAAATGCATACTAAATGTGAAACCAACACCGTTTACCACGGTTTACGGTGGGTTGTATAGTATTTACACATTTGAAGGCAATGACGTTACCAAGGAATTTCTAGACTTATGAATCAAATAAAACGGTTATCGCCATCTACCGGATATTCTCGTAAATCATATTTAAAAATGGAGTTTAGATCAGAATGCAACATGTTGTGTCATCACATGATTCTTTAGCAGTCGCACACAAAACAAGGAGAGGAGATAATACTATTTTATTATTGTAAGAGAAAAGGATTTAAAATATTAACGGTAGAGATGTTTTAGACATATTATCAGATCATTTTGACCTTATTCTTAGATAGGTAGGTCCAGATATTTGAGATATTTTCACAAATAAATCAAACCAATAACTATACAAATTCTTACCTAGATCATCTCTAAATAAACTCTATACTATGGCAGTGGGTACTGATTGTTAGCAGTCTTTGCAAAAATTAAAACTAAAGTAAAATATCTTAGGATTTTAAATATAGTTTTACATTGAGATTCATTGGAAACCTTGAACTAAGTAATCTTGTCATACTCTTGTTTCAGCGTCATCTTCTTCAGTAGTAGATTTCCTGAAACAGAAAAAATACAAAGCATTTAATTTATTTATTTTTCTAATGTTCAAGGCACGATTATTTTCTGAGGATTTATATATCAATACTAGCGCCACCTATCCCATACGATAAGAACCTATTTGTTGTCATTGAAACTTGTAAGATGGCGCTAGCATACCATAATTTTACTTTCAGTAAACGTCAATTCGTAATACGAATTTCGAATTACGAATATAGGTATACGAGTATACAAGTAGAAACTCGGAGCAATCAACTGCTTCCTCAATGAGTAGATCTGAAGTTTTTGTAATCAGCCAGAAAGTGCACAATCATTTTCTTTTATTGAAAAACCGTAGAATTTTAACCGTAGAACAGTTTTTCAATTAAAGAGAACTAGTTTTTCAGTGAAGAATTTTTTCATTTATTTTTTAAACTAAAACAAAAACAACTTACCGCCAATCAAAATAACCTATCTACTTATCATTGATTTTGCTTATTGCTGGTAGTTACTTACTTAACATTTCTTCCATACAAAACGTTTCGAATACGAATTCCTACCGACAGTAATGCGGGTTGCAGACCAAGAGCTAAGCTAAGTTAGTTTAGCTTAGCTCGCATAGCTGACGCAGTTTTCCATACTTGTGTGCATAGTTTGCGGTCTGCACACAAGTATGGAAAACTGCGTCAGCTATGCGAGCTAAGCTAAACTAACTTAGCTTAGCTCTTGGTCTGCAACCCGCATAAGCATAACCAGAGTTAGATCGGCTATTGAGACTGGCAGTAAATGAACAGTCCACCAACGTCGTAAGATATAAAATGATAGTTCATACCTCTTCTCTATGGTTGATGATGATGGAATCAGCACCGCACCGGTTAGCAAAGCAAAAGATGATTACAATGAGTGTTTCTCATACAACCGCCACCATCTATAGACAATTATTACATACAGAAGAAGATATATGCTTTGAGAAGAAGATTTTTTGAAGCTAGATGATTATTCTGTGACTTGGATGATGTGGGTAAGGGTGTGCCGAGAGGCAACCGATGCTCACAAGTTTAAGTTTTTTAGAGATAGGTATTCTCTTTAAATATCACCCAAATTAAAAACAAAATTAGTTCCATTGTTCAGTTAGGTAGTTGGTTTAGGAAATTTTAAAGTTCACATCCATTTTGCAGGAAGACAATACTCCTCAATAACATTTAAAGAAAACCAACCACCAGAATAAATGAGTCATTTTTGTTTAGTGATTGTAATATAAAAAAAACCAGATGGCTCCTACAGAGTAAGATATTTTGACGAATACAAAAGCATGCAGATTTAAACATTCACCAAAGATAAATAATGAAGTTAGCTACTAATAAAACTTACTCGCTTGTTTCTCCCATACTCGCTAGTGGCGCGCCCATAGGCTGTTGAGATTCACCTGGCAAACAAACAGAACAGTTATTAATTATACTTTATAGGTATTTATTGATTGGAAGGTTTATGAAAAGACTAAATTGATATACCTATATAAAAAAACAGTTTAAACTTGTTCTGAAAAGTGTTTAGGTAGGTATACTTAATACACCCCCCGTAAGAGCTGATTCAAATCATTTGACTGTATGGCTAGGGAGCGGTAGACACATGTTTTCCAGATATTTAGACGTTATTTTTTATATTCCATGATCATGACTAAGATCGTAGTCAAGTCAAATGTTCAAATATAGGTAGTACCTACCACAGATAGAATTGTATTAGCTATACAGATGCCTCATAGAACAAAAAACAAACCTTTCTTTCGAGCGGTTTTCTTTTAAGGTCATCTTACCGATGACGTCTCATTGACGTGGCGTATTATCCGTTTATATTTCATCAGCGATTGGGTGGCGTCTTGCCCGCTAGAGAGAAATAACTGTACCTAGCAGTGAGTAGCTTGCAGCCACATGAACTTAGTAACAGATGGCGATTCTAGTAGTAGTAGTGGGTATAGGTCGCGCCACGTAAAAAAACGCTGAGGGGAACAGTAGCTGCGCAGTAGGCGATTTTAAGGAATCTTAGGTGGGATCGGTGGAAGGGTGACGCGGCGCACTTCACATTGATTTAGCGCGTGCTATTGGTTCGTGAGCGAGAGACCATACAAACATACCCCCTCCCGTTCCCCTCATCGTTCTTTTTACGTGGCGCGACTTATAGCTATAGATCAGCACTGGGTGGCGGTCACGTGACGTGCCAGTTAAGGGTTTTCGCTTACAGGCAAAGCGACTGCACCTAACTTACAGAAACCTCAACTCAGTAACAGATGGCGCTACTAGTAGTGGTAGTAATCAAGGCATTTGTTGTGCATAAAACTACAATTTAAAAGTGTTTATACCTGCGTGCCTCGCTTCGCTACTACGGGCCTGCGCCGCCAGTTGACCGCGGGTATTGGAATGGTCTTCCTCGGCTAAAGCAAGCAAAATAATAGGTAAGCTTATACACAAGCGTGGGACAGAACTTAAAGTAAAAAGCTCACTCTTTTCACACAAAAATATAAAAAACTATGGTCGTTTCTACTCTTATGAAAATTATTTAAGTATTTTTGAATACCTACATAAACCTTATCCCACCTAATAGGTTATCTTTATTTATTAGAGACCTAAAATATGAGCCGGTTAATAGCCAATCTTTTGTTGATCTTAATAATTTGGATAGATACCTAATAAAGAGCAAAGTTATGAAGTATAAGAATAAAGAACCCTTCAAATACAATAATTTAATGAAACTTTTACCGTTTCTGACTAAGAACTAATAAAAATTAGATAAGAATTCAAAAAATAATTTAAAATTAACAGTTCACAAACCAAAATTCTACCACACAAGAGTCACCAAAACTACACTCACCCGTATAAGGAAACAGATATTTATCATGATGCTTCTCTGAACCTTCCGACATCCTATCATTGTATTCCACTCCATAATTCTCCATCTTCCTCTGATAATCATTCTTCAGCATCGTCGCAATCCCCGAATCTCTAAAATCCCTTGGCGGGTAACCATCATGTTCTCTTGTAGTTACTCCTTGAAAATCTCTTGATCCGTAATTTGTGTCATTTAGATATTTAGTAGGACTATAGCCGTAGTCGGAAGTTCTACTTGAGAGGTAGGTTTTGGATCCGTACGGGTTGTTGGGAAGGCGGTACATTGTAGGGGAGATGGGGTAGTTCGGATCGTAAGGTATTTGTTTTTCAGTATCGGTGGGTAGTACGCCGTACATTAATTCGTCTTCCATTACTCCGTATCTGTGATGATTGAAATAACTTAGTTTAGTGAAAGTTTGAGTTGGTTGGTTGAAGATTTCATTGTATTTTAGTTCATTCAGTTCAAAAGTACGATGGCTTTACTTCAAACACTCTGAATGACTTATACCTGACCAAACACCTGTTGAACTCTGATCCTACAGACTGCGCCACAATATAACAGATTTCTTGTGTTGGTTACTTTAGCGAGTTCTATAAATCAGCCGATTCTATTGATGAGAAATTCCCATGTGTTATTATGATGAGGCTTTTTAAACAAAAATGATTTTTTTTACCAAAAATTGACTTAAAATGTCCTGACAGTTACATATTTCTAATTTCTGGCGCAGCCGATGTAAATGATTAATTTTGTTGATAATAATTGAAAAACTAACCTGTTATCCAGCGGTAGTCGTGAAGCATCAACACTGGCCACATACGTATCATGTACATTCTCTAATATCGAAGGCTTCATCCTGTGTCGTAGATGATACACGTCAGACGTTAGATCGGGGTTAGGCAGAGGGTTTGGCGAAGGGGAAGCCATGCCTAGCCCTTCATTGTCGGACGCTGTTTCTTGTGACCATCTACCCATTTCTGGACGATTTGATTCTGAAAATAGTCATGCGTTAAGAATATAAACTGAAAAAAAAAGTTATCTGCTAAAAATACGCTGTAAGTTGTTAAATCTGGTGATGAAGTTTATAAGCTGTATGATGAAAATTTGGCTTTGGCTTGATGAGTATTTATAGCAATTTAAATAAACATTCCAAAGTAAGATTTGCTCTTTCATGTCTGTCAAAAACTGAACCATATTGAGATAATATTATGATCAGTGATAGGATACAATCTATACACCTAAAGGCCTACTATCTATAGAATATTACCTTCTCTAATATGAGCCGGCCATCTCGGTGAAATTCCGAGTGGAGCGCCTTCCGTAATGTTGGGCAGATAACCACTACTACTGTTACCGTTTTGCCCACGCTCCCCTGTAAATAATAAATAACGTTAACGTGTGTTCCTATAACATGGCGTGGTTCGAAACGCGCCTAAAAAATAAAAAAGACGTGTGGAACTTGGGGACTGCCGCGGTAAAGCTATTGCATGCCACCTATAGGCGAGTTGCTGAACTAAAGTGACAGCGTTAGGTGATTTCGTTACGGAATTTCTGGATTCGGTCTCCACGCCAAGGCCCGCGATAGAAGCTATGCAAATTCAATAGCAAAATGTATCTTAGTATCTGGTTACCATTAAGTTGCTTAGCTTGGGACTAGATGACGCTGTGTGGAATGTCCAAAAAGAAATAGCTTAATAAATCTGCCAACGCTGATTTCTAATAGAAGCTTTACTCACTGCAAGGCGGCGGATGTGTTGCGGTGTCCTCTTCATCGGAGGAGTGGCTGGAGGCGAGGTCGAGACTGCGGCCGCTGTCAGAGTCGCTGTCGGTCGCTTCGGTGGCTTGCTCCTCGGGTGACGTCACTGGCGGCTTGCGACGACGACGCTCCTCTATAAGCGTGTAGTAGCGGGTGAGATACAAGTGATGGATTGTCTCAGAAAACTTTAAAACTTAAATTTTTAGTAAGATGCGAATGACACTTAAAATTAAACATTTGAAATTAAGAGATTTTTATGAGACATTTTTATTGGATTTGTTTAGAAAAGTTTTCAAGTAAAATATGATAAATGCTTGCGATGGTGCTGTGACGGTGATATTGCAAAGGTAAGCAAAAAAATAGGCTAAATAAATGTGTGTACCTATGTACCAATCTTAATTATTTTTCAGTTAACTTTGAACGTGTAGAAAGCTGCGTAGGGACGTAATGGCTATTGTTTGAAGTAGATACCTACATTATTCCATAGAGTATTTAAAGAAGAGTAGATAGAGAGATTCCATAGAGTATATAAAGAAGAATTGTATTTTTTTATATGGTGCATAGGTTACCATCTTTCCTAGTGTGCAGTGAGGAGTCGAATCCTCTGAGGTAAGCTGGCATGTCGCTCGCACTAGTATTATAGTTGGAGGTTGAAGTACTCGTGTGGCGTAGTTGACCGTCACTTCGACTGAAAAAAAATAATTAAATTTAAATCTAATCAAATCCTGTAAAAAAGGCAAGTCTGGCAACTCTACATGAAAAGTTGTAAGATTCATTTAGTACCAAGTCTGTTATTTTTTTTAGTACCTACTTAAATGACCTTAAATCTTAACAACATCTTAAAAAGACCATTTTAATATTTAAAATCTCAATAATGAAAAAACTGTTAAGACTGTATCCCCGGGAGCGGTGGACATTTCTCTAAAATTTTTACGTAGGTTATTTTTGGAGTATTTTGAATATGATTTTACTTGTATGTGTTAAATAAATAGATTGAATTAGCAAAGTTATCTTACCTGTAAGGACTTGAACTGGTCTTATTGGTGGATCTTGACGTGGTTGACGACGCGGATATACCAATGTTCCTCATTTGACGACCAGGCTCTGTGCTACTGTGGTACGCCAATGCAGACCTTAAACATTACGATAATAGGGATCAGATTCCGTCAAGTTCCGTTACAATTAATAGTACCTACCTTGTAATTATTAGATTAGGTAGGTAAGTATCACAGATTACCTACATAAGTAAGTATTGAAGTGATCAGTAGAATTTAACTCAACATAGGGGTTAAATTAGGTTGAAGGTTTTAGACGGGATTTAACCCTAATTTGGATTAAATTGAGTTGAAAACTATTTCGAGGTTATTTATTATGTTTACCTGTTGATCTGCGATATGTTTTGTGCACTGCTGCTGATGATGATCGACGTGTCCGCTAAAGGCACTTTCTTTCCGAGGCAGCGTAGGGCAGTCCTATAAAACGATACAGAAGATTCATAATTCGTTTTTCAGTTTCAATTGTTAGCGGCCAAACCATTGCAAGTTGGATAGAAACTTTTTCATTTAAGTTCATGTAAAAACAATTCTGATTCAAATAATTACCTAAGTTGCGCAATGACGTCACGACTTATTACGTTCGTGACGTCGTTGTTCTAATGAATTATGTAGTTACAATGAGCGTCAAATAGTAACCTTCTAAGATTATCCCTGACGCGCACATTAAAGGCGATATATCCCGCGGCGGCGGCAGCGGCGTGTAGTGTCACAGCGGCGGCCAAGGCCGCGCTCAAAGCGCCGCGATTCTGCCCCGCTTCACTGCCCAGTAGGAGGGCACTGGCCCAAGACACGCAGAGAAGGGGCAGGCAGATTATACTGACTGCTAGAAGCATTCTGAGAATGGAAATAAATTTTATTTGTAGTGTTTTTAATTTATCTCTATGAAACATTATATTCATCTTCAAAAAATTAAGTCAACCAACTGAGGTGTGCGGGAGGGGGGAAGTGAGCGGTTATTGGTCGAACGTGAAGGGGCGTGGACTGTTATAAGCTCTATTTAGCTAATGTGTTATCTGAAAGCGTTCGCCCTTTATTAGATGTCTACTGGGTATTATGTCGATGGTTGTATAATCCTAAGTAAAATCAGCAAATTTTTATCATTATTTTCGGAGTGGGGTTAGTTAGGTATAGCTAATCCAGAAATACCTTGGAAAGATTTCCTTCTAAGATGACGAGAGCTAATCCAGAAATGCCCTGCCATGGTTTACATTGTATTGCATCTGTTTACCTCAGGTTACCGAATCCGGTGACATGATCGCGCACTGTGAAGGCTGCTCTGGTGGCGCCCGCGAGGAACACGAACGCCGCTGACGCGTACACTGCCGCAGGCACCACCACCCACCACACCACGGGCTCGTGGCAGCTCACCCAGCAACTACGAGTACAATAGTATGTTATCGGAATGAAAATGTTTGGTTAATGGTTCAATATAAAGGAAAGACGTATTCCTGATTTCTATAATCAACGTACGGAGGTCCGTAGGTCCATCACCATTTACCAGCAACTTTGTTTTCACAACACAAAATGTATGAAACCTATTGACAGATAACAACGTTGCTATGGCGAAAGTCCTACGGCCATCCGTAAGTTGGACTGTAACTCAAGTGCTTTATTCAAGAACAAAGTAGGTACGGAGGTATATTACTTTAGTGTCCGTAGTTTGAGAGATGTAGCCGAAGATTTTGTATGAGTTGTATGGGCGTGCGTGGTCCGCGGCGGCGCGGCGTGAAATGAGGGTAGATTGAGAGAGATTAGTCTCTCTCAATCTACCCTCATGTATACTTACAATAGTGCGTTCCCGTACTGATGCTGGTGGTGGCTAGCAGCTAAAGCCAGTAGCACAGCGGGAGCGGCGTAGGCGGCGGCTAAGTGAGCGCACAGACCGGCGTGGTTCACATCTCGTAGTTCCCTGACGAGACGACGCAGTTGGTAGGCGTCGCAAGCCATCCACGCGAGCGCTGACAGCCACCAGTAGTGGAGGGACATGGCTATTAGCTTGCACGCGAACTGGAAAGATTTGATGAATCAATTAGAATTTGTGGCTGTTGAATATTGTAATGAGATTATTATGGCCAGTTTTGTCTCAGTTGTCCTCATGCAGGCAAAGTTTTACCTCAACCTTAGAAGATTTGGCCTTTCAAAAATATAATTGTTAGGGATTTTCGAAGACAGAGAGGCATTATGGAAAACCAAGGAAAGATTTGTATTGAATTGGCCCAAATACAAATTTTTGTTTTGTACCTACTGGCCTTTATTTTTCTTATAATTGAGACATTTTTTTATTCTAGGAGTGAGAGAGAGAGATAAATAGATTAAATTTACCTCATTCTGCACAAGCGAGGATCGCGCCTTCAAAGCGACCAAGTAAAGAAGCTCAGCCATAAAAGTGCAGAACATGAGATGCTTGTGTATTGAGTTGGAGACAGTTGAAGCCCCGCCTCGCATTAGACAGAGAGCGACCCATGTGGTTGCTAGGAGTGGGAGAGAGATGCTGAATGCTGTGTACGATGTTACTGACTCCAGGAGTGATGGTTCCGGGATGAACTGCGGAAGAGTTTAAGTTAATAAGATTCCAAACTGACTGAGCTTAGGTATGAAGTGTTCTTTCTTGTCATTATTAGAGGGCAGAATTTATTGGAGTCATTTTTACTGTAGCCCCTTTTTGAGACAGATCTTTTTCGTAAGTTCTTAGTAAGCAAAAGACTTTAGATATCCGTTCGAGATCACACTATGACTGAATTTCACCTCATTTAGAATTCATAAACATCATCATCATCAGATCATCATGAAACAGATAATAAATAAAAAACACAAGAAAGTGTAATTAAATGCTAGGCTACCTATATTGAATCTCTTATATGTGTTTTGTTTTTTTGGGTTATTGTTCATTCATTCATTCATTTATTTATTTATCTTTTCACATTTACTGAATTTATTATTGAAGGTAGACATTAATTACCTCAACATCAACTTCGTCGACGAGCACAGCGAAGGTGGAGAGATGGTTGCAAGTGCAGTTGATGAGCAGAGGTTCCCCGGAGTACGGCGACCAATCGTAGTCGATCTCAGTGTGGCAGCCCACGCGGGACCATTCGCCGGAACTGTGTTAAAGTTTAAGCAGTGATTTAACAGATCTTTAAATTAACCTACTCGTATGAAAATTAAGTATTTCGTAACGTTTTGTAGGCGACGACTTTCATAGGTCATTTCAAACAATTTGGCAAGAGCGAAAAGTAGCCTGTAGCCCTGTTAAAAAGTTCTGTAGATACTTTATTTTTTTTTAGTCTGCCAATTCAAATTTAGATTTTAAGTGCGAGTGTCCTATTAAACCAACCAAAAAGGAGGAGGTTGTATGTTCCACTATTCACACATACATATTTTGGATGTCACACACAATCAGTTTTTGATCTTATTGTTTAATGCCACCCAAACATAGCTTGGATATCACCTTGTAAGGTTCTTAAGTTATTAAAGAAATGAATTAAAATGTACAATATTGTAATGAATCCATTTTAAATAAAATGACAACTGTTTGCATGATTTGTAATCGTATATACACTCACCGGCACAAAATGTGGCCCAAAGTCAAAAGTCACAATATTTCTTTATTTTGAATGCTGCTAGTGCCGGTTTCAATTGAGATTATTAAAAAATGATTTTATACCTCAGTTTATTTACTAATTCGTTTAAGTGGCTCTGAAATTTGATAAAAAAGGCATTTAAACGAAAAAGCAGATTTCTGCTAAATTTATGTAATTGTAAAACACCCTCAAAACACAAAACTGTAACTTAAATTGTAAATTAACTCTTATTCTAATAACGTGTATTGCCGCCCCTAGCTGAAATGACGGCCTGCATTCGGTCTGGCATGCTGTGCAGTATGTTTTTTATCTCGACTTCGAGGATTTCTTGCCAAGCTGTCTGTAGAGCAGATTTCAGCTCACGGAGAGTCTCTTGCGGATTGGGCAGCATTCTGACGAATCTTTTGAGCATGTCCCAGACATGTTCTATAGGATTCATGTCTGGGCTGCGTGCAGGCCATGTCAGTTTTCGAATACCGACAGCAGCCAGGTACGATTCGACGATGCCAGCGACGTTTATTGTTCCGTTATCGTGCACTATCAAGAATTTTCTTGGCCAATGAAGTCCACAAAGGGCACAACATGATCTTGAAGGATTTCTTCAATGTACCTGACTGCTGTTAGGCACTGATCTACCATGTCCAGCTCTGTGCAGGCATCCGAACATACTCCAACCCAAACCATGACAGACCCACCTTAGTAATTAATGATTTGTCGTTTAGTGAAAGGCAAAAAACGTTCTCCTCGTCGTCAATATACTCTTTCACGACCATCTGGTACTCGTTAAGCTATTCTGCTTTCATCTGTGACTTATACTTTGCTCAATTCATCGTTGGTCCAGTTCGCATGATCGCGGGCAAAGCTTAGTCTCGCAACTCTGTGGTGTCTCTCAAGTTCAGGTCCTCGTGCTGGTCTTCGGGCATGAAAATCGCGTTCCTCCATCCTTCGTCTTATTATTCCCTCGCTTTCAATGATACCCCGTGACGTTTGAAGCCTCTGCTTGATCTTAACTGCGGTGAGAAGTCGATTTCTGAGCACAGCCAGTATAATAAACCTTCCTTCACGGGCAGTGGTGCACCTTATTCTGCCATTTCCTGGTCGCTGCGTGTGTAGACCAGTCTCCAGGTGCCTCTTAAGAGCAAACCTCAACGTTGTACGTGTAACATTAAGACTTGTAGCCACCTAACGTTGAGTTCATCCTTGGGCAGTTAACAATACCCCCTGACCAAAATGAGCAGCTGTTAGTGGCATCTTCCAATCTTTTATGGAAACACAATGAACAACAAATCAATGAAAAATTATAAAAAATAAGATTAAACCAGTAAAAACGTAAAAATAAATTTTTATTTACATTGCTGGCTAGCGTTGGAAACAGTTCTGTCCTTTATTTCTAACAAAACTCAAACTTCCGCCATCTTAATCTTAAATAACCCACTTCAATAAATGAAACAATCCACTTGACTCCTACTCTCATTTAAACATCACATAAATAATGCTTAGTTTGTTGACTAATTCTCGATAAGCGCTTGGGCCACATTTTGTGCCGGTGAGTGTACAATACACTCATTATTATAGTCAGGTACTCACCCTCTAAGTGTAGACCAATGTACACACTGTGGATTGGTCCTGGAACCGAACGTATCTTTATCCACATCCAACCACATTTGCAGTCGAATCGGTCGCTTCAGTCGAATGCCGCCCATACTCTTGTAAACTAACTTCTTCCCGAAATCCTTGCTTGTATTCACTTCTTTCTTTAGGTCTTCGGCTACTAGAGCTAATGCTTTGGGACCTAGAGATAAGACATAAAATAAGTTTTATATTAAAACATTTTCAATGCTAGTATTTATTTCTGTAAGTTTAGATCGTGGGTAATTTGAACAGCTCCTGATTCCATCATCAGGTCAGTTCATTTCACTGTAACCGCTATAATACGAGTAGCTACGTAACGTACCTATACCTAAGTTTTATTTATTTATTTAGACAACTGCAATTATATATTTTACATTGTCTATTAAAACTGAATAGTTAATTAGAATCTCTAAACAAGTTTACAATGGTGTATCCTCGTGAAAGGCATCAGCACTTATACCTTAACCTTCTTTCTTCTTCTCTGATGTATAAAATGCAGTACGAAGTCGTGTCAGCTAGTACCTGATAACAACACAATGAGCTATAATAACTTTACCTTCAAGCCTCTCAGCGATATAAGTAGAGTCATTCTCAGCGTCAGTCTTGTCCTGTTTCTTGGCTGGCTGGATGAGGATAGGTCCATGGCCGTCATGGCTTGCGTGGTCCTCGTCGTTAGCGTGTGGCCATGGCTTGGGTACGCCGGGGTTCAGGTGATTGGCTTGGGTGTTGTGGTTGCCTTTGTTAGCGTATACTATTCCTGTTGGATTGAGTTAAATAAGTTGTGAGTAAAAAGGTATTTTCTGATTCTGTTATGCGCAGGAGTGCAGGAGTGGAGGAGGAGATAGAAAAAAAGTCAACAAAGGGATGACTATAATCGTTACAGATTATTTTGCTAAAGAAAATAATCAAACTGAAAATCAAAAAGTCAACAAAGGGATGACTATAATCGTTGCAGATTATTTTGCTAAAGAAAATAATCAAACTGAAAATCAAAAAGTCAACAAAGACTATAATCGTTGCAGATTATTTTGCTAAAGAAAATAATCAAACTGAAAATCAAAAAGTCAACAAAGGGATGACTATAATCGTTACAGATTATTTTGCTAATGAAAATAATCAAACTGAAAATCAAAAAATCCACAAAGGGATGACTATAATCGTTGCAGATTATTTTGCTAAAGAAAATAATCAAACTGAAAATCTCCATTGTGAATTATCTAGAACTCAATTTCTATTTTATTTCGATAACCTCCATATTGTTCTTCTCATATTGTATTCCAGGATAGTGGCAGGTAACTAGAAGAATGCTTGTTAAACATGTATGACAAAAGATTCTATGGTTATAATTAACTCAGTGTTGAGACACGGGTCCTTTTCATGGGCATTTTACTACATAAAACTTATGATCTAAGTCAAATTTACCTTCGATATCCTCCATATTGTTCTCCAAAGAGTTATCCTCTCCACTTTCCTTCGTCCAAACATACTCGGGCACAAACAGAGACACTTGTATGATAGGGGATCCTATGGTCATATTGACACCCCATCTACGAGACACAGATTCGTCCATATCCATGGGCATTAGAGTTGAAGTGTTGCGAGAGTATTGGAGGTAGGAGAATACGGCGCGAGATTCAGAATTTGAGTCTAGATTTTCTGAAAAAATTAATGAGTGTAGGTAATAAAGAAATCATGGCTAGGTTCTCGAGTTAAATAAAAGAAAATTTCTTAGATTTTTAAAGTGAGCTCCATGGTCGTTTAGGTATAACTTTACGTAGGTAATAAAATTGTTGATGAAAATTGATAGCAGTATTTGCCTTTTACATCCCTGCGGCCAAGAAGTCTTAATGAATTTTGTTGAAACAATTTCATTAAGACTTCTTTAGTTAAAACATCTTACCTTGTAAATTATTATTTGTAATCCCAAGCAGATCCAACGGCAGCAATACTCTCGTATACTTATCAAACTTGTTTTTACTCCTCACATAATTATTATACTTCGGGAAAGAAACTGTTGGACTAGCAGCTTTCTTAATCTTCATTTTCAAGTTGTAAGGAGTTTTTATAGGAGAGTGAATGAAAGAGGAAGTGTCTGGGAGTATCACTCTCTCTGTCGTGTAGGATTCTATATTGTACCGGTTTAGCTGTGATGGCTCGAAGCCGTATATTGATTCTGCTGTTACAATATCTACGCCGATAACTGGAATGAAAATTCAATTTTAGTATTGGCCGCTATGAAGTTTGCTTTGCGATAGATTTACCTTAGTTAGCGTTCCTGTATTTGGACGTTACTTACTTTTTTAAGCATACCTGCACGAACTATTCAGAAAAACTATGTTAGATAAGTTAATTTAAGTTTCTCATCTAAGTGAATTTATAAATTTTTTGGAAAAATGAATAAAATTCTTAAACCTGGAATTTTAACATTCGATTTTACAAAAAATGTTTACTATATGGTTTTAAATTATGAACAAAAATATTCAAACCATAATTGTTATCGCACGCATTCTAAGCAACATTTTACATAGACAAACTTCAAAATGAGACTTATAAAGTTTATGGTTTATAAAAACATACCAAGATCCGAGGTGACAATTTCGAAAGGACTGGTGTAGGTATCGTGCTGGCTCTCTGCTAACACAGCAATGTATTTGTCAAACTTGTTCAGTAGTAGTTCTATTCCATGTCCAGTGAGCTCCTTTATTCGTTTCCACTCTTTCTCATACTGTTCATTCAGAATGACGTTCGCTGATTTTATTACATTCTGAAATAAAACAAAAGTTATGTTATCAATCAGTTAAGCTAATGAATGAAATGAGACCCAGAATCGACCCTTGCAGAACTATGCTCAAGCCCAAAATATGTTTAAATTTAATTTGTATTTTTTACGTAGTAGGTACAGTACTTACAACATTAAACAGGTAAGAAAGTTTATAGCTCTGCAAAGCGCCTAATTCACAGAAAAGATAAGCACGCGTTTGATGCAAATGAATCAAAAGCTTTACAAATGTCCAGATATTTCTCACTCACCCGAACATAATCCTTATCCTGACTATGTGTTAGATTCAATCCAGCTTGCCTCAGTTCATACTGTATCAACTCGAGTAAAATTCCTTCAGCTACTAAAACATCTGCTCCGTACAATTGGGGAGTATTCTCACAGGCTGAGTTCAAATCAGCAGCTAATCTTACACCAACAAAAGTATTTACAGCAAGTTCTCCGGTTTCTATTTTGTGTAATTGTTTTCTTAGTTGATAAAAGGTAGATGTAGTACAGTTGAACATATCAGGATCTTGCCACGGGACGACTTGTGTTTCGTCACACATTCTTTTTGCTTTACCGCTAGTGCCTAGAGTAAAATGATTATAAAATGAAGATTACTATCAATGTAAGAAGGAAGAGAATCAGTAAAAGTACAATCTTGATAGTGAATCGTTTGAAATTTTAAAGGCAGTTTTCTATTTATATTTATATTTAACGGAAGAATATTATGTTTTACCTGAAGGACAATCTGTAATAGCTTCGACTCCAAACTTAGTTCGAGGCCACCAAACCCCTTGTGAGAACGAGCGAGGACATCCATCATAAACAACTGCAAGAGAGAAACAAGAAACTCTAATGACGTTTATGTTTATTTATTTAATTTTTTTATCAGTTGTACCCTATGCTCTCAGTCATATTAGGCGTCACGTCTACATGAAGAATATAGAGAAAGTGTCAACAGTTAGTATTAGTACCTTCACAGCCCGCATTAGGCGCCACCTCTGCATACAAATTAGCACAAGCATCACACGCCCGACCTATAACACCAGCTCGGCAGTGACACTGTCCGTCATCATCGCATGAACTGTTCATAGAGCCCGCCGCGTAGCATTGGCAGGGAACGCATTCAGAATCCTCGGATTTGTAGTGGTTTTCCTGTGAATCATATATTAGCTTTAACAAAGTCATGAATCTAACCTTTATAGAGACCTTTACAGAAGTTTTTGGGTACTTGTTGATTATGAAACTTTTTGTAGCTTCTCTATCACATTCATCTTATTTACTCCTGTAAAAAATGGTCTCCATATCTACAGGTGTAAATAATATAGGTACCAACAATTTTGTAGTATTTGTCGAAACGTAGTTACTTTGTGATGAAATAGGTACGTCTGACTAGTTATACGGGTAAACCCAAATAATTATTCACATTGTGAAAAAATATATCTAGTGCTACGAATTACCGTAGCAGTTTTGTAGACCAATCATGGATATACCATCAACTAAAGGGAATACACTCACCTTGCAATGGCACTGTCCCGTGTTTTTATCGCAGTGCGGATGGTATCCCCTGCTGACGTCACAGGCGCACGGGCCGCATGACGTCATACCCCACCATCCACCGGGACATTCCTCTTCGCCTATCTCTATGCAACCTGAATCTGGAAATATTGAAAATTGAATAAGAAACTTAGATTTTCGAAAAGAAGCATTCTTATTTGAATAAACTTAGAATTTCGAAACAAATCTAAGCGCCGCCGCTAGAGGCGCCGCAAAAATCAAACACCAAAAATAGCCCGACGAAAAAAGAAGGAGTCATTTCAATGTTCGAGATGAGGTAACAGTGGTTCTAGTCAAAATTACCTGTAAGTGTGTATCCCTGTTCACACGAGCACTCATATCCTTTAGTTGTGTCTGAATGTGAACATCTCGCTCCACCGCACGGGTTCAACTCACAAGCTGATACACACTGAGGACCTACGCGTCCTATTTCACAGGTGCATAGGGTCTGGTCCCAGGAAGATTCGCATTTACTCTGAAAGTGCAAGATCATTTAACTGGATTCTACGACGCGGTAAAAGTTCCAAAAGCCTTTGAAGATGTCTCAAGTTGGGTAGCCGTGTAGCATGTAATGTATCTGATACTGTATCAAGATTGTAATGTATCTGATACTGTCTCAAGTGAGTACGTATGATTGTCGGGTACGGCTCGTCCACACCTACGTACAGTACGTACTGAGTTGATACATCATCTGATACATTATGTTATACGGCTAGGTGAGTTACCCTGTTTAAAATGAACATATCACATTTTTAATGCCCACAGTTGTTAGTACATTCTCAGAAACGTTTTTTTTATTTGTTTGTACTACTGATGCGCTAAGGCCTCCCTCCAATTTTCCAGCCATTTCCATCCTTTACCGAACTTAAAACTAATTATTTCAACGAAATTATGAGATTTCAAAACAGGAATTAGTATCTACTTACAAAAGGTGGACAGACAGACAGCATACAATCAGCTCGGGATTGACATCCGTCTCTAACATTCTCGCGAACTGTCGGACGGTTCAGTAAAGATTGCGCTGTGCCTACTCGGACATCCTGAAACAAATACATACATACTTATTGTACCACAGACACGGATTTTTATTCGTCTGATTGTACTTATTGTTGTTACGTGCTCTAGTGTACCTACAACGCACCAGTCACAATTTCAAACAAAATGTTGTCAAACCAATACCAAAAACTAGCAACCACGTAGATTTAAAATCCATTCCTTATTTTTTGAAGTCTACATTACTAATTTACATGACCCATTTGATAGTACATTAAGTATCAATAGCTTAAAGGTTTCTATCAACAAAGATCTTACCTGAACACACCCCTCAAAGTACCCGACTTCAGACGCCAACAATCCCGCTGTAGTATCAGGTCCACCAATCAGGATCTTCCCGATGTACTGTCCTTGGATCTTATTGGCCAGCATCGGTAATAGTGCATTGCGCAGACCATAGTCTATTGACACTGCGATATCTGTGCCGAGCCATTTGATCTCGATGCGATGCCAATCGCCATCGGCCAATGAAGTGGATGGGAGGAACATTGAGTCGCCGTTGTATGCGTAGTGGAGAAGGCCGTTTTTTAACTATAAAATAAGAAAATACATAATTTTATTGATCATGTATTGACGTTAGGTCAAGAAAAATACTCCGTTACCAAAGTTGGCCACTTGCTCATAGGAACTTACTTTCAAATATACCTAAAGTTTGGAGACTAACGCTCAAATACTAATATAAATACTATATACACTACTTAAGTGGTGTTTAATTATTTGACGTTTGTTCATGCAAATCTGACTAATAAGAGTGTCTTAAACAGTTGATCTTATCCCAAATGTTTAGGTAACGTTTCAGTATAAAGGGTCTTGGACCCCAACCTGTCGCCGTAAGCAAGTCTTAAAGTTTTTGAACAATTTTACAAAATTAGTAACGGCTATTTGCATAGGCGTTAAGATAAGCCTTCAAAAACCTTCACTTATGATTTCAACAACAAAACATTTAGAACAATACTCACACTAATCAATATACTGCTGTTCTGTCCAACCTGTATGGACATTAGGAACGCGTCTTGCTGCCGCGTGCGTATAGAGAGCGCGTTGAGCCACGGAAGCTGAATGGGACGCAGTAGTGGATTGAAGGATAGCATCCCATCGCCACTGAACCGCCATGGCACCGCCGTTGCTAAAATCAGATAAGATCAGTAAAGAAGATATAGAAAGCTTATAGGTATCGTAACCTGCACCTAAGATGTACACTTTCAAACGCTTTAAAATTATAGTAACCATCAAGTTGTGACTTTCTTATCTACGCATTTTCAATATTACATTATTTTATGGACGCAAAATGAGCTTCTGTGCCTTGGAAAAAACTATATTTTTACCCAGCCCTTGACAGTATAATGGAAAATGGTCCTGAACTCAGGGTCTGTGTTCTATGCCTGGATACTACTGGCACCGCCGTTATTCGGTAGATACCTACTACCTTAAAGTAGTTCAGCTATGCTCGATACTGAATTCGTTCAGTTCACTTAATTTAGTTTTCGGGTTTTTAGAGTAACGTCCAAATGATGGTGTTCTTTAGATACTTACATTCAGCGCAGTCCTTGCCGGTGTAACCTTCGGTACAGTCGCACAGGAAAGTGTCCCAGAGGTCGCGGCAGTCGGCGCCGTTGTAGCACGGAGCTGAGCTGCACTGCGACCGCTTCTCCGGACACCCGGCTAGTGTACCGTTGTCTGCTACGTAGCTGGATAATACATTAAAAACATTACTTACATACATTTTTTGTTATGCCCTTGAAGTAAAGTAAAAATAACATTAATAAAATCTCGTCCGGCTGTTTGAGCGTGAAGGAGTAACAAACATTCACACTTAAACACAAACTATCACCTTTATAAATTAGTGTTGTTACTTTTAAGCAATATTGACTAACCTGTTTAGATCAACGAATCTGTGGTCGATATAGAAGTCAGATATGCAGCCGACATAGTCCTTGTTCTTGACTTGGAAACTGCTGGGGATGTTGGGAAGGCCACCCACTTGTAAAGGCCCCGTGAGGTCTAGGAATCTGTGGGAGAATCATTTCTATAGTTTAAATAACTAAATTATTTTGTTTTATAGGATTTAGTTTAGTTCAAAACTGATACAATCAAAAGACAGATTTAATAAAAGTGAAAAAAATAATACTTAAATGATTCTTTGCGAGATATATTGTAGGAATTACTTAAAGTAACCTTGGATCCATGAAAATATTTCAGAAATTGAAATTTAAAAACATAGTGATCAAGAATTTGATGGCGAGATGAGCTGGACTCGTACGACAAAGAATGGCGCCAGAAAGCACAAAGCCGGGATCAGTGGAAAGAGGGAAGGGAGGCCTTTGCCCTGCAGTGGGAAACATCAGGCTTATAATAATAATATAATAATAATAGTGATCAAGAAGTGGTCAAGAATTTCTATACTAAACTATTATCGAGCTAGTCAATGTCATCATCATCATCTCCCTGCCCTTATCCCATTAAGTGGGGTCGGCACAACACGTTTCTCTTCCATTTCCCGTTTTTTTCGAGCTAGTCAATGTATTGTGTTTTAAATCTGACCTGTGACAAGTCTCAGTAGGTATATCGCATCTTGGAGGCAAAACTTTCCTTGTGAAGTTTGCGCATGCGTATTTGATCCCGAAGTCGGCTGCGCCTGCTAGTGATAACGCTTTATCACAGTTGTCCAGTGTCATTGTTGCGGTCTAGAACAAAACATTAAAAATTACAGATATTGGTACTTTGGCTTTTGACCTAAAAGATTTGATGATCCGAAGTATCCGTCTTGAAACAAAATGTTTCGAGAAGGATCAGAGTTATGCTTGATTTATTATATAAAACGTTCACTACCAAGTTGTAACCAAGTGCTTGTTTATACCACACTGTGCATGTGTAACACATTCGCGGGGCACTGCACTCACTCATGGGCAGTCAACGCTAAGGGCTTTGAATACGATATAAGAATGATATTGATAAACAAAAACGACGATGCTATCATGAACGTAGAGGGGTTTACCAAGTCATCTAGAATAGAAGAAGCAGCATTCCAAATTTAAAACTCACCCGGTTATAATACTCCACTTCAACAGTATGCCACATCCCGTCCCCCACTCGGCCCGGCACAGTGAGCTCTACCCTCCCCCCTCCCAGCGCGAAGGTGAACCTCACCCCCTCCCCCGCGCCCCTCCCCGCGCCACTACTGACTACCTCGAGGGCTATGAAGTCGTGACGCTCGTTGTACCGACCGTTGTAGAGGAGAAGGCCTGATGTTGCTTGAGTTGCGAATCTGGTAGGAAAGTTGATAATAAACCAATTTTTTTAATGATAATGATGGAAGAAAATTGCCAGCTAAATAGAGGATTGACTAACACATAATAGTTTAATGAAGCACATCATTCAATTGAAAGTAGAAGAGAAGAAGCAATAAATGAGAGAATGTGTCTGTTGTACTTATAGTTATGTTATCGATGCACTGTAAAGTTTCATGGACAAAATGTATCAGTTATTCTTACACCGAAGAGACGAATTTTTTGGATGCAATTTAAAATATCATTACGTATAAGTATTTATAAGTTTTTTTACTATTTTTATTATTTTAACTTCCTAAAAAAAAAAGTTCTCAACTCATAACAACTAAATAAGTTACTTACTTGAGTCTCAAATGCAGTCGATTCCGTCGTTTCAATCCAGGGAACGTAAGAAAGGATGATGCAGGGAAGCTCCTTGCTTTTAATTCACACATCGCAGTTGTATAAGCGACATCTATAGAGCATCCTTGGCATAGGATCCCTCCTTCCTTCCTAGCAACACATTGCGAGCCGCTTCGACAGATCGAACCGTCACCGTTGAAGTCACATGAGGCATTGGTTAAGATCGTTTCGCAATTCACACCTGAATATAACAAAGAATTTATTGTAAGTTGCATGCAATGTTTGCTTTTACGAAGAAAGTACCCTATCACAGTATTAAAACAAATAATCTTTATTTGTCTTCTATGCTTCTAAGTTACAACTGTAAAATATTCTTTGGAACAATGAACTTGATTTGCTTCTAAGGGCTATACATTCTAGCAACAATTAAGTACAAATATTTTAAATATGACATTCTTATTTATCTTTGTGCTTTGAAAAGTCTCTTAACAATTTGTTACCTGTAAATCCTGCAGCGCAAACACAAGTATAACCTCCTTCACGGCGAACGCAAGTACCATTATTGACGCAAGGAGATGAATAGCAGAGATCAACTTCTGTATCGCACATGTAATGCTCTCTTGAACCTGTAAAAATAAATAATAGACTCTTAAGATCATGAATAGGTCCCAAAAAACACCCCTGGCAGACACCATTTACAATCAATCGGTTTTATGAATTTTGATTTCATAATTTTAAACGTAATTAGTATAAAATAAACGTTTCATGTTAAATGGACAGGAATCTATTATTTTATAAGTGAAATCATGATTGTAAATTGGGTTTAATTTTTATTTATCTCTATCAAAAGCTATTTTTAAGACTAAAAAAGTAACCATACCTGTGAATCCTTGTGGGCATTGGCATGTAAATGAGGTAACTGGGTAGATTGGTCGAAATAGTACTGTATCACTAGTGATGAAGCCCGATGCATTGCCGAATTTTAAAACTGTCAGACATTCTTCGAAGTTCAGACAGGGCTCGTGCACGCAGATGTTATCATCGAAGGGTAAGACCTAAAATAAAATCACTAAGTGAAAATGTGAAGTTTGAAAAAGAAACTAATTAGTAAACAGATTGAAAATATTTGAAATTAAATTCTTAAATTCTTACCTAATTCTTTGATAATGGTTTCCTATTTTATCCTATTCTATTGAGAGATAGACAAAGTGACAAACCTGAACAGTAGCCAGTCTAGCAAGCGTAGCCCGATGTAAGTACACCCGTTCCCGCAAGTGCGTCGGCGAGTAGAACTGCGAAGTATCGCCGGCGAAGACAACTTCTGCTTCCGGTCTTTTCGCGGAGAATGACACATTTAGAATGTTGCCTGTTACATCGGTATCATCCTGTAAGATACGAAACAGCTTTTGAATCACAAATATTATATAGATGAAAGTAAGAGTGTAAATTTTTGTTACTCCTTCACGCTTAAACGGCTAGACTAGAAAATTTGGTACCAGTATAGCTTATGCCTTAGATTAACACATAGGTTACTTTTGATCCCGGCATTCCGATAGAAACTGGAAATGAACCCCTGGGGGCGCAGCTAGTTTTAAGATTGTCTGACTGAAAACACGAGTGAAAATGATTTTTGACGTCACTAGCTAGCACTTACCTGAACACTAAAGATGAAGATATTCTCCTTAGGGCAAGGTATTATAGCCGCCAATCCATCAATAAAGAAGCCCAATAGAGGCGATAGAAATTGTTCAGCCGTCATATCGTTCAGACGAACTGTGATCGAGTTGAACAGCATCTCTTCTGTGACGAGGCGGACTGATAGCTGCATCATTGCTTTTATCTCGTTTACTCCATCTAGAATTGTTATCATAATCAGAAACTTACATAGGTACATCTAAATATAGGTTCAACGGATAATTTGCTATAGATGACGGCCGTGCCGCTTTCTTGCTCGACTTGGCGTCGAGTTAGAAAACTAAACGAAACAACAAAGAGTATTGTTTCTTCAAAACATACTCGTGTAAGTATTAGAAATTCTTTTAAAATTTTACAAGTGAAATTATATGAACTGTTGATATTGGTACTTTTGATCATATACGAACCTGATACAGATATTTCCATGGTAGCTAGTTTAGGCACATTTGTGTTCAGTTGCGGTGATAGAGTCATTGTTCCAGTTGTCTCATTCAGTAAGACGAGGTTTGCGTTGTTGCCGGAAAGAATTCGGTATTGTAGCTAAAATAAAATTAATTTTAAAACAAATCATAATTACTTATATCAGCTTCATCATGTCTCTGTTGCTAAATCATTATCTCAAATCAAACCTATATTTATTTGTATCGAAATCATGTCAGTTTGAAAATATCATATTTAACATCATCCGTAGTTAAAAAATCCTCAACTCACCTTATCAGTAACATCAGCATCAAAAGCCGGTACCTTCCCAAACGGGCCAACGGGAAAACAGTCCTTATAGTTATTGAAGATAATCTGAAAGTCCTTCATCATAGGCGCGTTATCATTAACATCAGTGACAAGTATTTCCACTCTGACGTCATTCCACAATGGCGGACTAGCGGCCCGGATTATTAGCTCGTACTTTTTACGAGGACTTTCGTAGTCGAGATCAACCATTGTTACTAGTTCGGCTTTGTCCGATCCTTGACGGGTTTCGAGGGAGAAACTGTTGGAATCGTCTCCACCTGGAAGAAAAGTACATACATACATACATACATACATATAATCACGCCTCTTTCCCATGGGAAAAAAAGTAAAAATCAGAATAATGAGTAAAACTTGATTGAATGGGAATTCCACTTTTTTAAGTACAAATTTAAATGTGTTATAATGATAAAGAATCGATGATGTCGATCTTGATCGATTCTGATGAACAATCCTAATAATCGTCGCAAATAAAAACTCACATGGAATACTTACAATAATGTATCACAAATTCTCAACATTGAACCACTAATGGAGAATCGTTGATATCATCGATCTTGATGGAGAATCCTAGTTTTAAAGACTCACCTTTGATAGAATAATGTACCACAGCATTAGGTCCCTCATCCGGATCATGTGCGTATATTTCCCCGACCGTAGTACCAATGGGACTGTTCTCAGGTATGTAGAAGGTAAGACAGTCGCTCTCAAACACTGGTGGAGAATCGTTGATGTCCTCGATTTTTATGTGAACTACCACCTGAGAATTCAATAAGTTCATATGAGATTGTAAGTAAATTAGGTTAATGTTGGTATGCTGAGTTTTTCTCTAGAAATCTCAAGGAGAAATTAATAAATAGAAGGGCAATAAAATAGTAGGTTGGGTCCCAAATATGTTCATTGTTCAACGAAACGTAAAAACTCGGTCATGTATCAGCCAGATTGCCATAACACACTACACAATTTAAATTTTGCCCCGTCTTGTGTGCGAAAAAGGGATATGCCATACCAACATAAAACTTTGTTGTTTTATTTCAGAGTATTGAATAATGTCGGCCAAATAATTATACTACCAGATTTCAATTCCAAGTTTATAATTTCACATTCCGCAATTTCGGCTTAGAAAACTTTTGGGTAGCCTTTTGCCTGTGGTTTTTTTGTTACAAAGTTACAAAAGTTCAGGGTTTTACATTATTGAGATACTTAGCTCAGATATTAATTCTTTTGAATCCGTCTATCGATCGATACCATTTTATTTGGTATCAACTCGTAATGAACTCGACAATTCAATGCTCACTGGTGTTAGTTACAAAAACTCTAGTGACGGACTTACGAGACTGCAGGCAGTCTCATTAGTTAATTAGGCCTAATTCGTCATGGCTTAACCACATTAAAGTCAGGACTGACAATTTATCGAGTACCGCAAAGCTTGGAAGGTAATGCCACACAGCTACCCATCTAAACTGCTGCCGTTTTTGCTGTGTATTCATACTTTGGTGTAACAAAGTGTTCATTCATTCATTCATGCATTCAATATTCATACTTACTGTAGAACTTTGAGCCGGCGTCCCTCCATCAATAGCCAAAGCCTTCAGATCGTAAGTAGCCACAGATTCTCTGTCCAAAGCCTTGTTGGTCCTTATGACTCCTGAGGCAGGGTCTATCACGAACGAGCCTTCTTCTCTATCGCGAGGGTCGAGCTCGTAATGGACTCGCCCGTTCAATCCAACGTCGGCATCGGTGGCGCTGATTTGAGTTACTGATGTGCCTGTGGATAATTGATTAGTTTAGGGAACTTGGCAGTGCTTTTAATCCTAAATTTGTAGGATGTTGAATATTTTACGACAGACAATAACACACAAGAATGATGGAAAAAAGCAGTTACATATGACGAGTTCATTAAGTAGGTAATTCAAAAACTATCAATTTATTTAAAATAAGTAGTGTTCAAAATAAATAGTGCACAAAACTGCTTTTTAATCCTCAGACAAAAAGTTAATTTATCTTCTAGGGAAGTCGATAGAAATTGCATTAGATAGTGCGATACACAAATACAAAGAATTGTGCATTTACAAGTATCAACCAGGATTTAAATCCACCATTTTCTTACTAGCCTTGACAATCTCGCTTCAATACTCACCAACTAAAGCATCCTCCATAATACTAGCGGTATACAGCTGTTGTTTGAAGACCGGTTCGTTGTCATTGACGTCAACCACTGATATCTCCACATCAGTCGTGTCGGAAAGAGATGGCACTCCTCCGTCCCTTGCTGTCACAGTTAACAGGTATCCTGGAAGAATGATCTAGATTAGTGGTTGGTAATTTGTAAGTAAATAAGTTCGTTCGTTCGTGTAAGTTTTTAGGCCGCCTAAAGGCCTCGCCTAATTAAGTTTGTATGAGTTATAAAAGTCATTGGTAGGTCTATTTTTTCTGCATGCCCACATTTTATTTATTTTATTACATTTTGCAGATAGGCTTGTTGTAATTGTTTTCTAGTTGCAAGCCCATCGATGCAACTAGAAAACTAACTAAATATAAATAAATAATCATTGTAATATTAGACAAATGAATTACACATCAACGGGAGCAATCCTAATACATCTTCAAAGAACCTCAAATGGATTCGAAATGATCGTCAAATTATTTTAAAGGTTTTTTTTCAACAGGGGCTAAAAAAGTTCAAATAGTTCTTGGTCTTTTGGCGTATAAATCATTTGTAAAATATACATTATCTCCTATTTCTTTAATCACTTTAGTACATACCGCTCATGGTCTCTCTATCCAGCAGTTTATTGGTAGTAATCGCCCCAGTCTGGGGGTTTATTACGAACTCTTGATCGTGATGTGCGACAGCTTCGTTCGATATTTCAGAGCTAAGGCTGTATGTGATTTGAGCGTTCATTCCGACGTCGCTGTCTGTCGCTGAGACAACTAGGACTGTTGTGCCGACTGGAGCGTCTTCGAATACCTGGGTTGATGAAGATATAGGGTTAGTGAATAATGAAAAGTATTGTAAATGTATATTAGGTTTTGAGGACGAATCTGAAGGTTTGGCATTAGAAGCTAAAGTAAAAGTAAGTTCGTATGAGCAAGCCAACGTCACGGCTTAACTTTGAAGCCGAGACCTATAATTTAAAGACGAGGCAAGTTACTAAGCGTTCAGCTGTTAATAACACTTGCATTCAACCATACAAGTCGTGACTATTCAATTACACAGTTTTAACAAGTACCAAAACTTAGAATAAAAACATCAGATTTAGAAGAAAACAATTTTACCATATTTGTAATCTGTAATAAAAAACTTACCGAAGCAGTATAAGGAGCATTCTCGAACACAGGCGCGTAATTATTCGCATCAGTTATATTGATATGCACCATGGCCGTATCGGACCTCCCCCCAGAATCTGTCGCGGTGACAGTCAACACGTATCTCCTCTCTTGCTTGAAGTCGAGTGGTTGGGCCACGGTGACCAAACCACGACCGTTCTGGGAGGTGATGGAGAAACGACCACGGGTGTTGCCGCCTGTGATTTCGTAGTGGAGTCTGCAAAAGGAATAGCATTGTTAGGAACTAAGTAAGTAATGTTTCGTAATTATTCAAAGAAATTATAGAATTTATTTGGTAAAATAGACACTAGAGCGAAACTGATAATGACGCACATGAGTTTCGAACGGCAAGATTGGCTCCTGTACAGAGCGCCGGAGCAAGGAATAATAAAATGATGTCTGCAAGATCATAGCTAGAAACTTCAGACCTGTTGCAGGAAGCTGCAACTGTCTGTAGCGTATTCGTAGGTGTGTAATGGGAGGGAGGAGAAAGGGTACTATTTGATGCAGCAAATTCAGACACTATAGGACTTTCTCTTGTGGCAATCAAAATGAAATATAATACATTTCACAGCAACAAGTCCAATCCTACCTGTTGTCCTCATCAGCATCGGTAGCAGTGATCGTGCGGACTGTACCAAGTGCCTAGCAACAACAAGTTCAAACCCCGAGAATACGAAAAAAACAAGCCGCTGACATTTAGCTGTCTCGCTCTTGCCCTAGAATTGCGTATTTGCATCTTTATCTAGTGCTTCTTAATACCTGTTGTCCTCATCAGCATCTGTAGCAGTGAGAGTGCAGACCGGTGTTCCCGGCGGTTCATCCTCAGCTAATTGCACTTCATACTGCGCGGGCGAGAACACGGGGTCATTGTCGTTCACATCCTGTACCACCACCATTACTGAAGCTGTTGCTGACTTGGGAGGGTCTCCGCCGTCTGTTGCTGTTACCTGTGAGGAGCAACGATGCTGAATACGCAAGAGGTAAAAAGAACGCTGAGAAATATCGGTGGTATGTTTGAGCGTGGGTTCAGTCATTGACAAACCAATAATACCTCGCGATAAAAAAAATTCGCGTGCTTTTGGTTCGTGAGTGACTCATGCACAAGCATAACTCCTCCCGTTCCCCTCATCGTGATTTTTTATGTGGCGCGACTTATATGAAGTGCGACAAGGCTACTTCTTTTTAAATTAATTAAATAACAAAACCATAAAACTTTTATGGTTATGATATATTTGATATTTTATTTAGACTTTTTGACTTATTAAATAATCAACATGCTGCTTATTTCTACAGATCAGAATGCCTTACTAGAAGCTGGTATTTGGCCTGTTCCTCTCTATCCAGCTGTCCCGAGGTGTAAACCCAGCCAGTGCGAGGGTCGATGGTTATAGGCAGGTCGTTGTTCCCGCCGTAATCCTTGTCCATCAGAGTGTATGTCAGTTCTGCGTTCACACCTTCATCGGCGTCGTAGGCTTGGACCTAGAAGATTATTTATTTTTAGAGAGAGATTGACGTTTCTCAGAGAGTATTGTATATAAATGTAGATGGATGTACATCCAGACCCTACGTGTGAGGTCAAGCAAAGAAAATATAGAAGCTTGAGGGATTTTACGGGGTGGGGGCAAATTGTTGGCTCCCCATAGCTACAGTTATTTATCTATCTCTATCTACCTATATATATATTTCGCTATCTCTTTCCCACCAGAGGAACACCTTTCCCAAAGTAACTTACTAAATCAAATCTTACGTTTTTGCAACAATAAAATAAAGTACTTTCGTGAAAAATTGCAGTCGGATCATTTTTAATTTTTTTATGTTAATGTTCCAAATAAATCATTATCATTTAATAATTAATTGAAGTTTCTTACCCTAACAATACTGTATCCTACAGGCACATTCTCGCTGACTGACTCCTGAAACAGCGACGTGTAGAACCGCGGTGCGTTGTCATTCACATCCTTCACATTCACGAGCAGTTGGGTAGTGTTGGAGCGGGATGGACTGCCTCCATCTTGAGAAATATGATTAATTATAAACACATAAAACGGAATATTTACCATGATTCGTAGATTTATGAGTTTCCCGATATTTCGGTTACGTATTAACGTTTTTAAGTGTTTATAATGTTCAAAACTATGATAGTTTAAAAAGTTTTAATAGGATTAATGTTTGTGTAACTAACCCCGATATTTATAACTGACCTGGCAAACATCGTTTTTGCTTTGCCTATATTTAACGGGACACTGTAGTGCCCTGTAAATCGCATGGTAACTTACCCTGTGCTCTTATAACCAGTCGGTAGCTTCGAACTTGTTCATAATCCAGAGTCTTCACCAAAGATATGTCTCCACTCAAACTGTCTATTGAGAACTGCATCTGAGTGTTCCCTCCGATGATAGCATAGCGTATTGCCGCGTTCGCTCCTATGTCCGCGTCAGTTGCTCTGTGGAAGCCAGGAATGTATTACTTACAAATAAAAATGTAAATTTTACAATTTGACGGTCTTCTTCTTGCCTTTGCTTTCTAATTCCCTCAATCATAAAATTAAAAAAAATTCAGTGTGAATGGTATTACGTTTTATTTTCGGCGGACTAATAAAAATAAGAATAAGAGAGCACGCGATAAATAAATGAGAATTAGGTAGATACCTAAATAAATAAATGTTTCTTCTTGATTTGGATTTTAAAATGGATTTAATGCAATGAAGAATAGTATTGATTGTGGGTCGAAATAATAATGCGCCTTCGCGCAATTTAATTTGCGTAAAAACAAAACGTTCCAAATTCAAATTTGTGTTTACAAATATCTTGTTAAGGAGGTTGGTAATAAATTAAAACTGGTTATCACACTTTACCACTATTTATTTACAACTATACATCATTCTCGCTAACAATTTATGATCGTAGGTCTAAAAAGGCCATTGAAACAATAAATACTACACGCGGCTACTGCTACGTTTTCAATAAAGATTTATGGCCATGCAAATTTGAAACACCCCACGGAGGCAGGGCTTTCAAACTGAGCCATCTTTATTCTGCGCTGGGGCCCGTATTTTGCAGATATCCGCAAATTCTCAAACACACAGGCCGATAATAATAGTTGGGTATAGGCTTAGTATTTTCAACCACTAAAAGTTAAAACATTCATGTGAAAGAACTACAGAATACTTTTTTTAAACTATTTATTCCGAAAACCTATGTTCCTATGTGGAAAAGTGTTTGCTGTGACCAAACTATAATAAGTATTTTCAACTCGTAAAACAACTTAGAGAAATGAAAAGTGCCCTGTGAACTTGACAGTTGCACAACCCTGTACAGAAAGGCTGCCAAGTCCGAACTTCATTGTTTTATTTTTATCTCCTCACTTGAAACCTGAGTGCTGTTATTTCAAAGTCCGGCTTTAGAAAAGCACATGAATTCTATTTCCATGATGGTATTTTTCAATAGCTCGTTTTGTGGTTTAACAGATTGTTTTAATGTTTTGACGTTTGCTTTGTATAGAAGTAAGCTAGTTTTTATCAAATTGTACCTCAATAGGAAAAAACGGCACCCATATTTGTTTTTTTGACTTGCTAAATTGAATGGCAGCTTACTTGATCCTGGCGATGACTGGATTGTCGTTGACACTGATATCCTCGTCCACAGTGACGGTGTATGTCTTCTCGCTGAATTGAGGGTAGTTGTCGTTATCGTCTTGAATGTTCACGTGAACTGTAGCACTGTAATAAACACACGATAAGTCTATGTCTTGATGTCTTTGATCTTTCGATCTCTGTATATTTTTAATAGAGAAGTCTCGGAAATATACACTCCAACTTAAATTAAAGCCACTTTTATGTCTTTGATGAAAACATGACTCTACGAATGGAAATCCTTAGAGGACAGGTGAGTAATCTTTCATGACCACCTTTCTTCAAAATAGTGTATATAAATAAATAGATAAAAGTTCTTGACGCTATTTATTAATGAACTAAATTTATAGAAGATAAATTCTTATTTATTATACTATGGATATAAATATGCTTATGTTTACAAACATTGAGTTAAACTTACGTGCTCGACAGCCTATCAGAAACAGGACTGGCCAGATCAGTGGCCTTCACAACCACAGTATATCTTGAAACCTTCTCTCTATCCAGAGGTGATCGTGTCAGCAACGCGCCGCTTCTGCTGTCAACTCGGAACACATCCTGGGCCTCTGATTGGTCGAGGGTGCTCTCTATAGATTCGTTCAGGTCTTCAGGGTTCAGGCTCTCCGCAGTCACTGATTCAATTGAATACTCCACCTGAAAAAATGGTTTGTTTAGTAGTTGACTACGGAAACGTATAGGCTGATTAAGAGCGTTTAGAACTGATTTTACTTAAGTAAGTATACATGTAGTCTACTCTTGACCACGGTGGTTGTAATATTCGAGCTTTGCTAAGTCTATATTCGTCCAATACGACAAAAAAATATTGTACCCACGAAAAAATTAAGGTAACCTAACCTAACCAATTCGGTACTTTTAATTCAAGAATATATAGCAGACTCTAATCGCCATAAACCGTATGCAGCGTTCCTATTCAATTGTACAAATACATAGGTAAATATAGCGCACGGTGTGTAGACATAA
The DNA here is from genome assembly GCA_947086425.1 of Xanthorhoe spadicearia. Taxonomy (NCBI): domain Eukaryota; kingdom Metazoa; phylum Arthropoda; class Insecta; order Lepidoptera; family Geometridae; genus Xanthorhoe; species Xanthorhoe spadicearia. Next base: position 2,608,742 of record OX352200.1, read on the forward strand.
ACTATTTAAACCTGTCCTGTGTTGATCACGAGCCCGATGCAGATTGTAAGCTGTATAATCCAGGGATCGTCTCTTCGCAGCTTACCGAACCCGGTACAAGGTATGTTAGGTTGCACCGTTCATATAAATTACTTACAAAGTATGTAATAAAGTGTTGTTACTACTAGCTATCGAGATTTGTTAAAAAAAACCTATATGTTATTATATCCAGGTAATTAATTATGTAGTATATTCCAAGTTTCAGCCAAATCCGTTCAGTAGTTTAAGCGTGAAAGAGTAACAAACATCCATACTCACAAACTTTTATAATATTAGTAGGATAAGCCCCACAACTCAAGTTCCTCTCTTTCTCTGCTACTTACCTCCCCATTCTTCCCGATGTCCTGATCAGTAGCCTTCAGCGTCAGCACCGTGGTCCCAGGACTAGCTCCTTCTCTCACAGAAGCTTCATACTGCTGCATCTCAAACACCGGAGAGTGGTCATTGCAGTCCAGAACGTTGATCTATGAAACAGATTTTATTTTAGAAGTAAAAACTAAAACGTCCGTCACCTATGACCGTTAAACAATGCATATAGTCCTCTTCTGTTTGACTTTTTCATGTGATTTTTATAATAATTTAATGTCAAATAGTGTTTCTAAATTCAAAATATATTCAAACCCCCTTCTACTAGGATTGTTTGCTCTTTATTGATGATTGTAGACGCGTCGTAGGAGAGTGCTTCAAATTGCGGTTCGTTTTATAGCGACAGAATAAAATCTAAATCTGCATCTTAAAATCTGAATCTTAAAATCTGCTGATATTTTGATACCTGATGTCTGACCTGACTTTCTAATAACCTTGTTATAATGATACCTGACTTTCTGAGGTACATAAGTTACATAACAACAAGAGTTACAGGGAGTTTGTGGGACAAAGACCCTGAGGTACATAAGTTACATAACAACAAGAGTTACAGGGAGTTTGTGGGACAAAGACCTTGGTTGCTGATAAAGCTACAGTTTGACATGTTCAAAAGATACCAACCCTGTGTCAGACTCAGACATAAGCCGGTATGCCAACAAATAATCAAATATGCACAATGACTTTTCGCGCGAATTTTCAACAATACGCCGTAATATCAACAGAGTCTGATTAGGGCAGAACCCTTTCCCGAAGTCCTAATTAAGTCATAAATATGAGAGTAAAGAGTGAACGGGACGCAGATAGGTCTAATGGGACTATAAAGGGCGTGATTATGCCATGATTACAAACAAGCTCCTCGGTTATGCTCAAGATAATGGGCTTAATTAATAAACAAAATGCGAGTTTCTATAGCAAGCCTTCGCAATAAATTCTTATTATATGTTTACCTATCATGGCTTATGTGATAAGCTCGTATTAATGAGAGCTTACTTTCAAGGTCATGTTAGCGATTTACTTTGAATATTTAACACAGCCTACTGGAGCTTTGTATATTTAAAAAAACAAAGAGTAGGTTGGATAATTAAGTTGTTAAACGTAATTGAAAACGCCTTAAACATACATGAACAGGTGTTGTTTAGGTAATCTGAATTGCTTTTTACTTTTGATAAATAGATTTTCTTTTACAGTTTCTTTGGTTACAACAGCAGTAACCCAGTTTAAGTAAAGACCGCAGCAAATGTGGCTTATTATCCACAATCTGTTAAAAGCAAGCTGCACTACGAGCGCGAATTAGCACTTTCATTGTTATCTTTACAGTTAAGGAGCTTACTCTTACTAATGACCATCTTATCTTAAACTTCCGAGAGCAGTGGAAGAAATCGATGATGAAATATCTAAGCCTATTTAACAGACTTAAAAAAAGTAGAATAACTAAAAGGCTGTAAAATAATATTACATTATTATACAGCCTTTTAATTATTCTACTACTACTGGAACTACAAAATATTGATATAAGTAAATGATAGGTATTCTATTAGGAGTGCAATGTGATTTACTTTGTAACGAATTTAAAACAACATTAGAAAAAGCCTTGATTAACATCCCAAATTTTCAGCTCTAAACTTACTTGCAAAGTTGTTGTACCGCTCCGAGGCGGAAAGGTGTCGTCCTGCGCCACTACTTTGAAGTAATGCACGTCCAACCTCTCCCGGTCCAGTCGTGCCTGGGTCGTGACTACCCCGCTTCTGGAGTCCACTGCGAACATGCCCGAGGATCGGGAGTCCAGCAGACTTGACATGGAGTACGTGACTGGGCTGTTCTCTGGGTCCCTGAAGAAGATAAAATCCCGATGAAGAGATGGTAATCTATACTAGTATGTATTATAAAGGTGAAGTTTGTTTTTCCAATTCAGATATCAAAATCAAAACTGAAGGTTTGATTTTGATATCTGAAGTTTTGAGTACTATCTTAATTCTACTACATACTCATATCACAGCTATACAACTATTAGTTTCTTAGACGCAGATCATGTAGATATTAGGAACATATTTGACCCGTGTCACGTGATTTGAGCATTGATTGAATTATGGAAATGACCTGCCCTCGAAAAACTGGTTGTTAGTATAGAGCTATTTTATTTTACGAGAACAGAATCGTTTGTTAACTAACAAATAAATGCGGTATATTCGCATAGTGACAGATATTGGCCACAAAACATCGACAAACACTACTTTCCGAACCCAAGTGAAAAGATCGAAACAAAGTAACCGATAGAGCAGTTTCGAGTGTTTTATTGTTACTTGAAACAATTGAAATCTGGGAAAATGTAATCGCTATCTTTGAATCTACGCTTTCTGCGATTGAGTTCTTTTTCAAACTGTTATTACTAGAATGTTAAGTGGGAAACAGTAATAGTTTAGATTTTTTTATAAAACCAAGTGCGAAATGTGGATTTCAATCCATGTTATATAATACTTTTTGAATTTATGGTTCAAATGCACAGAAAAAAAAACACATTTTTGGGAAAGCGAATTCTTGAACGTAGTAGAGTAGAGTAAAATAAACTGGCTATAAATTAACATACTGTAATATTAAAAGCTTTCGTTCAAAAAAAGTTATCGTTTTAATGGGGCTAAAGTCGTAATTACAAGGTGGAAAAACTAAAAGCCGTTTTCTATTTAATCGTCTGAGTAAACACACCTTGTGGAAGTGACTCCTAAACACAGACTATTATCCTTATTACTGAGACGTGACAAACCTTTAAGAGCTTCGGATGAGCCGTAATTAGTTAAGGCAAGGTATAGAAAGGTAACTCCTGTAAGCTTTTGTGGTAGAGTAGGTATTTATTAGATCATTTTGATATGATAAATCGATTTAAGATATTAAATAGGCTATTAGTTTATTTTTTACACGTCTTACTACCTACTTATTTGAAAAAACCATAATTTATTTAGAAGTTAGAATCCCCAACTAATTACGATTGAAAGTTGAGGCTCTATCTTACACGGATCACATTTTTTGCGTAAATATGTAAGTAAATTAATATTTAAAGACCCGAATTAATTTGTGGAACTAGTTTTTATAATATCTTAAAATAAGAAGAGTTAGTGGCACGACCGACGGTATCTAGATAATATTTTACTTAATCCTATCTGTTTTAGTAACGAGATAGCTAACTCTATCTTCTCTCAACTTTGAGAGCCATTTGTTATTGCTTAGTTCTCCGAGATTCTTATCTATATTACTGTAATCTTATTCTACAGCTTCGAGTAAGACTCATCGAGAAAATGCAGTAAATTACTCCTGAGTCGGACCTCCGAGCAATCACTATAAAGCAACGTTATTAGCCGCATTAACGGAAATGAGTCTTTAAGTAGCTGATACGTGTACGGGTGGGGATCTTAAGCCAGCGTCTTTCGGAGATTCATTTCTATAGACTTTTCTAGATAGGATATAAGATGATTCTGTTTTGTACAGAATTTACCTTTTATTTTATTTATATCCTTGGCGATTTTACACGGCGTTGTCTAGTCCCAAGCTAAGCAAATTAATGCTTGTGTTATGGTAACCAGAGAACTGATTAACTACTTGGCTTTTCAAAACGACAACTTTTTAAAACGAACATGGGCTTGCAAGTTTCTCTTATTAGTAATAATTTGTTTTAGTAAAACATAAAAAAAAAGTCATTGAATTCTAGTATTTAGCTTCCCATTCCTCGACGTGATTATCCTAGATTAGGAAGGAAAGGAACTAACTGCTAACTCCTAACTTCAGCAGTCCAAATACTGTGTAAGTTACTCCACATAAATCACCTTCGCGTTTTCAACTGTTTCTGTTCCTAGTCTTAAAGTTGTTGTACCTAATTACTTGCTGTATGCAATGCCTATTACTTGTTATACAAGTTGATGCTATTAAAAAACCAATTTCAAATATATATATTTAATGAAAATATACTGATAGATTTATCTACGGGAGCCTGTTCACCTTATATTTTATTATTTATTTAGTTCAATAATCAGATCAGGAGAAGATCGCTTTGAAAATGGCTCTTAAAAATTAAGCTGCTTATACTACGTTGGAAAAGAAAGTACTTAGGTATTATTTTCTTTCGTTATACTTATACCATCTTTCTCTACATTGTATCACGACAATAGTATGTAAAAAAATTCACATTGTGTATTGTATGGGTTTGTTATGTGATCACACAATGGTTCTGTCTGATGGGTCCACGTCACTTATATTAATTATTATTATTATTATTAATTGTTATTATCATTATCAAGATAACACGCAGTTATAAATTTATTTATTAATCTCTTACGATCTTGAATTCCAAAGCATAATCTACCGTGTCTTCATAAAAAAATAGCTTCTAGCACACCTAATATTTTTCATAATTAACATCTCAACAGCATGTTATTTTTCAATCAAAAGTTATGTTTTTTATATCTCCACTAATTCTGTCATCGTAGTGTTAATAAAAGCTCAATTAGGCAGCAGCTGGCTCTAGGTGCCATATTCGTCACTTATTAACGTGTACATCCGGTGTTTTATGAGGAAACGCATACCGGCTCATTCAGTCAGGTAAGACCTTATAAGGACCGCCATGTTACGACCTGACCACAATTATAAAAAATCACTCATAAAATGCAAATGCAAGCCGTGTGTGACATAAAAAAACCCTTAAATCAATATTAATAAGGAAGACCAAGAAATGGTTAATAATACAAGAATGGAAGGATATAGAACTTACCGTGCTCTGACAGTGGTGACTACTACTCCTGGCGGCTGCTCCTCAGCAACCGACGCGACGTACAAAGCCTGTTCGAAGTATGGCGACTGATTCCGAAGCTCTCGCTTAACCCGCTTCGCTATATCAGTATCATTCAACTCCTGATGGTGGTACACTATCTTCAGCCTATGATCAGAGTCGATAATGTTAGTCCGGTCACAATTGAACGTAAAGAGAACAGACACTTTCCACATCGGCTCCAGAATGCACACGTCACTACTAGCCACAAGATCGCCTTGACTGCTCTCGATCATAAACCGAGGGTCGCTCACATCCAAAAACTGCACTTTACACATTTTCTGCACTGTCTTTGGCAAGAACGCAACTAATGAGTTGATGAACTGTGACTGCTTCAAACAGATCCCTTGCCACCGCTCTGTTGTAGGTATCGAGAAACTAGCATATGTTTCCGATATCCATTGCCTCGCTTCCGCTATCTTCACATCTATAGACATATCAAAAGGTACCGGTTCCTGAGATCTTTTTCTTCTAGTTCTATTCCTCGCTGCGTAGTCTTCGAACATGGGCACAGACCACGGATAAGCCGTGGAAAGAACATTATATTGACTAGAGACCAATTCGTCCGCTTCCAGCAACCGCCAGTCTATATTCTCCTGGCGTGGTGCTTCTCTTTTATCCCGAACGACATCTTCTTCATACTGAAGCGCTGCGTCATCCTGATCATACACTCTATCGAAATCAATATCATATAACTCAGCGTGTCTTCTTTCACAATCTTCTCCGATAACAAGGATTCTGATAGGCAGACTATAGTAATCGATGTCTCGAATACGATCTGAAGTTGAGTCGACGTAGAAGGTAAACAAATTGGGATAGAAGATGCCGTCACATCGAAGTCTCTTTCTTAGAGTGACGACGCCAGAGGTCCGATTGACTCGAAGGATATGGTGAACGAAGTTCGCTGTTCTGTGAACGTCGATGTTGTAAGCTCGTTCGGAGCCGAGTTTGTAGACGGCAGAGTCGAGGACTTCGTATCCAGCGGGCGCGGTGTCGGGCACGAGGATGAGATAAGCGCGGGCAGCCGCCAGCACGCAGGCGGCGACCACCACGCGGGCCCATATCCTTGCCATAGTACTTGCTGTTCACCTACACCGCCGGCGAAGACGCCAACTACTTCTTTCATCCATCTGAAACAATAAACAAACAACTTTTTTGAAAGGTTCTATTTATCTTTAAACATATGAAAATATCTTCGCACCTTGTGGTTTACAACGTTTATATAGAATTTCGTTTTACGATCACAAAACAGGCATATTTCTTCGGCTTGCAATAATACAGATACTCCTGTCGTATCTCCAATATAAATGCCAAATAAAATGTACACGAAGAATTTTATGCTCCAAGGTATGAACCTAGAGAGTTATTGTAAAGTATGCTTCGAGGCTCGGGGTAAATCGCTCGAGAGATATTGCTCTTGCTTTGGAACGTATTGTTTATCCTCGTAAAATGTTCCGCTCAATAAATATGGTAAATAAAAGAAAGGGGAAGTTGGTTACGGTCGTGCTAGGCCGATAGGGATTTAGCTAAGCCGAGTACGGATAATTGTATTTCAGAAGAATCCAGTTTGCAGAACATTTTATCATCATTACTATTTCTTACCTAAATGGGACTAATAAAACAGATTCTACCATTCTTAATAATTTAAATTTTCAGTTAAGTTACTTAAGAGCATATTTCATATAAATTTCTCTCATCAAATCTACTTAAATAGGTAATAACTTGTACATCGTAAAAATAAAACGATTTATTCAGAAGTACGCTATCAACACAGACATAACTAATGAGCTGAAAGTCACGGTAACTAAGTATCTTTTGTCTGGGCATATTCCCGCCAGTAAGAGCATTATTCAGCCAATCACCTGTACAAGCATACAATGGAACACTCTCAGCTGTTTCCGGAACTTAATAACGGATCCATCAGAGGCATCCCTATAATAGCTTCTCAAACAAAGAACTTCATTCAGAGACACCCGAAATCTGATATGCTTGGAGACAAACGGACATATTCGGGTATTCCCGTCGTAATGATTCGGGAAGTGTCGGTTTCGGTCAAAAGATTAATGGCATCAATTAACAGGTCTATATCGCGTGCTTGCCAATTCCCGGTTTTCCAATTTCGCGCGGGTGGTTTGGGATCATTTTACACCTGGGTCGAGCGGGCCCGATGTTTCGATAATATTTACACACCGCTTTCGACAAACAACCGTTGTTTGCGCAGGCTGCGGGATTTTTACTGATTGGATGTTTTGTTCTCGTAGATTGTCCTGATCAATTTTGGGTGTAAAGCTACAAAAGCAATGGAATATAAACTTGCGAATATTCAGATTAGTATCTAAGTCGGGTCGGAATTTCTCTTCAGAACTACGAATGAAGTTTTTACTATCGCATAAACTTTTAATTGGGCAATAAAATATATGTTTTAGTAGATACTTATAGGATTTTCTTGTTTAAGTACGTAATAACTTGTTTTCAACTGTACAGAAGACTAAAAACATTTTTGAGAAAATTACATTGGTAATCTACCTACACTCGGAGCCTCTCAGATGAAATGAAATCGTTTTTTTCTTCTCAAGATAGCTTTTTTCATTGATCCTCTTAACATTACGCTTTCATTTTCATCACTTATTTTACTTTACACTTGAGTATGTTTTTAGCAGAGCGGTTGAAGCACCTTTTATAAATTCATTTCGTTCCGTCCCATTACGGTGAGTACTTAGGGCGTGGAGCCTACCTTTTACGCATACCTACATACTGTTAGATCCTGTATGTAGGTTCAGTTACAGAACTGTAAATCCGTAATCTCTCTATATATCTGTCTCTCTCTCAAAACGGCTTAAAGTCTGGAGAATATTATACCATCAGCTAAAAGCTCAAACCCTTACTTCGAACGAATACTTCTGGTGCCTACATAAAAGTAAACATAGCCATTCGGGGGTTGAATAGATGGACCGAGAGCGTTTCAACCCTTATGGAATGAGAAGCAACTAGTTCTGCTAAGGATGGGAGATTAAGGTCGGAAAACCCGATATAACAATAATTTAGGCTAGTTCAAAATTATAATCGTTTTTTTAAATGGACTTTGCTAATAAATAGATTTCACGTTACACTACACACGACCGTAAGACGCGAACGGAGTAGCCAAGCATTCACTTTAGATTCGATTTTACTAAATAACATTGCACGTGAAATTCTGTTTCATCGATTCATTTGTTTCCTTGCGAAAAGTTTCTGCTCCATTTCGTTGATAGCAAAGCTTGCTTGGTTAACTTTATAAACTTTCCCCTCAAAGCCAACTGAACTCTTACTGTTATTATTTTCTTACCGTTTTTTGGAATAACGATACAAAATAATAAGTACCTACCAATATAGAAAAACGAGGCATTTTATTTTATTTTTTTTATTTTATTTATTTGGTTTACCAACGATTGTTACAATGTTTCATGCTTAGGTATATAGGTACTTAGATTAGTAAAAGAACTGATTGCACAATCACTTATAGGTAAACACAGCATGCAAGAAAAAAAATATAAAATAGGAAGAAACAAAAAGAGTAATGGCATGACTTTTATATCTATACTTGATTTAATAATTAAGTGCGTCAGGAGGTAAATTGATGTTTCATTGAAACCACAAACCAATCTTTTTTCGTTTTGAATCAAGTTAGAAAAATTGTACAAAAAAAAGTTATAGCCGGACTTAGATTTAGTTTGAACCGGACAAAGCTACAAAGCCCATCACTAACCTAGGTGGGGGAAGTATAGAAGGGTTACTAATTGCGGGGGTAGCATCGTGTTTGGTTTCGGAAAAAATATACCGTGTATGTACTCATTTGTTTCGGCGGTGCTAATGAGAAAACGAGGAATCCTGCTGTTCGCATGAATTTTAAATTTTTACCAACAGTAGTTAACTTTTTAATGAAATTTTATTCAACGCTCTAGATAAAGCGAAAAATGTTTATTGAAGCTATTGTTAGTTATTGTTAGCTGTTGTTGATGTTGTTGTTGCTAGCCTGGAGTGTCCCACTGCTGGGCAAAGGCCTCCCCTCGGTGAACTCCGTTTCGCGATATTTCTTCTTGTGCCTATGGCTATTCTTCTTAAAGCAAAGCAATAAATGATTTATTATTTATTTATTTATTTAAGCTCTACTAATTTTTTTAAATGTGCTTTTGTTCTTCGTAGGTCTCGTTTAATTGTTGGTCTGTAATCACACGTCAAACCATGTATTGTTTTACATTGACTGAAGGTTCTGTACATTCAAAAAGATATTCCACTAGCTCTCTTCCATGAATGCCAAACATACCTTTCCTTTTAGACTCGCAATAATTTGAGTAATGTAGCCAGATACTCCCGATTTAAGGACTTACAAATGTTAAAATGCAAATAATGCAGGTTTAATTCCTACACTTTTAGAATTTACTGAAAATATCTTTATGTTTTGTAAATCTCTCTCGTCTTTTTCTTCCTGCCATTATTCCACTAATGGCGTCGGCACAACAGTGTCCTTCTTCCTTTTCATTCACTGGAACCACTTTCACACTTCTTCTATGTAAGTACTCATTCCTTATCCTGTCCATTCACATCACTCCATATATTTCATCTTAACAATAAATTATAAAATAGTATAAATTACAAATCTTATAATGTTTACAAAACAAAATGGTACCTTCATTCTTTACCCAGCTGACTGATTTCTTAACTTATGATTCTATTTTCTGCACTGTTAAGCAAATTATATTCTTTGTAACACTCTTTGGTGTCTCTTGCAATTCTCCGCCATTCTATTCTTCTGCAGATATATAATTTCTAAGAAGTTCATGGTAAAGACAGCAAAGGAAAGTTTTAATATCTTAGCGGCCCGAGCCGACTTCAACTTGTATAATAAATAACCTGTATGTCCATTTGGAATAAAATCCTTTTCAATTGCTAAAAGATTTTTGATATATTATGTGTACTTTCAAAGATTACCTCGCATACAAATTTACACAGGTATTTTTTTAAAATTTTAGCAAATAACTAAAACATACTTTTGAGAATATTAATTCAAATAAAATATAACATTATTCAGCCCTAGTTGCATTTGATGCGGCAATGATGGTATTTACCATGTGACGATAATGATGATAAGCTTGCATAAGACTTATTTAAATCCTAGCTGTGCTTGTGCCTGTGTCTGAGATAAGTACGTTCAAAGAAAAAAAAACTCTTATACTCGTAGTAGAAATTCTAACAGTTTACAGAATTACTCTTGAACGATATAATTGTGAATAGAAATCACTGTACGCCATTACTCGATACAAATTAGTATACATTAGCGTAAATAGTCTAAATAAAACACAATATGAATCCATAGTAATAGCACTGGGTATAATCAAATGTCCGGTGTTCGGAAGTGGAAGCGATGGGAATCGGATCGGAGCTCCAGACAAGTTTAATTGATTTGCACCATTAGCGGATCGTCTGAGGCGAGATAAATAATGGATAGAGTTACCGGGAAGGAGGGTGGAATTGACACTGTATTGGCATGGAACCGCAGATGCACTACCGTTTGTACAGTGGAATAAAAGCATGCATGTCCGATCCGTGAATGGGTTGTTACTTATTTAGCTTATCTGTATTTTCATATCAGTAACGGCCTGTAGCTTTGCTACCAGAGTATCCCACGCACGTGTTTACTTTTATTCTAGGTCATAATGAATGTTCCAATATTCAGCCAAATCCGTCTAGTAATTTGTGTAATGCAGTTGCTGAGTATCATTATAAAAACAATCGCGTTTATAATAGTTATAAGTATAATAGTATAATAGTTATATGTATGATGAGTTTTAAGGCCTTTTGATTGAAGGCCACCGTCATGGACCTGCATCTTCGATGGGTCGCCTAAGTAGGTAGGTAATTGAAAAAGACGTAACTTACAGTTGATTGTGCCATACGAAGCACGAAATGCTGTCAACTACTTCAAATTGTAACAACGAAAATTTCGATAGTGTATCTCAGAAAATATTCAAACTTAGCGAACAACAATAACTATTATTACGATAAACAATACGAGAGCTTAACAGATATGCCTCACTCTTGTCTATTATCGTACACTGCCAGAACTCAGCAGTGTCAAGCCGCAGAACAGCTTGTAAGTATTTACTACATGAGCAGCGAAAGCACTAAACGTAAAGAACCATACATGCCTAAACGTCTAAAGATGCAATTCTATTTGAAAATGTGGACATGTGCCAAATGCATTTGGACGTGCCTCACTAGACATCTTTATAGGATTTTAAATGCCTGAGTATTTTAAAAATCTACCGAGTCTTGGTGCTCGTGAGTCTTTGCCGCTTGTATTTATCTGTAGCAATACCTGCGTACATGAAAAAAATACAATATCCGACTTCTATCCTACTATAATATCATAACACAGGTATGTAACACGCGAGCAGACACTAGTACGTTATAGTTTGTAAAGCGAAAACAACGCTAGTAAAGTAATCATTAGCAGAAACAGGTGTACCTAACAATTGCAGTGTTGAATGAAACTAACTAGAAGAAGAAACCAAACTAGAAGTACTTTTTTAAAAGCACATAAAAGCTAGAACCGCACATGATTTAAAATCAGAACACGGGTTGCACATGATTTTAAAATCAAAACATCGGTTGCAAGCAAGATGTTACATTGTATACCAAAGTTGCCTTCGTAATCTTTATGTTATGTAAAATATCGGTGTGCAAAAGAATTCCAGACGCATGTGATTTTCTCTTCTCTTCTGAAAAGGCTTGGTTGCTGTAAATGTTTGTTCTTAACAGAATGAAGCTGAATGTTAAAATTACTAGTGATGTTTTTATTTCTGAAATCATCATACTCTCCTATGTGGTTACGTAACAAATATTTAACAATATTTATTGTTATTTACATAATCATGTTAAAAACTTATCACATTTTCACATAACCATTCATTTATTTTTACTATACCTATACCTTGTCATTACCTGTTTATGTCTACATATTTCTTATGACAAGCCAAGTTCTATTAATTCCAAAATAAATTATTGAATTCTCGGTTCTAAGAACTCTAACATTCAACTCTATATCTTCTTCTCAAGTGTTATTTTCAAGCAGCAACAATTTATTTAACAAGACTGCGAAATGAACGAGAAAGACTACTTGCGGTTGTAATTATCCTCTGTATTTGTCAGTATGGGGTTTAATTAAGATACCTAAGGCTGCTAAGGTATTTATATATAGAAAGCAGGTTGTATTCGCCGAGTACTAGCCTGTTCGCGCTTAATACATCGGTATCATGTTTATAAACATTGTTCTACGATGTATTTTTTTTTTGAAAAATACTGATAAGTAACTGCAGTAAAAAATCCCTCACTAACGTGCGGTATGTTATATTATGGTATGTTAACACCATAATATAACATACAGCCATACTAATTCTAACGCTGAATTTTAACAATTGAAAGAATAATTTTCTCACTTAAGAATTACATCACCCTTCATCACCTTATTCTTGAACTTTTTGAAAGGAGCAAAATCTAACAGTAAAAGGTTTGATTACTTATTTAATTGGTTGAAGAAAATGAGCTACTGGTTTCTGTACAAACGCAATCTAACTGCAAATGCTGGGCTGGAATTCAAGTGCTTATTTGAAACAAGTTGGCGTGTGAAGAAAACTTCGCAACATGTTTACAAAAGTGTATTTTAAGGAAACTTATAGAAAAACAAGTAGGAAAGTAAAAACTAAACATTAAACGACTCATATGTAACCTTGAGTTTCAAGGACAGCACTTTGTTGCAACCTCGAGATACACATGTTCACAACTTCGAAGTTTCTCTTCAGGTCCATACATTTTATAGAACTTATTGGAAGTTTTGATATTTTAACGTTTGTATTTGATTGGTTCAAACGGTTCAACACTTGTTTTGATATTAGTTTTTACTTTTTTTGTGTTGTTTAAACACTATCACGTTGGGTGCCCCGGACGCACTACCTCGTACAGATGCCATTAAATAGTTCAACTAGATTATTAAATTATAAAACCATATTTCTCACCATTCTTAAAATATCTTCGTATTTCTTCACTGGATGATCATCTGTAACAAAATGAAGTAAATTAAGAAACATGGCATGTCTAGATCTCTCAGGACTGAAATAAACTTCAACGAAGTTTTAGACAATTAGGAAGTTCAGTCTATTTGAGGAGCGATTCAAAAGTTTGGATTCAAAGATTGAAATAAACCTTATTCGTAAATAGCTTCCTAGACAACTAAGCCTATTTTGTTTGAAGCTTGTTTGAAGTTTTATGCAAAAGTCCCGTTTCCGCGGGAATATTAGGGTAAAAAGCCAGGGTAGGGGTAGGGTAGGGTGTTATTCCAGGTCTTTAGCTACCTATATCCCAAATTTCATCGCAATCGGTTTTGTAGTTTTTCGTGAAAGAAACAAACATACATCCATACTTACAAACTTTCGCATTTATAACATTGGTAGGAAGTAGGAAGTTTGTTCTCTCGTAATCATAAGGTGGTTATAATTCTTACGAAACAAGAACGAGTTTGTTAGCAACATTATATTTTGTTAACTAAATGTTCCCGACTGATTTCTATAGATATGTAATCATTTTACAGAAGTTAGCTAACATTCTAAGTGATCATTTGGTCATTCATCGCCACGAACAGGAAGCGAACTGGTTTCCTCACGATGTTTTTCTTTACCATTTCAATTGTGATAATAAGCTCATTTAATAAAAATGAAATATTCATCGATTGCCGGTCGAGATTCGAATTTCCTTTTTTATCTTTTGTTTTCTTTTACTACCTTTGGAGTCTCGGGCCAATGCCAGATTTAGGAACTCATATAAAATTATAGGTACCATTGCACTTCGTCGAATTTTGTTTCGACATGTGTGAAGAATACATGTTGTGCCGACCCCACATAGTGGGATAAGGGCAGGAGGATGATGATGATGACTATTGTACTTCGTCTGCCCCATAGTCTGTTTTGATAGCAATATGAATTAGCGGCTTTGTTGCCAAATGAGACGGCTAATTGGCCTGATTATGCTAATGAATTACCGACTAATAGGCGGTTTTGCTAAATTTAATTTGTACTCGTTGGTTATGCAAACATAATTGATTTATTGGTTGAGAATACAGGATTCGGAGCATGATCATGTGAAATTAGTTAAATTGATTATACTCGTTAGGACATTAAAACGGTAACAGTTATTTTATTATGTAACCACAAATTCATAGTATACTTTGATTATATGTAAATGCTCTAAAAACATAATATACCATGAAGTATAAAGAAAATCGCAGTACAAACGCTCTCAACAATCCAAAGTACCAGGGTAGCATAACAAGTGTGAATATCATTTTCCTAGAGCGTCGGAGCCCTCCGGTGCACGCACTCGACACGAGTAGCCACTCGTTGGCCGCTGAATCAGACTTCTCTCTGGGGTTAGAGGACGTGTCTCGCTTTTATGAGTTCCTGGTAGTTTGCTGTTTGGAAATGTTAGAAATATTTCGTAACTTTGTTTATTTCATTTTGCATGACTGTTTCGATAAAAGTTAAATAAAAGGTATTTTATCTTTAGATCTATTGCATTACATTCAATCAAGCGTATATATATATATAATATTGTGCACATTGAGAGGTTACGGGATCTATTCAGCGAAGACAATATTGAAACAATAACATCTCGCTTCACAAAGACACAATAACGTTCAGAAAATCGAAGACTGAAATGAAAGAACTTTTCTAAACTTACTAAAAGTAACATTCTAAATTGGGACTCAACACAAGCGAACAGTTCCAATTTAACGATCGGAAAAAGCTCTCAAAGATGTCTGTCTAATTTGCATTTGTAACAAGTCTATAAGTTCAGCAAAGCTCCTAGCTGTCACGTGTCGCTGACTATTCAGAAGGCAGATTACTGTCGCGGTTCCACACATCGACAAATGTATATTAGAAACAGAATAACAGAATTTACATTTCCAGCGATTCCAGCATTTAATATGAGACCACGGGCTGACGATGAATGGCGTTCTGAAAAATAAAAGGGCAGAGGGTAATCTGCATGTGTGGCACGCGTATTCCGTTTGAAGATAAACGACCCTATATCGAATTCAATCCAATCTACTTGTTTCATCGGGTCGGTTCATCGAAAAAATCAAGGTTCCGCTGAGTTATTTGGCGCGTTATCCTTTACAAATGAAGGGTGGCAGCCGTGGGAATGACTCTGAAAAACTTTGCTATATATTTGTGTGAGACGCGAATTTTGTTTGATAGTCTTCACTTCGCTCAAGTTAAGTTTACTATTTGTCAAGTTGATGTACCTATATGTGGACCTATTTCTTAAAGGAATTCGTCACTAAAAGCCAATCCATTTCTGGGCATTTAATTTGAAAAGTCTTTATTTCATTTCTGTTTCCAATTAGTCAAGACATTGGACAAAGTACAAATCTATGTATCCGAGTTTATTTCCCTTACTTCATTGCTTTCTCATTCTGTGCTCGTATATCAACAGAGCGTGCAGATAAACTCCAAAATTGATGAATCCTAAAGGGATTTCTAAATTCGCACACACATCACGGCAGACCTGCGTGCGATGGGGTTCAAATCGAAATGGATTCCAATCGGCTCACGTGAGGTTGATGAATAGGGACATTTCCCAGAAACCATAGAATAGCTTTATAACACAGAAAGGACACACGCACCTACACCTGTACTTTTTCTCTAGCTTGAAGTTGAAAGAACCAATTACTTGTTTTTAAGGAGAATCACCCATTATTCGCTTTAGAATAGTTTGGAGAAGGTTTTTTTTTTCGTGTCAATCTCATTTATCCGGAGTGAAACATATCAAGACACGATTGATGACGAATGGTCTTTGCAGCATGACAAGATGAAGCATGCAGAGATATAGGAACCGGGTGTAAGTGGTAGTCGAAATTAGGACGACAGATGAAATGGATGTGTGGTTTCAGAGTACTGCATGCAGTTCTCTATATCCCAACTTCATGGACGAACTTTTATTTGATTTACTCGTTTATTTCCGGTTCTGATGCAGAAGTTGACTTTCAGCTATTCAGTCGTCGGTTTGGTTTGGAAATTTGGAAAAACATTCGGAAAAATATATCGGGGGCGTACCAACTTTAAAACAACCTCATTTTAAGCTTGCTGACATTACTTGAATTCGTACCATGAACTTATACCTAACTAATATTAACAAGTGGCAAAATTAAAAAATATATTACACCGCCTTCAATTTTGTAAGAAAAGAGAAACTTTCTGCACGTCACTGCGAAGATGTTTATGGGACCACCTTGAGAAAATATTCTTTCATACAAAACATAACATTTTCAAAATTGGCCCAAACTGTCGGAGAAATCTTCTCATTTTTTGAAGTCAGTTAAAGCCACTTTCTTTTCATTCATTTAAAATCATTTTCGTTACATTCATGCGTAGTTGCATTCAATATCACTTACAATTACATACTCGTTGACTAAACGGCTGTAAAAATAAAACATTATAATAAAATACTTGACTTAAGGTTGTTTTAAAGTTGGTGATACGCGACTGATCTGTTTGAACTCAAACAAGTTTCTCTATTGTTTTGTTTTATTAAAAGTTTATTGAGCTTTTCAATAGGACAGGATCGATGTTGTGAAACAAAGGCCTCATTAGCGTAACGTTGTTTTCAAAGTAATTACGCGACTGATTATGATGCAGGGTATTGGAATAATAGATCAAAAGCCTTAAGGTTTTTTTTTACTAGGACTAACGTTTATGAAGAAATATTGGTGTATATACAGGCAATTGAATCACCTAGCTTATAAGACTGTCGATGCGATCATTCCTACAGAAAAAAACGATTATTTCTTTCTTTCTTCCATTCAACTATTTGTAGAATCAATTTTGATTTAACAAGATTGGTTTTCTGTTTATCTTTAAATGCAGAAAGGACTAAAGAGCTGGCTAGACATTATAAAAACATTATTAACTTGCATGCTTTAACTTGATAAACATGGCGTCAGAGATACTTTTTAGAGTGCGAGGGTTAGAATATTTAAATAAATATTCTTGGACATTTTATAAAGGTAAGTAAATATGAAAATTATAAACCAACATGAAATAGGATAAATAAATACTCTAGGACATTTGACGTAAATTTAGTAGCGATTGTTTTAAATGCTTCTTACTTAGAGAATGTAGCCACTTCTTATAATCATAAAATATTTAGCAAAAAATATTTTTTACGACTGCCTTCATATTATAATTTTCATTTATAAATTTTGCATCTCAATTGCACCGCTCCATTTAATTTTCTTAACTTTTAATCGCTCCGCAGTAAAATGTTTTACGATCCTCAAAATGTTCTTACTTTTATTCGCTTTTTATGACGAGTGTTTTAATTAAAGCCGGATGCATAGATATAATTAATTAGCTACTTATCCTAGTAAGTTCACGTTTTCTCATGTGATTTAACACTTGTGGTGTGGATCATAAACGGACTGAGAGTATGGTTCATTATGTAGACACGTCGAACCAGCTGCTACATTATACTGAAACTTAAATTACGAGTATACCTGGCTGTAAAAAAAGTAGCTCTTTTCGGAATAGATAGGGTTTTTATCACTTACTGTTATAAGATTCAAATAATAAATTTAACGGCATTTAAAAGCTCATTGGCTCTACCTATTAATGACACGCTATCCGAGCGGTGTGACCTTTTAGAAACAGCTTAACTTTTACGATCTATGAAAACACTAAACAAACTACACCACGCTTAAAACCACTAACCATAAATACTGTTGCTAAATATAATCCTTGTAAATAATAAGCCTTTAGCAAAGGGTGGATCCAGCTCGTAAAGAGGCATTATTATATTAATTTCACAATACAACGCCTGTGGAAGCCGGCTGGGCTGCTAGACAGTTTATTGCGATAGGCTCCGATACCAAGCTAGATACAATGCAGTACGATTGCTAAGAAAATTCAACTGTTAGTATTTTAAACTTTTTAAAGTTGTTTTCTTGTAATACATAACACTAACCCTTATGCATATTTGACCAGTAAACTTATATTAGCTAAAACGGGTATTAAATCTCTTTTCGTTGCCATGTTAGCTTTATATGTCATTCATTAGAGTAAAGTGTGTGAAATATAGAAATATAGTTTGAAAATAACATGATTTTGTAAGGAAGAAGGAAAAAAGAGCAAGGCCCGTTAACGCTCTTTTTGAAAGTTACTCTACTAATCCCACTCGACCATCACTGTACCTCTGCAGTTAAGTTACTAATTACGTATCTATGAATCTATCAATCGAACCCGTGGCTTACCGGGTTACCGACCTAACAAAAATGCTTGACTAATGGATTAAGTTATCCCCTCCTTTATATCGCTAGTGCAAAACTCATCTCTTATTTGAAATTCTCTCCATTATATAGACTGAAAATCACTTAGAATATCATCGCATTTGTTGAAAAAATTCAGCACATTTTACGAGAGCTTCCTAGGATAAGTATTTCATGGAAATGCAGCATTAAGAGCAGATAACAGAGAGGTGAGGAATAAAAAAAGTTATTTTTTACCACCGAAAAGCATTATTTTTTCCAACCTCTGGAGATTAAAATTCGGGAACTGATACTTGCTCAGCATTGAAAGAACCTAAGTGGACCTACATCAATATGCATAGGAGTAACTAGCAAAAACTTATCTCATAGAACCATCAAAGGATAGTTTATAAAAGCCATCTGGAAAAATCGCATTAAAGTCGCAGGATGATGACGAAGTATCGACCGGCAGAGGTCGCCGTCCTATGATTACTTCAACGGCATTGTGAATTCAAGTGATTGCACTTAATGATGGGTTGTTCGAACTGGCTATGATGTTGTAAATTGTTAGAACAAATTGATAGAATATTTTAATCTGTTGATTATAGAGCGTAAGCTCGGTGTAGTTGGGAGAGAAGGAATTCTGTAAGTAAAGCGAAAGGTATGTGGATATGAACGACCAAGTTACATAATTTCAAAAAAATATAAAAATCATAATATTTATGTATTAAAAAGATAAAATGTTTACTTTTTGCTTTCAAATAAATTAAAAGTTACAGTCTATTATTATTATAATCACAAAGTCATGTCAAAACTCCATTACTAATTATGTAAATACTTTTATTACTTCCAAAATCTAAAAATTCTTTTATACCTCAATCAAGTCAACCAAAAAGAAAATATTTAAAGAATAAAACTAAAAGCAGAAATACCAAATGCAATTTAGAATTTCAGCACTTTTGCGCTTTTGTGGCCAAGTTCCCGCCAAATGTGGACCTCGAATGAACCACGTTGACGGTTTTAACAGATTTGCAGACTGAGGTTCTAAGGAATAAACGAATTAACTATAGCAGTGATATTTCTCCTTAAATTTAATCAAATAAAAAATACCTTCATACTTGTAACAAACTTAATAAGTACCTACATTTAATCTATGTCTTCACGATTAGGTACATTTTCATAAGACTCGGAATAGAGAAAAAACAAATATGTTTTGCCGAACCTACTAAAAAGAAATAGATAGGCATTGAACTTGACACGCAGCGAAAACATTAAATAATTGTTTTACCTAACAGCGTTTAGTCGCATATCAACAAAACAAATTTTGTCTTTACTTTAAAAAAATATTGACCTAACCAATGTCACCGAGTCAATATGAAATACTCAACAAACTTCTAGACAAAACATCCATACGCACAGCGTAAAGCTTCAATAACGATAACCTGTCATATCGCTTAACGAAATCGCTAAAGACAAGCAAGAAGTGTGACTTTACGAGTATACCTGATACAATCAACAAGGCTTAGCTTTCACACATCTGATACGAATGCCTGTACGCTAGGTCAATGGCCGAGCTAGGCTTGGTCTTACCAAGGTTTATGTAATAACGACCTAGGTATCAGATGCAAATGACTTACAACGTGTTAGAAGAAAGTTGTTTTGTTGGTTTGGTTGTATTGTATGACAGCTTTTACAATATGCTTTAGATAGGATGACGAAAGTAACAATGAACGAGTTGGATAAATAAAAGTTCTTTTTGTTATATGTGATATATGATAAATAATACTAACTCGTGTATAATTAATTGTGTCAAGTTTAAATATGGGCCGACGATGTAGGCATGTGGATTGTTGAAAAAAGAAATATAATTAAGAAATCATGTAATAATGTAATAAACCACTATGTAACTAGATATCGTTAAATATTTTCTAGACTGTTACTTAATTAATACTAAACGGCACTCAAACAATTAAAACTTTTCTGTAGTCAGAGAGATGGTTAGAGGTTTTCTTATTTATGAGTACCTACTTAAATAATTTTACAGTTTCATCCTAACCCTGCGTCTTCAAAATACAATTCCGCTCAGTTTATATTGTGCATTACAATCTGCATTTTCTTATATTTCAAGAAACAACAGCAGACCTCGAATGCAGGTGGCACAGCCATAATATAACCGTACAAGAGTTTTAGCACCGATACTTACACGAAATGGGAAACCATTACTAGCGGGTATTGAATTCTAAATCTTACTGTATAGTGATAAAGTTGTTGTTCTGAGTAAATTATTGTTGGTGATCACTTGTCTAGTCTCCATAGAGTTGTGCAAATTGAATAGACGTGTGACTCGTTCTGTATCATTAACTTTAGTACAGGCCATTTGGCACAAAGTTCTATAAAGAATATTCACTGCCTGCCTACACACGACACCTCTATCATAGACAAAAATAGAACTACTTAAAATAGAATAGAAGTTCTACTTTGTCTATACCTATATCAAACAAAAATGAAATTAAAATCGGTTCACTATTGAAGTAATAACCGATATTACTACAATAATATTATGCTATTAATTAAGTGATTATTTTCACAAATATGAAAATGAATACCAATATTTATTCAAATTGATATGCAATTAAAAATAATCGTAAAATAACACTAACTTTATTATAATTAAAAATTAAAAACATAATGAAAACCTGCTTTTAGCTTACCGTAAACGATTTCAATTAAGCTCTAATTGAGCAATTAGCAGAAAATTAATATAATTTTCAATAAGTAGGTACGTTTGTTATTACTATACGGCACTCAAACAATTAAAACTTTTGGATAGTCAGAGAGATGGTTGGATGTTTCTTATTTTGTAATCATGAACGTAATTCGACATTAAGCCCTATTGTTCTGCAAAAATCTTAGATGATTTCGATGTAGCGCGATATAATAGTAGATGAGATATACTCATATATATCTCTTGAATATAGATTTTTTGACAGTTCTCTACAAAAACTAAGTGAAAGACAAATCGGCGCTTAAGGCAAGATTCAGTTTTGAGTATGCACTCAGAATGCGAGCTTAAAACACATTCAAATATTCTGTAATTTTATTAAATTGCTTATAAAAAATACCTACCTCTAGCTCCCGGACTTTATCAAAACCGCTGGGAACGAGTTAGGATTGTTCAGAATATTTGAAGCTTGATGTATTACGAGCTCGCTTGGCTCGCTGCACACGTTTCAAATTATTGGAAGATTCTGATGGAGAGGGGTGAAAGTTGGATAATGTGGGTAATTGAGAATCACTGCGGTTTGGCTGACTTTACTTTATTGAAGCTGACAGGGCTCGAATGAAATAGGTTAAGCTGTTATTGGGTATTTGTTATGTTAATACCTCGATAAGTTAATAGGTTTTTATAGGCTAGTAGTACGCAATGTGTGTTTTTAAGCCACATGGACGTATGTCATTGTTTATGTTATACGACAGACAGGACTGAGAGGACTTAGGTAAGTACACTACGTTTTCCGAACCTGTACCTCGTCACCTGCTAGCTTCGCAGTACGTTTTACAAACGCAAGGAGTATCTTTGGGGTGGCATTTAGTTCTCCACGTTTGAACATCGATTGTAAGGATTTGAGGTTGTAGGTGTCAAAGAAAATCGTAAGTAACAAACCCTTTGCCGCCTTTTTTATTTGACATTTCCATTATATTGACGTTTTAAAATTAATTAGCAAGTGACAGAAGTGTCAAAAGTAAAATATTCGCAGTGCTTAAAAAATACTTCGTTTGATCATTTACATGACATCGTATTTGAATTTGTCGACGGTGATCGTTAGCTATGTCTTTGAACTCCCTTCATGGGGGCTGGAAAGCGTATCACTGAGAAATTGTTGCGAATTAAGTCCATTTCATTGTAATCGATAAATAGTAATGTTGAAAACGAAACGAATTCAATTTAAAAGTATGCTATGGCCCCGATGTAAATAATCGGAGCCTTGAAAGAGGGGTGTAAATCAATCAAAGATTTTCTGTTTTTTTAATTATTAGCTCTGCGCCGTAAGAGCAAGTGGCCCAAGCAAAGCACACTGGGGACGGAGTCTTTAGGCCACCTAAAGGCATCCGTCACGGCTTAACGACCTTCCATAAGTAAAGACCCATTATTTTAGACCTTTACTACGGCATTACTCATTTTGTTTGATCACCACTAACCCCCTGTCTCATAGTTTATGACGCGCACGTTACAGGAAACATTAAAACAAACAAAACTAATGTTTACTACTTATAATAAATTTACTATTATTTATTAATATTAGCTCCATGTAAGATGAGTGGGTGCCTAAACTTTAAAATTAAAGGTCGTGGGTTCAAACAGAAGTCTAACATCAAAATTGGCGATGGGAAAAACAAACAGCTAGCTTTTAAAAAGCGAATGCTGCTATCTTTCAATCAAAAATGCGCTTCTGCAATGCAAAATCGTGGGCAACCACCTAACACATTTTAAATGAGAGAAACATACAATAACTCTTCGGGTCGGGTTTTTGGGGATACAGTTTCTATCATGTATCTTATTAATTGAACAAACTCCTGGCCGGGCTTTGAATCAAAAGTCAAAACCCTATTCCACTCTGCTAATACGGGTCTCTTATAACAGCCTAGAATTATAGAATTATTGCTCATAAAAGCATGAAACCGTGTTTCATGCTTCATAAAATGCATTGATCAATAAAAACACGATGGCGGTGTTTAAGATCCCGTTCATCAAGACTCCAAGGCCATAGAATAACTAATACGACCAAGGCTAAGTAACGGACCTGGCCAGTACCCTTTACAATCCATGCATGCTAGGAAAGCTTTTAAATTGTATCAAGGATTATTGCAACTTCAACCTTAACGAGTACAAAATAGAGAAATTTTAGAAAATTGCATGGTGCCTGATAACTAGATTTAATAATATTATTGTACACACAATATACTGTACCTATATACTGCCAGTTACTTTGAACTATGAGGCCTTTTCAATCGTTAATCGTTTTTTAGGCCGCCTGACCTCATCCGTACGGGGACCTGTTTTGTTCTCTATTTCTTGTAATGAAGTAGAGTCGGTTACAGAACGCGGCAATAAGCTAGAGAGGTTCGTTATTTCGTAGACAGACATGCGTCTGAATAGGCCGCATTCGCCAGGAACATAGAAGGTACTGCCTGCCTTAAGAGGGCATGCAAGGCATAAGCTGGTATGCCCTTTTAATAATGCTGTGTCTACCGCACCTTTTGAATACAGTGATCTTATTTAATTTCTATAAACCACCACTTCTTTGAATTATTTTCATCACATATTTTGTATTGTTAATTATTAACATGGTGATTGTTTATTCTTTATCTATATGATTGCTATCCTCGATAATTGTCCTTGTGTGGATAACAAACTGTTTATCCACTCTTCTAGGTATATAAACCTATTCGTTATCCCTTTCTCTCATATCAAAAAATATCTCCATCCCCCTCTTTTCGGTGGCTCATTCCCTTAATTACGGGTAAAGTGGAGTGGTCTGAGTCGTACAAATGCTGGTGTTTTGGTTATTGTTCTTGCTAAAACGCTTCCACGGGAACTCAACGGTTGACTTTCGGAGTTTTTGTTTAATATTTGTTTGTAGCGGGAACATGTACTATTGTTGATGCTTCTTTGTTTACAGCATATTACTAGCAGGTATTATTAAAGTGTAAGAGGAGCCGCTAATGTACGTGTAGAACTAAGTATGTAATTACAAATGTAAATGAACTTTGTAAACATATCATCATTAAGCTATTTATCAAAATTTTATTATATAAGTACTCTAATCAAAACATTTATGTTTCACTTGCTTCACTTTTTTTGTATAAGTAATACAGTTTCAAAATAACAGATACCGACTACCAATATTGCTTTCGCCACAAAGAAAACTCACAAACGTCTTCCATTGTGTTAAACAATTTCGTGTGAAAATCTCATAAGGGGGTGAGCTTTTCAAAGGAAAGAGGGTTAGACCGCATTCATCCCTAGGGCATTGTCCCCAATAGGCGCACAGTGAGCGGCTGACTGTATGATTCTAGTTCGCCTACCTATATTTTACATGTGTGTCAAATTGTTCATGCTGTCAGACAGCGTAAATTGTACGCAATATGCGGCGCCTAGCTTGCCAACTCATTCAGTGAGTCGCAGGAAACGATGCTTGCGGGTAGCGATCCAATTAGCTTACTACGCTCCGCTCAGAGTCAGTGCGAGCGGACATTCAGCCGCTCACTGTCAGCCTTATGGGGACAACGCCTACTCTTCACATGAACTAACAAGGGGAATTTTGTATAGATGCACATAAACGTGTGATATGACAGGTGATAATCACGAAATATTACATGAAATGTATTGTGTTGAAATAAGTTATTAGTAAGGGAATATTGTAAGGAACTGAAACCTTGTACTCGTAGTACATTATTTTTTTATAATATTTTCAGTATAGGTGTCGTAAAACAAGTTGTAGCTCCCGCAAAAACTAAGTTATGTATATGACCTACAGTAAATCTTGGCGAGTAATATTCTATTACTATGCTGTCTGCAATGATAAAAGCACTTATAAATTATATGCTTTGAATATGAGACCACGAATTATATCTTTACTAATATTTTAACTAAAGTTTGTGTGTTTCGTGGCATCGTCTTATATGGATGAATCGAAGTTTTTATTGTAAAGGTGTTTTGATCGGAAGGCACCCCCCCTTTATCTTAGTAATGTTTGGTAAAAATCAGATTAGCCGTTTCCAAGATAATCAGCTCACTAACGCTAATTAAAGTAACACTGAACTTAAGTTACAAATGTTGAGCTTTAGGTTTCCGTTATAGTTTTGTGTCAGGGGTTATTTTCAATTGAACGGTAGGCTTGAAGCACGAATTATTTTTGGATATATTTTTAAAATAGCTGATACGAAAAACTAAGTAGTCTTTAAATGCTTTTCTTCACAGTTGTTCAGAATCATGTTTGCAATACCAAAAGTTTTGTTTTGTTGCAAAATAGAAAGAAACATTTGATGTAGATTAAGAAACTTTTAAGACCAATGAAATAACAATTTAACACCATGTTAGCAAGAATTTTCCAAGTTTTCGTTTCCTTTTTGTTCAGTGAAGGAAAGTTAATATCAGTTTTCATAAAGTTCTGCTAAATGAGCGTCAGATAGTAAGTTTACAACTTCATAAAGTTGGTGTCTAAATAAAACAAAGTAGGTACCTTAAGTCCTTACTTTATTTTATGAATGTGTATTATAATGTTAGCATTAAAATAAAAGTAAAATTATGTACTTATATCATTTTATCTCTCCCTTATTTTTGGTTCTAATGCCTCGAAATATATTATATGAATAAAACGGGAATTACTCACGTACAAATATATTAAAATAAAATAAATAAAATAAAAATATATTGTCGGTATCTAAATCGATCGTTTTTAATATTCATTCTCCTAATTTGAACAGAGATCAATCTAACAAATCAGGAACCATGAAAATTTGTCTAGCCGTTCTCGAGATATAGGCAAGTGCTGAAACAGACCCGACTATGTTTTATATTTAAAGAAGATCCAAAATTACAATCTCTATATTTTCGTGAAATGTTTCCTACCGCGAGAATCGAAGTCGTACCTTCATTTTAACCTCGCACATTAGCCACGCCTCCAAGATCATCTTTTATATCTACGAGTATGAGTATGATTGTTTAGATGGGCGTGCCTCTACATCAATCTCTATACGAATAATTGGATAGAATTGCCTCAAGCACTTAGCAGATTTCGGTTTCACATCTATTGTGCCAATGGATGCATTGTCTAACTCTGAATGCAGGAAATCCATACCCAGATTCATTAGACCCCTCCACCCACCAATCACAAGTCACAAAACAGGTCTATATGAACTGGTTGGATCTGGTGTGTAATTTGTCCAATCATCGGCAGCAGTTGAAGATTTATTTAACGTCAGTATTATGATCGTGTAAAACGCGTTATAGGCAATATCAGTTTATCGTCACATTATATTTTACGGTGAATTTAGTTTTTATGATAGTGGACGAGTTGTAAAATGAGGGTCAGTCTGTAATCGCGTCATTTAAGCTGACTTTAATATCTTAATAGTGGACCCGTTAATTAATTTACCAAAATATTAGAAAACAACAACCGACCGTGTCTAACTATGGATAAGAACTAGGTACCTATGTAGGTAAATTAACCAATTTTTGATCGTACGAACATTGAAAGTTAGATATTTTGAAACAAAGGTAATTGGGACAAGATTATTATACGCTTTATGAAAACCGAGACCGAAAACAAAATAAATGCACCTGTCAATTTTTTTTTATACACAAAAATTTAAATATGTATGCACAAGTTTCCTATTCACTCTATTTGCATAATTTCATTTATTTATTTGTTGCCATTCCTCTATGAACTCGTTTAACCGATTCTAAAATAAAATAGTAAAATAATGGTAGTTTTGGCATCCTTTAGCTAATAAATAAAACAAGGTTCAGTGGTTTCAAAACATAGCTGACATCTATGCCAGAATTCTCATAAAATATTCGAATAATACTGATAGGAGCTTACATTATGAATGTATTACCATAAAATAGGAAATATTATACTTTTTCGGTATATTTCTTAGAATAGACTTTGAAATGTTAAATTTCGAAGTCTATTCTAAGAAATTTTTGTTAGCCTTTATGACAGAGTATTCATGTACCTACTCGTAGTATCGATATTTCTTTCCTAGAATATTTTCATTCCGCGAGTGTATGTACACTGATACAGACGTGATTAAAATTGAAAAAACAACGCAATATGCAATCGAGAAGAGCTTCTTAAGATCCCGTTCGTTCCAGACAAATGTTTTAAAAAACTTTTTAACATTTCGCCAAAATCATTTTCATAAGAGTATCTAGAAAATCCCCACGACCGCACTTGAAAGAAATACTCTCCCAAATATACTATGGAACAAGATTTTTGCACAAGGGTTCCTCAAGGGTCCTTATGCAGTCAAGAGTTGGTTGGGCTCCAAGGGTCGCGCGTGACAAATTTTCTGTATTATGAATTCTTGATACAAGTGTTTATTGAGAAAGCATTTGTGAGAGAACCCTAAGATGTGATATTTTGATGTTCCGTTGGAGAAACAATTTCGCGGAGCTTGCGCCACTTGGCTCGGGGTTTAGTGGGGATTATTTTAGAGAGGTTATTGTTTAAACTTCAGCTACTAAGCTTGATGCTTATTTGGATGATGCTGAAATGGTAGAAAAAATATTTTCAGGAGGAAAGGAGAGATATAAAAAATATTTACTTATTTAGGTAGGATCTCAAGGATCTCATCATATCGGTATGCTAGGTGATACGTGGTGATACTATTGCCAGTTCCAATCTAGCAACTTTAAAATAATTTGGTTAGTATGTAATTCTTTTTGCAATAAGAATTACGAGTACCATCTTGATTTTAAAACGACCATAAACGAATCTATCTATCTACCCAGCCGGTAACACCCACTGCTGGGTAAAGGCCTCTTCTCTATCACGCCACTCTTGGCGATGTTGTGCCATCCGGATCCACTGCTCTCCTACCGCCCTCACAATATCGTCCGAATAATAAACGAATACTTTTCATAATAAAAGTTCAAGTTTTCAAGTTTTCTGCTAAATGTGTAGCGACTATAATACCCTTTGCTGTTGTTATTCAGACATTAAATCCCAAAAAAATAAGATGAGACATCGAATCGCGGCACTAAACGATCTTAATCCTAAAGGATCCTAATAGTCCCATTAATTCGTCCTCGACAGAAACGTCAAACGGTCGGTCGTTTGCACAAATAGCTGGACGAGGGTCGGCCAGGAAATGAAACGAAGCCTCCGGAAGGATCGAGCATCGATTCCTAACACAGTTTGCATACTCAAATTCAATTGAAGATATTCAGACGAACAAGAATAGGATGCTTAGATATAGCATGTATATTTTACTTACGTTTAGAAAAATAGATAGCGTGTTGGCCAAGTGGATTGGTACCTACTTCGACTTTCGTTTCGAAGGTCGTGGGATCAAATACCTTCTACTATGAGTAGTCTAATGATAGCTATTTCTATTATATGCTTAATTTCTAAAAATGCGCCAGCTCATCTTTATTCAATTTACATGGTTCCCGGTAAAATCAATACATCCTGCAGCAAAACTGCCTAATTTGATTAGCCCATTTCCAATATTTAGGTCGCTTATTCTCCAGAAGCCTTACCGGTTCGGTTTTAAAGAAAATAAGAACTTCCTCGGTGATCAAATTGCCGATTACCTTATGACTTTGTGGTTTCCTGTTCTGATCCTGTTTAGTGGAAGTGATAATAACTTCCAAAATAAGGAGTTTTGTAAACAGTGGAATTACCTGATGTGTGCTTTTTGAAGATTAAATGTTTTTAACAAATGATTTCGATATACTATCTTTAACTGAATTTAATGAGTCTAGACTCAAGTCCGTAAATTGAGTAGCTTACTGTCGCAACTGAATTAGTTTAATGTGCCTACAACTTATTCATACACATTCTAAGAAACTTAATAACCGATGAAAACAACATGAAAGCTCGTAAAAATATTTAGGATGACATTAATGTCTTTATTTCAGATATCAATATTCGTATCAACGCTAAGATACCGCGTAACTTGGTCTAATATTGAGAGGTCAAACAAAACTTTGCTGATGTCGAACTTAAGCTCGATGTTGATGAAGCTATTTGTAATGCAAAATTTCAATCTCCCGACCATATAAAAGTTGTTTACTCCAAGGCACCAGCTAATCAAAATTTAATCAGCCAACGGAGAAAAAACCGAATGAATTTCGCGCGAAAATCATGAAATTCGCAGCTAACCCGGAATTGCGCAGTCTTTATTATACAGAATAAACAATAGTAGAATGGGGACGAAAGTTTCAGAAAGATGACGAACGTAAATTACGCAAGCTAAAAAATAGTCTAATAAAATATGAAGCCAAAGGTAGCCTCTTTAGCCATCTTACGATAGAAAGCGATTGTAATATGGTTACAGGCGTAGTAAAGTAAAAAGTCACGTTCTATCTAAGAAATCAGCGTTCCTTGATTCCTTAGATAAAACTAGAAGACCAAAGATTTTCTGGTAAGAAAGCACAAACCATCGTAAGCTCACAGCGAATGCAATAAAGTATATTTCGCTCTGAGTGTAACTTAGCAGTGTCAATGCCAAAAATCTCTACAATTTAATTTCTGGTGAAACTTGTAATAGGGAATATCTAAAGGATAATCCGGGTCTGCAATTTGTCAAGCTCCTCTAGAGTGGCCATTACGTGACTTCATATACCGTACTTACATGAGTGTGACTTTTGTCGGTAGGTAAAAGTCATTATTTCTAGCAATATATCACAGAGATTTAAATTAAACTACGGCCGACGTTGAATCTCGCCAAGATTTAATTGCAATGTGTTTGATAAAATTGAACAAAATTCAATAAATAAAAATGCACTCACCGTTTTTTGTAAAAGCACAACTGAGCCAGGACATTTTTTATTAAAAATATACAATGACATATTTTACACACAGCGGGTCAAGGATGGAGATAAAATATATCAAAAGTTTTGTAAACACATAAAATCTAACAATTGTTTTTTTAGTAAAGCTAATAAGCCCAAGCTAGGCAACTGTAATGAACCAGATACCTAATTACATAAATTCTGTTTGTAAATATATTACTACTGTAGATTGAAAAACACCCAGACCCGTAAATAATATCTGCAGAACATTCAAACATTGTTCCGTGGCGGGAATCAAACTCGCAACTTCAGCGCCCCAGGCGGGCATCACAGACTACGCCATAGAGGTCGTAATAAAATAAAAGCTTTTAGAAATGGGTTGATCGACATGCCTTTGTTCAACCCATTACTATTTACTCAAGAGCTTATTATAGCTATGTCTAATGTTGCACAAAAGTACAGAGTCCTTGTGTATTTGTATTTTTCCAAAAATAACCGCTGGTATTTGTATAATTCTGGTATTTAAATTCTCATAGCATATTGGAAACATTTCACCACGAACACGCTGCACGCTATTTTCATCACTTCCAATCCTTTAAACTAAGTACTTAACAGGGGTAGAATTATAATTTTTTGCTTTATATTTTAATTTGTATTCTTTACGAAATACGGCAGAAAGTTGATTGATTGGTTGCTAAAGGTGTAATTTTGAAAGCAATCAGTCGTAATGCAGGTATACCGGTTAGGTGGCGTTTACCTGCACGCACCCGGCTTCGAACAGACTTTTTGGTTTTTATTTCGTTTTTGTGGTTCGGTTTTTGTTTTGTAATCCCATAAAAGTGATCTTGATAAAAAAAGATTAGAGCATTATAAATCTTCTCCACATAAAAAGTTACAAGCTTGGTTTAAGGCTACCTCATTAGACGTAGCTGCATTTTTCGTAGATTGATTTTCAAACAAAATATTGTTAGGTACTTTTTTCTACTTTGTATACCAAACAGGGCAAAAGAAAACGTTAAATCTTTATATTAAGATTCTGAAGTCTGTAGTTTGTAGGTAATATTTTGGTAGTGCTAAGATTTTTTTAGAATACACCTACACCTAAACGAACATTGTATAATACATATAATTAAATAACCCTAGGTACTTTAAAAAATACTTAAATGCAAATGTTTGTATGGATGTAGGTAAATAAAGATGGCTGTTACTTTTACGCAAGTAAAAATGCAGTCAAATTAAAAACCTCATATTCTTTGAAATTGGTTAAAAGTAAACAATTTATCGAATGATTGCAATGTGTAATCACGTCAAAAGCAGCGGTTACACTGACACGTATCTCAAGATTTAAACCTTTTTTTTAATTCAACCATCCTGTGGGCCGGTTTATTTGGATTGTCGTACGTGAGGTATCAGAAGATTTTAAATAATATTGCTGGATGAATGCTGGAGTGGTTTGTGGTTCTTTGGATCAGCTAAACTTTTTGTAAGCTGAATTGGTTTCCTAAATGTTGTATGACTAACTCAACAAATTTTGAATTTAAACAGCTTATTCGTTTTCTAAGAATTAAAATGGTAACAATTATTATTCTTAGAAATATGTACTTCAGTATTCAAACTGAAATGTAAAAAATAAATTATTGATTTGCGCTTTGGCACATTTAACTTTAGTAATTCAAAGTTGAACATCTCACTCCAATGAGTCTTCAACAAAAACAGACGAGAAAAGTTTAAATAATTAAAGCAAGTTGGAACGAACAAAGAATTCGCATCAAAAATACTTAATACTAATCTTCTTCGTCTATACTAATACTAATAGAATAACAAAAGTTTAAACAACTGTTTATTGTAGAAAGCATCCGACCACAGATTTTATAGTGGATTCCAACCAAGAATCGGACCATAGACTAAAATGAAATGAGCTGGTTAACTTTAATACACTTACACATTGTCTATTGACTCTTATTACAATCTACGTAGCAGCTTGTCATTTAAGGTACGAAACGTGCTGCTTTTTTAATAGAAATGAGAAGAGAGGAATGTGTTTGTCAACACAACAACTAATAGAATCGCTTCATTTACCTGCCATCAAAAAAACTATTAATTCTTGACAGGCATTATGTAGATAACTGTCAAAAAATAGAGTTTGAGCGAAGCCTCAAGCCTGAGTTCAGACTCGATGATGATGATACGAGTTAACCAGCCAATTCATATTTATCTGGATCGAAGGGGACGACTGCAATCTTCATTAACGACTGTCTAAAACAAACATCGTGCTTGACTCAAGTCCTTTGTGTACAATGTTACTAAACTTAATCTAACTTACAAACAAAGTCCATTTTTATAGCAGCGGTATGACCCTAATGGCGTCTGCTTTAATAGTGTGGAAGAAGCATAAAATATTAGTATACGAATTGGTCTCGACTTTTTTTGCTCTGGTAGAAACTCAGGAAGGTTGGCACAAACGAAGAGAGCCATAGGCCTCTCTCATTGGAGACGGGCTGCACGTGATGATGATGATGATGGTAGAAACAAGCATGTCGATTCTCGACGAATCGACGCGGTAAGAGATTGCACGTTATCTAGCTTTTGTTTTCTGAAATCCATCGCATTATTCAAATAAACCACTCCGTGTCGTGCAACGTCAAAACATAGTTATTTGGAGAATAAGGCGGCAGTAAAATCATTCTACAGATATATGTAATTGAAGGTAAAATACTAAAGGCATCTTAAATGTAATTATTTCCATTGCTACCAGCACAGTAGCAGACATTTATCAGACATAAACGTCTACCTAACAAGTTTAAGCTCCTTCAATGCTCAGAGTTTCATAGATGTCTGTAATAATTGTAGTAATATTATTATGCTACATACTAGGTACTAGTGGTAATCTGCAAACGTAATAACTGAGACAAAAAATCGTAGCTTTGTTTGTATTTTGTAGGTTGAACTCATATTTTTATCGATCGAGTGAGCGAAGCGAACGAAGATCTTAGTGGCAAGTGGGGTAATTTTGCTTTGTATGTTGTGTTCATTTGTTTGTTTGTATGTTCCGGCATAACTGTCGAATCGTTAATCTAATCTTCATGAAACTTGGTAGGTACATAGGTAGTGGTAAGCCGGTAAGCCAGTAACCTAATGAGCTGAATCGGTCGAGGGGTTGTAAAGATATTTGGTTCCGAAGGGGATGAAAAAAAATAAAAGTTGTTCAAATACATTGAGTGGGGTGTCATATGAAAGGGCTTTGTTTATACATTCCAAAATGGTTTTACTTTTTATTCTAAGATGTAAAGTTTTTGAATAACTTCGATAAATGTAAAAAAAAACATGACTGCTATATCCTGAGCTCCCATTTCTATAAGTTTTGGTGAAATCGCAGCTCAGAAAATCGTTCTTCTTCTTCTTTATTATTTTGGTTGGTGTTTCTAACTCCTAACTCTTTTTGACGAAGCTAACGACGTTTTAATGGAAAAAGAATTCAACTTACTAAATAGTTTCCTTGAACCAATGTTACTGCCACTTCACAACGAACAAAATACCAAAATGTTTTAAGTCGAAACACCCTCGTTAAAACTTATGCTCTTACATATACCATCAAGTATTTTTTATAGAAATATAAGTAAATTAATGCAAAATGATTTTTGACAAATGTTTGAAATAACCGCGGGCAAGTTGCCCGCGGTTGCCCGGGGCAACACATTTGTCATCGAAAGTAGTGCCATGACAGGATCAAACCAACATGACATACTAAATATAAAATAGGTTTAGAGCCTAAGGTTTGACTCTAAATTCAAAGAGTTTTTAATCAAAACCTGTATTGTAAATAATGCACACTCAAAATATTCAATATTTTTTAGTAGACCTCTGAAGTAAATTCTTTCAAACACAGATAAAAACGAATATACATACACAACCACCGGCGAGCGAGATCTCGTTCGAGGCGAACTACTAGTTTTAAAATAGTAACAAGAAAAACCGTTTTTTACGTTTAAACCCTTTCGGGGTCTATACATTTTTAAGAAGGAAAATAGGAAATATTATAATTCTAAAAATGGAAACGTCAATTGGCACACCTGTTTTTTCAAAAAGGTACTTTGCACACTTTTATTTCTATCCAATCGATTTTAATAGCTTAGGTATCGTTTTATGATCAGACACGGTCGTGTGAATGAGGGCTTTGTTATCTGTCGTAAATGCAAGTAAAGTCAGCAACGAAAGCTATCATCTTAAAATAAATACTTTGAAAAGTAAGACGATTTTATTGACTTCATTATTGTTAGGGCATATTTTTTTGATTTAAAAGTACCAAATGTAATTTTTATGAAATTGGCTTGTTAGGTCAATTAGATCCTTTTTCGATTCCTACCATTTTATTATGGAAAGCACTGGTTTACATAACATTATAAAATAAGCGATAAATAGGTATTTATTAAGAAATTACCTTTATTAATACCCGAAAAAGAATACCCACCAGAATACCCGTTGGAAAATACATGTTTCGATTTAAACCATTTTTCTGCTAACCATATTTTCTGAAATACTCCTATGAATATGAAATACGTGAATTGATGTGTATTTGAGTAACAAAATGTAATATAAAGTTATGCACACTGGTTTCATAGTTTTAGGGCTTTATATTTTATGAGGGATAAAACAATTGGTGTTACAAATAACCTAAAACATATTTTGATCGTGCTGAAAGTTGTAAAATTAAAGTGTCCAAATAAACTTTGTGATGTGGAAATGAATACTTTTGATGTATTGGATTAGTTTCTATAAGTTTTGGAATGTGGGTCATTATTAATAATCATTGTTATAAGCATTGAAAACACTTTCAAGCAGCTATCGTAGCTCTAAGGTTCGTATTCAGAGTCCAGACTAAAACTTGAATCGTGTCTCAAGTGGTGATTAATCAACATACCATAATACCATGGTACTGTAGAAAACATGCGAAGCTTGAGCTGGCGGATAGTTAGTTATCTATACTATCTATAATAATATTATAAAGAGGTAAAGTTTGTTTGTTTGTTTGACGGAGGTAATCTACAAAACTACACAACCGATTTCAAAATGAAATGTTTTATCCAGGTTGTTTAATTAGTACACCCATGCAAAGCCAGGACGTGCTGCTAGTTATATACATACAAAGGAGAACGGTTCATCCCGTTTGACTACTATATTTACTACTAAATAGCGACTTGTTAGTTACGAGTAAATAGCTTCACTTCGCCGTAGTCGGTCGTTCCGAACCAATATCCTTAGTCCATATAAATCTACAAGTATCTGCATCAATTTTATTACCCCGTTCTTTAGTGCATTCCAATGCTTTACTTACTATTAGTCCATTGAAATGTTACAATTTGAGGGCCGAGTATTGCATTTGTTAGAGGACGCAATTTTATTATTGGGACATGTGTGGGGGGTCAATAGAAGCTTAACCTCAAGTTTGTGGGGTCGCAACCCTTGTTTCCCGGCCGCCATCTTGAAAATAAGGGCGAACACGATATCTCAGAAACTATGCGTCTTACAAAAAAATTGTCAAGCTATAATTTGTAGTAAATTGTTTTGCCTACAAATATGTTTCTATAACTTTTTGCCCTAAATCAAACATTTAGAAAGTTATAAGCAAATAAGTGAGATTTTTATTTTATTTTGCTCTATAACTTGACGCAAAAACGGCTGGACCGATTTGGTTGAAATTTGGTATGTAGATAGGTGATACCCTGGATTAACACAAAGGCTACTTTTTATCCCAATTTTCCCGCGGGAACGGGATTTACGCGGCTGAAACCGCGGGGCACAACAACTTAAACCGAATAAAAAGTAGCCTATGTGTTAATCCAGGGTATCACCTATCTACATACCAAATTTCAACCAAATCGGTTTAGCCGTTTTTGCATGAAGTTATAGAGCCAAATAGAAAAAAATTCTCACTTTTTTGCTTATAACTTCTTAAATATTTGATTTAGGGCAAAAAGTTAAAGAAACATATTTGTAGGCAAAACAATTTACTACAAATTATAGTTTGACAATTTTTTTGTAAGACGCATAGTTTCTGAGATATCGTGTTCACCCCTATTTTCAAGATGGCGGCCGGGAAACAAGGGTGGCGACCCCACAAACTTGATGTTAAGCTTCTATTGAACCCCCACACATGTCCCAATAATAAAATTGCATCCTCTAACAAATGCAAAGCAAATGTAACATTTTAACGGACTATATTGTTTAATCTGGTTCTGTGTCCGTTCGCTATCAGTTTCCGATCAGAGTTGGCTGGATTTTTATAGAAAACAGGTTTCTTCAAGTGCATTGAATGATTTAGGGGACTGATTCGCAATCTATTTAGACGTATATTAGATGAGTTTAGTACTTAGTACATTTTGATGAGACTAAATGCTGAAATTATAGCTTTCTTTGAGTAGGTCAGTTCAGAAGTTGAAAGGCAAGCCTGTTTTCTCTGTAAAGAATATCCGAAGATGCAAATACAAGGCATATCGACGTCTAAGCTCCGGAGACGACAGCTGCCGGCTATTCGGAAAGAAAATTAAAAAATACCAGCCGTTTGCTCACCGGAAGGACTTTGAAATATGATTCCATTCGGGAGGGAATGAAGGAATAAATATCGAGGATTCCGGAGACATCGGGACTGCCATCTAGCGGAACATGTGAATGTCTTCTGGAAATGAATAGCACTTGGCTTAAAGTATCTGTATCTGAACTGCTTCAATGACTCTGTGGCGCAGTGGATGAAAGCCCGCTTGAGACGCAGAGGTTGCGGTTTACCGTTTCGGAACAAATGCTTGTTTGATCTGCAAATAGTTATCTTGAGTGGGTGTTTACTAGATAGGTAGTATGTATGTATTTACAATATTTGATTAGCATAACAAATTAAATAAACTAATTAACTTATGACACTGTGTGGAATAACCAATGATATTTAATCGAAAATCTGTATTTCCTAAGAGCATTTCATTACAATATTTCCGTCATCTTTCAGAAGGCATTTACATTAAGAGGCATTCAGACCCTTGTAAAGCCTTCGTTTCTAAAGCAGAATATTTGAAGTTCAGACGGTTGACCGCTCATTTAGGCCACTCAAATGCTTCTATCACAAATTACCTTAAGGGCGCAAACGTGGACAATTTCGCTTATTTTCTTAGGCACTACCGCTTGACACTACTACGAGTAGTAGAGTTAAGGCATATTTTCGTTTAATGTAAGACACAAGCCACCGATGAGTATTTGATTTCTATAAAACCAGTATAAAAACATCCACTCCCTGTGTATAAGTCCAGTTACTCCCACTTAATACAATACTAATTGCCGATTAAAAAGTGTTCGGTGTCGGTAACTGGAAACAGGTTTTTGAAGAGCTTAATATAGGTAGCCTGGAGTGTCTATTTAACGTGTTTTTCGAAGCACGAATGCACTAAGTGGTCATCCTAGCATTAAACATCCTTTGAAAGAACACAGTAAGCACCAATTGTGCGTTTATATGGTTTTTTTAAATTAACGAAACATAGGGGTGCTATTACTTTGTAGTTTGTATCTGAGGCATTAGCTCCTAATTTCAAAGCAGTTTGTTTGTTTATCAAAGAAATCAAGGAGGTTAATCAAGAGTATTCTTAGCTGTTTTATTCGTATCGGTAGTTTCTATATTATATTTTTTTTTATTATAAGTAGTTTTCGTCCAGCACCGTTCGCGTAGAAACCAAAGCTTAAACACATTCAGGATATTACCAAGTTTCGCAAACTAACCAAGGCGCCGAAGTTATCATTTTACGACCAGTTATAACACGTTGAAACGGCGTACATGAATTCAACAGCAGTTTACTGTCGTAACTGACTCGATTTATACGCAAATGCTGTATACTCATGCCGGGAGAGCTTTAAAGTTTCTGGACCAGAATGTATCTACTCACTACAGAACACTCTGGTCCACAAAAGTATGGTGCTTTACGTACATAACAAGACAACAGAATAATATACGACGATAGAGAGTAAAATACGAGTATTAGTAAAATTAACTAAGAAGTGTTGCCCAACTGAGCTGAGTTGGTACTAGCAATTAAGAAGCAGTAGGACCTGACAGCTGATCATAACTTTGCTTTTATCAAGTGATTAAACGAGCCACTTGTTAAAGACCGTGAGACTAACCCTAAAACGGCCACTGTAACTTGAGATGAGCAAATTTAGCCAATCTTGGTCTCTTGAGCCAATTATTAGCATATCCTGCAATTATAATGTTGCCCACATCTATTCGGTCAAACTGGCCAGGGCCTCTAGTCAAGTGACAAACGCTTCGTAGCTATTGTTATTTCTATCCGGCGTTGCATAGGTGTACTAATGAAACTACCGTTATAAAATTTAGCAAACAAACAAGCAAACCAACATTGCCTCTTTATAAGATTAGAATAGATAGCGTTTGTCACTTGGCTACAGGGCCTGGGTTGATAGGTGAGTGACGTTGAAGGCACTAGAGGACGCGGATGTTTTATTAGGGACAAGTACAGGATCACTGATTTAAAGGGACTGTTATTCTATTATATTGGGAATTTGTGATGAAGATAATAAATATCGGTTGGTATATTGTTTTTCGTCCACATATCAACATAGAATAAATTACCGAATACATAAAAAACAAAACCAACAATTTGGTAGAATGATTTTCAGCTAGGAAGGTATGTTGTCAAATCTAAATATACCCACTTATGAGTTACACTATAATTTCTTGGCAGATAGTATGTTTAAAACCTCATTAAATGCACCTCAGTCTATGAAAGCGTTTAAACTAAAAAAGATAAAACCTAGCCGGTAATGTACGTTAAGTTTTTAAAAAGCTCGTAACTTCCGTTTTTAAGTAATACCACGGACTTTTTGCAAAATACCAACAGAACGTTTTACATTTAAAAGCGCTAAGCATTTAGTAATACCACGTTAATACTAAGGCATAGTCAGCACTCAGGTTTGCGTCTATGCTCAAGTAATAAATAATCAAAATTGATAAGAAAACTAAAGTTGCAACTTCTGACGTGCGTGACAGTTATATTTATAAACATGTTACAAGTACATAGCTCTGTAAGAATGAAATGGCAAGTTATACACTTACCCCCTTATGCATAATCGACCAGTTAACCTGTATTAGCTAAAACACATATTAAATCTGTTGCTATCTCTTTTCGTTGACATATGAGTGACAAGAAAAAAACGTTCTTAAAACCTGTATTAAATTGTCAAGTTTTTATGCATAAGGGGGTTATAGTAAAAGCGCTCAAGTGCTGAATTGCACTTTATTGCGTCGTAGTAAACCGCTCTTTAAATATTTGTTTTCGCGGACTTATGCACTTGTTCTATTGTCTATTGTATGGTTTTAGTTACTTTTTATTCTTATATAAAACGAGGAAAGATTAAACTGAACGAAACCTACCATACATTTTTATAGGGGTTTGAAGTCAAGTCGGGGATAAAAGTTATTGTTTTGTATTCGAATGCTTTCTGCAAGTTTTTAGTATTTAATTTGTTCCGTACCACCGCTTCCGTTGAAAAGTAAATTTAAATCGCGAAAATAACTTTACTTTTCATTTTTAATGGAATTTCAAAGTAACGAAATGAGATCTCATTATGAGATTGCGAGAAAATGAAAACAGGGTAAAATTGTGGTGCAGGTTTTTTTATATTGCACTGTTGTTATTTTTACATCTTACTTTTACTTTTACCGATTATTTCATTGTGGAGCAAATTCAAAGCATATTTCAATGTTTAAATGGGTACAAGCCCAAGGTGGTCTCATAATAAGAAGTCCTGAGAGATCAATTTCCCGCACTCTGATACCTATGCATTTCTATTCTGGAAGATCTGCAGAATTCTTAAAAAAATTACCTACGCAAAAAAAAGAAATTGTTAAATTTATCTGCTATCGAAGTAATAATCGGTGAACATAGTTACATAAAAAAACATATATGTACATACTGTGGGTCAGAAAACCTCCTTCTTTTTAAAGTTGGTTAAAAACAAAGCGTCTCTGACTAAAGCCTTGCATTAGCAGAACAGCCAACGTGCCTGCTGTCTGGAGTAAACTAGCCCTTAGCTAAGTGCTAGCCACGTCTTAACACCAATGAATAATGTACTATGTGCAAGTGTTCCTGGCATAAACAAGCTACAGTTAATAGAAAGCAGTTAGTTAGACCGTATCTGTACTCGGCGGTAGGTCTGCAGATAGGAAAGAGCCTGTGCATACCACGTTTGATATGCCTGCATATGGCTGCGCGTTTCTTTTAATACAATCGACCGATACCTGTGACCGAAAAAGTGGCATTATCAGCTGAGCAGTTCCGTGCTTCGAAAGGCACGTTAAATTGCCAGTCCTGGCTTAAAGTCGTTAAGCCATAACGGTGGCCTTTAGGCGGCCTATAAACACCGTCACCAGAGTGGGCCACTTGCTCATACAACCGAACGATAAAGTTAAACAAATTGGTAATAGTTGGTGTAGGTAAAGAAAGTTGTGTGGCGCCATGTTTGTCTGCGGTAGGTCTTTACACCACGATCGATAGGACTATTAACTCTATAACGACTAACGAATGACTCTACAATTGATGCTACCGTGTGGTTTTCAGCGTATTTATGTTGAAAACTACATTGAGAACCGATTTTTTACATAGTTTTGTATTTCATAATTTGTTGTTAGATTTTTTATATGATTATACAGTCAGAAGCACGTCTAAACATGTACGAGTATAGCGATTCATGAATTATCAAAATTTCATTCGTGAAATTCCTTTTGGTGAAATGAAAAAGACCGCCATTGTCAGCAGGTCTTTGAAGATATATATTTTTTTAAATACTGTGTTATGTAAAAGATGTACTTACATTTAAACGACGCGATGACTCCTCAAATTCTGAAACAACACAAAACTTTATTAAACGCTTTCAAATTAGTTTCAATATTAGCTGTTATCAAAAGTAGATTTAAAGGATATTACTCTGAAGATTTGAGCCTGCTTTGCCAACACAAACGGATATTACGGGTGGTATAAGGGTGGTCTTAAATCTTGTCTAATTTGCTATTCAATCCTGAATAAGCCGGCCTGTTAATTCATTTGACGATAAAACTTTGGGTTTTACTAATTTAGGTGTCGTGTCACAAAAAGTTGCGATAACACATTTTAATTTCAAACAACATCGCAATGAAATTGTACAATGTATTGTGAAGTTAAATGCTTCTCCATGACTGTAGTCATGGAGAAGCATTTAACTTCAGAAAGAAAGAAAGAAAGAAAGAAGAAAGAAAATAAAATGAAATATGATCAAGACTATCCCAGGCGCGGTAGACATTTCTTCAAAGGATCTGTTGTTTTTAAACTACAGTAAAATGTAGACATGACATCAAGGAGGTATAATTGAAAAAATATATAACCCTGATTTAAAAATCATATCATCTAAGAAAAAGCTATAGAGCGTTGCCTGGGAATACAACAATGTAGTGAGATCTTTTCCATGGTATTTACGTGGCTTTAAACTTCGATAAGTGCTAGCTCATACGTAGGTGCCTTTATTTTATGCGCTCTACAATCCTCGTAAAGCTCGTACGAATAAATTAAGCCGTATCTACAAGCTAGTTAAACATAAGCAACAAAATTAATAACAAGACACCGTTTAGGAAGTAACATCTTTGCAAAATGAGTGTAGGCCACATTTCGGGATAACTAACACCGTACAATTTGCATAATATTAACATTTGTATTCGCTGCAGTACGCCTTATGGTCTATCACTCAGACTCAGAGTTATAATTAAGACAGTTTATGTTAGTTTGTAATTTAAGGCATATTTTAAGAGCCTGCTGCTTTTCTGTTGCGACCAAGTAAATACAAAAATACCAATTAATACTTTCATTTTAACTCAAAAGTTAACAAAAAAATGAAGTGTGGAATAGTGAACAACTCAGGCGACAAAGTTTTAAAACCACTTGAAAGCTGTGGAGAAATAGATTGACGGGTATCCACAAATTTTCTACATAGCTCCCTTGTGACTTAGCCCATAAATTTTGTACCCAATGGGTACAGTTCATCTATTTCACACAAGTTGAACTATGTTGTTTTGCATTTAAATCCACTACGCTCAGAAAATGTGCGTAATGCTCCTAGGAAAGACTAAACTGTCAAATATGACAGTAAAACGCGACCATTACTGTCAGTTTTACTGTCATATTTGACAGAATACATTTCGATTAGGCGACGAGTTAGACAAAGGCGTGAGTTTAGGTGTAATATAAGCATTATCTTTGTGGCTCCCTTTCGTGGGACCCCAACAAAATGTAGCCTATGGCCTAGCCTCCTTTTCAAGGTCTAGTCTTTTTCTGTGTTCAATTTTAACCAAAACGGATTACTTGTTTAGGCGTAAAAGCGATGCAGACAGACAAGAGTTACTATCGCTTTTATAATATTAGTAGGGATTTATTTGCTTCACACAACCCACCTGATTTACATTCTGTTTTCAATGAAATATTATAATTTAATGTTTTTCTAATGACCAATTATAATACTAATGACCGCTTTGGAACGTGCACCTGCGACGGGAATCAAACCCCCTCTTTACAAATGTTATCATTTGTCAATGTCTGTTCGGAAGGAAAGTTGCAGTTTTGACAGAGGGGAGGCTTTGAAGGAGTTTATGCAAACTCTCATCAATTTGAAATGTGTTTCAAATATTATACGTAGTGAAATATTTTGCAAAATAGTTTTAAAATATTTGAAAATATCAATAGGAACCTAGGTAGTAAGTTTAAATTGAGCATTATAATTCTTCGTAATGACAAAGTATAACATATTTTTACCTGACTTCAAAAAATATTTTTCGTATGTACCTATATTTACCAATAATTCCGTCAATAGTGACAAGATGACTGATATATAGACTGGCACATTTTTGAACATGTTTTCCACAAGCAAAAAGTTAAATGGTTTCGAGTGAACACAATCGGAAGGCTGTACCGGGTGATGGACGAGCATCAAACGACCTTTCATAAAATACGTATGACTTTTGAAGAGTTACATAACGAGATGGCACTTTTAATTTAATTGGATTGCGCTCAAAGTGAATATATAATGCTACGGGTAAGTGGCTCTTTGCTGTTATTTTTATAATTTACTGAATATTTTCCTTACAAAGCAGGGTACTCACCTAGCCGTGTAGCATGTAATGTATCTGATGCTCGTCTACACCTATGGACTCACTTGATACAGTCTCAAATACATTACATACTACAAGGCTAGGAGAGTAGGTGCCCCTTAACACTTTGGCTGCCGCTTCTCTATATTAGGTAGCTGGCGGCAGTATGCACGTATGTTAGTGATCCGCCCTTTAAATGTTAAGCTCTGATTTGGATGAATGCCAGCGGTTGATCAAACGTCGCTACTTAAATGCATTTCCATAGGATTTCATTAGGTGTAGTACTCCAAGTGCTGTGGATACATTTAGTTAAAAGTGTAAAGCGAGGAGTAAATTTGTCAAAACCCTAAGCATAATCTCCTGAAGACATCTTTAAACTACTTTCATAATTAATACAAATATCGGTTGCGCATAAATGATTTTATCAATCAAATTGCATGTCACCAAAACACTTTTGGCGCACATTTATCGAATAGCATTCAACGTTATAAAGCATCGCCTCGAATAAACTCCACTTACAACGAGACAATTCCCCAGACGCTCCGAGTACTATAATTTCTCATAACGATAATTAGTGGGTAGCTGGAAGTCGGTTACTTGCATATTTTAATGCCTTTATCAAGTTGTCCTGTAATCGCAGCGGGCATCGTCTTAAGTGACTCACTGTTGGGAAGTTAACACAACTTATAAATAATGCTGTGCATGCCTAGAATTGGTACACATACTCTATAGTCGTACCGCCAGATCGTTTTCGTCAGAGATTTTTGAGATATTTTTTTCAGAAAATCTAACTTGTTAATATTTTAATAAATTATAATGATATCAACTTTAAACTTTTGATGTTAACCTTATTGTTTTGAAATAGAAACAATTACCTAGTTTGCAGGACCAAGTATTTACAAAAAAATTTACTTACATAAATCTAAGTACTTAGTACTCGTATATCAGTCATCTGGTTACCACAAGCACTTAGTTGCTTAGCTTGGGACTAGATGACGATGTGTGCAATGTCCAAGGATATTTATTTATTTATTTTCTCTATCTCTCTTTATCTTACACGTAATTCCTTGCTTCTGTGTGTAATAACGAATTCAACGTTTTATAA
Organism: Xanthorhoe spadicearia; assembly: GCA_947086425.1. Taxonomy (NCBI): domain Eukaryota; kingdom Metazoa; phylum Arthropoda; class Insecta; order Lepidoptera; family Geometridae; genus Xanthorhoe; species Xanthorhoe spadicearia. The sequence goes on from OX352200.1 coordinate 2,653,084, forward strand.
TATTCCCTGCTCTAGACTTCTGTGTGTACCGCTATCATGTCCCTACAGATAGGACGTCCCTACGCTATATTTCATGCTACATCGGTATATATATCGCTATATCCGACCGGCATAATGAAGGTATCGAGGCACGTGTGCCTTTCGGGAAACTCGAGAGGTCCCGACAAAATTAGATATAATATTATTTCGGGACTTTTGTAATTGCCTACAACGTAATTTTCTTAAAAGACCTTGGTTTCGAGAACTTTGAGCCAATAAAACGCTTAATTGGTAATAGTAATGCTAATTAAAACGGACTTCAAAGAGGAGGCTCTAGATTATGTAAGTTTTTCCTGTATCTACGAGTATGTATTAGTGGAAAAAACCTACAATTTTGGGCACATATTTTTTTTAAAAAAGGTCTTTATATACTTCCGTTATGTTCATGACTGTATACGAATGTAGAGTAATTCACAGATCTTAAGGTATTTTTAATTTTTAAGAGATCTGATGGGATAGTGAGAGTCAGAGTCATGCCTTAATACGACTTTACTACATATCCATATTATCCATATTTTGCATTATTCGAAATAAACCATTCAAACTCCGCCCACCATCGCTATCAAAAAATACACTCATGTTTATTAAACATCTATGAATATGCCAAAAGCACTTTCGAAATAAACCTATAAAAGCTCCAGAAAATTACCTACGTGACTGCGTGGCAATAAAATAGTAAGTGTCACCATCATTTCCTCAAGAGTCGATAATACTTTTATATAAGTGTCTTACTGTAATCGCAATTGACCTCGTGTATATCGCGGGATCGGAACTGAATACCAATGGAGTAAGGGCATATGGTTGCCACTTGTCAGAACACAAATTGGGTTACATTCTAGCAGACCTGTGGGGATACGAAGGTGGGGATACCAGGTATACTCGTATTCTGAGCTGTGTGTAATATATTCAGAAATTCTTGCTTTGAATTAAATTCAAAATCGTAAACTTTAAAGTATAATTTAAAATAGGAAAAATTTCAGTACCTGTAGGTCTAGGAGGCTGCAAAAATTCATTGTTTTTATATTATAAACTTAAGTATACACTACAGATTCTATAACAGCATTCAAAATTCACAATTTGAGGAAAAAACTAACTAATAAGACAATTATAAATATAGTCCAAAAAAGCATTTAAGTAACTAAAAGTTCTCTTTGAAAGTGTAGCCAATTTCTGTAGAACATGGCAATTTTATCTTTCTTTCATTTATTCTTGTCCTATGCGGAAGAGAAATTTCAATGGGTCCATTTTTTGCTTAGTTGGTGTTCTAGGCTGTTAGCAACAGCCGGCTTTGTGCGTAAATAAACACCGAAATGTGTTATACCCCTAACCTAATTCTGAATCCCTGACAAAAAGAAAAACATATATTTGAACTCATATCACAGAAATGAAAACAACTCGGTGTTTCAGCAGTGCAATGTGAGTTTTACCAGTAAAACTAATTACTTTAATATAACTTGTCTTTTTGTGTTCAAATAAAAAAAGTAAGTATGACTATATAGCTCTCGTTGAATACATTTTCCTTAAATATGATTCCGTAGTATAGTTTTGTGAATTAGTAGTACACATCATAAAAGTGTAGGAAAAACTGATATTTCGTAACAGCCTACAAAAAAACGGGCAACGGACAGTCTATGCATAGTTTTATTAAAAGCATTGTTCGTCCATCATAGCTCGGTTCTTATCCTCAATTTGTCAAAAGACAGCTTGCTCACAAGCCCGCACTATTTTGCTGTGTAGTCTCCAGGCTCTAAACTAGCCGCAAATAGGAGTTTTTCCCATTTTTCTCGGGTGAGATGGCAACCCTGAGCCGCAAGGGTAGTCTGTCTTTTCCCGCCTTTACGATTGTAATCTCGCATTTACCGAGCGTAAAACGTGAGGTAATAGTTCGCCAAATTAAATTGCCACTCGTTTCATTGATATACATTCATTACTCTTTTATTTTTCTTTTGCGGGATTACGATAAACTATTACTTTTTTAATTTACCTGTTTTTTTAATCTCTTCTTCCTTCTGATGGACGAAAGTTTAGTCCAACTATTTTTTTTACTGAACTAAACAGAAAATAGGCGAATATCCGTTCAAAGTGGCCTATTGCCAGCATAAGTGGCATATTCGCCTATTTTCTGCAGCAGAACGATTTTAGCTCTGACTGGATATGAATGACTAAATACAGGCACGCTAAGATTGTTTTGCTCCATTTTCTGATTAAAATGTTGTAGTATTTTAAAAGATTTCTTATTTTACAAAATTTCAATAGAAAAACCTAGCAAAAGCCATAAAAATCTAACAAGCAATAGCACCGTAGGAGCCCCATACTACAATGTACTACAATGTAAGTTAGTATCGTGGGACTACACACGTCCAGTCTAGACTTTATCGCTCGAATCGCGTGTTCTTAGCACTATTATTTGATAGCGCACCACTATTTATTATTATAGTTACTTATGTTATAAATTTGCCTATCCAGCGGACAAAAGAATGCTACGAAGCGGCTGAATTTCTACGAATGTGAAGCGGCTAAACTGTGCTACAAACAAACGTTATTTACAAGTAAATCATATTTTGTGCCTGCTCAAATCTTCAAATATTACAACTTAATAACTGCGGCTCATGCCGAGAAAAAAACATTTAATTCTTAACAAATTAGTTTTTTAATTGTTTAAATATTTGAGTCATCTCAATGATAATTTAAACATTTCAATAATTTTAATACCTACGACGGGAATGACAGAACGAGACATTAAATAAAAAAAATTATACAAGCTGCGTGGCAAGAACCAGCAATACCCAGCAATAGGTACAGCAGCGGATTACTAATGATGAATTAACGCGTTCACCATGACCGCACATTTTGCAGTTGCAGGCGGTGTTAGCACTAAGGATGTTTGTTTGTGACGCAGTAAAGTCCCGTTTGAAATAATTTAAGATGTTAATTCATAAGCTAAGCGGACAATAATTATGTCCGCTAATTAAGCATAGAAGAAGAAAATAGTTGCTGCGACCCAGTTCGTAGTCGCTTTGTTGCAGGGAGCAGTGCACCGACGTTAATGGGAAACTAAATAATTTTATGAGTTTCTTTGTGGAAATATACAGTTTTTTATCATTTTACAGGAGCGGCTTGAATGCTCAAAGCTGTGAATAGCATTTGTTTTGTCTGAAAAGTACACAATTGGATTTTACTAGTTAGCTCGCTCGGAACAGTAGAGGTTTTACATTTTTGGTTTAATTATAATTTCTATTTGAAGAAACCGGCGACTAGTTTCAGCATTCAACCTTTTCACACACGTACCTACCTATTACATTTCACAGTCACTTTTATCTTTTGAGGCAGTTCTCTTACAAAATATAAATACATTTGAGACATGTTCATATTTTGCCTGATAGACTATTTTAAGTTAGATAGAATTCAATGATATTTCAGTGAACACCTAACTGGTTGTCAGTGCAACAATTTATCACGCTGAAAACTCAGTTTCATTTTATTTTTGCACACTATTTCACCATTTCGTTCGGAAACGTCTCTAGTCTTAATCTATTTCAAAGCATGAAGCCGGCTATCTGCCAGCTTAATAGATCGTACGGAAAACGTTTATATTCTGTCTGCAATCTGCACTAGTGTTGGGATGATTTACGGATACGGAAGACTGGAAACATGGACTTCCATTATTCATATTCAAATAAGAGAATGTATTTTTCTGTGTATAAAAAAGATAGCAAGCTATTCAAGAGATTTACAGATAGATATATAGATCTTATAACACACCGTAATAGCATACAAATATTTTAAATTTAGGTACTTACCAGACAATGTTTCCATATATCCGGAGATGTTCATAAAAAAAAACTCTGGCCTAATATATCTTTACTAGATGATTTATACAGCGTCAGGAGGCAATCTTGGCCTACATTTACCGGGACACTATAGTGCCTGGGACATTGTTGAGATGGAATAGGCTTGCCCAGATGTTCATAAGGATACCGGTAAATGGATAAAAAGTAGCTTAGCTTTATATCAGGTGACAAACTTTGTATTTCCACAATCAAACTTGTGTCTTTGCGTGAAATAGAAAAGTCCATCCATCTATACAACTTTAAGTACCTCTTTATAAAATATTAGTATAGATGTATTAAGACACCTCCCTCGATGCCAGCTACAACATACACAACAGTCGCTAGAATGCTACAAACGTTCGCTAAACAATTTGCGCTATCTTGCTATTAGGCCGTCGGCCAAACGTCTCAGTCGTCTGGATTAGGTTTGGGAGGCAACTTAGTTTAAATACGACTCAACTTTGGTTATGTTTTTAGACTGACTTAAAGGATTTTGTAAAGAAATATGAATATAGAATTGTACACTGTTGTTTACATTTAAAGGCACATTCACTGATCTGTCCAGTTGTGTAATTAAATTTACTTTACATCCATCTATACTAAAAGATTTCAGGAGGCAAGTATGCCTACAGTTAACGGGACACATTAGTGTCTGGGACATTGTTGAGATGTAAACAGTACAATACAGTTCAGCTATAATAATGTTCCTAATTCGTCGGTGTTTTAAATTTTTGTTTAATTGGTAAGTACTTCACAAAAAAAATAAGATAAGGAAGAATAATCGCTACCTAGCTTATTCTTCATACTACACTAAAACAATAACAAAAACATCGATATTTCAAATAAAAATGAACAAAAAGTTAAATACACAGTTCCCAATTTTAAGTAGAAACAGCTTAATCCCGGCAAAAGGTCGATAAAAGTCCCAACCCGGGATAAGCCGACTTCGTGTCAGTTAACATCTATCTCACAGTTGAGGGAAGCCGACGGAATTTATAGTAGCAGACAGAAAAAGGGGTTTTTGTTTGAGAAATGGATTGGTTTTTTCTTGAGCTATTTGTTAGGTATATTTCTATCATTTTGGTACGAGTTCATGTGTTTACGAAAACTGGAACGTACTTGAAACGTCGTAAAATAATAACTGACTATGTGCGCTGGCCAAAACGACTAATGATTTTTGTAGAGTCACTCAAATACGCCTAAAAATATTTGAATAGAGTTTCAGTATTCTAATGTGAGTCTAAACAAATTTATATTTCACAGGTAAGTGCCTATAACAGCAACATCCAATAAATCGTTGTTTGAGCTGAATTCTGAAGTGCAAAGCATAGTTTGCAATATGCACGTCAGAGTAGATCTACCAGAATATTCTGCTTTATTGGTTCTCCGTACAATACCGTACTGGGGTTCAACGAAAACGAAGTTTCGTGTCAATTTTTGAGGTCAAATTATGTTGAATTCAGATTTAGAACACATCTGACAGATATCACATTCGTCAGATTTAGTTATTCCACATTTGTCAGGTTTTTCGCTTCTGACACAACAATGATTCCTCGGTCGTTATCGTATTACTCGTAATCAGGAATAAAATTCAAAAACTAACAAACTGCTACTTATCCATCTTGTTGCTGTGCCAGACAATATTTTTGACATTCTTAAAGACTTAACAACTTACATTTCATCTCGTTTATGTATTAAATCTAATATCCACCAACATATCTGAACCCGAAAATTAGTCTAAAAACTTCGTTTTCGTTGATCCTCAGTAAGAGATTGGTTCTCCGCACAATACCGTTCAGGCATGAATTCTAAATGAGAGTTTAATGAGTGCTATACAGCTGAAATTTTCAATTTAGTCCAACTGTTTATTTTATGCATCAAGCATTGATATCGCTTACTGCACACGATATCAGAGCCAACTCCATGTATGGGAATCAGGGACTGGTTCCTATACATTTTCCATGAGTTGCCGCTACGCTGTGCCTCCATACCTTAGTGTATGTTTGTTTGTGCGAGTGAAATTGAGCGTAAACTTTAGACTGCACTACTTGCTTATGCCAGAATTCTATAACTAACGTAATGATGTCCATCACTATAGCAACTTTGTTTTAACAGCATAAAATTAATGTATATAACTTTTTGGCAGATAACAACGTTGCTATGACAATATTCGAGTAGGTATATGAAGTCCTACGGACCAATTTTTTTATTAGTGTTTTAGTATATGTATAGTTTATGTTGCTTTCCTTTGTTTAAAGTTCCCAATGAGACACTCAAACATCAGAACTGTTGCATATTGCATATTTAATCAGAGCTCGTCATACGCGAGGAATTATTCATGAGAACAGCAGATCTGTATTTTCAAGGGCGCTACACCAAACTTTTGGGTAAACGAGGATTTGCCAAGTTGATTCGTTTGGTGAAGAGGTTTTTGGACTTCGTTTACAGAAGGGTTCCGTGGTAGATCAGAATGAACTAAAAATCTTTAGGCATTAAGATATCCTTTTAATATTGTAGTCAAAAGTGTTTGGTACATATTCAGTATTATATTTTGGATTATATTAATACAACGGGACATTACTCTCGTAAAATTACTGTCGATTTAGATACCGACATTATATTTTGCAATTAAGGATTCTGGTTTAACTTTGAAATCTTATCTTTTGTATAAAATTTATTTGTGAATGTTTTTCTGAGCTATGTTTCGATTAGGCCAGCAAATATGGATAATGATAAATATTTAATTAATTACTATAAGGACTAACGAAGAACAATGTGTCACAGAATCTAATTTGCGCTTTCGAATGCTATCATCAGACCGACTCTATTTTTGCCAAGTTTTATAACCAAACCCTATGTATGGGTATTAGGTATTATTTACATACGAGTATCTCTGACTACCCCCTCAGACATCTTCAAAGGATCTAAAGAATTACATAAAAATATCTGAAAAGAAATGTCTACCGCTCCCTGGGATACAGTCGTGATCATATTTCTCTCTTTATATAAGTAACCAAAATACGGAGAATATAAAATCCTTCACCCCACTCGTACTTGCCACTATTTTCCCTAGCACTTGTACAAGTGGCGTTGAAACCGGCCTCGGTTTTTTCTATATACGACGTTTTTATGCTGATGAGATTGTGTCTGTTGTCGCCAACGCAATTATTTCCGAACCCTTTTGTAAAACTATTTTAGGTTTACCATTTTTGTGTTTAGTAAGAGACTTGTGTATGTACAAACTTGCGTTCTATGAATTTAGTTTTATATTACAGTAGTTTTATAACCACTTAAGTGGGAAAAACATTGTCGCTATCTAAATCGTCGATTTTTTTGCGTTATTTCCCGTGTGCTTAACATAATTGTAAAAAGCCACGATAGTTTTCATTGAATATTTCAGAAACATGACTAAATTGGAGAAGGTCGATATATCCATTCGTTGTCAGTCATTCTCCGGTTATCGACATGTCCGTAAAAGGACACATAGCCCGTCAAGTACAGATAAAGCGCACATTACACGGGGCGACATGAAACACGACATAATTGATTAAGGTGCTAAGCCGCGCGTCACTTCATCGGCTCTGATTAATGAGGAACCCTCCACTTATAGACACTTGGACAGGCTCTGTCGCTGGTCAGCGTGACACTGATCCTACTAATATTATAAATGTGAAAGTTTGTTAGTAAAGATGTATGTTTGTTCCTCTTTCACGAAAAAATACAAAGCCAATTGAGATACAATTTGGAATATAGGTAGCTGAAGACCTAGAATAACACATAGGCTACTTTTTATCCCGATCCCGCGGAAACGGGACTTACGCGGATAAAACCGCCCGCCGGCCGGGCGCAGCTAGTGTGTTCTATGGTTCGGTTTAGTCTAAGTTCAAGGACACTGAAACGTACGCTACGCACTTAAGTAAATAAAATAAAAGTAAAATTCTTATGAACAAGGCACAAAGTTCACAGACGTTACTATTGAGCTGATACCAAACAGCGCACAAATATCCAACAAGAAGTATTCCTATTTTTGAGAGGATAGAATGCACAATCAAGCGTCAATACAAGTAAACTCCGACCAACTCAGCGCCTGGAGATTTGAGTCAGGAAATCAAAGAAAAAGTTCAAGCCCTTCAAAAAGGTTCTAGAAAAAACTTAGACCTGAAAGAAATGTCTACCACATTATCAGTTCAAGCGATTGTGGCAGAGCTTAGATGTTCTTGGTGTGTAAATAACAATCTGTGCAGTAACAAGTGGATGGGTGGATGGATGGATGGTAATAACAGTTAAGTGCTTCCGTGAGGAAATGGTAGGCCCGGCTTTTATGTCGTTAATCCATGACTGAGGCTATGATCGTAAACGTGATGAAATAAACTATTGAGACTATTCAAAAGTATAAAATGAGTAGAAGATACGCACGTACCAATTTGCCTAGATATAAAGCATGATTTCAGGCTGCGCTTTGTGTATTAGGCGAGAGCGGAATCGGTGTTAGCTACGATATAATTTTATTAATTAACATTTTTAGTCTTAAAGTAATTTTATTTAATATCCCAGAAGAAAGACGGATCCTAACAATAAGTTCTTTAAAAAACTTTAATCCAACGGGAGTCGAACCAGCACTGTTCAAACCCACCTAAAGGTATCGGTTCACGCCGCACACAAAGTTATTTGCTATAGTGTCACTCACTATACAGGGAGAAAACAGTCGACTACGTATGGAGAAAGAGCCAGTATCTTTTACTCTCTAACTCAGACTGAAGTCTATGATCTTAATTATCAAACGTTAATTGGCCTCGTTATACATCAATAAAGTCGCGGATAAACGATGTATCAAATTGGCTCAGGATTGCACAAACTGAGGAAAACCTATATTGTTATGATGATGATATGACCCCGCTACCGCTTATCACAATAAAACATTCCACAGGAAAGTGGAGCGTATCGACGCAGTCTAACCAGTTCTATACGTGATAGTTAGTCCACTATTATTAGCCTTCATATTATTGTCTCTCAGTTAAAGCGTCTCTGATAACTATCCGCGGATCTATTCTGATGATGATAGCCCTGGGAATGACTCCGGGAGACTCGAGAACGGTAATAATGGAGACATTAAATAGATAGATGGTTTTAAAACTGTACTTTAGAATGCTCAGTCAGATGCAAGTATGAGAAATTCCAAAAATTCCATTGGAATTAAATGCAGATTATTTTCTTTTTAGTTTATTTACTTCTTTCATCTTTCATGCCTATTGAAACAGCTGAAGTTATGCGATGTTCTAAGCGGTCACCATTTGGATGGGTGACCGAAGTGGCATTACCAGCTGAGCGCTCCAGCTGCGGTATTTTCTTGTGAAACGTGACTTTTATGTCAATCTGAACTTGGGCTGAGAATAGAAGGAATGGAATGTACTAGTATAGGTACTGTCAAGTAAATAAAATCAGTATATTGTATTCACAACAAGTTCTGTGGAGGCGGTACCTTTTTCGAATATTTCCAATCTCGATGCAAGACAGCTTTGTTATCGAGTTGTAAAGTACTGAGATGTTTGCTCTTTGCTAAAGGTAAGCATTTATATTTGGAAAGAAAATTTGTATAGACACACAGACAAAGTAACTTTAGGCTGGTTTTATAGTTGCTTACTGGCATCGCGGTTGGTACGCGTCGCGAGCTTTAATTGCAAGGCGATTAAACTTTTACAAAATGCTTGATCAAGCTCGCTGACGTCAGATTCTTGTCAAAAGATCGACCGCCATTGTTGCGCAAGCGCACTACAAAGCTGCGCTTGATCAGCTTCGAGTTGATCGTCTCCCATTGACATCTAGGCTTTTTTTCAACCATAAATAAATTTCCGTTTACCGTTGTAGGTAGCTTAATTCTATTAATTTAAATATATGATCATACAAAAGCCGTCTGGACTAGGAAATACTGTACTTTATGCTATTAATTTAAGCTGTCTGTAATGATAATTTAGTTAATAAAGAATTGAGAAGAATTGAAGAATTGAGAATTTAAGCCAATATAATATCTTGTAAACTACTAATCTTGCATCAGCTTGGTTGACCAAGGAGTGGTTTTATAACTTAACACTTCCGTGCTTCAGGCACGTTATCGATCCTGGCTATAAAAGTCACTAAGCTATGAAGAAAGTATTTTACGACGGTAAATCCCCGTCACCTACTTTAAGAAAAGTTTAAAGACCTCTGTAGGGTGATATTTGGCTCAACGTAAGTGCTGTTCGGTTAAGTTTTCACGGTTTTCTAAGGATCATAAAATAGACGAAAGAATATCGCCATCATATCACATCCACTCGACATAGCCTCAAAAATCTTCACATATTATGGTCGGAAGCTGCATCCACTGCCGACCTACCAAAATATGTAAGTAAGTAGATAAACTCGTTGTTGGGACTATATCGACGATATTTTTTACGTGAGAAATTTCCCATGTCATTAATTATTTTCAGACCTATTTTATTACATTTGCAAAAACGACGATGAGAACATGAACTTCGCGTAACTAAATCAACAATCATCAATGCAAATATAACCTCATTAAAATCAATTTCTAATTACCATGCCTGAATCGTAATGCCTGAGAATATTGTCCACATTACAATTCGTAATCAATTCCGTTTGTGAAGGACGGGATTAGCATTCTAATTATTTGGGGACGAGGGTTTTGAACAAAAATAGATTACTCGTATTACCTACGTATTGTATTTGAATAATGCGGTATGTTTTAATTAAGCACTGTATTCACTAGGCATTAGATATAACAACATTGTGCAACATGTTGTAGATAACTTAAGCAACATGCTGATGATGTTGAGTGAGGACACTGAACTTTTTACAACGTTTTAAAACATTATAATATTCACGGCAATTTCTTACGTCAAAGTATTACCAATTTAGATAGGTACTGACAATATTTCGGTTCTTTCGCAAAATCTTTATCTGTGTATGAGTATGGTGGTACTTAGTGTGAGACGTGATGAGTGACTAATATTTGATAAGTGAGTAAATTCCCGTATTTTGTAAAAACAAGGTTACTAATCAGATGATACAAGACTATCACTAGACGAACGCATTATAATTGGTGAAACACTGTTCAATGTTGCCAACCATGTAGATCATTATTAATGTTGTGTCTAAAGGCCAACTGAAAACAAAGCTTTTGTGAACCCTAAAGCCCTAAAAACCCTTTAAATTTGCGCCATTTCCTTGTCGTTGTTCTAAATTCCACGGGACCCTAAATCAGAGCGATACGTTTTCATCTTACTTCTTACAATAATTCCAAGTCAAATAACCCCATTATTTCTTTTCTCGATCAGATCATAGTGCAAATACCCTAAATTGAAAGGGTGACTGTCAGAAAAGCCCACCTTGTTGCCATGAAATATTAAAACAGAATTTGCCCAAGACAGAACATTTATTACAGCCATGATTTTACATAATTTATCCATTGCTTCGGGCTATCAAATTGTTATGAAGAGATCTTAGTATTACTTTGTTATTGATGATATGGAAATTTAATTCTGTTTTGTGTATTTGTGTAAATGCTAGTAGATACTACCTACGGGATACAGACTTCCTTTGTTAATGAGATCATGATAAGTAAAATGATTATAATTTAAATCTTGATCATAATGCTGCATTTCATCAAGGCACAACTTATTTATCGTCCAATATTCCAAAGACCATTTTACTAAACTGGTCCCAAATTTTAGCAATATGTGGCAGCCTAAAAGGTGAACTCGAATTTACATCGGCAACACAATAGCTAACAAAGCAGACAAAAAATATACAAAAGCGTTCTATCTAGATCCAATACTGCGGTGGCTCCCGTTGTCCAACCCTCCTGTCACGAGCTTAATTTGAATTATGCCGGGACAGACGACCGTGCTCCCCTCAATATTGTATAAAATTCACGTTATTCCACCCCCAAGTAGGGCTCACTAAACTTTCCGTCGAACGTATTGGTCCGGCTATTTTTGACGCTTATCCGCCAAAAGTGGCGCGTGTCACGCAATCCTGTCACGTGTCTGTTTTGTTTAAGGACTCATCTTTGAAGTGATTTAGTGAGATTACGCGAAGTAATGTGGCAAGGATTATAAGTGTGAATGACCTATAAATAATACGAAATTCATTTTAGTAGGTACCTAGTTTGTAAATGCTAGATGTTTGTAAAGATAATTATTTTTATTGTTACAACCTTTTCAAAGATCCAAATCTAGGTTAATTTCCATAATTCTCCTTGTATATTTTACATTTACCAATATTTTCTGAACAGAATTGAAGAGGTAACAGTTATAACATTCTGCATTCAAAAAAATACACATCAAGTTCCGGCCAATTATTAACCATTCCCTTCCCTCCGGTCAAACCGGTTTTGGAAAAACTCTACATTTCTTCTAGCTAGTGTAAGTGCACTGATGAATATTTTAGTGTATTCGATGGAATATTTGTCTACTTAGGTCTCTATACAAATATTGACATGCTCCCGGAGTGCAGTCATCTTGTTTGTAGAACGAATGCATTACCGGATTGAGAAACCAGTTATCGATTCACAGTATTGAAGATAAAAAGTAAAAATGTAAGTAAACGTTTTAGTATTGAAGTATGGTAAGTTTTTATTTAATAACGGTTTCAGGCTTTAAGTCGCTTAACTGCACACTTCACTTGCTCATATCAAAAAAGGCACTGGCTACGCAACGGATTTTAATGGGGCTTTTACAGACATCTAAATTAAAGAGAATGCACATTTAAACAAAAGAAAAAATATGAAAATTTCGAAAGGACCATTTTACTTCGTGTTGAAAACTTCCGTAAGAAACCGGGACCGATCGTTAGTTCTAATGTAAATTTTTCATAGATTAATGATGAGAAGAGTAGTAATCAAGTCAAATCCAAATGTATAATGTATCAATACCATGTTTCCGGACCGATACAGTTATTATTGATTAAGTCACTGCAGCAACCTCAAAACACCAAACATTTTACGATCGCCGTCATAAAATACGAAGGCTTTATTAAATTTTTGTACGAAACCTGTTATATTAAGCTTCTTTGCTTTACTTAGTCGAATGCTGATCATAATTATGTTGTTAGCAAGAAATGCTCGTTAAGATAAGAACGATATTATCTCGGGATGAGGTCTTTACGAGTGGAGTGGTCGAAACATCAGCATTTCATTTGCATTGGTAATAACCAGCGCATAAGACGCAAAAACCTGTGTTTCTCGGTCGATAAGTGTTTTGGTAGCTGTCCTAATTTCTTTAATAAAAAAATAAAAACCTAATTAATGATGTTCGCCTGTTATGTAACAAACCAGCAGCCAACCTGCAAACAAGGTGTCCTTAAAAAACTAAAATATAGGGAGCCAATTAAAGGTTTTCACTAGTTGTAACCTAACATTTGCATCCTATTTAACAAAAATAAATAAGATATACAGACATTTTAAGAGTAGGTTCTTGTTTTTTGAGCACTTTGCATATCATACGAATCACGTAAATGTTTTTACATATCAACAAACATGTGATGTAAAAATGTGAAGACGTATCAACAACGAAATCAAGACTACCCTTTCAAGGAACCCGTATCCCATTTCCCGGATATCCGGTCAAACGGGTTCATTAATCACATATCAGTTAACTGGATTGAGAGTGCAAATAGTTGTTCATTCACTCAATCCAAGGATAATAGACCGGGATAAAACGATTAGTGGAACTGAATTAGTTACTCTGAAGATACCTTCGACTGAGCGAGGTTGATTGTCTTAACGCGGGATAATTTTCCAACTTAGTAAAAAGGTCCGCTTTGTAGACGTCGGTAATAACATCTACAACATACTCGTACACTAATAAGATAGGACTATAGTAAATTTTGAATTTTCTATTCTATTCTACCACTTTTATTTTCTAATATCACTGTGTGTATGTTAGTCGTAGTTCATTCAAAAATATTGACTCATTACATGTTTTCACCAAGTTCGTAAAGTTTGTAAGCAACACCTGGCATTGATTATTAACAAATTTAAAGTTATCCAAATTAAATATTTGTTCGTTCAATACGACTTCAAAGTCCAATCATCAGTTGAGTTCCGCAGTTACTTTAACTCATATAATTCACCCAATTGAGGGTACTTCCCTCTCTTTATAAAGTTTGCACAACTACCTGTAATAAATCGAGTGAAATTCCAAAAGTTCTGGTAACAAGCGTACCCGATGCTCTACTTAAACTTTGCGCTTTGTTTTAGTGGTTTTAATTTCATGTGTTTGCACTTCGAGGTAAACATTTTGGACCAAGTGCAGTAAACGCGGTGAAATTGTGGGGAGTTTTACACTTAATCATATCTCTAAAGTATTCTTGGGAAACTTTGAACAGTTTGAAGAAATAATGTTTCTACCACCTACTAAAGTAAAAAATAGACAGTAAAAATAGACTAACATTGTATTATACAGAATTACATACGTATGTAGAAATACGTATTTTGTATATCTTACTATCACACTAATCACACTGATATTAAAAAACGAAAGTCTGTGTGTAAGCGTGTGTTTGTTGCTCTTTTACGCTCAAACGGCTGAACGGATTTAAAATAATTTTGATACTTGGATAGCTTATATCCTGGATTAACACATAGATTTTGATATTACTATTGTTAACGGTATTCCCACGGGAACGGGAACTATCCACCGCGGGTACCGCCCGGGCGCAGCTTGTTACTTTTTTCACACAAAAACTACTGAACGATCTTACTGTATCTTGGAATATGCAAAGTTTATAACTTGGCTACAACACAGGCTACTTTTCATTCAAGTTAGTACGCGAGAGAAGCTGCTGGTTGAAGCTTTAAATCAGCATTACTACGAGTATTCAAAATCTAGATCCTTACAAAATTTCCCTTCACTATTAGGGATCATGTTATTAGCAGTGTATAGCAACTCTGTTTAAGATTTACTGTTAACAAAAGCTTTTTTTTTCAGAATTATACAAAAAAAAGTTCATATAAACATTATGAAGAGCGTAAAGGTGAGAGATCGCTAATGAGACGAAACAACACATAAAAATTAACAAGCTCTTATTAAAAATAGATACAGTTATGGTGTAGCTACCGAGACGTAATCACAATATTTATAACCACAATAAACTGGAAGCTGTAAACTAGTTTAGCTAGAACAAGAAATGGAATTCTCTGATATAGAAACAAGGTAGTAGATTGATAATAAACGAAAGGAAACTGTTATTTCTAAGATTAAAATACGTTAAAAAAACGTGCAAGTTTAAAGGCTTAAGCCATGAAAGAAAGATAAAAACATAAACTAAAACATACCTATTCTGTGACCATACCTAAGAAATCTACATTTATACCACATTTCTCCGAGCCTAGCTTATTCACCGAGCAATAACGGCTCATTAAAGCAGCAGATGTCTATTACCGTGAACCGTGGGTTAAGTAATACAACTGGCGTGTGGCATATGGTCCGCTTGGCCGGTGATCCGGTACATTTCACTCTCAGCGTCACGACTAGACATCAGACAGACAAGGTGACGTCATTCATGACTTGAACTAATGCCAGCCACCCACGATCAAGTGATACCGTCAAGTTTGCAGCGAGCTTGATGCAGCGTCCAGTAGACTTGACGTGTGACATAAATCTGCATGACAAGCCTATATTGCCAATACACCATAATCTGCACCATAAAGTAATATCTTTAGTTTTGGTTTACTTGAAACATATTCAGAAGAAGTTACTTAAAAGCCTTTTTAGGAGTATTTCGCTATTTCATTTTGTGTATTATTTACTACAAAGACAACCAAAATTCCTTTGACTTTTTTAGCTACCGTTTCCAATTGATAAGAGATCTCACGTCCCACGCATTTGATTTATTCAAGCAATGAATTTAAATACCATCAAGATAAGTATAATTCAATGTAGCCCAGCAACAGAAAAGCTATTAATCCTGATAATCTCGAAGTCCCAAATAAATGAATGAAAGTGAACATAACGCATGGTTGGTCAACCGTTTGAGTAAGAGTTAATTGTAAGCAATAAATTACAAAACGGGACCTAGAATTGTACCCTGGGTAAATCTATTAAGCTTTATGGTAATGTGGATAGTTTTAACTGGTTTCTACTAAGTTGAGGTACTATTTACTACTTGATTCATTGAACCATAAGGTAATTCCATGAACGAGTGGCTGACGCAACCAAATCGGTCCAGCCGTTTTTGCGTGAAAGAATAAAAAACATACCTACATATTTTATAATATTAGTGTAGGATTCTGTGTTCTTTAACAAGTTACGAGTCGTAGTAATAATAAAATGTTTATTTAATACAGCCTTAGCGGTGGACTAATCAATCGCAAGCTTAAGCTAACTCAAGAAATGTTATGTAAAGACTTGTAATTCGTACCCACAAAGCGACATCATCCTCTATTACACGGTGCTCAACTCAGCCAACGGCCGGTAAATTAAGAAGCTCCTTTGAATTAACATCTCACTAGAATTTGAGATTTCCTACGGTTTCTTTATTTTTTGTTAAAATTTTCGGCTTTCTAATGTACTAGATCTTATGAATGTAACATAACTTAAGATAACTATTTGACGAATAACTATTTTAAGACAATGTATGTCAGATGAATAGGATGGAGGATCAAACACACGATCAAAGATAGATCAGAAGGGTAGTCTATTGAACAGGCATAACAAAAGATAAAAGGAACAACACAAGCAAAGGATATCAAAGTATAAGGAACAATGCAACGCTATCTTTGCCAGACAGGAACTCGCCTCGAATACAAAGTTTGCGCAGGAATGTGAAGAACCAGCTTTGAAAGTAAACATGAGTAATATCAAAAATAGAACCACTTATGTTATTTGCAATGTACGAGTAAGTGGCAGACTGTTTAAACATACGAAAGTTTTTAAACAAACTAAACGTGTAGTTCAGGTGCATCGTTTCTCTAAAATAGTCGATGCTATTACCTAAGGCCTTAGTTATTACAGGGCGTACAAACAGTAACAATAAAAGCAAAGAAGAATCTAAACGAACGAAACCAAGAGAACAAACCAGCGCGCGAACTTGGTTTTCATTCACAAAATAGTCTATGCAATTACAGACATTGAGGTCTGGGGATACAGGATGGACGTAAAATAGGGCAATTCTGGCAACACTGGGAATTTCATTCCAGGGAATGGTATGTCTACCAAATAGTACAAGAGTGACGGCAGAGAGACCGACCCAATGGCCGCTGCGGAGTGTCCATTGATGAACGAATTTTACGGAATGACGTCGTGGCTTGAAATATTTTGCACGTAGTATTTGGAAAATGGGAAAAATGCGTGGCATGGAAATTGGATTTTCATTGCATTTTATAGTCTAGCACAATGTTTCTACAGCGTGACCCATTTTATACTTGAATGCTTTGGAGTTCAAACCCCTCTATAATTATTACGAAAACGATAC
The DNA here is from genome assembly GCA_947086425.1 of Xanthorhoe spadicearia. NCBI lineage: Eukaryota > Metazoa > Arthropoda > Insecta > Lepidoptera > Geometridae > Xanthorhoe > Xanthorhoe spadicearia. Next base: position 2,670,423 of record OX352200.1, read on the forward strand.
CTGGAACTTTAAACACGAAAGTAATAACTACGTCTGTGGCAAGTTGTATACCATCAAAGCGTTTAATAAATAAGTGCACCCTTCAGCGTAAACTTATACTTAAAATACGTCTGGGCAATTTCAACCCTTCCTTAATGCAGTGGAGACACGCCGAACCGGCTTACACGCATGCAAATTGACTCCTATTTACCCCATAAGCCGATTTAGATCTTAACACCACAGCTTACAGCTTAAATTTAAGCGGAGGGACTCCAGACGGGAGCACGTTCTTTGGAATGGAGTTAAAAAGTGTTTGGTGTCACTTAATTAAAGAAGCCCTTGATGAAACCTTAGATGGTAGATAGTGTAATTTTAATTGTGCCTCTGGGAGTTTGTTGCTTTGGTACATAGCAGGATCATGTTACTTAATTTGTCTTGTAAAGTGACACTGGACTATATTTCAGTTATTCCACAAGGGCTCGTTGCCTTCAAGGCACATACGTAGGCGTCTGAATATTATAAGTAATGATAATGAAGGACTTGGGAACTAGAAGACATGTAAAAACGTGACTCAGAACAGTAATGACGACCTTTGGGCTGTGCTTTGGGCGAAAGCTTGGGACGCGGAGGTTGCGGGTTCAATCTTCGCCACGGGGCAGATGTTTGTATGAACTGTTCACTATTTTTATAATATTTTTATACTGTATACTATTTTTATAATTAGATGACGGGACTTCGTGAGAGCTATTGAAATAATCACTATTTTCTTAGCAATAACAAGTTCATACATTCCGTGTAATCTATAATCTCAGCTTTCATGGTACTTATCTACTTATTGATAACATCAAGCAAACAAACCGTCCGTCTTCGAAGTGAGCTATTAAAACTTTTTCTGGTATTCGTGACGGAAACTAAGAGCCATGAAATTTTTAATTTCGTTTTTGACGGTAAAGTTGCGAGGTTTCTCGGCATTACAGGTTCTTACGGAAACTGTTATTGTTTTATTATATTTTATGGGATCTATCACTGCAGATAATATTTAATATTATTTAGAGGCTGTGGCGTCTGACTACAAGGTAAAGGCTACCTTTCTTTTTTTCCAGTACTCCAGATTAGACCTTAGAGGATTAGACGTTCTTTATAAGTCCGACACTTATATGAATTGCTAGTCTTTGCCGTGGACTATCGGTGTTAAGAGTTGCCCAGGAGCCCATGTGTTAATCCAGAATAACATAAGCTATCCTGGTAAGTACCATTTTAATGAAATTTGGTATCAAGATAGCTTATATCCTAGGGTTCCTACGATACCGATATTCTTATGGGATCGGGAATTTTTCACTGCGGATAACACCGCGGAGCTTAGTAAATAATACATTTACAGAATACAATACATTCTAACTTCTTTGATATTAGTCTTCTAAGTCAATCGTAAAGTTTCTAAGAACACATTTCAATGTAATTATTCCGTTAGGTATCATTATGTCAGCCGGCTGCCATTAACAGCTACTAGCATGAGTAGCCTTTACCCTTGAACCTAGCAAGTTTATTCACTCCATTGTGAACTTGAAGAATTTACCCACAATGTTTATATGGTCTGGGAAAAGTGTGTTGATGAAATTAATAAAGGAAGTGAAATGTGCAATTACCGTGACAAGCCAAGCGCGTGTAGGTACCTGGAATAGAGAATATCATAAGTACATTGCTGTGAAAGTTGGTGATCGGATACCTACCTACTGATGGATAAATAGTAGTGGGATTAAGGAAAACAATAAACTAACTAACTAACAAAATTAAAACAAATAAGTGCATAAAACCAGTTACGATTTAGAAAGAAAGTAATTTCCTGCTCTTTCGAGATGCTTTATAAACGTGAAAGTTTGTATGTACGTACCTGTATGTATTTTTAGGATGGATATATGTATATATGTCTATGGGTACTAGGTACTACTTCTTTTTCACGTAAATACAATATCGAACGGATTTGGCTGAAATTTGGAATAAGTACATAGTTTGTGTTTGTCCGTGCGAGCGAAGCCGCGGGTGAATCAGCTTATGCTTATTTTAGTTTCTGAATCGACGTTATTTTATTCCCGTATGATATTAAAATGTCAATTAAAAACAAAAAAAAAATTCTTTCCCACAACGCAATCTGCATTAGCAATGACACAGAAATGGTTGGACGAGCAAACGATCTCTCTAGAGCCCGAGTTCCATTCATTAAACTTTCAAGTTTGCCCAAATTGTCGGGAGCACATTGCTAGCCAACATTGAAGTTTAGCAGAAATGCAAACTGGTCTCATGAATTCTAAGATCTGATTTCAGGAACTACTGAATCAGATAACATTATTTTTACTAACCTATATTTTAACTTAGCAAAGGTCTCCTCAATTGTTTCCATCTCTCTCGGTCTTGTCTTATGTTCCCACTAACCTCTTGAAATGTGTCAAGGTTATCCAGCCAAGTTAACATTATTACTACAAAAAAAATTATGGATTTCTCACTTTGAGAATGCTTTGAGACTAACGTACTATTTCTACTCGTTCGTTCGTATGAGTAAGTGTTCAACTTTAGTGACGGAATTTTTAGGTACACTTGGTCTTTCTGAAAAGCTTACGCCCGCAAGATTTCAGAAAGATTGAGCGAATCTTTTTCTTTAACTTTGTATATCAGTATTTGTAGTATATTTGATTCAATAATTTCGCTACAAAAATATTGAGCTTTTAGTTTAGTGTAAATAAACAACAAGGACATATGACATCAATCCACAAAGGACTGTGATGGATTGAGGAGTTTTGATGTCTTTCACACACTCTACTTCCGCAAATCCTCATGCTCATAATAAATCATACTCGCAGTTTTTTGTGAAACTTACTATATTTCAAAGTAACTTTCAAGGGAAACTGTCAGGGGCAGAAGAAAATATTAAAGTTATGAATGATTTCTTAGTCAACTGAACTAAATGCTTGTGCCATGAGTAAATAAGAAGGTGGTTGTGTTTCTCAAGCTGTTTTTTTGAAGATTTGAAAATGAGTTTGCAGTTTCGCGAATCACTAGTTACAACTTCGATTTAGCATAAGTACCTACTTATATACTTGCTTTATCTTAAGAATAGTAAAAAAAATGACAGTTTGTTAGCGAAGTCAATTTTTGCGATAACGGCTGTAGTGAACATCGCGATAATATTCTGTAAAATTATAGACTACTTAATTAATTACATCGCTCTGGGAATCACGATAGGGCCCTTCAGTTTATGCACCAGAGCTGTATACAGCTATTTCTTATAAGAAAAACGTGAAAATTAACATGGTTCTTTAAAGTTCACGTTAACATATTTTAATAAGATTCCAGCTCTAATAAGAAAACTTTTCTAAAAGTATAACTTTATTACGTTAAAAGACAATAAGTACATCTGCCCATATTACCTCAGTTTCTGCATTACAGCTAAAGTAAGCAACTTAGCAAGAGCAACAGCACAAAGTTGCAAGTTTCATAAATTCTTGAGAAGGACCGTAAGCCGCTTGAAGCACTCGCAGTCGAAAGGGCCCGCACCTCAGAGGAAGTAACATGTACAGCGCTGTTTTTTTTTATTTTACTAAAATTAAAAATAAATTACAAACTTAGTAATAAACACCATAAAAAGTAAGGTTTGTCCTAAGGTATACGCGTGTATCCTTTTAATACAACATCATTGTGGATAAAAGAGATAAAGCATTTTAACTCTGTTCGCGTGCCGCTATTTGTATGACCGTAAAAGTTGTGCTCCGAATTTTTTTATCTAAAAACTTCAGATTCAGAGCATTTTTTGTCCCTCTCGACGGCCGCATCAGTTCGTCCAGGTACTATTCTAGGTCCATGGCCCGCAGCCGCCTGGTACTTAGCACGAGTTATGTAGACGAGACACTTTGCTACTTAGCGCCGCTGTTGGAATGTTTTGATACTGAACAAGTGGAAAAATACATTAAATAAAATCGACTTATGTTGTAAGAAGAAAGCACTTTTGAGATAAATTTCTGTTCATAACTCCGAAGATCCTCATTCGATAGTCAATTTTTTATGGGATGACCTAGAGTGCATTCCTTTTCAAATAAATAAAAATCTAAATGGACCTGCTATTTACGGAATAATCAGTAAACATATAAAACACATTACAGTGGAAAATGGAGCCTCCTATTTATTCCTTTTTTGAAGTATATTAAAAATGTGATTAGACGCGATCTGTAATATTATTACACCTAAATCTTTCATTGTTTTATGGAACGAGATGTCTCTAAGAAAATAAACTAGGTATTTTTTTTTGACATAAACTTGTAGCAAACAATCTTCAAGTCGAAACTTAGCGGTACAATATTAGAAATTAGTTTAAGATCACAAAAACTTAATCTAATTTTCGTTCCAACTATAAAATCAGATAATATCTGAACAGTCACTACTGTCTCCTAACTATACCCATTGAATAAAATAGCCTTTGAAATTATGTGTCTATAATACCTAGTCAAGATTCATCATGATTTCGGAATTAAATGGCGTGCAAAATATACTATTCGGCAAATCTGGCAGGTGTCGTGACGGAGTTTCGGTTTTTATAAATCCATTGATGCGTATCAATGTACAATGGCTTTGTTTTTTTAAGACTGTTGCTAGCTTGTCAGGTCATTGGTCTTAGCGGTTTAGGTGCACGAATGGGCTTAATGAAAGTATTTGTGAATTGACAAGAGCATTCAGATGAGTAACCGGATACTTAAAAAAATTGTGCTGGTACAGTTAAAGATTCATAGTAATGTAAGTAGTACAATTATGAGTAAATTGTATAAGTAGAATTGTACTCATGTGTAATGTTAGGTAATTATTAACTTTTAGTGTTCAAATAATGATCACATATTTTACATGAATAATATTGTGTAGTCATTGAAGTTTTTGATGATATTCCAATCCTTGAAACTATGGCACAAAATAATTAGGTAGATAGGTACATTTTCTCAGATCGGAGCATTTTATTACTAAACTTTATAAAAACTTGCGACTAAACATACTCGTATTTGCCTGATTTTATTTAAGTTTTTAAATTTAAAAGAACATCGCTTGTACAAACAAGAGACAATTTTTTTAGAGAAATTGACCACCAGTTCTTAAGCTTAAAGCATTTTCTACACTAAGTATGTAATAAAAAAAGAGCATCTGTGTTACAAAAACTCTTTTTAAAAGACTCGAGTCCAGAATTCCAGTAACACATGAACTAAAAACGTACTCAATTAAAGCTAGTTTTGTTGTTGGTAACTGAAGTTGTTTCTACTAACTTGGAGCATTGTCATCCAGTCTTGTAGAACAAGTTTGTCTTGCTATTTTGAGAGCCACTAGTATTGTCTTACTAGCGTTCATTTTGGCTTGGATTTTGATATTGAAGCTACAAGTTTTGCTGTTTACAAAGTGACTGGCATCGAAAGGGTGGATTTCCCGGCATGATATTTTACACTGTATGAATGCAGTGTGCTAAACGCCTATATTAAAGGCGCCCTTAGATTAGTAAAACACTCAAAAGTAATAAACAAGTTTCAAAGACAATTTTAAAGTCATCAACAAAAGGACTAAATTGGTCGTGAGATCGTTTCGACTTAAAAGTTAGGCTTCAGTGTGATTAATGTTTAATTTCATAATAGACTCAACTTTTTATGAGACTGACCCAGTATAATTGCCCTGTCAAAAGGGATTGGTTATTAAAGTTAAATAAGTGTCTACTTAATTGTTAGGCGCAGAGCCATAAAATAAATCAGAGAATGCTATTATAGTTTGAAAATAAAAATTATTAAAAATAAACCTTAAAGTCAAATTTACACGGTAAAACTTTCTTGCCTACAAATTGCTTGCTATACGGTGTAACTTTCTTGGCTACAAATTGCTTGCATACAATTAAATTGTCAGTCATCATGACTTGAATGGTCTGAGCTTTGTTTAAACCATGGAAGTAAAATATTACTTTAATTTAATTGTATGCAACAGGCAAGAATCTTGTGTAAATGAGACTTTATTGATGAAGATAGAGACCAGAAATTGAAAAGTAAAACCGGCATTTGACGCAACAAGAAAACGTTTAACGTAAAATAATATCTTCGTAATAACACAAAGTAGCATAAAATGTTATTTAAGGTGGAACGTTACGGTCAGCTAGGCACTGCCGCGCCACTAGATGGCGTTAATGTCCTGATAAAGCGTTTTTATTTTTTTTCACCAAAATAGAACAAATTTTTAGGAAGTAAAAGTGCTTACCCGTAAAAGCGTAATATTTTTGATGTAACTAACAATACTTAGACGATATTTTAAGTGTTAAAATCACTATATTTGTCCATTTAGCTCCGGCGAAACGGCCGCGCCGTTTCGCGCAAGTGACTCAAACACACACATACAAAGATTTCATTTCGAAGGAAGCGTTAGTAAATTTCGCCCGCTTAGCAAAGCTTAATCTGGCCGAGTACGTCAGCGTCTTGACCTGTATTCAAATGGTATCGGGTTCGAATCTCTATACTGACATACTGTTTTTGAACTTTTAATTTCATAATTTGTTATATTTTTGTAATTTTATACAAATACATAATAGATATTTTAGTCGTGAAATATATTATGTATTTTTGTGCGAGTTCTAAATAAAAATCAGGTTTTTACTATTGCAGTTATTATTTATTACATTATTAGGTAAGTATTTGTAAAATAACATTTTACAATAAAATAAACATTTATAAAACAATAATTTGAGAAGTCTTATTCGAGAAGTAATATTATAATAATAAATGTGCTACCACAGTGATACATCTATGCAGTTTTGATTATTTTTTACTTTTCGAAGTACCACCTCTGGCAAAACAGAATTTTTATAAAATGATACCAATTTAGGTAACACGTCCAAAATAAAATTTTCGTCACGCTCGATTTCTAGGACTGTAGCTGGAGAAATATAGCCCACAAAATAACATTTCTTCATTTGAGAAACCCGTAGTTGCCCCTGAATCTGTAACAAGAATAGGTAGGTGTAAAAATACATATGTTCAGACAGTAAAATAAAGGACAGCAGGTGATCACTGTTTACTGCATGCAACAACAGCATGTAATTGGTACTAACCTGTACAATTTATCTTTAGCAGCAGCATTCATGTCTTGATTGTTGCGAGCCAATGAGGGGAAACATTTAATTTCCAGAATAGATTTTTCTTCTTCTATAACCCCTGAAATTCATTGATTGCAGTAAATAATAATATTTTCACAAATTATCTGGACTGAAAAACAATAATTTGTACCTAATGAATTATGCTACATACCATCCGGACTAGCACCCAAAAAGCCAAACTCGTTGTCAATGAAAAGGCCTGCTGGTCGCACATTTTTGTTCATTATTTCTGTAAACAATGTCCTTGCCACCGACTCATTGTGTTGACCATACGACATGTCTTTGGTCAGAATATTGTTTTTATATAATATTGTTTTGACATGGTTGTGGCAGGGTGTTGTCGATTTTCGTTTACATATCTGTAACAGAGGCCAAATTGAGCATAATGTGCTAATTTGTGGTATATTTCAAAACTGGAGTATCATTGAATCAACCCTTTGAAATACTTACCATTCCAAACTGGCTGGCAGTGAGCCTGTTACATCTGTGTGTATTATACACATCATTTTCATGTTGCCCAATGGTCAGGTGTTCAATATCTTCAATTTCTTGATCTCTTCGATTTGTCCTTGAACTCGTTTGCGACTTTTTCTTGAACCAGAATATTGGTGGTTTTTATAGTCTTTTCGGGAAGTTCGTGGCTTCATTTTCTATCGGTGCAATAACACGAACAGATAACCACTAAATAATACTAAATAATTATATTGCAATTTTTTACTAATTCTAATCACATCTAAAAGTATCCCACGATAGAAGAAAACTTTTGTAATGTAACGGACGCCTTACACTGACAGACAAGTCATGTCATGTCATGTCTGTCTTGTCTGGTATGTTAGGTAGGGTATGCTGAACGGGGCTACCAACTCGATAAGTGCTTTATTGCAACAAACAAGTACCTACAGTACGAAGGACAAAATACTCTGTGAAATAAAATCATAATATTATGTATTGGGCTTATTAAAAAATTCGTAACTGGACAAAAAAAAATATTTGAATGAAATTGAGAAGAAAAATCAAAGTAAGTAAGTATTTTTTGAAGAATTAGTTGCTTTTTACGGGTTTTGGTTACTTTTTTTTTATTTAGAACCTTTTCGACAGCAAAATAAATAAGTAAGTACCTAAACATATTTATTTTTAAAAGGTTTTTGTATTTCGGCATCATCCGCGATATTTTGCATGCTCAATAGAAACGTTTCTCAAATAAAATTACTTATATTAACGATATAAAGCGAGACATAATGCTAAGTTATAATTTATAAATATAATCAAATGGGGCTACGCATATGAAAATATTGTCAGATTAGCATCAAAAGTGCAAAGTTGGCAACACCTTTGTAAAAAATGGCAGAAACCAAATAAACTCCCCCACGAATTCACAATGATGATTTGAGGATCCACGTGATCGCCGAGAAGAACGGCAACAGTGTACGGAACGAGAATAGCGAGCTGGCAACGTAGCCGCACACACACAACTAAACTTTTAACTTAGCATACGATACTGTCGGTGTACACTCACACACTAACAAAATTGAACTGAATTTGTGACTGATTTACGCGATTATTATACTATTTTTATGTAGTAAATATAATTTGCCGCGAATAAACATCATAATAAATGCCAAATTAATATAATTTGAGTTAAGGTTATGCTCCATTCGCCCGTAAATGTAAAAATACTTTACTATGGAAAACGAACCACCTTAAACATTTGATATAAGGAAAACACGTTTCGCATCAAAACTTGCAAATAAACATGCAGTTTAGCGACAACTATCTTTCGAAATTGCCGCAAATGTGTCTGCGTGGACTTTTCATGACTATCATAAGGGATGTGGCGAAAACTTTATCGAAAACGGAATTCGGACTTCCAGTCTTCGGAGTTCTAAAAATAACCCAAACTGTGATAGATTTGGTCATGAGATAAAGCGACAAACGATGTTTTACTACAACAGGTTCGTAGTGAAAGATTCATGAAACTAAATAAACTTCTAAATAAATTAAAAATATTATGGTAATGCTGTAAATAAAGTAAATGTTTAGTTCATAATCTGAATCTCTCGTTAAAGTTTGTTAACTTATAAACTTATTTAAAAAAAAGTTTATTGTATTTTTATTAGTCTTGTATTTGGATAACTAAATTGAAATCGAATTAGAAAAAACTGATAAAAGTAGTACTGTTTGTTTTCTAAATTTGAATTTAGCGGTCAAAACACAGTTGAAATGAAAGATTTTCGGAATCGGAGTTAATAAAATAGTGATAAATGTCGCAACACTAGTTTCACTGTGGACAGTCGTGTCATTACGCGAAATAGCAACATTTGTATTCAACGGTCGCGGGCCGCAGACAATGTGCGTGTCCGAGAATGTCCACTATTTCGCGCTTTGAGCTAACCATTTTGATGACATTTACATTATGTAGGGATTCTAAAAGAATCTTTATGACTAGTCCGGTCAAATTAGACCAAAAATGAGAGTGAAGTTAAGTTAATTACATAAAGATCTGAAAGCCGTGATCATATTTTTTTATATGAACTAGCGGAGTTACCGGGAACCAGCAAACAAAGCAACCACGAGAATGAAATATTATGAAAGGGATGTGAGTGGTGTGTTATGAGGATAAAACACCACTCACATCCCTTTCATAATATGCTGATTGTATAAACATAGATTAGATGCTATGAAAATGGATAATTAGCTAATACAGTATGAAACAATCCTGAGAATTAAGCTTTAATTAGAAACCTCACACACGGCATGCAGTCATTGAGCCAAACTATTGCCAATCAAACGCGTCAGTTGCTCATAAAACATACACGGTACTAGTATGTACGTTTATGACCCTGGTACATACATATATGCCAAATCCAATGTGCTTTTCAATTCGCGTTTGAACGAGGCTTCAACATTTTTCATTTGGTGAAGTTAAAGGGAGTAGTTTTAATTTTTTGATATGGGAAAAATTGTTATGATTATTTTAGTACTTTTTTTACAAGTTTTTTGTTACTTACTAATAGATGTCAGGTAGACTCATACTTTTGAAGAGGCAAGAGAATTGTATTATTTATTACTCGCTAAAGGTCAGTGATATTTTTCAGTTAATTGCCTAAAAACACGGATAATACGTCGTTTTCTTAACTTCTGCATACTAAAAAGAGTTTTCGAAATTTTGATTCTAAAAACCTAATTGTGGATAAGATACATGATGAATGCATAGTATATTTCAACATCAGTGACCGGACCGTATACATACATGATTTTTCTAATAAGTTTTCTTATTAAACTCAAGAGTAGGCATCTAAAAACAGCATGTTGAATATTTGATCAAAAGCCGAGGATTAGAAACAATTTGGTGGAAGACGAAGTTTATTGAGTAATATAATATTGAAGCTTCATTTGCATAGGTATAATTTGAAGGAGCCTAGAACTTAATGAGAGTTTAGCAATTATTTACAGGTGGGAAACTAGTTAAGATCCGTTTATGTTCTTATTTACATAATATATATAATATAGCTAAATTTTAATTAGCAATAATGAAAATACTGTTTTTAATGTTGTTTTCTATTAATTCTATTAATATTTCCTAAATCAATTCACTGCAAAAACGTTGTGGATTTCTCATATTTTTTTTTCTTAAGTAGGTAAGTACTTATTTTTTTATGAAATAAATGCAAGACAACAATACCATGGACTTGTTTTAAACTAGCTAAGCTAAATATCTTCAAAAGAATCGGTTAGTTAGTTAGTTAGTTTGTATTGTATGAGCATGTGGCCAACTCTGGTGAAGGAGTTTTAAGGCCGCCTAAAGGCCTATGAATAAATATTAGAGAATCGGCAAGACTAAAAACAAGTTAACAAACTTAAAACTGGTTAGAGTTGTATGTTCAATACCTTATTACTAACAAAAATTTAAAGAATTCATTCGCAACCCATATAAAGATCCTAAAATTCTTCAAACAATTGCAAGTCAATCACACGAGAATCCAACGCTTAACTTAATTAACTCGGAATTGAACCACTTTGCTTTATCTTAGCGAATTAATCTAATTAACAAGATTATTCAAAGACTTGTTAAGAAATTCTTGTGTAAGTTTTGTCTTCTCGGATTTGAGCGGATGAATGTTGGAGTTGAATGTTGGCTTTTAGATGTAGGTATACGTTTCTGTTTTACGCAGAAGGAAAGCAATTAATCTTTACCACCATCTCTTTTTTTCTTTATCTTTATTTGGTCTTTATATTATATCTTTTATTTATCTATCTATTTATATAAAAAACAAAGACAGGTTAGCTACATCACATTAAGTATGCATGGGTATAAGTATAACCAGTATACTCAAGAACAAAGAAGACTATAATTTACTTAATTTATTTATCTTCATGCCAGCCCTAAATAGTAGATAAGTATAAAAACATCAGAAGAATTTACATTCAACGAACTATATTACGTCACATAGTAAATGTATTAAATGTATAAATATATAAATAAGTATGAATAAATATCAGCAAAGCCACAGGTATTCCTCTAGTAGTGAAAATGGTTGCGTTAACGACATAACTGGTTCCCGGCCTAGCTACTGCGCTCGCCATAGTCCAGTCAAGCTGGAGCGGTCACACAAAATCAAATTAGATTGCTTTTTACTTTATATATTAACAAAGAACTAGATACTAAAATTACGGCAATATACTTATAGATACATTGCCGTTATTCTAGTCCAGAAGAGTAGGTTCAAGAATGGTAGAGTTTCTCTGGGACCAAACAGCGACAGTCCTTTGATTGTCTTAGGAAGGCTGGTTGGAGTCGGAAACCTCAACAAGAACCAGTCAAGCTGTCTAACGTTTATTGCAGAAAATATCAAGATACACTAAGCCACTGCCGAAAGCGTGCCCAGACACTGGCAATAATACAATTTAAACTTTCGCGATCTTTAGACATAATTTATATGAAAGTAACGGGACTTTATCACGTATTTACCTTATTATTTTATATTTCCCGACGTCTTTGACTCTGAAGGCGAATTGAGGGTAGACGTGGATTCTACTCTCAATTAGCGGCGGTAGCTCCAGTTACATCAGTCTGCCCGTGACCACGAGCGCTGCAACGCACTCGAAACGTCGGGAAATATAAAATAATAAGGTAAATACGTGATAAAGTCCCGTTACTTTCATATAAATCACTGGCAATAATTCGATGTGTCAAATGTAGGAGCTTTATAAATATGAAAAAATCTATTGCCGAGATCGAACCTACGATCAAGTGAGACATTGCTCCACCTACACCAACAAAAAAGATAATGACATTATGTATAAGAAAGATAATTTCTCGTTCCTAACAAGTTATTATGCACAACAGGCCTGGTGCAGTCGCGGTTCGCTGCCTGAGAACCAGAACCGGTACTAACTATGCTGTAATCTGTGTGCCACCTTCACACAAGAGTCTTGTGTGAAGGTGGTGCACAGATGAGATGAGTTGCCGATGCCACTACTGTCTTGTGACAAGACAGTAGTGGCATCGGCAACTCATATACGGTAAAAGGTCTCTTCAAACCTACGCGGTATTCGCTGCCTTTATCGTGACTGATTATTTAGGCTCTACGAAGGTTTTTCTTTGAATGATTTTGTTTGTTTTCATAATAACTGTGAAAATCGTTAGGTGGTACTCTCTGACTCTCTTTCCCCCCAAGAGGACACAGCAAGGGAACAGATCGAAATAAATCAGCTTCAGATTCTATGTGAAAAATATTATTAATATTGCTTTTTAAAATGCCTCAAAATAAATAAATAATCCTTTGAATGTTGTCTAAATAAGGAGTGAGAGGTATGTCCACAAATTCACAATACATGTTCAAAGTTTTGCTTATTTTTTATAGAGACGTTGATAATAATGGCAGCATTGAGATGTTAACAATTTCAATGGGTCATTTGGAAATAATTCGTCATTGATAAATAGTTTTATTAAAAGTTTCATCTGCATTTATTTTAACAAAATTCTATGCAGTCGAATTTTTGTTTTTGGTTGGTAAAACTGTGATAAAATGAATTCACAAAACTAAATTTATTACTAGATATCGATTAACAAATAGCTTTTACTGAGTCAATCTGTAATCTGTATACTCGCAGTATGAAATACTCTGTCCGCGGTAACTATTTAACCATCTGTTGAGTTCAAGTGATACCGGTTAATTATGTCTTCTTTATCGTTGTATCTCAACTGGAGGGAATAAATCTTTTGGTTTTGTCGCTGATTTAGAGTGGGATAGTCTTTGATTTGTGGAACATAATTTATTTAGAGAATTGTCTCTTAAACTTTCACCGTCACAGTTCAGTAAGTGAAAAAACAAATTAATCATACTCGAAAGTTCGGACGAATGGATGTTTGTTACGTCACACAAACACAACTGAGTGAAAACTAAAATATAAATAGTTTATGACCTGGAATGAGCATTTTATTTCTCTGAGTGTCCTATTTTGACATAAATACGGTACTTTACACGACAAATATTTATTAACTTGTTTTTATATTGCTATATAATGTATCGGAGGACAATATAAATACAATACAATACAATACAATATATCTTTATTGCACACCACAACAGGAAAATAACAAAACAAAAAGAAAAACAGTACATACAAACAAGTGTGACAATGGGCGACCTTATCGCTGAAAGCGATCTCTTCCAGGTAACCTTTGGATGGACAGGATATAAATTAATAGGTGAAGACGGTGGCGTACATAAAATATGTTAAAAGAGAAATACGATCAGTATACATTATTTCCTACTTACATAAACTAATATACCTACACTAAAAATACCTACTAATTAATACATAAAATAAATATAATAAATATATATATAATAAATATAATAAATATATACCTACAAACAAATAAATATAAAACCTACAAATATTTTGATTATAAATACTTACTATTTAAATAAATAAGTTACAGTGACAATGGGCAAACCGATGATAAGTAATGGCGTCGCACCAAGTTTTTAAAAATAGGCAGGGATTTGGCAGATCTGATAGATACGGGAAGCGCATTCCAGAGCTTTAATAGTAAACGAATTCCCGTAAAAAGCAGATCTGTGTACAGGAGTCCTTAACTGTCTAGTTTCTGTAGAACGTAGGGAACGGGAGTTTGAGAGGTGTAAAAATTCAAAGCGTTCCTTAAGATAAAGTGGAGTGGAGGGAAGGAAAAGAATATTATAAAGAAGTGTAAGGATATGCAAATTTCTGCGAAGGCGGATTGGGAGCCACTCAAGCTTATTGCGATATATAGATACGTGGTCATATTTACGTAAACCATAAATAAACCTAATACAGAAATTCTGAAGACGCTCAAGCTTGTTGAGTTGGTCTTCAGTTAAATCAAGAAAACAGGAATCAGCGTAATCTAAAAGAGGAAGCAAAAGAGATTGAGCTAGCGCAATTTTGGTAGCAGTAGGAAGGAAATTTCGCAACCGTCTCAGAGAAGCTGAGGCAGCAAAGATCTTGCGGCTAACTGCCGATACCTGAGGTCCCCACGACAATTTTTTGTCTATAAGCACACCTAAATCTTTAACTACCTCACTAATTTCTATGTACGTACCATTAAACACAACTTTAGGAAGGCTTGTCCAATCTACAAGAGACAGCATTCTTGAGCTACCCACTACGATAACTTGAGTTTTATTGGGATTAACAACCAACCCATATGACTCGGTCCACTTAAAGATGCTGTCAAGGTCATCGTTCATAGAGGTAATGGCTTCACTTAACCACTCCACTGGTGCTTGGGTGTAGATTTGCAAATCATCTGCGTAAAGGTGGTAGGAAGAAGAGAGTTGACTGGAGATAGAGTTAATAAACATAGCAAAGAGAAGAGGAGATAAGACGCCGCCCTGAGGTACACCAGCACTTAGTTGACACCAAGGAGAATAAGAATCATTAATCCGAATTCTTTGCCGGCGACCGTACAGGTAACTATGAAACCAGTCAATTACTGGTGGGGAAATGTTAAGAGAGCGTAGGAGAGCTAAAAGAATGTCATAATCAACATTATTAAAAGCGTTACTGAAATCCAGTAAAGAAAGAACAGTAACCAGCCCATTCCCCATACCATGCCTGATATCATCAGTAATCTTCACTAGGGCAGTAGCAGTACTATGACCAGCGGGCGTACCATGACCGTTTATAGCGATTCACTTTAGGTCCAACTACGAACCACTTTTGACGTAAAATAAGGCGCTGACGTAAAGTTTTGACAGTAAGGCAGAACCTAAACTGAATCGCTTCGACGTCATGGTACGGCTCCTGGACGAAATCCGGACTGGAAGGGGTTAAGGAGGTTGTTAGTAATTTATATGAAAGTAACGGGACTTTATCACGTATTTACCTTATTATTTTATATTTCCCGACGTTTCGAGTGCGTTGCAGCGCTCGTGGTCACGGGCAGACTGATGTAACTGGAGCTACCGCCGCTAATTGAGAGTAGAATCCACGTCTACCCTCAATTCGCCTTCAGAGTCAGGAATGGACAGTCGGCGACACACAACACTGACAACATCTTCGTGCAGCGGAATTACCGGATCACAACGTTTCACACAACTGCTAAAAACGGGAAAAGTCGGGGGGGTAAAGTCCCGTTACTTTCATATAAATTATGTCTAAAGATCGCGAAAGTTTAAATTGAGGTTGTTAGTGTTAAGAAAGAGGCTTAGTTGCTGATGCACAAGGCGCTCGAGGACTTTGGAGAGGAACGATAGAATGGAGATAGGACGGTACTCAGAAAAGGATGAAGGATTAGATTTTTTAGGGAGAGGAGTTACTAAAGCATCCTTCCATAAGCTTGGAAAAGTACTGGACTCCACGGAAAAGTTTAGGAGGTAGGTGATTACATGTAAAATATCGTCTAATATAGGAATAATCATTTTTTTACTAATGCAATCACTACCGACAGCATTAGATGTGATAGATGTTATGCTCTTCTTAACATCACAATCAGTAAATTGACGAAACAAAAAGGGAGAATAATTTGGAGTTGGCAATAAAGAAAGATAATTTAAAGTTTGAGTTTTATTAGGACCACTAAAAACTGAAGAAGAAGAGAAGTGCGAGTTTAAGGAGTTTAAATCTAAATTAGAAGGGACTGAGTCTTGCTGAGACTTGCCAACTCCAAGAGAGCGAAGAAATTTCCAAACTTTCGCAGGATCACTATTTTGGACAGAATTATGAATGTGTCGGCGTTGTGCATCCCTACACACCCTGTTGCAGTGATTTCTAGCATCATTGTATTTTTCTCTGTTAGAGGCAGTGGGTTTATGTTTAAATTTGACCTTGGCTATTAGCTTCTTGTGCATTACTTCACGTATTTGATCAGTTATCCAAGGTGCCGGAAGATGTTTCATTTTAACTGGTCTTATAGGAGCATGCACATCATAGAGATTAGTTAGAATCTTATTAAAACTGGACAGTTTGTCATCAATCGAGTCTGCGTTTAGAACTTCAGACCAGTCTACACTACAGGCATCAGCACGCAGAGATTCCAAATCCATACCACCAAAATTGCGCTGAAGAAGAATGGAAGGCTTAACCTTAGGCGGTCGAATTTTATAGGAGAGGTAAATTAAATCATGATAGGAAAAATCGTCTGCCGAATACTGACCATGCTTAGCGACATGTGTTGGAGAAGAAACTAAAATAATGTCAAGGAGAGATGGTAAACAGTCGGGAAAATGATGAGTCGAGTTAAGAGGAAGAATTGACAAGTTACAAGATTGGGCAATATTTACAAGAGAGGAAGAACGAGAATCAGACTTATTTAGGCAAGTATTAAAGTCTCCCATGATTATAGTATGTTCATGCAGAGGAATGAGATCTTCAAGTAACTTTTCAAAAGAAGAGAAAAAATTAATTTGATTTGAGGGCGAATAATACACACCAAGTAGAATTTTGCGATGGAATATGGAAAGTTGAAGGAATAGATGCTCACCAGCACTAGAGGGAGGCGGTTGTACAGACATATTAATAACAGAGAACGAAATATTATTGCGATATATATTATATTATTATTATAAAATGACTTTTACATAAAGACACGGTAGAGTCAGGAGGTAATTCTTCCCTAAACTTAACGGAGACATTGTTGAGATGGAATAATTGATGCCCCATGATATAGATAGATATACTCGTAATCTTATAAAGCTCACCTCCAACAAATCTCCTCGGCATCTATAAAGTTAATCCGACTAAAATCTAAAGTAAACCTTCCCGTAAAGTCGAGGCGACGATCCCAGGGGAGGTATTTGTCTCAGCCTTTGGCTAGCTCGTGTCACTTTCAATCGATCAAAGAAATAAGAGTTCTGTGTCTCTTACTTCTGGCTTAAAGCTGGTATGAAACAAGTAACAACCACTATTAAAACGACTTTGATCTCGTATGAGTCCTGCACTCTCCAGGTGCATATCTGTTCACAACTCCGAAGAACGTCATTAGTTCTCTAGTATCCTGGGTAGGTAAAGTCATCAGATCCTAAAATATGTGTTTGTTCTCTGATATTTATTATTGCTATATGCTTGCTGAATTACTGCACCCATGATTATTGAATTTGCACAATATTTAAGTAAGAATTGATATAATTCAGTAGTTTCCTTATCATTACAGTGATACATCTTTCAGTGAGTACTACTGTTAAATCCATGTCTATGAGCCATTACACCCGTGCCTTCCCATTTGTAGTTCTATGATACACTGTTATTACCATTGGAGTTTCCTTGGGATTCAATGATACGGAATACTTTTTGCTGTACTATTATATTCCTTCTAATTAGGATGCTGAAATATATATCCGATATTTCAACTGAATATAGCAAAAGCCTACTTTATTTTACTTCTTGTATTGTAAAGATAAATTGGTTCTAGTTGAAACCAACTACTTTTTTAAGGTAATGTCTTATTATTCTCTATTTTTAGAGTTAGTTAAAAATCATAGACGAATAATCTCTACTAGACGTCGCGATCTTCCCATTCTTTTGCTTGTACACTTTGGTTCTAAAGATTTCCCCCGCTTGTTTATTGGAAACATTTTAGCTGAGAACCCTATTTATCGGTCTGCGAACAGTCTGTGCATATCGCACGCCGTTGGTGGCGCGTGTGTCGCATGCTAAGCAGTGTCCTTGCTTTACAATCTCGGTTCGTTACTCCACGACGACGGTTGGAACGATAGTTTGTCATATTTTTAAGAACCTTTTCAGCTAGTAACCGTTAATTTAAAATATTATTTTAGACACGTAGCTAGTGTTAAATAAAAAATTAAGTATTTAAGATCCGTCTTTATTTTTAAAACGTGCTTCCAGGTATCAGAAGTTTGTATGATATACCTGATTAAAAACCAAAGTTAGGTGTTACCTTATGACGTTTTCCTTCGCCAATTAGAGCTAGTAAACACGCTTATTACTTTAAGTAACAAAAATCGATTGATAAATATGGTAAAAATAATTATTTTTAACAAACACATTATTTATGCTGTATGCATGCTAAAGATGCGTGCCTACTACTAAGAATCTTTGTTCGTTCCTGCATGAACACGGCGTGAATGGCGATTGTTGGTCATAGTTTATGCATTGTGGTAAAGCTGTTGCTAGTGAGCGATGATGTGGTTTCCCGTATGGTAGCTGTTAGGATAAGTATGGAGTCGAAACAAATATAATGATGTTGTTCAAGTTGTTATCTAGTTTATAATTTTCGGAGCATTTTTTAATACAAGTTGAGAGTTATTTCCAAAATAACAATAAGACGCATGTTACCCGTCCATTATCAACCGACCAACTACGCTGTAAACCTAGTTGGACGGTTATTATATATATTGTTCTTAACCGACAACCATTTTTAGTTAAAATTCACTTTGTTTGGACTTGCCTAATAGATCGTATCACAAGTCCTACAATGGAAACTTATATCTACAACTTTTATGTATAGTCGACAAAGAAATTGGTTTACCACTTTTGATGACATCTCCCAGTAACATAATTATTCAATAAGGATTACTGTATTACATTAACGTAATTGGTTAACTGTGAGCCAATCACAGGGCAATGGTTAAAAGAACATGCAACTTGAACTGTGATGTGAACGCAATAGAGAATATTTTTTGTAAACACAAACCAACTTGTCCATAAAAATCAAGGAGGTTTATGCTAGATACCTACCATACTTAAAAAAAACTTATTCATTTTCGAATCGCTTTTGACTTATGATCTGTCAAAGTGTCAGTTATTGATTCAAGAAAATGTCGCGTAATTTAAACTTACAGGAAAGAGCCGAAATTCTATCATTACATCGGTTAGGATACAACATAAGTGATATTTCTAGAGAACTGAACATATCGCGATATACGGCACGTTTTTGGATAAGACGTGAAGGGGAAGAAGGTAATCTTCAAGATCATAGGCGAAGTGGTCGGCCGCCTGCACTGTCCAGCGAGCAAAGAGAAACAATGAGACGTCAGTACGAAGAGAACAGCTTCACTTCTACCAGCGATTTTGCAGAAGAATTCGATGTTACGAAAGAGACCATTCGGCAGCATTTGCATAGTATGGGATTGCATTACAGACGTTACGCTAAAAAAGTTTATTTGACCGACGCTAACAAAGCGGCTCGTTTAAATTTTGCCCGGGAGTACTTGAATTTCGATTGGTCTACTACGATATTTACGGACGAAAAAACGTTCAAATCTAGCCAACATGGTCGAATGACTCTCTGGCGTTACAGTAATACTAGATACACTCAAGAACATGTTGTGCCGACCACGGAGTCTGGTAGAATCAGTGTAAATATTTGGGGCTGGATGTCGGCAGATGGAGTCGGAGAATTAAGCAGACTACCTCCGAAAGCCAACGCTTTAGATTATGTGGATAATTTAGAAAATGCTATGTTGCCAACCGTCCGGAATGTCTACCCGGAAAGCGATCTGCCTCAATTTAATTTTCTACAAGACAACTGCAGATTACACACAGCTAGAGTGACTCGTACCTGGTTTGATCAACATTCATTCATTAACTTGATTCCATGGCCGTCTAAAAGTCCAGATCTTAACCCGATCGAAAACCTTTGGGGACTTATGGTGCAGCGATGGCATTACCGCAATGAGAGAACTCGAGATGCCATCGATAGTCATTGCCATGAAGTTTGGGAGGCTTTGCGCGGGACAGACATTTGTTCACGCCTCGTTGGCTCTATGAGAAGTCGCTTGTTAGCAGTCATCGAAGCTAATGGTGGAAACACGCGTTATTAGGCTGATATTTCCCTATATTTTTTTTTACAATTAAATGATACTGTTACGTTTTATGAAGGACAATAAAGTTATTTTTAAATGATAAATCATTGTTTATTATGAATCCTAAAACCCTTTACGCTACTAGCAGGAAATGGGACGTTTTTAAATCTATTAAAAACATATAAAATAAAGTTCAATTCCCTAGATTCAAAATTCAATTATTTTACGTCGAAACTAAACAAAACGTTTTATTGCACATAAAGTAGCAGGAGGTTAAATTGCAAGCCAACAGTTCTGAGTTTAAATAAACAGGAATGACAGATTCTGACGTAGCAGTTATTAATCTGTCAAGCGAAAATAGACCTTGATGTTTTGTACATGCAAATGATATTCAGCCTTAGAGTGGTAAACCAATTTCTTTGTCGACTATACGTCGTAAACAAAAATCCTGTTACAGACCTACTAGCCCAATCTAATTACTGACTTCAGCTCAAAAATAAGAACAAAAAACAACACAACCAACGCTAAACCTTCAACTCCAATCTAAGGCAGTTCCAGACAAACTCCCGCAAACTGCTCGCAATTCTTTGATTGTTTCCCTCGGCTAAGGTGTTGAAGGAACTTTTAATGGGGAAGAGGATCTGGCTCCTAATCCCGGATCAGGCGGGACTCGGGAAAGTAGAGCTATATTTTCTTAGATTAAGGGCCCCTAAGCGATCTTGACCAACTCAAACATTAGATCGTGCTGCGCAGAGTTGTCATTTTTGACGCACACTTCAATAACACTATAATTTTTGTAAAAGTGTGCGTGAGCTCGTGTCTAGAACGAACGGTATGAATGGTTTTGATACTTTATCTTATAAGTAATATATAATTATGTAAGATCTGTGCTTAGAGAATTTAGCCAACGATCCGTGTTAGCCAAGTGGTTTAGTACTTATCTCTATTTTTGATCAGGCATCAATAAGACCCTCGAGATCCTGCCGAAACAAATGTTTTTTTTAATTTCTTTCTTGAGACTCTGTTAAGCATGTAATGTTAACATCTGCACAATGTGAACGAACATAAGTAATAAATATGTATTTGGAGTCCAAATACTCCAAATTTTGGACATACCTAAGTAGGGTAGTTTTGACTACCCCTTAGACATTTGTTAAAAGTTCTGATAAAATTTAGCCATACAGTCGCTCATATTAAATTTCGTTTTGTTAGATTTTGATTTTTTTGTATTTTTACACTTATACGTTTAAGTTGTTTGTTTCATCATCTTTCTTCTGCTCTTATCCCACACTAGGTGGGGTGGGCCCAACATGCTTAATCTTCCATTCATCTCTATCATTCGTAGTTGGCGAAGTTCACTCCTCACACATTCATATCCTCTTTCACACAATCCATCCAGTTTTCCCTCGGGCTTCTTCTACTTGTATACCCATTATTGTCCATCCACATTTCACACTCACCTCACACTCATAACTTTCTTAGTGATATGACTTTCATCCGTCCTGAGGTCACGTAGACCATACCATACTAATCTGGCATTCCTCACCTTTTCAGTCACAGGTGCCACTTTCAAGCTTCCCCTTACATTTTAATTCCTTATTTTATCCATTCGCGTTACTCCATCAACACATCCATCTAACCCTAGAAAAATAACGTTATTTTTTTGAACTGAAAAGATAAACTTGCGCCGCAGAGGCGCCGCACAATAAAATAACATTTTTATTTAAAAACTGTAAATGAATTCTTATTATTATTATTTAATTGAGTTTTTAGATAAATAAGAAGTTAGTTAAAAACAATTTTTATTTTATTTTTTTATTATAAAGAAAAATATGTGCGCTTTTATAAACCCTTAACAATATAAATAGAAATAGAAAATATTTATTTGCTCACAAAGTAGTACAGTTACAGAAAGTTACAATATTTTAAAAAGACAAAAAATTAATAACAAAAAGCTATAGGCTAAAATTAGTAGTTTAGGCATGCAAAATGGTCCTATCTCAGCATAATGCGGTTTATTGCGGGGGCAATACGCCGCGCTGGTGTTCCGATAGAACCGTTTTTGGAAATGCGGACATTGAAATCTTAGTTACAATCCTAAAATCCAACAACAAACACTTATATAAAAGGCAACCTCAATAAAAAGAAAAAAAAAGAAAATATTATTCTATGCAATCCAAAATAAGTAATCAATAAAAACAATAATTTGAAGTGTTTATATTAAAGAAGAATAAAAAATAATTATGGAACAACTATAGTTTTTTTTCTTACAAACTAATAATTGACTATAATATTCAGTCTCAAATTACAAAATACTTCAAATAAAAAAAATTATAGACATTTGTTGCAAACATCTTTTTTGTTCACCACACACAGACTTTTTGCATTTTGTACAGGTCATCATAGACATTCTTTTATTTTTGGTGGTACATAGCCTACAGTAACGGCGAACTTTAGCCGGAGTTTACTCTTCAGCTTCTTAAGAAGCTTCTTCAATAGCCCGTGGCAGGATGTTCTCAATATTTTCTCTCAAACACTTTGATAAAGTAGGGATTCCCAATCTAGATCTCATCCATGGTGTACACAGTTAAATACTTCGTTTTTCCATATAATATTCTCTTCGGTTTAAGGGTTTTCTTGTTTAGATAAAACATTGTGTGTGTAATTACTTTCAAGTGTTGAGGTGTCGTCAGGAGGTGTTGAGGTGTCATCAAGAGATGTAGAGGCGTCATCCGGAGGTGTTGAGGTGTCGTCAGGAGGTGTTGAGGTGTTCAAGCTTTCATCAATGGCATCTTTTATGTACCTATTCGTCGTCAGTATCACATTGAACAAGTATCGTCTTCACTTACGTGATCCTCCATTTCGCTGTCACTGCTATCATCTGGACCTTTCATCTTCTTGACTCAAAAAGGAATATTATTTCTCTTTCGTCCATAATTTCTTCTGCTTCCTATGAAGTAAAGATGTTTCAAAAACAAAAAAATTTACTTATAACAATAACCTAATTGTTTACCTACATACTTTGTTTATGTGTAAATAAAGAAAAAGTAACAGAAACGTAATCACACACAAATACATAAAAGTTTCACAGAAGATAAACATGCGCCTCTCGGGCGCAACGTATGGTCATAGCAACCAAACTACGGTACTTACCGAATAGCAGCAGTCGTCCTTCGGCGGTGTTGACTGAGACGACTGAGTTGGCTTGAAAGCACACGCGTGTACAGTTGTACACGCGTTGGATGAAACAAAACAGCGCTATATTCGTTTCGCAGGTGCCTCTGGGGCGCACGTTATCTTTCTAGGGTCATACACATTTCAGTAGCATACACTCTCCTATCATCAGTCTACTTCATTGCCCAACATTCTGATCCATAGAACGCGACAGGTTATGGTCTTATAAATTTTCCCTTTAGATTTAAGGGGCATTCGGAGGTCACACGTCCCTGAGGTCTGTCGCCACTTTACCTATCCCACATTCAAAAGTTATGAAATTTCATACAATATGTATGGAGAAAAAAAAGTCAAAATTAAGTAAAAAATAGAACCTCAATTCATTAACATTATTATGCCCTACATGAATCTGAAAACTAAATTTTTCCAAGTCTTATAGTTTCTGAGATACAGTGGTGGGCAAAACGAGGGGGCAGATGGGGACAAAACTAAAAACTTTTTTTTACTAATGCAAGCCTCCTCAATACAAATCCGTTTGAAAATATTACAAATTCTTTCAAATTTTTTATTTTGCCCTTAAAAAGTTTCGAAATTTCATACAAAATGTATGGAGAATAAAAAAAAGTCAAAATTAAAAAAAAAAAAGTACCACGTTTTATCAACTTTGTAATGCCTTACCTGAATCTGAAAACTAAAATTTTCCAAGTCTCCTAGTTTCCGAGATACGCGTGGCGGCAAAATGAGGGAGGCAAATGGGGGCAAATCTGAAAACTTTTTTTTTCATCCCAAAATCTCCTCTATACAAATCCGTTTAAAGCAATCAAAAATGTTACGTAGTTTCCGAGATCCATCAATGGGGCAAAAAAGGGGCAAAACAGGGGCAAAACACAAATATGATTTTTACTCCCCAGGACCTCCTCTATACGAATCTGTAAAAAAATATTTGCAGGTCTTGTAGTTTTTGAGATACACCAGGGGTGGGCAAAAAGGGGGCAAAAAATGGATAAAGTCGGATTTTTCCTTAACTCGCCAAACTACCCTCTATACGAATCTGTTAAAAAAATATTTGCAGGTCTTGTAGTTTTTGAGATACACCAGGGGTGGGCAAAAAGGGGGCAAAAAATGGGTAAAGTCGGATTTTTCCTTAACTCGCCAAACTACCCTCTATACGAATCTGTTAAAAAAATAAACCTTCCCATCCACCATCATAGAAAACAATTTATTACGCCAATGAGTGAGTGAGTGAGTGAGTGGTATGGTAATGCAGCATTGCAGTACGTCCCGGCTTCACTAATGAAACTACCGGAATAAAATATAGCCTACTAGCTACGCCCCGCGGTTTCACCCGCGTAAGTCCCGTTCCCGCGGGAATATCGGGATAAAAATGTCCCTGTCACTCTCCATCCCTTCAACTACCACCACACAAAAAATCACGTCAATTCGTCGCCCCGTTTTGCCGTGAAAGACGGACAAACAAACAGACACACAGACAGACACACACACTTTTCCTTTTATTATATTAGTAGGGATAAACATCCCGACAGTCCATTCTACACATCGGTGAAAGAATTTTTCAAATCGGATGACTAGTTAGTCGTAGATTACCTCCGTCAAACAAAAAAACAAACAAACAAATTTTACCTCTTTATAATATATATATATGGTACAAGTATCAATACTAGTGTATCGCGCTTTGAGTTTTCTACGCTATCGATTTTGTTTGACAAGGCGGCGGAAAAAAGTGATACGTCCTCTCGCTGGGAGGACCCGGGATCGACTAATCGGAAGACGATCGCGCGGCCGGATATATAGTGGTTATAAAATAATCCTGTAAATTACTGGGTGCTCGAAATTGATTGAAAAAAAAACTGTACGTTTAGAAATACCTATATTTTCATCAAATGAATAAAACTCTTGTGTTTTTCTTCAAATTCTAGTAAAAAATATGTGTTAAAGTGAAACGATTTTGTACTTTTTAAATATTGTTTTCATTACCTTTAGAGGCTATTTTTTTATTGTTTTGAGCTGTAGTGTATTATGAGAATATATTTTCAGGTCCACAAACGCTTAAAATAAAACATTTTCTCACATTACAATAGTGATATCCCTTCTGAAAGACAGCTCTGACGCTCATTTTCGTAAAACGCTATGACGGGATTGACTTCTCCTTCAAAAACTATAATCAAATATTATGTTTTCTCTCTGCAGTGTATTATAATAAAGATT
The DNA here is from genome assembly GCA_947086425.1 of Xanthorhoe spadicearia. Lineage (NCBI taxonomy): Eukaryota > Metazoa > Arthropoda > Insecta > Lepidoptera > Geometridae > Xanthorhoe > Xanthorhoe spadicearia. The sequence goes on from OX352200.1 coordinate 2,696,208, forward strand.
AATCTTTCTAAAACCGTAAAATTCTTTAAATAATCTGATCACATTATTGAGTTAGGGCTCTCGAAATACTGCTCAAATAAGCTAATGACGACTACTCCCTCTTAAGACGTATGGCTGAGGCAAAAATTTGTTGAAGCTTTCAAAGTTCGTAAGTGCCTCTTAGGAACAACTGATACCTTGTAGGGACATGTAAGGTTTATTAGGGTAGACAACAAACATTCTCAGAATTTGAAAGTACCTAAGTAGTATTTATTACTAAAAACGAGGTAGCTAAACTAGAATATTTTGAACACCATTAGGTAAATAATTTAGTTTTCTCAAATAAATCTTTAAGTACGACACGGCGCAATTGTCAGCTCGTTTATAACCGGTACATATCCTAAATATGGGTATTTTAATTATCAACTGAAAACATTATTATTCTATAGGACAGCATTTGTCTCTAATGATATTTCAATGTCACCGAGAATACTTGCACCTATCAAGGCAAGAAAAGCTTGTTTGAAGCTTACCGAACTATAAAAAAAGCCTGTAAAAAGCGATTGGTTTACCTTACGTCAAACGAAACAGACATTATCACCCGAACCATTTCAATGAACTTTATACGTGTCGTGGCTAAAAGTGGAAAGGGCACGCTATCCCTTTCCACTTTTAGCCACGACCGGATCCATATTCAAACGAAGATATATTCGACTACCCTCATTCGATAAGCAAATTCTAACACGATTAAAGCACTCCGCGAGTACATAAAACAAAGGCACCGGATTCCTAGGGAAGATAAAGAGGCAAAGTTGCCAAGTCACTAATTTGTTTCTTTTTTAATTGAAAGTCTGCGTTTGTGCTTTGAAACTTTGAAGAACAGTTGGCTGATAAGTGGGAACAAGGTTTTGCATTTAGAAGTGCTGGAGTTTTGCGAGTGCTATTTCGGCAATTAGCTAACTACTGCTGGCATACTTATCCAAAAAGCTTGGAAGCTTCAGCTAAATGAAAACGGTTGTTGAACAAATGGGAGTTTTAAAACCTAAGGTTGTTCGTCATTTTAACCAACTTAAGTGATGAAATATATGCAAAAATAATGAAACATTTTATAGATTATTTATGTATTCTAAATCTTTTTAAGAATGGTAGTCAGAAGCAAGTCTAAATACATTTTGGAACCCACATGCCAACATTTTACAGAAGTCTAACAACGTGAGAGGTTTCAAGTCCGACGCCACCAAGTCCGCGGAGTTGCTCTAGACTGGTTCAAATGCTACCTAACCAATCGGAAACAGTGTGTCAAAATCGGCGAAGCCACTAGTTGCCTTCAACCAGTTAATTTCGGTGTACCTCAGGGTAGTATTCTGGGCCCTACACTCTTTCTTATTTATATTAATGACATACATGACATACCCTTAGAAAATGCAAACATCTTGTGCTATGCTGACGACACCGCGTTAATCTTTCGTGGGTCGTCATGGCCTGCAGTATACTCTTCTGCTGAGCGCGGGTTGACACAGGTCTCAAAATGGCTCGAACAAAATCTTCTAACGCTAAACACTACAAAATCCCTATACATGTGTTTTCATAAGACATCGGCTTCGGCCCCTTTAAGAAACGCTCAAATTAAAATTCACCGTAACAATTGTCCAGGTGGTGCCTGTTTTTGCGAACTATTAACGCGTACAACAAACGTTAAATACCTTGGTGTTCACATTGACGAAAACCTTTCCTTCAGAACTCATATTGTGTCGCTCTCGGCTCGAATAAGGAAGGTAATAAACGTAATGCAAAACCTACGCCCTGTTGCTAGCAAGGACACACTCCTATCAGTTTATAACGCTCTCTGTCAGTCTTTAATCACATATTGTGTGGCGTGTTGGGGCAACGCAGCTAAAACCTTTCTTATCCAGGCGGAGAGGGCACAACGTTCGGTGCTGAAGGTGATGCTTCGTAAACCCTACAGGTATCCCACGACAACGCTTTATAAAGACGCCGGTGTACTTAGCGTGCGCCAACTTTTCATACTCAAGTCCACTATTTCGGTTCACAAAGCGGTTATCTCTTCCCCTGAGTACGAGGTCCTTTTGGGGCGCCGAGTCTTTCGTTTGACTACCCCAACTGTTAATACTTGGTTTGCGCGACGTGTTGGAATCTTTCTGAAACTTTACGTCTATAACAAAGTTATAAAGTTTTGCGATATTAAATGTAAATCAAGTACTGAAGCAAAACACGTGATTAAAAACTGGCTGGCTACTTTAACCTATGATCAAACTGAAGATTTGGTTAACTTGGAACCAAAATAAATAAAAAAATGTTAGTTATTACCATTACCTATATAGTCTTATTACTTTTGTTTACCTTTGTTTTATATAGTGCCCACTCTTTTAGTCTTAGTTGCATGCTCTAAATTTTGTTTTAAAATTTATATTTATACCTAATTTTAAATTTTAAGTTTTTATATTGTCCTCACACTGTCTCCGATGATACATTAAACGCTTTGAACATTTCGTAACTAAGTTCCCTCGATACAGGCTCAGCCTAGTGAGGGAACTGACAGGTATTCTCATAAACAGTATAAATCTGTCAGCGCAATTACAATTTTTACTATGCTATGTTAAGTTGTTCGCTGTAATAAATAATTTTTTCTTTCTTTTTCTTTTCTTTCTTACCTTAGAAAGAAAATTGATTTCCTCACTCTGATTTCCTTCGATGTATAGAACCCCATATAAATTTTCCAAAACGAAAAAGCCATTGTTGGGCAGGATTCAAACCCACAAATCTGATCAAAAGTCGCAACACTTTTCCACTCTTCCAACATGTTTACATCCAGTACATAATATTGATTACGATCCGTTAATGACTCGAGCAGATTTCCATACCGTTTGTAAACGATAATAATCAATCAAGTCAGCCGTCTCGGTTCGCTGGTGGAACTGAATCGCAGCAATTAGACGCCATATTGGCAGCTCACCCTACAGACGGTACGAGTTAGGAGTCGGGAAAGTCCTGTGAAGCGTGATTTTTGTGGGCACGAATTATAGGTACAAAAACAGGGATTTCACATCCATTTTGGGTATTATTTTAAAACTTGTATGCCAAGTTCGGAAATGGAAAAGCCATGCGTGGTTTTTGAGGTAAATGGAAATGTGCAAAAACAGTGGTTCCATTACCCTTTTTGGGCATTTATTTCGCTAGGCTCGCAAGGATTACTTCGATTACGTCTTACATACTATACTTTAGCCAAATTTGAGGTGCAATGTTTGTAAACAAACTGTCAATACCTAAAATTATTGTTTTTTTCTGATGAAGCTTATACTATACATATTTCTCAATCTCAAATTATTAGGGTTTTGTGACCACTCACTACATTATAAATTACTAGGTATCACCTCGGTCATATCACCAATCCTTAGGAAACAATTTTCTTTTATGAGTGTAAGTTTGTTTACAAACATTGCACCTCTAATTTTTAATTAGTCAGTGCCAAACCGAATCACCGCCATTGTCTAATTAATTTCAGATAACCTTATTATTAATTATAAATTTAATATTATTAATTTTAGATAATCTTGCATTGAATGGATCAAGAATCCCACTAGTTTCCACAAAGTTGTGATACAGTTTGATGTTTGAAAGAAACGAAAACACAAACATTAATCTGCCCAATACGGGTAAAAGTTTTTTCAATTACTAGTAGTGCGTGATTTGGTAACTTTTGTAACATAACACACGCAAATGTGCAGTAACTGTCACTCAAACTCTGCATTAACTTGAAATGACGCCATAACATTATTTTACTCTATACTAGCTGACACAGCTAACTTCGTGCTGCCTTAATTTTTTACATAGATTTTTTATACTACAAAATGTGTTCTGAGAACACAATCAAAGTCTTATCAAAGATATTAATAGAATACCAGCAACCCAACAATTTAATTTCCTAATGTAACCGGCAACAATTGAACTTTTAAATAAATATGAAATTCAACGAAATGGTACAATTTCAATGAATAATAATAATCCATTCAAATTTTAGATCATCTATTATAACAACGTCACGGTTCGCATTTTAATATTAATCGGGGGGTGAACCACCCCTGCATTGACCCCTACCGCCCTTGATAATTGTAAAATGAGTCACCGTCTCCGTCTGTGTTGTGAGGCTATAGCACTATAAATAATAGATGTTTGTTTCAAAATATTTCAAATTTTTCACATTTTTATTTCTCTATTTCGTCAATACCGAAAAAGTATTCTGTATTAAATAGTATCTGTTTTATACAATTTTAATTATGCGTAAATAAATAATCTTGTTACTATTTCGTTAAAAAATATTTAGACATTGTAATTGGCGCCCAACGTGGTATTTACATTCTAGCCGATAAATGTTTCAGCAATTTTACCATGTAATTTCTGGTCCTAGTAGGTAAATCAGAGTTAATGACCAGTCAGTAAATCGTCCCATATCATAATGTTTAAGTACATAACCCTTAGCTATCCTATGTAGGGTCTATAAACAAAATCACTGAACTGAAATTTTTATGCATTTACTCCTTATCCGTACGTACTCACTCTTTCCCCTCCGCTTGGACAATCCAATATGCTATGCAATTAATAAAGGTACCTGAAACGAAGAAACCAACATAAATCTGATGCGATGACACAAAAGATGAAAGCAATCACTTGACAAATGCGTGGGTAATGGCGCGAAACGTAGTTTAGTGACGTCATCGGTCTTCACTACAGCCCCTATACCTGTGCCTTTCTGATAACGACATTAAGCTTTGAGGCTGGCATGGATTCATAATGATGGCAAGCTTTTCAGGTAAGTCATGTACGGAGAAGTTTTTAAATGTGTCGAATTTTAATACAGTATTTAACATTTTTTACTGTGGTTTAACATGTGCCATACATTTTTTTACAAACGGATTTAACAAGAAAGAATACTTTATTCATAAATCTAATTTTAGGAAATTTTTTTGCATAATCTATTAAGGTTTATTTCCAAAAGTTATGTTTCGGTGCACTTTATGAACAAAGCTTCATGTCACTCATCAATTTAAACAGTTATTTTTCAGCGTTAACAAAAGGTTTTATAACGGTACTTACTGAAAAAACTTCAAGAATCATTCAAGAAATATCTCTTTGTTCGCAAACAAAGCAAAATCACTTTTGAATTCTCATATGTAAGCAAAAGAGTACGCTATCAGTAGTGGCATGCGACATTTCATGATTTTAACCGGAACTTAAATAAAACGACTGTCTTTTGTCAACTCGTCAGGGGATCCATTAGGGCGAGTGCACACTGGCAGTAATGAGATTAGTCGCCGATGTGCAATAGGGCTTTAGTGAGACGAATTAACGACTCTGACGAGGGGAGAATTTTTTCGACTAAAAGTCCGCCATTTTACTTAAGTGGTAAGTAGTTTTTTAGCTTTTTAAAGGTTCAAGTGCCTTGTACCTGTATTTTGATGAATAGAACTTTACATCGTTTTAAGAATGTTTTGCTAATTTCATTTTTTCTTTATTATCGTCCAGAATAACTGTGTTGGCAGTTCATAGTACTCGTATCACTATAGACAAATTAGATGTTTCGTCTATGGTTTTTTTGGTAATAAACTAATAAAAAAACAAATACAACGAATTCTAAAATGCTATATTTAGGTACTTAAAAAGGTACTAGCTGCCTGTCCCGACTTCGCACAGGGATTCACAAATACCATAATAAGTCAAAATTATTATTTCCTATGCTACTCATTGATAATGCAGCTATTTCAATTCAAATAAACATTCTTCTGAAAACGAGGTTTACAATTATTTTGTAAATAAGTGCCGGTAATATTTCAAAAGTAATATCCGCTGCTCCTTGTTTAGTAGTAATTTTATTTTAACTGGCCATTCGACTGACGCGAACGTTCCTTACTCATTCTACGTGAGTCATTCTATGGGATGCTGGGAGGGATGGACAGAACAGCTGGTTCAATCTATGATTACAATAGGGGAAAAATTACAATTTTATAGTAAACAGACTGCAATATCAGAAGTAAGCAATTTCCTACACCTTTAAGTGGCATTTCTATTCATAAGATCCTCATCAGATCCTCAAAATGTATGTTTGGATTCTCTCGGACTATCTTCATCTGGGTACAAGTATGGTCACTTGCGGATCTTACAATGCGTTTTTAGTGTGAAATGCGCAGATTGTTTTAAAAGTGAGACATTGCTTAGTAATATGGATTTGAATATTGCAAAGTGAGCTAGCTCTACTTATTATGCTATGTTGTCGTAAAGCGTCGAAAAACTTCGGAAGTTCGAAAACATCGCGTTTACTTGCAAAGGCTTTCCGGTCTCTAGAATTATGAGCCAAGTTTACTGCAAATGCTAGAAGAGGGGCGAAAAGGGGCAAAGAGGGGTAAAGAGGGGGTGAAGAGGGGTGGAAGAGTACCTAATATATTGCGAGGGAAACTCAAAGCTAATTCAGAAATATGTTCGGTTCATTGGACTAGCATGGTTTCGTTTTGTGACTCATTCGACAAGTTCACTGCCCATGACGCAGATGCGCATGTTAAGGTGGCTGAGCAATGTTTTAAGCCGCATCGCTAAAATAACTTCTACTAGCAGTGTTACTGGTACTTACTTAAAAGTAAAACATTAGAAAATAAATAAACTTCCTTTAATTTTAAACCAAACTTAGGTATAAGTAATAAAAATAGTCGTAAATCGGTCAATTCGGTTAAGAACCACGGTGTCTCAGATAACACCCCTTTTTGTGTCGGGGATTAAAAAATGATTATATTCAGAGCTTCATTAGCGAATCTCACTAGAACTTTCACTTCTTGGCAAGCTGCCGTGTGATCTTGATAAAGTTTTCGCGTAGAGGAAATGTGTTTTTCTCTAGACTTTCATATCAAGTACTTATCAGCTTTGCATTGCTAAGCTGTGTTGTTAATATTAAAAATAGGTTTAAAAGTGGTTGTTTCTAACACAACAGTGGATGTGGATACCTAACTAATAACCAAAATACTACTACAAACCTACTACAAAATAATCGTTGAAAATTTGAGCTAAGGCGCTTTTTAAAGAGCAAATAATGCTTCTTATCTGAAAATGCAATCACCAGAATTGATCCTAGGTAAACAAGAACAAAGTAACTCGGAAAATTATAATTTAAATGCATACATTGTATTTATTTAACCCGTGATCACATTCATAGTCCAGAACAAAGCAAAGATTCAGTCACAATACAGTTTTTCAATGACAGATCAGATCAGTCGCAAGGCCGCCTAATGACTGTGGGCGGTCACGGTCAACCTATATAAAGCTATTTGTCTGAATAACTGCAAGTAGTGACAACTCTGACTATGGCAGGTGTGGTGATCGTTTGTGTGCTGAGCATGGTTGTAGGATGGAGTGTGGGAGCTCCCAGTGACCCGAAAGACCGTAAGTTTTTTTGTTTGATATTGAGACTATTATCGACAAATATAACCTACAAAGGGTTAAGGGAGAAAGAAGGAAAGTTGAAACCTTTGAATAGTTACTAAGCAGCTGTTTTTTTGACCGCAAGTGGCATTAACAACTGAGCGCTTCCGTGCTTCGGAGGGCACGTTAAATTGTCGGTCCCGGCTTTAAAAGTCGTTAAGCCATGACGGAGGCCTTTAGGCGGCCTAAAAACTCCGTCACTAGAGTTGGCCACTTGCTCATACGCACGAACGAACGAAACTGTTTTTTTTTCGAATGTCTGATAGGTCACCCTAGTTATGTTTTAGTACATTTCTGAACCAAGTAACGTACTTTTCTTGGAGAATTTATCACACTACTTTCTTTGGTACATTGTAGAATTTCAAAGTAATGTACAATATAACTGCAATATGCCTGACTTAGGTATTTCATTGTGGAGATGATGGATAAAAGTCTATTTACTTATAAAACAAAACTATGTGTGAAGAAGACCTAAACGAACATACTTAAATCAAATTCATCACATTTTTGAATAAAATAACGGCCTGTTCCTATAACGAACTTACGGATGGCCGTAGGACTTTCGTCCTAGCAACGTTGTTACTCGTATCTGTCAAAAAGCTTCATACGTTTTATGTTGTAAAAACAAAGGTGCTATGGTGATGGACCTACGAACATCCGTAAATTGATTATAGAATTCAAGCATAAGTATACGGCCAAATCCAGCCAATGGCCATAGATTGTGAAACATGACATCGTCTGTCTGCAAATGATGATGTTAACCTAATTGGTGAAGACGGGAACATTGTTTACGTTTCCGTTGTAGGTTAAATCTATTATCATGTCACTGGGGATAATGGTCGCGTTTATCTGCCCACGTATTTGTTTATCAAACGATGTGTCCTTTTCATTAAGAATACTCTAACATTGTAGGTGAGTACTACTGGCCCACTTCGATGTTTAGATAGAAAAATTACCGCGGACGCTGCCCATAACAGTGATAGAATTTTCAGATCTATCTATTACAGTTAAATTTAATAAACGTAGATATGATGAAGAGTCAGACTTTGGCCTCAAAACCAATTGTAAAGATCAAACCACACAAATGCAAAAATAAAAACACTTGAACAATGGCAGTGTAATTGAAAATAGAGACGAAGTTTAAATTTAAAAGGAAAGCATGAGAAAGTTTTCTCGGTTTTCCATCGCCATTTCGTTATTTATAGACCACGCCTGAGCATCGATTCTGTGTAAACATTTTGTCTGTATGTAATTATTTGTGCAAGTAACTTAAGCCGCAAGTAAAGTTTAATTCTACGGAGAATTTACAATGAAAGGGATTGGATGCAACATTACAATCCATGTGATAGAAAATATCTCAACACATTCGTTTTACATATCAAAATAAGCACAATTTTTTTTTAAATCAGATCAAAATATTCTGTACAACTATTGAACCAAATAAAACTTAAAACACTATACCTTTTAGTCGTATATTTATCAAATAAACTTCTCTATACACAATATTGAAATGAATGTTAATAATTACAAAAACATACCAGGCTACGACTTTCCTAACAAATTCATAATAATGCCGTGATCTTTCACAGAAAGCCTACAGTCTTCCAGAAACAAAAAAATCCCCAGTTAGTATTTCATCGCGGACAAAACGGCTAAAAGTAAATCCGAGCACACATTACCATAGAATACCAAAACTTCCTTCAGTGTTGCCGCGTATAATTCTTTCACGCACAAGCTCATTCCGGAAGGGTTCCCGCCTTAGGCGCTCCATAAAAAGCGAAAGAGTCGAGAGCTAACGTGTAATAAATTGCTGCACAGCTAGGGATGGCTTTATAGAGTCGATAGGATGCAAACCCATGTAGTTGTGTACCTACATATTTATAACATATGACGCTGTATTCTAATATTTAACATAGATATGACACAATATCTATGTTAAATATTCTGGCACAGAATAGGGATGAATGGAAGGAATGGGGGGAGGCCTTTGCCCAGCAGTGGGACATTGAGGGCTGTTAATAATAATAATAATGACACAATAAACATAATAACCTTACTTAGGTAAGGTACTGGGTTCTATTAGGTATAGGATGATGATTGCTCTGAGTATTATAGAGACATTCAAAGAATTTTTGTAATTATATTTTAGATTTTTGTAGTATAATATAATTCTACTGAAATATTCCAGTCGGTTTTTGTCAACTGGACGAAACTTTTAGTTGCGAAAGTTTTGTACTACATGATGTGGTATCCTTAGATAACAAATAGATTTTCAAAGCGTATAACTTACTTCCATCATAGTCTATCATTCTGCAAATTATAATAAGAATTAAAAAAAATAAAAACTAAATAATCGAAAAAAAAATTTATTTAAAAACCTGAAGCGCGAGTCGCCATCCCTACCACCTTGCAACAAAGTATAGTATTCTGTGTTTCTATTCCTACAAGGAAAACTCGCAGCAGGTAATGTGGAAATGTTGCCAGCACCGGTTCTTAGATCTATCCGAGAAAACTTGGATTTGATTAACTTTGTTTAATTAAACTGTTGGCTTTGCCGGTACGTATTAATGTACTACAATCTGCCCGCGGATTCGCTTTTAAGGTAAATATGGTGAAAATATAATTACTATCTTTTTATCTGTACATTCTGTAAGGTAGGTATAAGGATGAAAGTACTTATCCTATTTGTTTTCCATAACATTTTTATAAGTACTATTTAAACTATCGCGACTTGGAAACATATTTATAAATATTAACGGTAACGCCACCGAAACGTCGAGGTAAATAATATGATTTTAATACGCGATTAAGTCCCGTTAATATTTATAAATATATTTTTATAAGTATTTAAAAGATTTAGTCAAATCGGTGCAGTAGTTTTCGCAAATAGTAACAAACATCATTCATTCTTAAAAACTGCCTCATTTATAATAAGTATTAATAAATAAAAGTCAATTTAAATTTAAGTGAAGATAAGCACACTACAGGTTTACAATTTAAATACTAGATTCTCGTCTAACTACAAGTATATTTCCTGTTTAATAGAAATCAACTTTACATCGATAACTTCCAGAATACTATTTAAGTACCAGTTTCTGATAAGAAAGCGGGTACTAAGCGTAAGTTTTTTACACAGACGTGTAAAAAAACATATAGAATTGAGCTCGATACATATTAGCTCTAACATTTTCCGTTACATACAAATTAAAGATTGAGCAATTCGAAACTTATGATCGTAAAGCATCAACAAAGCTTCAGAGTTATAAGTAACAGACTCAGTAGCAGGAGCGGTTAAAACCGGTCTCTCCAAGATGCAAGCTATAATTGATTCTACTAATAAAACCGATCCATTTTTTACCTTGCCACCATAATTTAACGTTTGTACAGGCACGGTCAGAAGTAGCTGAGCAAGTCATACATTCGATTAATACACGTGTTTAAAAATATCTAAGCTAATGTGATGATCATCAGGCTTAACATGTGCAGCGTGAGATATCTCACGAATGAGATGAGAAAATTATGTCGATGCCAACGATTTAGTCGAATCGTAATTTTTGAATTGTAATATCTATTGAATGGAAAGTCGGATTTTAAAAATTCCAAAAGTAATATTTAATTATTAAAATAGTTTTGAATATGAATTGATTTATTTGGCTATGGACTTATAAATCCAAAAATATTATTTTTAGTTGGACATTTTGTCTACATAGGCTTACATGCGCAAGACAAATTTGACACAACACGACGAGAAACATGAGTATTTTCTCGTCGAACTTTTTGAGGACGAGATAGAAACCGTAGAGAAATTTTTTGTTATATGAAAGGGTTTTGTTTGTACATTTCAAAATGGTATTACTTTTTATTCTAAGATGTATAGTTATTGAAAAATATTGATAAATGTAAAATTTATTAGTCTGTCAGTGCTTCCAACTAACTCCCACAACTCTTCTCGACGAATCTAGGGAATTCTTAATGAAAAAGAGATTGTTTTGAATTTGAAAAATTATCAATGTGATTTCACTATAAACAACTTCGCCATTTCGGTACAGTCATCTGCCAAACACAACGAACAAATACATAATTAGATTTTTTTCGGCAGAATTAAAAAGCAGCCAAAAAATTTCAAATCCAAACACCACCTATATTTTTTGCAAAAACCATACGGTAAATATTTAAAATAAATTTTTAATTAATACAATTTTTTTTTGGGTAATATATGAAACATCTGCGGGCAACACTATTGTGGGCATTGAGAGAGGTCACAGAAACAATGTCAATTCATCAGTAATAATAAGTTCCATAAAAAGAGGTTTATACTTAGCATCGAGTTTTTAGCATGTTTTATGAAAATTGTATTTTAGCATGGTTGAGACGAACGAAAATACAATATTATAAAGATACAATATGTAATATAATATTATAGATAAAGAAACACTTCTCAAATTAAATCTTTTACAATCAAACTATTCAAACTTGTTATAGGTAACCATTTAAAACCTTCTTTCTACATCTACGATACTCTTTTGCCTTCTCGAGTTTCTCGATCCGACGTGACATACAATCGACAACAACCATCTTCTCTACCGTGACGCGCATGTTAGCGTATATCGAGATAACGAAAGACATAATCTTAATATTGTCAATCTGCTCTAACGTTCAATGCTAGAGCAAGAAAGAGTTTCGCTCTCGACGACGACAAGGTATCTCACGCTGCACATGTTAAGCCTGCATGACTGTGATTCCAAGGCGCAGTAAATTTTTTTTTTTCATATCTTTTTATGATTTCACCATAGTATTCTTATTCGTCTACGACTCTACGACCATAGTAAATTAGGTACGTGACTGATCCAATATTAGTCTAAATCTCATAGACAACCGCAAACGATACTTGATTGATAATTTATTCACATTATAAATCGTCATAAAAAAAAACTATTATGAATACGTCTTACGTCGTACCTGCAAGCGAAAATAAAGATGTGAAAATAAAGAATTTGAATTTCGGGATATAATAAAAGTTGGTCAGCTATTTCTGAGATCGACTGTACAATAAGGCGTTCAGTCTTGCATTCTTTTAGATAATTACTTGGTCAAAAAAATATGATAAAGCTTCACTTAATAACAGAGGTCTGATGAAGGATCGACCATTTTCAAAACTTAAAGACGTTGCAATCGGTTGAGGCACAAAATGTTTCCTAATTTAATTTATGTAAGAATCGTAAGAAATTAAAAATTTCTTTGAAAACTTTAGAGAAGAAACCAAGCGTTACAAAACTCAACAAAGTTATTGTAGATAAAAAGAGTCGTAAATTCAAAAAACCAGAAGATAATGTCCGCAATTTTCTGAACAACTCTCAAATTAATTTGATAGAAAGATAAGTAAAGTGACTTCTGAAATACAGATAAGATCTTCTAAGCGTTTGAATGAATTTCCTTTCCAATGACTTTCTATAATTTATGCCAGAAAATTGAGCATTCAACGGACAAAACGATTCAAACACAATCTTATCAATTGACTGTAAAAAGTTCCGATAATTAAGAACCCAATTAATTGAACAATTATCTTTTTTATTTTAATTAAACGGTCTCACTGATAAAAGCTCTATAATTCTTCGTAAGGTTATATTTGTACCGTAGGTTGGAATATAAAAATTTTAAAGTAGGTATTCTAGATTGTAAAAGCAAATATTGTAGTTTTTCAAAGGATTTAAAAGTGATTGACGATCTAAAAAAAATTGTCTTCCATATCTCGGGAATATAGTTGAGCGTATAATTTTTTTTTTAAATGATGTAGATAAGTAAGTATTTTATTCATCTAACTACATATTTAAATACGTTAAGCCCAGCTTAAATACAATTAGCAAACATTGCATAAGCCGCCCTAAGAATAGTAATCCTAACAAATTACTGGTTAAAGGTACGTCTATTAAGCCTACCATTTGAGCAGACAGGCGCGGAAATTCAGTTATTCTAGGACCCTAATTAGCCTAGGCTTTGGTGCGGTTAACTACGTTACCGACGGACGCAGTAGTCTCCATTTACCGGGACCTAGATGACAGACTAAACATACTTTTCACTAAATTAACGGGACTCTGTAGCCAATAACATCAGTTTGTCAGTAACAACGAGAACTGTAGGCTTACGAATGTTAAAAGCGATTCAGTTTAGGACCTAATTTGAACTGTTTTCACGTAAGCTAAGACGCTGGCTAAATATACAGCTAATGTTTCAATTACCCTATACTAAAACTGTATTATACTGTTGTACTACTGTACTATATTGTTCGTAACAGTTCACTGAAAAAAGTTGACACAGAAAACTGTGCTCTGACGGTGAGCCGATAAAATACGAGAATCTGCTTCTATCATAACTGTGGCCCGCTGGAGTTACCTGCTCAGCATCACTAATAGGAGCAATTAGATCTTAGTAATTTCAAGAGGTTTATGAATTTTAAACAGGGGGGAGGGGTCTGAACTTTGCTTGTTAGTTCGCTCTACTTCTAGTTCGGATCTGGATTTGCGAAACGTGATACATAATTGATCTGATACATTTAGAATGCTCTCCAGAGACGGACTGCCAATTTGTCTGAAAATGGAAGCGACGCCGACGGAAAGAAATCTTCAATTCCAAGGCCATATGGTACTGGAGAGCTGTATTGACTCAGTGGGTTAGCGCCTAGACTTTCCGAAGGAAGTGGGATCGAATCTGGCCGTACATTAATACATTTTTCGTATAAAAATTGATAGCTCACTAAGACGAGCTTTGAATGGTGAAGAAAAAAGTGAGGAAACCGGTTAGCTTTCTAATAGCGTCGATGGCCTTGCAACCTGTCACGTATGGAATGTCATACATAATGTGTACCAAAATATTTTGGATATACTTCTGTCAACCCCGTTAGACAGTTTTGAAAGAAAGATAGATAGATAGAAAACTTTATTGAACACACACAAGAAAGGTAAGGTAAGACAGTTTTGAAAGGTAAGGAAATGTAGCCAGTGGAAATCCTGAAGCTTACCCCCCTCTTGATATTTCGATACCCGAATAGAGACATGATTTATGTATGTGTTCTAAATATGAAAGAGGAATAACAATGAAGTACATATCCAGTAGTGTGTTGAAAATATGAATGACTATAGCTGCGCCCCGCGATGTTTCCTGGGGTTAATTGTTTCGGTTCCCTTGGAAATACCGGGATCAAATTAAATAAAAACATCTGTTAATTCAGGATATCAGCTATCATGGTGCCTAATAACTTTCAAATCCGTCACTTATAAACTTTCATTTTTATAATAACTGTGATGATGTACCAAAAATACGTGATTTTAAGATTTAATGAAGTAAATTATGTCGAACAAATAAAAGCTTACTATCTCATTTAGCTGCATGTCGTACATTTTACACAAAGAGATAAGTTCTAATGTTACATAACCTAACAATATACAATATGTTCGAGAGTGGAGCACCTTCCCTGGGATTAGTACCGAACTAAATAGTTTTGCAATAAATTAATATGTTTCAGTAAGTTAGTTCAATATTGTTGTAAATTTTAGTTCCCAATTAAGGCAAGTTGTATACTTGAAGATATTAAATTTTGACTTTAATTAACTATACAGATCAGCATTTCCAAGCCTGGTTTTTAGATACAAATACCATCTTAATTTGACTTAATTGATTCGACAAATAAAAATAATTCCTTACCCAAAAACGTTGACTCTACCAATTAGTTTGATCTGTATCTGCTATCTATTTAATACATACCTGAAAAAATACAAAATTTCATCAAAACTTTATAATACTTGCTTGGGATACTGCCTAACTTGTACCAAAACGAAATTCGTCGCTATCACGCACGAAGAACACCTTACAACATCTCAGGAATTTGACAGAATAACAATGTTTAAAACTACTAATCATATTTGACAGTTCAGTCGTGAACTCGTGATATCATAAACGTCGATTTCGCGACAAGTTACGCAATCGCGGAACACAACGCTAGTAAGTAGAGTAAAGCGAGTAGACGGTACATATAATTTCCAATCCAATGAAACGGTAGCGCGGCGAATACAAAGACCAAGCACTTTATAGGTATTTGAACACGCAAAGAGAATCTCTAACAGAATTATCCTTACCCTTTGTTTGAGCTAAGCATACCTAATGCGCGCGTTTCATTCCACTGCTATAAATTTTATAAATTTTAATCCCTTTATCGTGCCGTCCATTCTGAACTGGACTAAAGGGTAGATAGGAACGTGTTAGGTTCATAAGCTTTATAGGAGTTTCGGAGATTAAATTCTAAATATAACGTACGAGAACTTTTGTTTTGTACCGAAATTAATGTACTTAGCATGTTTTGAACTAACACATAATGTATATACTAATAATGCTAGACATTTTAGTAGAAATATTATTTCCCGTGGCTCTATTCGCATTTTATCTCAGTCATGACAACATAAAGTTAAGCTGTTTTGGAGTGCTGTCGAATCATTGGACATGTAATTGGTTCCGAACATTATGTTCCACAGCTAATGATTGGTACCTTTACCTATCTACCTGTATAAATAGAGAAGCCAATGAGCTATTCCCATCCAACTCATAAACTGTGTAACATTCTAAGTTTCATGTAAAGCAATGTCGATAGACTATCAGGGCTAACGCCCGGTTCCTATACATCCGTAAGTTGGTTGTGGAATGTTATTATCTGTCAAAAAGTTTCATAAATTTTATGTTGTAAAAACAAAGTTGCTATGGTGATGGACCTACGGACATCCGTACGATGATTATAAAATTCAGGCATTATAGAGTTTTAAATGAATCAAAATATTTCGTTTATTGAAACCTGTTTTTTTATAACCATGACCATGAATACACCTCTAAGCGGAAAATTGATGTTGTGTGTAATTATTTCATCAAAACGGCTATAAAAGTAAGGCTTTTATTCAAACATTCTAATGTGAAAACAGAGGTTAACGTAGTAACACTGATATTATGGATACTTTAAATATTATGTATGTTTGATTCTTAATAGTATTATAATACAATCTTTAATATTGTCAATAAGATATTATAAAACATAAATTTCCTAAATAAATACTTAAAAAATCTAAGAATACAAAAAAAACTATTATTATCCTCACAATTTAACACTGTAATATATCTATTAATAGCAATTATTAAATAAGATAGATAAATTAATCTGATTAACAAATCCGTCCCAAAAGTTGGAAAACAGGGCTTAACGTAATCACATTGTTTCCGATCCCCTCGGCAAGGGTTTTAATAATTTTAAAATCCATTTACAAATGGAAGCGGGGTCTAACCGAACTCCCAAGGGAGACTACCGTGCAACTATCATAGTCAGGAGGACTAGGAAAGAAGGGAAAGAACATATTTAACAGACTTCATATTGGTGTAGTAAACTTCGTTTAATTAATCTGTTTTCATTGAAGAGTAAAAAGAAAACAAAATTATTAACCCTTATTAAATTGACAAAAGTATTGTATTTATTTATATATACAATATTTTTGTCAATGTCAAAGCCTCTTTAGAGGTAAATAGGCTCGAAGAAACGTTTAAGTACATAGGTACCTTTACCATGAAGCTATTAAGATTCTATTATGTGGAACTCCTTACCTGCCTTACCTGCCTACTATAGTGCGAAAAGTAATTTTCGTTAGCTCAAAAGCTTGTCGAGCAATTCCTTTGTTTGATTGTTAAAATTATAGTAAAAATTGTATCAAACAATCTGATTCACAAAACTGAGCGACCATTTTGGCGCCGTGTTCAAAGGTTCAAGGCCATATAAATCAAATCCAGGTGTAATAACATTCCGCTGCTTTACACGTAAGGCCAATAATCATTAATTACATTCACTCGGATTTACATCGCTGAAAAGCTCGACCCCCGTCACGTTCGCGAGATAATAATTTATCTGATTAATGGCAACATTTTTGTACATTTCGTTTTACACTTTAAGGGGATTTACATGTAGTTAGCAAGGTTTTTCATAGGCTTACGACCTTACAAACGCAGTGGGCGAAAGCCTGATACAGGCAATAGCATCACTTATCATATCATTAAAGACAATTTGATTAGATCCTTGAGGTTCTACTGAAATTAATGATTTAACTATGTATTCATCAAGTATTCTTATTTATTATTTCACAGCTTGCATAGTAGCCATAGTAGGTTATAATATACATATTATACTCGTATATATAACCTACTATCTTTTTTTTGTAAAGTTATGTTCTTCATCTTCATTAAATAACTTTTATTTATTTAAGTATGCTCTAAGTTATCTACGTTATAGTAATATCTATTTACTTTTATTGTGGTTTTCGAGGCAGGATTCTTTATAAACAAAAAACTTACACGTATCCATGCTCTAACCACAATTTATATTATCGAGACTCGGTCCAGGATTACGCTTCAATTTTATAGGTAAAGGTTTCCAATAAACTTAATCTGGTTTATTTTTTACTAGAATTTACCTGGGATGGTTTCACGTTTATAAATATTAGGGGGGAGGATGTATCTAAGTACAGTCGCGGAACGTAAAGGTTGACCAGTTTTTTAATTAATTTGTTTGACGCAAGCACACGTTACCTTTTAAACTGCTACTAGACTAAAAGGCTCTGTTAAATGTTATAAAACTAATTACCAGCTTTTCATTCCGCGACTGTACCTACACACAAACTCACACATACACTTTCTCTTAAATTTCTAATAATCTAGTCTAGCATTAATTATATTTTTGTTTATTTAATTGTAGTGTTCTCAAGTTCGAATCTCATAAAACAAATTAGGAAATCTCATTCTTCATTTATAGACAAAAGTTTTGTCGCCGAGGAGATAATTATTTAGATTTCCTGAAACACAAGTTTCTCCATTAGCTGTTTCAGGGGAGGCATATTAAAATCAGGACAGCCTGACAAATGTTTTGCCATCCCTTTTCTTTTCGTAGAAATAGGCGATTATCGTGATTATCTTCTCAGCAATAAAATTAATAGGGGTTTTGTTTAATGCCTATTATGTAGTAACTTGAACCACGTCTAGTAAGTAGAAATTTCGTGCCTACCTACAAGCCTATTTTTATTACTAATAAGATCTTTTATTGTTAATATGTTTATTGCCACTGATACACTGATGGAGCGGGCAAAGAACGCTTTAAAAAACGTCAATGAATATCATTCATCCAGCTGTGTAGCGAAATACCGTAGGTATTTGATAAGTAAGTATCTTATTGGTATTGTTATGAGAAGGAATACTATGCAAGCTTCGATAATAAGGTAGTTAGTTTAAACTTTACGTCCATCAATATAGTATTTTCCTAGCACGAAATAGAAATATAGTGAACGAGCGGTGCGGCGTAGTGCAATACCCGTCAGCTCTCCCAAATAAGCTTTCCGAAGTTAGCAAACTAATAAAAACAGCGAGCTTGTGCTTTTAGGCAGCAATAATATTATTATTCCTATGTAGCTAACACGGTTCGGTATAAAAGTTTAACGTACGAACACAACCATAATTTTCACAGAAGTCGTAAAGAGACGCGTTCACCACGCCGGCCATGTTGAAAATAGCGTGTTTTGGCGGGAAACCCCGGACTGCCTACAATGTTGTTTTCCCTGTGCGTGGCAAGAAATAGTAGATTGCTATACAAGGGGGCAAAGGCATTTTTTCTATGCACGAGATGGTTTATCGCGCGAGCGTCAGCGAGTGCGATAATAGTTCGAGTGCATAGAAAAGCCTTTTCCCCGAGGTAAGCACTCTGCTTTTCATTACGAATATAAGGAAATTACCAAAAAAATTGATGTAAAATTTAAATTTCACACACGAAAATTAGCTGTCTCGCTTTTTT
Source organism: Xanthorhoe spadicearia (assembly GCA_947086425.1). NCBI lineage: Eukaryota > Metazoa > Arthropoda > Insecta > Lepidoptera > Geometridae > Xanthorhoe > Xanthorhoe spadicearia. Next base: position 2,715,526 of record OX352200.1, read on the forward strand.
TTTAAATCGACTAGTTTAATATTGACTAAAAGCAGCTAACGATGGCATGGCATAGCTGGGTTATTTTCAAAATAATTGTACATAGTTACACAAAATTATGGTCACGGATTCAATTTGAAATAAAAAAAAAACTGGGTGGTGTACAGGTTTCAAAATTGTAGGTTCTTGTTGCTTGAACATCGTTTTATAAATCTATTGCATTATTTAGTTTTATTTTTATTAATTACTATATTTAAATCAACACAGAAAATTTTGCCAATTTTACTCTCAGTACAAATTTTGTGTTTGTCACGTCGGTGCGGACGACTTCAATGCATGAATTAATATATATTTTTTTTTAATATTACTGTAAAAAGTTTTTAAACCATTAGTCAAAATGTTGTTCTATTTCAAATCGGTAACAAAGGTGTTAAAATATTAAAATGTCATATATTTAATTAAGTTTAAAGTTGTGGTCACGTTTTTCGCTCTTTTGTGTAACGGAGTTTGTAACTGTTCCCAATCGAAATATTTTGCGAGTAGTGAACGCATCCATAATTTTTCAAACCTTGCAACACTGCACGGAACTGCCAACCTAACAAAATAAATCGCAGCCATTGTGGTTTATCTGTTATTCGACGAAATGTGGTGGTTCAGGTTTTTAATGAAAAAAATTATTGTGTCTGTGTAACGAGATATCTTGCTAAGTTCTGATGATAATCACAAGCATTATAATGTATTGTATAGTTTTATTCAGTAGCATTATGGTAAAGATGATAGTTTGCAATAATTGACGGTATAATTTTTGTTACGAATATTTTATTGTGTCTCCATCTTGGTTTTTCGTTCCAATGTGTAACATACTCCGTTACATTTCTTTTGTGTGACGTAAAATCATAGGTAAAGCTGCATTTACAAAGCATAAAAGTTGGGAATAGAAAATGTGATGAATAATCTATTAGATACTATTATAAATTAAAATGGTGTAAATTTTTACAAATTACACAACTAGCCCTTAATATATTTATTTTCTATACTTAAGGAATATTATAACGAGGTGAAGTTAGATTGTTCGTTCGTTTGTTTGTACCTATAGATTTTTTTTTAGTATCCTTTCAAAAGTAAACCTGTGCAAAACTTGGCTGTTAGTATTAATTTAAATGGGTTATTTTTAGGTGATAAAAATAATGGGGATGACTGCAGCAGAACGTCAGAAAAACTTTTTACTGTACCTGCTTCTTTCTACTCAATTTTATAGGTAAAAATAAAATCATTATGAACAGTGGCTTATAATTATTTTGTGTAACATTTTTCTTGTGTGTAACAATTCTCTTGTGTTTCTTTTGTGTCACTCTGTACAATTATTTTGAAAATAACCCAGCTGCGTTACAGATTTAAAAAAAAAACTGATTGGTAGAATGGCTATAAAAGTAGTAGGCATTCTACCAGTAGTTTTTTTTTGATGATGAAAAAATTAAAATAAATAAAATAAAATAAATAAATATAATATAATTAGTGCTAGAGAAGCACAAATTCGTGCAAGAGAGACATAATATCTAGCATCTGATTGAGTTAGAAGAACTTGAACACTTAGCATGCATCGACATGCCACAAAAGAAATGTCAAAAATGAAGTTGACATTTGACAGTTATTTACTTTCCTGCCCTAGGGCAGGAAAGTACTTGTTTTCCCTAGGGACAGAAAATGCTACTTTGAACCCTATAATCAGGCAACTTCGTGCGTACTTTCCGTGTATGAGTAATGAAAAAAGAATTTACGTTTCAGGTGGAGGTACCTAGAAAATATGCATCGATGTGGAAACCTTTGAACGTGGAGGTTGTTCATAATGGCACCAATGCACCATTAAAACTGCACAAGCTAGCTTTGTACCTACCTTTGTAGCTATACCTATCGTTATTGGAACGTGTCTCAGAAGAAAAACGAAACAATGACGCGTAATTTCACGCATGATATAAGACAAAAAAGATATCTAAACCATTCTTAATCAAACAACCCCAAAATAAAGTAAACATTTGTTATTTAGATGAGATGTTAAAATAGTAGAACGAATAGGGTTGACTTGACGTGTTATATCCATATTAATGTGATGGTAGCACTAGGCTGGAAAATTTATGGTTATTAATACAAGCAATGGTCACACCACACATGTCAACTAACATCTAAAAATATTTCCAACAACTTTCTACAACCAACACTCTATGAATACAAAATACAAAGAGAGGTTGTAAAAATTAATGTCTCAACATTTATAAGTCGCTAAGGTAAAGTGCAGAGCAATCTAAACCCCCTAGTTGATTTAAACTGGGTGCTATTTCGCGATCAAAAGTTTGCAGCGAGGGGATCTTTAAGCATAAACTGACATAACTGACAGAAGGGGAAGGAGAGCTACTTAATTTGACGGTTCTAAACCTCTCGTGTTATGGTAGGCCACGGATATCAAATCAAAAACTTTATGAATGATAATAACTTAAGATTTGACACAGTTTTAAGACATGGTACGGAAATTTTATGCACATAATTACTTAAACCATAATTAAATTACAGAGGATAATGCTATCAACAGTCCTCATTAACATTAAGTAAGGACATAACGAACTGTATGAGCATGTGGCCAAATCTAGCGACGAAGTTTTTTGGTCGCTTAGCGTAAACTATCTGGAACAAACGTAGGTAATGCAATCTTGCTTGACTTTAGTTAAAACTATTAAATGTAATACTAAACCCTAATTCGTATGAGATTGAAAATTCTCTATTTTTATTTAAACAGACACAAGTTTGCAAGGACATAGGGAGATATATATAAATCAAAGGACACTTTAAATAAATTATTAGAAGCACATCCAAATTCGGCAGGACTCAGATCGATAGATATGAGTCGGAGTGCATGGATAGGGTAGGCAGCGCAATGTATACGTGCAAGGGTCCTCCCCTCTGAGTCATAAAGAGGGTGGCTGGCTCCCTCTCACTTTGAGGGTTTGGTCGATACTGCTCTCTTTTGTTTTCGCACTTTGAACGCACTGTTCCGTTTTCTGAACTATTCTATGGTGTGTTTGTGTCTGATGTTAGTTCATACTGAGGAGTACTTATAAACTCCTAACATACCATTTACCATGACTTTTAATTATCATGACTCTACTGCTATTATCGCCAATAAATTTTGCTAAACAGGATCGGCACAACAGGTAGGCATCCTGATAAGATAGATACTAGCTTAATGCCATAGTTCTATTATGGCATTAAGCTAAATATTTTATTAAGCAGGTAACCGAATACCTAAGCAATTCCCCAGTGTTATTCGGCGTTTCCATGCAATTGCACCCCAAAGTTCAACGACCGGGAAGACCCAAAAGTTTGAGGGTGACTATTCGCCATCCGCACCTCATCCATCTCAATAAACTTTACTGTAATTGTGTCCAGCTTGATAATCCCGGTCTGACTGTGACTCTTGGATGACAAAACAAATAATAGACCTTTGTTTGGTGTTACTTAATACTTCTGTAAGTAATCTGTGCTTAAAACAGATGCAATATACATAGGTATTTGGTAAATGACCACATTTTGCAAAAGGTAACTGAGACCTATAAAAAAACCAATTGCAAACCCATCGCCTCTATATGGCAGAATAATTATTATGGCTTTATTATTTTTTAATGAAATTATAAGTAGGTATAAGTATTAAAGTTTCGAAGAGTTTGATGTAAGTAGCAAAGCGCGTCAGATGAAATGCTCCCATGATTTATATGCATTCACTGCAAATAACACAAACACTAATTTTGTTTGTGTTGTTTGCAGTTATGTAGCAAACAGTGGTCTTTTACGTAGCTCAAAAGTTGAAAGCCTTCAAGTTGACAGGGCTATAACAAATGGGCGAGATAAGAAGCAAATACAGTGCCGGGTGATTTCCATTTACAGGGCAAATTGTGTTCATAAATCAGCGTTATAAAGGGCTTCTCTATAAAGAGATACATAAGATATTAAGGTTAACAATGTTGAAATAAATCGCATGTGTCTTCAATATGCAAATATAGAATTATTAGGTAGCTGAAATAAGTAACAATCATTTATATACTTTGTAGTAGGTACCTATCAGGGTTTATAATAGCCGGCCATCACCACACCATCTCAAAATTTTAAACCTGTATAAATGATACATACTGATGGACTCATAGATTTCTTAAAAATGTGCTAAAAAGATTGTTATTACCGATCGTCTCAACGTTTCGCCCTCATAAAGCCTGCAAAAGAATGATCTCAGTTTTTGAATTCTCTACCTAACTCAAAAAATTACATGCTGTAAGTATGTATGATGAAGAAATGAGTACCTCTCACCTACTGTGCTGAGCACTACATTTAAATAAGAAACCAGCTATAAAATAACGATCATTTTTTCACAAAAGAAATTTCATTAACATATGAAAAACAAGAACAACACAAAGCCCTCCAAGTAAGGCACAAGCACTCCACACTACAACAGCTAACAAGAGGAGAATGACATCAGTAAACTTCTTTATCTCTTCTTTTCAAACCATTTGAGTTAATCCACAGCAAGGGACAGCAGTAATAAAATGCAAGCCATGGCTTTTTCCTTAACGAACCCAAGTAGGGACTGCAACTAGAATCTGAAGGGTCTTTTTTCTTCTTGTCTTTAGGATGGTATTTGTTCAAGTAATTCGTGGCAGGATGGTCTTCCACCTTATTTTTAGTTGAGCGCAACAGATCATCAACTGCCATGCCTAGCTTAGCGGTACTAAGCACAGATGCAGCTTGCTTTAAACTATTACCTCGATACTTATTTGTGTTCTTCATCACATTCATTGGTTTCTGGTGCTGTGCCAGTTTTGGTGTCGTTATATTATGTTTTTTCTGTAGTAGTTGTTTTCTCTTACAAGGATTCGCTTCTAACGTCTTCGCTTGTTTTGATTTTTGTGCTGCATCATTTTTGTAAATCTTTTTTAGATATTTGGCGCATGCACATTTTGTATCACGAACACAAATGAGTTCTTTAGACAGTTTTGGTCCTGTTGCTTTTAAATCGTTAATTTTTTTAACTAGACTTTCACAGACACAAGGATTCTCTATGTCTCTATTTACAGCTCCAGTTCCTACTAATGCATCTCCTTTTATTTTCTTCGTTTCTTTAAACTGTTTGGTCAATCCTGCACCTTTCGACTGTTTCATTTTGCAAAAATAATAAGATTTTCTATAGTTTGATACGTGAGGTTTTTGAAAATGTAACATCTTTTCTTTACATTTACTCAGCTTTCGGACACACTCTATTAAAATGCCAGGATTAGGAGAATCATTCAATTTTGTTTTAGTTTGTGCAGGCAACGAATAGTTTGTAGTTTTAATGAAATGTTTTGATTGTGTCATTTTTCTTTTTCTAGACTTTGATAACTTGCAGTGTATTGATTCTTCTACAAAACATTTTTGGCAACCAGAAACAGAAATCGTTTTACTAGACATTGCATCTCCAGATTGTAATCCAGAGAAACACTTTTTAAATTGTAGCATATTGTATTTTCTATTTTCTATGACTGTTGTTTTACAACTCTTTGATTTCTTCGGTTGACTAAGTGGACATTTGATAGGAGATCTGTCACTTTTACATTTCTTTAATTGGTCAGAGTTAGATTCTAATGAAATGATATCACGATTGTATGGATCCATCTGTTTAACATCATTTCTGAATTTTGTAAATTGAGAACAAAAAAACTTTTTCAACGCTGTAACTGTAGATTTATGTGGTAAAATCATTATCTTTTCTTTACAAGTCAATCTTATGTGCTTTGATATTTCCCGGCATGATAATTTTCTAATGTCGAACGCGTTTTCTTCTTTACAACGCTGGCCTTGATATGTGCGGCAGGAACAAAAGTAATATTCTGCTCCTTTAGCTATACATTTACGGGAAAATAAAGTATTGCTTCCATTTTTACAATATTTTCTTGGTTTATATGGTAAAATGGTTTTAATATCTTCAGGTGCTTGTGTTTTAGTTTTCAGGGTACTAACAAATTTCAGCTCTTTTTCGACGAAGTCATCGGAGCAAGCGTGTCTTATTTGTTTTACTTGGTATACATAATACCGCGTTGGCTTAAATGGTGATCGTGTGATTACTTTATCCACCCGACCAGTTGTTAAGTATTTTTCGCATTGTTTATTTTGTTGGCATCTTGACGAACATAAATATTTTCTTAACGCTTTGCTAGCATTTTTAGCAACCGATGTCTTGTCTTCAGTTTCAACCTTTTGCAAGTCTCTCATATACTTAGCATCTGTTGTTTCGTTATAAACCATCGACTGTCGCATTGATTTATTAATGCGTTTTGAATAGTGTTTTTTTGCAGAATCATTTGCCTCAGCCTCAGGCAACACAGTTTCCTTATAAAACTCGATATTAAAATGAATATTTGAACCAATTTTGACACCTTGCCAATTGTTACGGTCCATGAAAGGGAAACGTGGTTGTTCTACAACTCTTTGAATTGGTGTGTCCTCAGACTGCATTTGTTTAGATTGCCCAATTGATCCAAATGCTGCACATGCCTTGTTATGAAAACGCCTTTGGTTTGTACTAGCAGTTCTTGATTGTCTACGTATACCTCTCTTTTTTATACGTTCCAGGCATTCATAAGGATTACATTGTCCCGGAATACAGACGCCAGGTTCGCATTCGTTTGGATTTAAGTCATCGGGGATATTATATTTGATTTCTTTAAGTTTTTTAGTAGATGTAGATTTGTTTTTACAGGTACAATGAACTGGAGTTTTTCTGCTTTTGGGACATGTTATTTTATTTGTTTCTGTATTGTGAAGTGTTAATGTGCAGAAACATCTTTTTAAAAGAGGAGTTATACCTGAACCTACAGACTCTTGTAATACGCGAGCTTGTTGTCCTCTATGATGAGATGATAACGACTGATTGAGGGAACCTTGACTTTTAGTTCCAATTGGTTTGGTCCTTAGTTTTCTGTTTGTATTAATCATTGAGGGGGTTTCATACTTCACATTCTTTATAGGTTCCTTGTTTTGTGACGATTCCTTGAAAAATTCTATGTTAAAATTGAAACTGGAACCCAAACGAACTGATTGACGGTTTTGATCCTCTGCTGTGTGTGAATAAGACACTCCATCAGGTTTTCTCTTCGGTTCATCATAAGGTTTAGTTACAGCTGTTTTCTGCGGTGGTGTTTGTATTGTTTTCAGTTGTCCTTTTCCATCAGTTAAGCTACTAGTAGACTTCATTGATGTTCTAATAGCATCTGTTCCAAATTCATTTAAATTACGTAATTTAATTCTTTCAAGGCATTCAAGTGGATTACACTGACCAGGTATACATGTATTGGGTTCACATTCATTAGGATCTAGGACCCGGTGCTTTTTCTTAGTTCTTGTACCCACATTCCTTGATATTCTACTGTCATCAACTTTGACTTTTATTCTCGCAGAAGCAGCATTATCTTTCTTCTTGTTCACAGGTTCTGGTACTTTTTGGTGTGTTTTTCCGACTTTTTGCAATTTTAACGTACAAAAACATCGTTTCATCAAAGGTCCTACTCCAGATCCTCTTGACTCAGTCGATAGACCAAGAGATTGAAGTTGACGATCTACGAGTTTTCTTTGATAGCCGCCCGAAGCAGCATTACTTTGGCTATGGCTATCACTTTGTATTTTCTGTTGTGATATTTTAGGAATTCTTTCAGGTTTGGGTGAACCCATCCCGTTGTTATGGGATGTATCTTTGAAAAATTCTATGTTGAAACTGAAGTTTGAACCAATACGAACAACTTGTCTATTGCCTTGCTGTATTGTAGTTGGAGATAGGGAAGGTCTCTTTTTTTCGGGTTTTTTATAATCTCCTGTTTCACGGGACGCTGGATGTTGGTACATGGCAGTAGTAGTTTTCGCAGAAGAATATTCTGGTTTTGTTGTGGCTGAAGATGTTTTTTGTCCTCTAACTGCATCAGTGTTCGACATCTTTGAGTGCATTCTTTTCTTTATTCTTTTAAGACATTCATGCGGATCACATTTACCTGGGATGCAAATACCAGGTTCACATTCATTTGGGTCAAGAGTTCTAAAAGGTTTATTTTTAGGTTTATCTGTATTGATGACTTTATTCACTTGCGAAGGTATAGATTTCGTAGGTTTTATATTCTTAGGAATCGGCTGAACCATTTTAACCTTTTCTTTGGGTAACTTTTCATTCATTAATTTTAATGTGCAAAAACAACGTTTTAACATAGGTGCTACTTCTGTTACAGTAGATCTTACTTTTCTGGCTAAGACCTGAGAATATGCATGGTGAACATCTTTCGTTCCCTGTGTTTTTTGGTGTCTATAATTTGAAGATTGGCTCTGTGTGTCATTATGCGTTCTTTTTTTAACTGGTTTCGATATTACATCATCAATTTTATTAACATTTCCCGTCATACTCTTGGAGAACTCAATATTGAAGCTAAAATTTGAGCCTATTTTTACAGCTTGTCTAGCGTGACCTTTTGAGCTTATTGATACTCTCTTAACAGGCGCATGTTGTTTGCTAGCAGTGGATCTTTTATAACGATTTATAGCTTGTACGTTTTGAACTTTGTGGTTCTTCTTAGCGCCCGTTTTTGTTATTGTTGTTGCGGATTTCGAAGTTTGCTGCAACGTTTCTGTACCAGATTCTCTTCTTTGCCTTTTCTTAATTAATTTTTCACACTCGTAAGGATTACATTTACCAGGAACACAAATACCAGGTTCACATTCATAAGGTTCTAATTTATAAGGGTTACTTTTATATTCTCTAAGTTTCTTAATATTTTTATCTGGAGTTTCGGTACCCTTTGTTGATATTTTAATTTTAACTCCTTTCTGCTTATCATTCTTTCCTTGCTTAATTTTGGCTCTTTTTTGACCTTTTGGTAGATTTGCACCACCAGCTGTTGGTGTGACTGGACGCTTTTGAAGGGCTAATGTGCAAAAACATCTTTTTAACATGCCAACATCAGATGCTTTGTCTTCTTTCTTGATATGGTCTACTTGAGAATCACGATTCAGTAATACAACAGCGTTATCTATGCCCTTTGCTCTAGCCGATATCAACTTTGAAGATTCGGTTGCAGCAACTCTAGATTGCTTGATTTTTTTAACAGCACTTTGTACTTGTTGATAAGTTGGATTTTTTTCTTTGTAAAATTCTATACTAAAGTTAAAATTCGAGCCGATGCGAACAGCACTGCGCTCGGAAGATTTAGTACGTTTGACAGATTGACTTCGTCGTTTTACTTCAGGTTTACTGGTTTTATTTTTATTTTGTGTATAAGCATTAGATGCTGTAGACTTGGATACTTTTGGAGATTTAGACAGAGTTGCAGTCGATCTGGTACCAGATGCCTCAGTGGACGATATTTTATCAAGAGCATTTCTTTTTCTGATTCTTTTTATACAGATAAGTGGGTCACATTCCCCAGGCACACAAATACCAGGTTCACATTCGTTAGGATCTAGTTTTATTTTTCGGACCTGGCGCTTTTCTTTTACTTTCTTTGTTTGAGCTGATGAACTAGTTTCCACTTTCCGTGGTTCAGTCTGTGCGGCAGTTTTAGCTTCTTTGTTCTTATGTTTTGCTTTTGCTAAGAATTTAAGAGCACATAAACATTTTTCTATAAACGATGAGGATGTTCTTTGATTCTTTGAATAATTCCCAACTGTTTCCATTTCTTTCTTATGTGATTTCGTTTGCTTACGCAAGTTTAAAGTACAAAAGCACCTCTGCATTAATGAACCAGTTTTTGTAGATTTTTCATGTTGTGTTGGAAGTACGACCTGAGAATCCTGATGACGCATCGCCTTCGAATCTTGTATAGATATTTGTTTTAAGTTTTTGTCTTTACCTGCCTTTTGAGATTTGACTTGTTTATGTTCGACTGCTTTACTTGGTAACATGGTAGGTATATTTGCTTCACCAGGAAATGATTGGTCCTTGAAAAATTCGATGTCAAAGCTAAAATTAGAACCGATGCGTACAACTTGACGTGACGGTTTGGTGTATTGTATTTCCATCGGCGCAACTGGCTTTATGATAGCAGGTTTAGATGTTTTCTCTTTAACATAAGCTTGTTTGGCTTTTGTTGCTTGTTTTTGACTGGAGGTCATACTTGATGTGGTCATTTTTCGTGGTTTCATATCAGTACCAAAGTCTTTAGTATTTCTTCTTTGAGCTCTTTTTTTTATTCTTTCTAAGCAAGCGTAAGGGTCACATTCACCAGGAACGCAAAAATTCGGTTCACATTCATTTGGATCAAGATCAAACAAGCGGTACGGTTTAATGTTCTTTGTATTTTGACCTGCATCTGCGGTTTTCACAACATCAAATTTATGTTCAACTCTTTTAGTAATTTTATCTTCAATTGCTTTACTTTGTCTTCCTTTCTTTTGTATTTTCAAAGTACAAAAACACCTTTTTGTTTTCGGTGTTACGTTAAATCCTTTATCATGCGTAGCTGTACCAGATTGAGATGTCCTGTGTTGTTGTAGCACCTGTTTACCGCTAGTACTTCTGCTTTCACCCTTCTTGAAATTAGTGTTAGTGGATGACGTTTCCCCTTTATCTCTTTTGACCCGGCTGATTGTTTCCTGAGGTGGTTGCTTCGTGGCTGTTCTATCTTTGAAAAACTCTATGTTAAAACTGAATGATGAACCTACACGAACAGCTTGTTTATGAGTCCTCGGCAAAGTTTTGTATTTAATACCTTGATGTTCTTTTTCTAATTTTGGTTTAGCATTAGCAGTTGGAGCTCTGTTATACTGTTGTTTTCTAGATTTTGAATGCAGTGCGCCACTTGAAACAGCTTGTGATCGTCTATTCATTGATGTCATCGTCGAAACTTTTTTCATTAACCGTTTCATTATTAATTTTTGACATTTAACAGGATCGCACTGGCCCGGGATACATATTCCTGGCTCACATTCGTAAGGTTCTAGTTTATGTTTATATTTTTGTTGGTTCTGCACTTGAAGGTTCATAGCGTAAAAGCTACTTTTCAAGTATCGATTCATCCCAATCACAGTTTCTTTATTTAATTTTGTAAATGACGTGCTACTGATTACTAAACCATATTTATTGATTCTACTTTGTTGGTACTTCTTTAAATCCTTATGAGTAGTACTCAGCGATGATTCTGTGCATGTGGAAGAGAACATTGTAGACGTACTGCTAGCGTAAGTCTTCAGAATCTGTTTTGAAAGCAAATTTCGAAGTCGGATCCACTCTTTTCTATAAAATGTTGTAAATGAATTTTGTACCAAAACTGGCATTACTGTGGGTGAAAGCTTTTGTAACTTCCGCGTGCAGAAACATTTTTTCAAAATTGGACGGAGGCCTGTTGATTTTGTTATCTTTTTGATATCAGATGTTTGAGAATCATTCTGCTTTGCATGCATTGCCCCGGGAAAATTGTCTCCTCTTTTTCTCAGTATCTTTGGTCTCACATTTTCGTATTCTTTAATATCATGTGTTTTTAAAGATCTTTCTTTGGAAAATTCTATATTAAAACTAAAATTAGACCCGATTCGTGTTGCTTGACGACTTGTACCTTTGTGTCTTTCAGTAGATGCTTCAGAATTATGAACCGATGGAGTATAATTAATTCGTGATGGAGTATTATGAATTTGTTTAGCTTTATAGAACGATTGACTCAACGCGTCTTTATTTTTTTTATAAGTGCCGCTCGTGCTTGATACTGAAACTCTTTTCATAGTATTAGTTAAGGTACCGAATTCTCTAGATTTAACCTTATCGCGTACTTTAATTCTTTCTAAGCAGATATAAGGATCGCACTGTCCAGGAGAACAAAAATTAGGCTCACATTCGTATGGTTCTAATAGTCTAACATTTGGTGTCTTTTTCATTTTTGTACTTTTCGTGGCAGTCTTCATTTTGGGGTACACATTTTCTTTAATTATGGTTGTATCTGTTCCAGTTGTTGACTCTTGAATCTTACGCTTTGCTATTTTATGTAGCTTGAGTGTACAAAAACAGCGTTTAATATTTGATTGCGATAATGCCTCCTTTTTTTTGGTTGTGCTTTGAACCGATGACGATTTTTGCTGCTTCGTTAATGTGTAGCCTTGCGACTTCTTGCTTCTTACTATGGTTTTAATGCCAACATTTTTAGGGTCAAGTTTGTTGACGGGTTTTTCACGTGTTGGTGATTTCTCTTTGTAAAATTCTACATTGAAACTAAAATTAGATCCAATACGTATCATTTGTTTATTAGGAGCCCCTGTTAGTGATGTTGTTTCTATATGTGCTGGTCTTCTTTTACTATTCACATTTTCGTTATTTTGCCTGCTTGTAATAGATTCCACATTGACTGATTTCGCGGATGTAATAGGCTTACGTCGCGTAATGCTGTATGTTGACTTTGTCTTGCGTTGATCTGTACCAGACTGCCTGGTGTAAGTCTTAGTTTTTCTTCTTTCGATTATTTCAAGACATTTGTAAGGATTACACTCACCAGGCACACAAATCCCAGGTTCACATTCATAGGGCAGTAACGTGTATTTTTTAATATTTTTCCTGTCGCGTTTTTCTGTAGCTCTATCAACGAGAACTGGTACAGGTGTTATAACGCTTTGTCCAGACGTTAGTGTTCCTCTAGAATGAGACTTTATTTTATATTTTTGTTGTCCCGCTTTCGCAAATTTTAATGTGCAAAAGCATCTTCGCAGTTTATGTTTTGTCAAAGTGTATTTTGATTTTCCAGATCTACTGATTTGTGACGGCTGATTAGTTAGATGTCTGACCTGTTTTTTGTTGGTTCCTTTAATTGCCATATTTAACGAAGGTAGAGTACCTTTTGAATTACTATTCACATGGTCACCTTTATCCTTATAAAATTCAATATTGAAACTGAAATTTGAACTAATACGCACAGCTTGTCTTGCCGTATTAGGTTCATGATACTGTTTACTCTGATCTAACGGTCTTTCATTTATTTGTTGGAACGGCCCTGTGTTATCTCTCTTGGTTGTTTTTTGTGTTTTTGTATTCTCGGAACTGCCACTTGAGACCGATTTAGAAGCTAGACTTGAAGTAGATTTTGTGTTGTAATGAGTTTTGTTTGTAGTAATAGTAGAATGGTGCAATCCTCGTTCTCGTATTAATTTCAAACACTCCACTGGATCACATTCATCTGGTACACAAACCATAGGTTCACACTCATATGGAAGTAAAACAGGTCCCTGGCGAGATTTTGGTGTTTGTAGACGCTTTGAAACCGTTGGTTTCATATAATTAGGATACATTTTGTTCAAATTAGGTTTGTTTTTATGTGGTTTTAATTTCAGGGTACAAAAACATCGTTTTAATGGTAAGCCACCACTTCGATTACTTCTTTTCGTGCTTTGGGACGTGCTAGATGACCTGCGGTGTCTTTGATGACCTCTCTTTTTATATAACAATTTATCTACTTTTTTTTCTTCTAAATTAGTTGATCTGGTGGGTTTATCTTTGTAAGCCTCGAAACTGAACCCAAAAGCAGAGCCTTTCTTAAGAACTCGTCGTTCATTTGGTTTAGTCGATAGACTACTTAAAACAGGATTCTTCAACTGTTTTGTTTTGGATTCTGTGTTTTGTAGTACACTTGTATTAGACTTCACTGATTTAGTTTGGAGAAAAGTTTTCGACTCAGTGCTTTTACAAAAACAATTATCTTGTATCTGAGCGTTCTTGTTTTTAATTTTTTTTCTTGTTTCGTTGTGAATAGTTTTATCCATTTCATCATTTGTTTCAGCTTCATTGCGTTCTATTGTTTCTGTTGCAGCTACAGGCCCAATTTTTACACCTTGAATTTCAGCGTCAGCTTTATTCGAAGATCTTGTAGCTTCTGTTCTTCCGGCGTCGATATTTTTAAGTTTTTTTTCCTTTTTTTTATAGCATTCTTCGGGTTCACATTGTTCTGGATCACATTCAAAATTACATTCCCAAAAACTCGGATCAAACTTCAATCCCTCTTTATAGATGGTAAGAGAATCTCTTATGGCATTGGCAACAATTTTCTCTTCACTAAGCATTTCTTTTTGTTGTATGACTGGTTTTACTTTATTAACAGTTTTTTTAGCACTATCTTTTATTTTGCCTTTGACTATTTCTTGCGTTTTTTGGATAGTTTCAAGTGATTTTTTAGTGCCCATTTTTACTCTCCTAGATATTCTTGTACTAGATTGTTTTACTTTTGTCAGTGATCTTCTGACAGATTCACCCATCCCAGTCTGCTTAAAATTAAAGCCTCTAACTTTCCTCCTAGTTTTCATACGATTGTCTTCAAAGGTTTCGAAAGGAGGTTTGTATGACGGCATTGATTTTTTACCACGTATCTTTTTGATTAGAGATTTGGATTCTGTTCTTGATAATCCGCTAAATTTTGCCGTGCAAGTGCACGGGTCTGAGCTGATTAGTTTGGCTTTGTGTGGTCTTCCTTTGAGTCGTTCATCTTTGGCTCTGCGTGCTGAAGTCATACTAGATCGCGAGCTTATATGAGGCCACCCGTGCCTATGTGTATGACCCCTGCCTTGGTGCTCATGTTGGGTGATGGATCCGCAGCCACAACAACTACAACACTCGCTAAGTCTCCTCGATCCTAGCACTGCGCCTCTGTCCACTAAATTCACCAGCTCTAAAATAGCACTGTTTTTCGCTGCATCAACAATTTCTTTGTCTCTACGTGGATAGTTATTTTTTTGTCTTAAGTCAGCTTTTTCACTGATGCTTAAGCTGCTTTCGGAAACCAGTTGGTTTCGTATATCATCGTAAACTGCTCGTGTTCTGACTAGCTTACCGATGAGTTTTCTTTCCCTTAGCGGAATATACTGTCCCAAGTACAATTTATCGACCTTTGAGCCTTGTGAAACTATTTGTTTCAAAGAAGGTCGTTCTGATTCACTCTTGTATGTGCAAGAAGTGCAGGAGCAACTTTGACTGGAAGTCACATCGCCATGTGTTGGCTTCATGATGTCTTGTAGGTTTTAATAAATTTTTTAATCTTCATTGGAAATTATACAAGATTTAATTCTTCAGAGCAGTAAGTCATTGACTGCACATCTATTTACAATCCAGAATTAAACCATACTTTGCTTCAATTTCCACATGACTTTGAGCACCTGAAATACCACATGTATTTGAACAATGTAAGAAAGCTACCACAGTTTGCCTTTAGACGTCACTGAAAACTTTAAGAAAGTGTGTAGGTACTAGTTAGGTACCTATATCAATTATGTTATTAAATCACAAACATGTACCTTAGTAATAAATACGGTATCTACTGACTGACTAACTTTCAGGTCTAAATATTGTTATTAGATGGAATTGGTTAGCAATCAACAGATTTTTCAGCTGAGAGAAGCTAGAACTAATTTATCTCTCTAACGGAGTGGTTCTCAACGTATTAAATGTAGAGTAGGTTATATACGATAAAGTCGTGGTCGTTATGAATCGTAGGTAATTAATAAGTTAATCGCATTTTTACAGAAACTAAACTACCTAATATTAACATCACTATCACTGTATTATCTGTATAGGTATTAAATGGTCGGTTAATAAATATTTTTCAAGCCGCGATTTAAATAGGGGCGAACTTATCATATATTGATAAACTACATATGTACCTTCTTCCCTGAATTTTGCCCACTTATTAATAGCCCGGCATTCGGTATAGATCGGTTAAGAAGTGCCTGCAGGAAACCGCAATAAATTCACATCTTCAGCCAACCTATTCCACATGTTAGCAAATTAATAAAACCGAAAATTCCAAAAAGATCACATTTCATAATAAAACGAATAATTTTGTCAAAGAATTTCGTTACACTGTGACAGTTTAGTAGACATTTGTGTTGATTTCTGTCTTCATTTCTGTCGCTCAAAACAGAATAATAAATGAGGTTTATTAGACTGATAAAGATTATCGTGTTGAAAATCAAGGAGAACGAATAACATTCCTACTACCTACAGGAAAAAATAAGTACCTACATATATTAATTTATACTACATTTTTTGATTCGAGCTAATAGGAACAAAAATAAACACACGTAATTGGTCGTCTAGATTTTTTTTTTTTATTTTCGTTATTGGCTAGAATGTCAAATCAATTGTCAATTATCACATCTAGCCAATACGAGAATAAACAATTATTTTCGACGACCAATAACGTGCGTTTATTACGTTCCTATAAGCTCGTTTCAAGACATGAAGTAGGTAGGTATAGGCAGATAGGTACGAACGAACGCAGCCAGGTAGGTAAGTACCTATCTATCTACTTGTTTAGAGTAAATAAATAAGACCTAGTAGGGGGTGGGACACACACAACAACCAGGCTTTATAAACATAAGCTTGGATAGGTAGGTACCTTAATATTAAAGCCTGACTCATCAAAGACCGTTAGATAGGTAGGTTCCTACCTATTAACAAAAGTGAAGGTAAGGTTAGCCCGGCATCTTTTTTATTTGGTCTGAGCCGGCTACATAGAAGATTGATTGATATTTTCCATGAACCAAAGTAGGTACCCATCTACCTACCTATAATATAAAATCGATATAGGTAGGTACTGTACCTAGTATTATTCGTCTGAGGTTAGTGACATGAAAGACACCTGCGTGACAGGTTGCACACAACACAAGTCAACCGACAAACTTACCTTAAACTTCCAAGAACAGCGTTTCCTCTGATAAAAAGATACCAAATCCAACTCAACACAATAACAACACAACACCAACAAATCTGAGCACAAATCCACGCAAAAGTAAGTGAGAAATAAGTTATTCCGCGAGTACGGAAACTCAAATGCACGCGACACAGACCCCACACTAACAAGGGGCAAAGGCAAACTGACTGAATGAAGCGGGAACGCGAAGTCGCGAACGAACCGAACACGGACTCGCTAGCTCACTACGCTACAAAACATTTTGGCATTAACAGCGCCATCTATCTATTATAGAAAGTACCGCTAGGACAATCTACCAACTCAAGCATAACAAATTTGTACAAGTTACAACCGTCACTGAAATCAAATAAAATAGTTCAACGTTCTATTCATAGATGGAGTTACTCGTAGTTTTAATAAAAACAATAGCTATGATTTCAATTTGTAACTTATTTTAATTCGGCCATTTTAAATAATTAAACTGTTTTAATTTTTTAAACTACAACATAATAATAAGAGCATGTAAACCTGTGATATTATAAAAAAAAAGCTTTTTAATCTATCTATCAATATGTGTCAATCACATATTTTACAACTAAGACCCTGTTCACACGGCATTGTTTGCTCGTTTCACGTATTGATTGTACTGCAAAAAAACGTGTACTGCTTATACGTTTAAACGTATACGTCAAAAAATCGAATGAACTTTGACGTATTCGGTTTTTTCCTTCACTTTTCTGCGGCTATTCGTTTTTTACACGAATGATAATTTACCGTGTGAAGACCTGGGTGATTGTACGTTAAAAAACGAATACGTGAAAAAACGTGCAAACAATGCCGTGTGAACAGGGTCTGAGGCTAGGTAGGTAACTAATGTTTATCAGCACAGGCCAGTTGTGGCTGTGTTACCATAGTGCTATAAGTAACTAACTACTCAACATATGGCAATTTTTAAGTCAGAGAAGTTTTCTTGGATATTTTCAAGATTAGATCATGTTGATTGATCACTAAACACAAAAGATATTGTTATAAATATCATTTAATTTTACAAAAAAACATTGCATTCATATAGATAAGATTTTTACCAACTAGGGTAAAAGTATTAACATTATTTTAAAGATTGACAGATGGTAAATATAATACTTTCACACATAGATTGTCTTTGTTTATCTTTCACTTTGAATCATCTTCATCTTCAGTATCATTCTCTGACTCACTCGGAGGCCACATATCCCTATCATCTTTATCATTCTGCGCCAATTCCAAAAACTTAGCCTGGGCTTCTAAAACACTCTTGCTATCAGAACATGCTGTGTACATATCTAACGCTTCGGAATTCAACTCTAAAAATGCATGGCCCCATGAGAATTTTGACAAATAAAATTGAGCCTCTTTTCTATGTCCAGTTATAAACATAGCAGCTGCTAGAGCCTCGACACAGCTCAGTTGATAAGGCTTTCCATAGTTTATAGGGTTTGCTGCCACTAAAAATGGTAATAATCTTGGGTGGTTTGACTTCATCCTCGCAAATGGTGTCTCATCAATTTTAGCCCATGAACAATCTATAACAGCCAGTCCAAACTTTTCTATGATATCTTTATCGCTAGGACTGACACACTGAGTGCCGACCGGTGATAATACTAAGCCTTGGAAGCGCTGGCCAAGTTTCAGATTCTTTATCAAGTTGTGCCGAGAGAGTTTGCGTCCAGAACATTTCTTTGGATCACAGTGGTTTAAATCCCACATGCTGACGGGGAATGAGGCTTCTACGCCTTCACTTTCAGAGTCGCTGCTGTCGCTATCTTCGGAAGACTGTATACTTAACTCATTTAGAGTCTCTGCATAGTCTTTTTTCACATGTTGATTGGAACGTTTCCCGTGAATGGCACTTTTCTTGCCCGGTGCCATTCTGCTCTATATTACACTCAGGTTCTTTAACGGGGAAAAATATTTTGTTGGGTTATGTACCTATGTGTGTTTGAGTGAGACGAATGAGGTTTTTATTATTTCCTTTGATTTGAGATAGTCTTTACTTACAATGTGTGTGCTTGTGCTTCCTCAGAACTGTGCATAGGATTAGGGGGGACTAACAAGAGAGACAGTCAATAATTGCAGAAGAACTGAATTGAATGAAAGAAAACACAGTTTTTGGTTTGTTTTGATTCGCTTCGCACTGCGTGCGATTTGACAGCTGACGTCTGACATAACATTCAATAGAAAAATGTCAAGTGTGTGTGACGTTCGTTGACATAGAGTAATTATATAAGTACCTACTGCGTGATGGTTGATTGCAAGATGCAAGTTGCCAAGTTAATATTGTGAACAACTTTGTTTGTTTCCCTTATTTTTATACTTGTTGTAAATAATTAACTTGAACAATGGCAAATGCACAAAGAGTGCGAAGCAAAAAAAAAAACAACTACCTATTTTCCACGAGAACTTTTTACAAAAAAATGTCTAGATCAAAAAAAGAATTAAACTTCCTTCAGTCAGTTCTTTCATGTCAAAGTTTTCAAATAAATCAAAGTGAAATTACAGGTTTGTCCTGTATATTTTTATTTTTGCAAAGGTGATTTATTTCTATTCAAAATTGATTTTACAAGGGGAAGAATGAGCAGCGCTGGAATGGCGGGTAAGTTTAAATCGTTTTTTTTTTAATTCGTAACGTAACGTGTCAGCGATGAATGCGAGGTCTCGGATCTTTATTCTGTGGTCTCGGTAGATACGGTTCACCTACTACTACTAAACGTCTCTACCTTACCTAATTAAGAATTTCTAAAAGAAAACAAATTAGTTTGTAAAATGTAGTTTATGTTCGTTGCTACTGCTAGTTGTTAACCTACATTTATGGACCTACTTATGACCCACCTACTTTTGTATATTTCTGCATTTGGTACTTATAAATACGAGCGAGCAAGGTAATCTAGTCTAGGTACCTAGTTTGGCCCTAGCCAAACTAGGTAGACTATATAGATTATCTTGCTCATGCCCTTTTAGTATGCCCTTTTAATCATGACTATAAATGTTATGTAGGTATATGTGGGTAGGTAATCCTACTTAGTCATATTAAATATGACTAAGTAGGATTACCTACCTACCCACATACTTTTACATAAATGTACTTATAGTCATGCATGATAGCGTCTCGGCTGAATCACGTGAGCGTTGGTACCTATACCACCCTATAAGTACTCGTACCTACCTGTGCCTGCATACACAAAAATAAAAAAAAAATTACGCGGCAACTTGAAATTGAATGCCTAGAAAAGTAGAAATTATTTCTAAAAGCTTGACATTATTACTATTTTTATCAAACGGTTACCAGTGTACGATGATTGCTTGACTATAATTAATTATTTAGAAGCAATAATGGATGTGATCGATATTTCACGCGTGCGTGCGTGACAGTACTAGTCTGATGTCTGGCATTGTTTGGTCAGAAGTTAACGGTGACAGTCGACTTCCTAGGAACCTGCCTTCTTCTTTCTCGTTCTTCAAGTTGCCTGTGAAAGTTTGGAAGGTATGTCTGTCTATACGTTTAACCATTTATTCGTCCTAATCTAAGTAAAAAGTACCAAAAATACCAAAATAAGTACAACTATAATTAAAAGAAAGAAACAAAGTTTACGTAGGTAGGTACCAAGGACGTGATATAAGATGCGCTAGGCTTTTACTTGGGTAGGTAGGGTAGAACCTACGCACAGTACGCACGCACGTAGGTACCAAACAAAGAAGCTGTAGGTACCTTACCTAAGTATTTTGAAATAAGTATGCATAGGTTCTATAGGTAGGTAGGTACTACTAGACCCATATACAAAACTACATTGTCGACAACATCCGAGAAAATTTCTCGGATGTTGTCTTTAATTAATTAATTAAGTCTATCTATGCACCCCAAAATGTACCTACCTACCTTGCTGCACCTACCGTTTTGCGCTTGAAAAATACAAAAGATTTAATAAACACGGTGCTTTATCATTGTTCTATTTCCAAGAAAAGAATCAGAATCAGAATCAGAATCAGAAATATTTTTATTGCAAAAACTGTTGTACAATGGTAGGTCTTACATATTATTAGGTACAAGTTTAAACAGCTGTTATCCATTTCGGATGTGCAACGTTACAATAATACAAATAAATTAACCTAGACACAGGTAAATAGGTAGGTATATAAGTAAAATGCGAATTTTAAAGTAGGTATACCTTGGTAGGTACACAAAGATAATTCAAAATGACAAATAACTTGGCAACATTAAAAATGCAAATTTAGGGACCAAAATTAATAAAAGGTACTTAGTATAAATTAGGTAAGTAGGTATTTTTTCATTAGGAATCGATAATTAAAAATAAAATTGTGGTCATCTACCTATCAAAATACTCGTTTAAATTGTAAAAAACACTGTTTACTAGCCAATTTCTAAGCTGGTTTTTAAATTTATTTCCTTCAAGGACTTTAATATTGAACGGTAGCTTATTGTAAATACGGGCTGCTGAAATGAAGGTACCATTTGAGTACATGGCATTATTAATTTGGGGAATACAAATATCATGTTTATATTTTGATCGTAAGGAGTTGACTCGAAATGACTTTTTTTCAAAAAAATAATTAACGTTGTTTTTGACGAACAGACAAATTTCTAATATGTAAATACAGGTAAGAGTTAATAAATTTTCTTCCTTAAATATATGGCGTAAAGTTTCAGTGTTCTTCATATGATATATTGCACGCAGGCATTTCTTTTGCATTACAAAGGCTGATTCTAGATCTACAGAATTACCCCAAAAAATGACACCGTAACATAATTGAGGATAAACGAAACCATAGTAGGTTTGTTTTGCAATTTCTTTTGATGCAGTTGAGCTAAGTATGTATAATGCGTAGCAATATTTTGATAGTTTACTGTTAATATCGTTAATGTGAGCTTTCCAGTTTAGGTAACAATCTATTTTGAGTCCTAAAAAATTTGTTACTTTTATTTCATTTACCTTATTTCCCCTATTTAAAATGTTTAGCTTTATTTCTGGAGTTTTGTAGTTTCTAAATCTAATTAAATTTGTTTTGCTAATATTAATTTTTAAGTTTATCTTCTCCAACCAATCAACAATATAATTAAGGGTGTTATTTACTTCAGTTTCATATTCAATTGTAGATAAATTATGCTGTGGTATATAGACTGTTGCATCATCTGCAAACATGACACACAAATGTTTGGTTATTTTTGGTAGATCATTAATATATAATAAAAATAAAAGTGGACCAAGAATGCTGCCCTGTGGGACTCCAATAGTTACTAATTCAAATTTTGATTGTTTTCTTTCTACTGTTTTATTATTACTATTAAATGTGTCTATGATCGTAGACTGACACCTATTCTGTAGATAGGAAGTGAGTAAAGATAGAGCGGTTCCTCTTATGCCAATGCTTTCTAACTTATTCAGTAGAATCTGGTGTACTACGCAGTCAAAAGCTTTTGACATATCTAGAAAAAGTGCTACGCCATATGACTTATTATTAACATCTTCTAGAACTGATTTTAACATTTTGAAAATCGCTAATGTCGTGTTTTTTTGTTTTTGAAAACCAAACTGGTTGGGACTTAATATTTTATTTGTAATAATGAATGACTCTAACCTGTTGTAAATAACTCTCTCAAATATTTTAGAAAAGCTAGGTAGGATTGCTATTGGCCTGTAGTTTCCCATGTCTGTCTTTAAACCTTTTTTATGCAATGGTTTTATTAAACTTTGTTTTAGTAAATCCGGAAAACAACCATTTTCTAAGCATAAATTAATTATATATGCTAGAGGTTCAACCACAAAATCTGCCCCACGTTTAATTACTTGTATAGGAATGTTATCATATCCTGCACTTTTTTTATTTTTTAAACTTTTTATTATGTTATTAATTTCTTTCGGGTCAACAGGAAACCCTCATCACACTAATTTAACTTTGTTAAAGTAACTGCTATGGCGGAAATTAAAGGCAATTTCGATCGAGTGGGAGTTGCGTTGTGGCTTTTACATTAACAGTGTCACATCAATTCAATCTTTATGAAACCGTTTTTATACAAGGTAGGTAAGTAATAATATATCACGTAGGCTCAGACCAAATAAAAATCTGAGCACGTAGGTATAGGTATAGAAAAAAAGATCAACAAAGAGGATCATAAAGCCACAGACAACGTTCTAAATTCGTCCATGATAAAGCTTTGTAAAATAAAGCTTTGCTGGCGTTTGTCTGGACGTCTGGAGAGTCTCATTCACGGTGAGAAATTGTGTGTCCGTGTGAGATTATTTGCTCATTTTTTGGGTCTGTAGTCTGCACTGCACACACAGAACCCTTTTTTTGAGGACTTACCTAACTAGGTACCTACCGTTGTCTTGTTACGTACGTACGGCACTGCACGCGTCTTTGTCACTCATGAAAACAAAAGATGAAATTATTATGATCACGACTGTCAGTACTTTTCCGGTTCCAAGTACGTACTGACTCAGTACCTCTACCCAGTACCTTTCTTCATTTCTTGAAGCTAGCTTATTAGCTAGCTAATTTGCTAGCTATTTCTTCCTACTGGAAGAAAAAATAAACTCACGTGATTGGTTTGGTTGTCAAAAATAATTGTCTATCTCGTGATTGGCTAGATTGTCAATTGTCAAATCTAGCCAATCCGAGAATAGACAATTATTTTCTACGACCAATCACGTGCGTTTATTTTTCTTTCTATTAGCTCGCTTCAAGAAATGAAATAATAGTAGACATTTTTTTCAGTTCTATAGGTACTATAAGTAAATTTTTGATCTTCTTATAGATCTAAAATATGAGTGACAGTAGGTATCATGGAAAAATGTGATAGGTAGGTAGTTAGGTACCTAGTGTACCTACTAAGCACTTCGTGAGCCTCTATATCTATGTTTTGTTTACCTTGCTTGACTGACTAGCTAGCTTGCTTGAGATTATTACATTTTTTCCTTCACTGGCTGGATGCGTGGTGGCGCATGGCGTAGGCTTGGCTTGGCTCTGCTCTGACTAATTTGGTTTACCCGACCGTGACAGATGTTTGTTTGTAGGTAGGTATTTAAAGACGTTCAAACCATAGTAGGTACCTTACCTAGTGTACCTACCGATGTAGACCAAACACACAACAACATAGCGGGTACCTACATACCTACCTAAATAGTTTTTGACCCAGCCTAGATAACATGGAAAAATAATGCCACTTTTTATCCGGGTTAGTACCGTACCGATGAGCAAAGCTGCGGGCTTGAATTCAAATGTTTTGTAAAACAAAAAATCTTTATAGGAGTACCTACAAAATCAGACCAAATAAAAAATATTATAAATATTTTTTTTTTTTGGTCTGAGGAAAGAAAGAAAGAAAAATATGTTTATTTCATAGGACCTCAAGGATCGCTCGAAAATGTACAGTCTTAAAAACTAGTTGACTCTATTGCCTTGCTATTGAGGTCTGAGCCTACAAAAGATTAAGAGCGCAAAAGTCCTCGAAAGTTTGTTGAAAAACTGTTTTAATTTTCTATTATGAATAGGTACCTAGGTATATAGGCTACTAAAGTTTTTTGTTTGGTCTATATTTTAGATGTATTTAGTACTTATATAAGTAAATTTGTTCTTTCTTTGTTTAACGGATTTGGATTTTTGGATGTACCTAGGTAAGTAGGTAATTGATTATTATTATAATTGATTAGTACGGACATTGAAATGTACTAGGTAGATACCTACCTATATCTATATCAGATAGCTTGCCCGTAGAATAAAAGAAGGACACTAGAAAGAAATAAGTACCTTCCTACTTAGGTAGGTACTTAACAATTAGGTACTTATATTTTTTATTATGCCATAGATAGAAGCAGCAATAAAATCATGTGAACAAACACCTGAATACCTAATCCATATAGGTATTTCTAAGTTACTAGGGTCTAGGCTCGTGAGAACGGAAGGTACCTATCACACCAGCCAGACGATCGATCGGCAGAAAAGTGAGGACGAACGATTGTCCATTTTGTGCACCAACAATATACCTACCTAAGTACCTACCTACCTTATTGTTTCAATTCAGTGTTATCAAATACAAAAAATAAAAAAAGCCTTCAATGAATGATTGATAGACGGCGCCCTCTGGCGGGGGGCGCTCGTAACTGCATAACTCTTGCTACTCAATAAAATGGATTCTCAAATCATTGATCCCGTGTCAGACCTTTGACAATTCTTTTGGTTCTGTTTGTACAGTCACTAAGCTTCGTGTTAGGTTGGTGCTCAAATGGGAACCTTTGGTGCCTAGGTACCTATAGCCTATAGGCAGAAAAATAAACGCACGTAATTGGTCGTAGAAAATAATAATTGCCTTTCTAGTGATTGGCTAGATTTGACAATTGTTAATTGATTTGACAATCTAGCCAATCACGAGAAAGACAATTATTTTCTACGACCAATTACGTGCGTTTGTTTTTCTTCCTATTAGCTCGTTTCAATAAACGAAGTACCTATAGGTAGGTAGGTAGGTACCTTACCTACTACACTACAATACGTACGTACATAATAGGTACCTATGAAAGCCAAAACCAGATTTATTTTAAATATTTTGATATTTTTGATAACCTTAGCTTAATAAATGTTTTTAATTTCTATTGTACGTTCTAGGATTAAATCTACACTGGAAATTGTACTAGTAGGTACTTACATAGTTATTGATAAATAAAGAATTTTTGAAATTGAATTGATTACCTACCTCCATTGTTAATAATGAAAATTATTGAAATGAAAGCCTTTTTCCAATAAAGGTATGTACCTATCTAGGTACATACCTATAATAATAATGAATGTACTGCTAAATAATGAAACGTATACTAGGTATCGATCACTCGTCATGGCATGGTAACCAAAAGACGTGCGTGTCACGTTTAGGTTATTATAAACTAAATTGGGTGTTTGTAGGTAGGTGACCCAATTAGGCAACCCTGTTTGCAGTGGTTCCGAAACTTTTTAATCTTGCTACCCTCTGTTGCTTCTAGGATAGTTATTTATTTAATGATTATTTATTTATTTATTTACAATGATTATTTACAATATTTACAATGATACAACCACAGATAAAATAATAAGGTCTTGCCTGCAATCAAAAATAAGGAACTCCATCTAGTGCTAATATTTTTGATGGCAGGCAAGACCTAAACACTGCTAGGGGGGCGCCGCAAAATCAAACACAAAAAAATAGCCCGAAGAAAAACAGGAGTGAAATTAATGTTCTAGATGGACCATCTGTACCTACACATAGTATTATTTTATCTGTGATAAAACTAAATACTCCAGTTAAACCACACAATGTTTCTAGCGACCTATTTATTTTTATTTTTGATAGGTAAGTAGGTAGGTACTTACTTACGTAGGTACGTCGCCAACAAGACCATCGGCCCAACACCAGAAGGAGTGGCAGAAATTGGAGGAGGCCCACACCCAGCAGTGGGTTGACACAGGCTGAAAATGATGAATGATGAAGTTGGTTTTTACACAAAGGATAATAATTATTATTTCAATTGTTTCAGCCTGCTTCAACTACGACACCTCGGAGGTCCCGAAAGGTGAAAAAAACATCATGGATCCTGGAGGTAAGTAACGTCATCAATCAGAAATATTTTATACTTACTCATTATTTATGTAAGTAGGTACCTACCTACTTACATACCTTTATAGTTCACTTAGGTAGAGGTAGGTATGTAGACATGATCTTTATCCACCAAGCCGACAGAAGAGGCCCTACCTACACTGAGGCGAGTGGAAGAAAGGTAGACTAGGGAGGCTTTGCCCAGCATTGGGATCCGTACCTATTAATCTTTAGCACTATCAGCGCATTGTAGAATGCGTGCAAGCGGTGCAAGAGTCAATAATATCTAGCTATGAAAATTTCCCAGAAAATGTATACTTACTTACATACTTAGTAGGTACATTATTAAAATCACGCCTCTTTCCCATAAGGGTAGGCAGAGACCACGAATGTAATGAGTGTGAATGAGGCAAAAGAGGTGTATCAGGATCGTAGCAAGTTTAGAAAATGTATAGGTTTGTAACCCGCTTAGGTGTAGTTGATAAGCATAGGCGGGTCCCCCCCCCCTGCCTGGGGAGTAATTATGCAAATACCTATGGCTGTGTTGTGTAGTGTAGCAAATTACTCATTATACGCCTAGGATAATACACGCATTGTGCAGGTAACTCTAAAGTATCATTATAGGATATACCTACTACCTACTGGGGGTCTACTACAACAATCGTCGAAACGTTCCCGCATTCATCGGAAAACCGTACCTAGGTAGGTAGGTACTTCCAAAAGAATCGGATGCCGAAATTACCTACGTTTTACGACTTTGGTAGTAGCACGCACGCACGGCTATATACAGAAATGCGGGTTTTTGGTGAATGCGGGTAAATAGTAGATTGCTATACAAGGGGGCAAAGGCACTTTTTCTATGCACGAGATGGTTTATCGCGCGAGCGTCAGCGAGTGCGATAATAGTTCGAGTGCATAGAAAAGCCTTTTCCCCGAGGTAAGCACTCTGCTTTTCATTACGAATATAAGGAAATTACCCAAAAAATAGATGAAAATTTAAATTTCACACACAAAAATTAGCTATCTCGCTTTTTTTTTTTAAATCGACTAGTTTAATATTGACTAAAAGCAGCTAACGATGGCATGGCATAGCTGCGTTCCAGATTTAAAAAAAATACTGACTGGTAGAATGGCTATAACAGTAGTAGGCATTCTACCAGTAATTTTTTTTTGATGATGAAAAAATTTAATAATAAAATAAAATAAATAAATATAATATAATTAATGCTAGAGAAGCACAAATTCGTGCAAGAGAGACATAATATCTAGCATCTGATTGAGTTAGAAGAACTTGAACACTAGCATGCATCGACATGCCACAAAAGAAATGTCAAAAATGAAGTTGACATTTGACAGTTATTTACTTTCCTGCCCTAGGGCAGGAAAGTACTTGTTTTCCCTAGGGACAGAAAATGCTACTTTGAACCCTATAATCAGGCAACTTCGTGCGTACTTTCCGTGTATGAGTAATGAAAAAACTATTTGTCTATCTATCTATACATATAACTTTCATAAAACAGGTGAGAAGGTACCTAGGTAATTTGACAATTAAAAGTAACATGTTGTAGGCATGGCATGGCATCACGCAAGGGACTCACGCCATAGGACATCTATCACTCACACACCCTAGATAGGCTAACGAGCTGATCACCTTTACGCCTAAATTACGACAGACTGACAGCTAAGGGGTTCCGTATTTCTTAAACAGTTTAGGAAATCATCGTGAGGAAACGATAGGTACAATACAGTCAGCCCCATACGTATTGACCATTGTCTTTCCTGCGTATCTGGTAGGCTAAGCTGAGAATGAGATAGTGAACAGTGTATCACATGCAGGTACCTAATAAATATTTTTGTTGTAAAATGTGAAGAAGACCTAAGTCCTTTTAAAACATGAATCATGAGAAAGCCACCTATCTAATGACCAATATTACCTTTTGAATAAAGCAGTAAATTTAGAACTCCTCGTACCCTCTGACCAAAAAAAAAAATTTTTGTCTTTTTTTTTTCCCTTCCCAATTTTTCCCAATAAATAAATAAATAAATAAAATAATAGTTTTCACCCAATAATGAAGAATTGGACAATCATACTTTTCTGATATGATATTCAGAATGCTGTTGTGACTGCCCCTGACTCTGCTCAATAAAGGTTCGCGCACATTATGCCGGGCCGCAGCGTGTCGGGGACTCGGGGCGGAGCGCAAAAATCCGCTCAAATCGCTTTAATACAATTTGTATGAATTATCGCACACTGTGCCGGGCCGCAGCGGCTCGCATTAAAGGTTCGAGCACATTATGCCGGGCCGCAGCGGGGCGGAGCGGCCCGCAGCGCAGCGCAAAATGTTTACCTAGCACATTAGTGACGGGCCGGGTCACAGTGCATTGACGGATTTTGAGTTCAGTGTACTGCCAGAATTTGCATGCAACTGTGAAATTTGGATGCAACCAATCCGCTAGCTATAGCACACTGTTGACGGGGCGCAGCGGGGCGGGGCGGGCCGCATCGCACGGACGAGAATCCGCCTCGCATTAATGCGAGCCGCTGCGGCCCGGCACAGTGTGCGATAATTCATACAAATTGTATTAAAGCGATTTGAGCGGATTTTTGCGCTCCGCCCCGACACGCTGCGGCCCGGCATAATGTGCTCGAACCATAATGCGAGGCGGATTCTCGTCCGTGCGCAAAAATCCGCCCCGCTGCGCCCCGTCAACAGTGTGCTATAGCTAGCGGATTGGTTGCATGCAAATTGCACAGTTGCATGCAAATTCTGGCAGTACACTGAACTCAAAATCCGTCAATGCACTGTGACCCGGCCCGTCACTAATGTGCTAGGTAAACATTTTGCGTCGCGCTGCGGGCCGCTCCGCCCCGCTGCGGCCCGGCATAATGTGCTCGAACCTTAAGGAAACTATTCGTTATATCTAATTGCTGCGAACCCGTCCACCCGAGCATCCGCAAACATACCCGAAGCGGAACAGAAACGAGGCAAACCCACCAGCATTCTGAAGATGTTATTACCTATATTGAACTCGCAGGGCGCTTAAACCCTGGTCTGGTTCGGCTCTAAAGTACCTACTTACTTAATTATCTTTCTTTGACCCAACTTGAACGATCAAACTGTTGACCAAGGTTTCGTGCCCAAAAATAATGACTGCTTATCGTCTACTGAAACAACCTATTCTATTCATTCAGACGTCTCATTGTTTAGTATCTGTTGCCATAGTCGCCAATGGGTTTGAATAAATTTATAATCTGTAGTTTTTAAGTTAAGTTTTCCGAGTTTTCGTCTAAACGGCAGGAAGCTGTCAGTTTCCGAACGAAATTTTCACAGTCGGCAAGATGGCGATTATTCGCGATTTTGGTGTGAGCGGACTGAGCGGACTTATTAAAGTAATAGTTGAGTGAGAAAGTTTTGTTAAAGTGGTGTTAGTTAATTATTGTAATTAAAAGATTAGTTTTTTTGTCAAGTTTGTCATCGCATGACGATATATTTACCGGTGACAATCTATAAACATTACTCGAGTAGGTACACTAGGTACCTACCTACCTACCTAATAAACCCCAAAAAATTCAAGAAGAGTTTTCATTACCGCCGCCCGCGCTGCCAACCATCACAGTACCTATCTATTTACCCGTGAGACTCATCTCTGTGTCCATAAAAAAAGCATTAAGTTGCTTAGTTTGGGTACCTAGTCCCAGATTTCCCATTCCAATTTGCTTACACTAGGCATGCATGCATGACGCTGTTTAAATTATCCAAGGATACCTATTTTGTTTTTTTATTTATTGCGACGAATTGAAATGCAGGGTCAAGAAAGCTGTCAGCCGCTCGCTACCTGTTTTAAAAACCATCTGCATGCTAATCTGCTTTACTGCATTGTCTGTTTTTCTCCGGATCAATACTTTCTGGAAGCCTTCCAAATTGTTTCAAAATTATTGAGAATTGCAATGTACCTACCTACCTAGGTACCTACTTTTCTTCAACTTTTTTATGAACTGGTAAGAAAATTTAAATCTACTTTTCTTTTGATTTTATAAATTCAATTAATCACCTCTTTGCCTTGAGTTTCATAACTGTTTTATTTTCTAGGCTAGTCAGTCATCACAAAACGGTGACCGAAGCTGTTGCATTCTAGGTAACTCAACAAATCATACCTACCTACCTACGTTACGTACCTAGTTGACTGGGGGGCACACTCCTCTTTATTAGCGTCTTTATTTAGTCTCCTTCACTCTTCACCGGGTTCTTTGCTCGATTGCCTGGCCTATCCCTCATACCTACCTATCAAAAGAATAATTACCGAACCCAACCCACCTCCCTCCCTGCCCCTGCCTGGCTGGCTCCCGGCCGGCTCCCTCCCTCCCCTCAGTCAGTCGCCAGCCGATCCCCAAGGCTGTAGCACGCGTTTAATTCATCCTTTGTGAAATGTTACGCCGTTGAGCCAAAAAACACGTGTTATTTTTTGTATCTAGGAAGTGAACACTGGTGCTGTGAAACATGTATCACGGTAAACCGCACACTAACTCTTTTGGTAAGTGCTTTTGTGTTTTTTCCGTACCTACGTTCTAGTAATGCTAAGGATTCGTTGGGGAACTTGGGGATTGGGATTTCGTCGGCTTCGCGAAGTTTCGTTTTTTCGTGGATCCTTTTTTTTGTAAAGCTTCGTGGTATTAAATATAACTTAGGTACTTAGAGGTTATTTACTTAAATCTAAGGAAATAAATCTGTCATAGGTTTCTGTGCCTTTTACGCTGTACCTACTTACTGCGTCGTCCGTCAGTGAAAAACAAAATGAGGGGACCTAATTGTGTTTTGTAGTCCTGTCAAGGCAAGGTCACACTCGCTTGTCGTGGCGTGGCTGATGTGAGGCAGAATGCCAAAGCTTAATCAATGAATGAACATTCACACACAGCTTTTTCGGGGGTCGATAACCATTGCAGCTTGTCAACATCAAGTCGACGTGAGTAGGTACCTATCTATAGGTAGGTAGGTACCTACCTACCTAGGTGCCTATCTAAGATGTTATCTAACCGGCTAAACTAACTAAAACGTTTCTTTCCTAGGTGGTGGGTTATTTCATTCTTGTTTTTTCTCTGAAATTACAGCAACCTTTCCGTATACCTATTTTGAATTGGTGCCTGTCATTACCTATTAGGTACCTAGTACCTAGGTAGGTATGTAGGTAGTAATCTGTGCTTTCATTAATAATAGAATAGTCGTCTTTATCGTCTATCGATTTCCAACCAAACACTTAGAAATTACCTACTTAGGTAGGTACTTGGATGGAATGACTTGATAGATAGATACCTACCTATTGTGTTTACTGTCTTTCGGGTCCTAAAGCGTATTGTTATAATGCGTAGGTAGGTCTTTATTATTGAGAAAGCACAAACAAATTTCAGAAGGTTGACCTCTAGATTGTCAATGTCTCTCTCTGCGTAGCGTACCTAGGTACCTAAGGCAGTACCTACAAGCCGTTCACCTATCTATCTTACCTATGTACGTACCTTTATCTATCTATCTTAGGTACCTATAGGTAAGATAGATTAGTAGGTACCCATGGTTCATGACGAGCTTACCTACAAATTTCCGTGATTGCGTGCAGAAAGCCTGCAAGGACCTTGTGTTTTAATAAGTAAATTATACCTACTTACCGAATAGGCAGGTAGGGTAGAGTAGGTGGGTAGATATACCTAGGTAGGTAGGTAGTACCTATACTTATAATAAAAATATATTCATGATAGGTACCTACTTATTTATACTTATGATATACCATTAAATCCGTCGGTACCTTTATCTACCTAGGTACTAGGTAGGTAGGTAAATATACTAGGTACCTACCTTCAGCTACCTGGGCAATCTTTTTTAATGTCCATAGACCAGAGGTACCTACCTATATCAGTTTGAGAACCTTTGAACAGTCAACGGTTGTCATAAAAAAAATATTATTTATTATTGAATAAATTAAGTAGGTAGGTAGGTACTTAAATATTATCATAACTGGTAGGTTGGTAAGTTGTTAGGTAGGTACCTACCTACCTGGGTAATGAAAGCTGAATGGGTTCTCATTGTTTCTACCTAAACGAATGAGAGTAATGAACTCGAAGCACGCAAGCGTATTAATTCCATCTCTCAGACCAAATAAAAAATATTTTTTATTTGGTCTGAGTTCTATCTAGGGACCATAAAATGTAACAATTCACTCGCAGGCCAGAGAAAGTTTCTGATTTTCCATACAATTTGATTAAATTCACACTAAGCCCACTAGATGGCACCGAGTGTCATACATAATAATAAAGTGATCGGAAAATTAGGAAAATAAATTACTAACCTACTTTCTTATCCTCTTTTTTCATCTACCTAGGTACCTACCTAAATAACTTTCAATAGGTACCTATACAAGTTGATTTTCCCTAGTACATACCTACAAATTACTAATGACCTATAGGTACCTAAATACTTAGCTAGTTCGGTTCTTGTCTAGACAGTAGGTATTAAACCATTGCAAGCATTGCAATGAACTCTGCACGCGACCGATTGTTTACCTTATTTTAAAGATTTGTTACCTTGACAAAGACATTTTATCCTATTACAGTAAATTATATGAGACAGACTGTTAAACATGCCCTTTTTTGCACGAATCGTGTCAGTATGTAATGTACCCATTGTTGGCGTTGGTATCGTGCATCACACTAAGATACAAAGGCCCTACTTGTGGCTCTACTAACACTTTACTGGTAGCATAGACAAAGACGAAAATAGAACTGTTGTCTGTGCTACCAGCACAGCCATTGCAGCACAGTTCTAGCGAGGATAGTTAAACTAGCTGTACTTTGTCCTGGATTTTTAATAGGCCGTAGGTATAGGCCGCGGCCTAGGGGCGCCAGATTTTGCTGCGAATTTATGGGGCGGCGGAAATTTAGTGGCCTACACCACCCTACACACATAAAAAATATAATATACTTTCATCTTGATAATACCTAAATGGCAATATAGTAAATTATTATTCAATAACCGTGAAATTGGACCTTCACAGTCGCATGGCACAGGCCTCAGTCTGCCAGCTCCAGGGTGGATGAGGAGCTGATGCAGAAGAGCACCCGTGCTCTGTCCTCGGCCACGGATCCCCTGGAGAAACTCCGTCTGTTGTGCCTCTCGCGTGGCGCCTCGGGCATTCTTGGACTTAGCAGGTTTGTGCATTTGTTTGTGTCTTCTGATATTTCTCCACAGATTCACTGTTTGTATAAATTTTGTACACAGCGGGATAGATATTAGAGCCTAGGTAGGTAGATAATTTGCGTCACGTAAAAAGAACGATGTCGGTAACGGGATGGGGTATGTTTGCGCATGGGTCACTCGCTCACGAACCAATAGCACGCGTTAAATCAATTTTGTGAAGTGCGCCGCGCCTTAGGTCTTAAAATGTTCGACCACCACAAAAGGAGTTAGGAGCGCCTAAACCATAGCTAATCCATAGCTTTCATAGTTTGAGACTAGTAAATAATATGCTGTGTTAGAAATATCCCTCAATGCTATTGTCTTTGTTTCCAGGATCTTCCGTCGCATGGACCATGACGGCGGCAAGCAATTGGATCAGGAGGAGTTCCTCTACGGCATCAAGGAGACGGGCTTGGAGCTCAGCAGGGAGGTACTAACACCATTTAACCTCATTTTAAACCTTTATTGAATCTCACATTCAAAACTATCGTGAGTTGTACCACTGTTTACAAAAGTAAAGATACTTAGGTTACGCCACAAAAATCAAACACCAAAAATAGCCCGACGAAAAAAGGAGTCATTTCAATGTTCAAGACTAACCAGTGGTTGTACTAGACATTATTATAGTCACACGGATCAGTGTGAGACGCGCCCGTGAGTGACCATAAACAAATTATACTTACCTCTTTATAATATTAGTATAGATAGTATAAACTAGATAGTAAAGATGTAAAGCCTGAGTTTGATTGAATGAATACTTATAGACTTGTACTTCTACTTCCAGGACGCTGAGGAGTTGTTCCGCTCGTTCGACACGGACAACAGCGGGACTATCAGCCTCAATGAGTTTCTCATACACATCCGTGTAAGTATTACACAAAAACATCGATAACAAGCAAGTAGTTGAATAATATTTAATAAAAAGAAAATAAAAATCTTTATAGGAGTTAGGAATTCGGCAGGATTCGAACTTGCGATGATACAAGCGGTCGTCCTATACGCGGGCTGCCAGTTACCAACTCAGCTAATGTAGCCTTAGCGAGGTCGAAACTAAAAAAGAAGACCTATGTGTGGTTTAACTTAACACAGTATAAAAATCTCAATAAAAGCTACGACTCCGACAGGATTCGAACCTGCGATGATACAAGCGATCGTCCTTATCGCGGACTGCTCTCAGCACCGATGATTGCCACCTACAGGGATACTAGGGAACTAATATTAATATTTTTATTAAGATTTTTCAATTTATCTTTAACTAGCGACCCGCCCGGCTTCGCACGGGTCCAATAATTTTACATATAAACCTACCTCTTGAACCACACTATCTATTAAAAAACCGCATCAAAATCCGTTGCGTATTTTTAAAGATTTAAGCATACAAAGGGACATAGGGATATAGGGACAGGGAAAGCGACACTGTTCTATACTATGTAGTGATTGTATGTTTCGTCCAGCCTCCGATGTCTGAGTCCCGGCGTGCGATCGTAGAGCAAGCCTTCAAGAAGCTGGACAAGACGGGAGATGGACACATCACTATTGACGATATCAAGGGCGTGTACGCAGTCACTTCTAACCCAAGGTAACACTTTAATACCTGTGATACACGAGACTATAAACATTTACTTGGAGCCTTCAAGAAGCTGGACAAGACTGGCGATGGACACATCACTATTGACGATATCAAGGGCGTATACACAGTCGCTTCTAACCCAAGGTATAGGCCGCGCCATGTAAAAAGAACGATGAGGGGAACGGGAGGGGGTATGTTTACGCATGGGTTACTCGCTCACGAACCAATAGCACGCGCTAAATCAATGGTGTGAAGTGCACCGCGTCACCACTCCACCAATCACACGTAAGATTCCTCGCCTACTGTGCAGCTTTTCCCCTCAGCGTTCTACTTACGTGGCGCGACCTATACTATAACTGAACTTATGCGGCTAGTTTCTGGCTACGAAATCTAGGGCTGTAAGAGATATAGAAACGGCCTAAAAACTCCGTCACCAGAGTTGACCACTTGCCCGAACGATATAATAATAAGCTATATTTTATCCCGGTAGTTTAATTAGTTCACCCGTGCAAGGACGGGATGTGCTGCTTGCTAGCCTACTACACTTAATATTATAAAGAGGTAAGATTTGTTGTTTGTTTGTAACGAATAGGCTCCGAAACTACTGGACTGATTTTAAAAATGAATCGCAAAATGTGTTGGTAAGCGCATAACTCAACAACGCCTGGACCATTTTGGCCAATTCTTTTTTTAAATGTTGAAGTTCGTTGAAGTTCAAGGATGGTTTTTACGTCGAGAGAAATTCGAATAATTTCCGGGATAATCCCGATATTCCCGCGGGAACGGGACCTACGCGGGTGAAACCGTGAGGCGCAGCTAGTAAAACTATAAAACAGATACAAAACACATACATTTAGTACCTACATTTGATTTTGTTACAGATATATGAGCGGTGAAGAGTCTGCGGATTCGACTATGACGAAGTTCCTCGCCACCTTCGAGCACGGAGGCACTGTGGACGGAAAGGTACCTAAATATATAAATAAAATAAAAACCTACATACATATCCTTGGACATTCCACACAGCGTTATCTAGTCCCAAGCTAAGCAACTTAATGCTTGTGTTATGGTAACCAGATGACTTATATTTGTAAATACATACATATTATAGATAGAAAACACCCAGACACGAAACAAATATCTGCAGAACGTACAAACATTTGTCCCGTAACGGGGATCGAACCCGCAACCTCCGCGTCTCAGCCAAGCCTTCGCCCGCTGCGCCACAGAGGTCATACCTCTTGAATCACTCTATCTGGTAAAAAAACCGCATCAAAATCCCTTACGTAGTTTTAAAGATTTAAGCATACAGCATATAGAGACAAAGGGACAGAGAAAATAAATAAATATAAAAATAAATAATGCTGCTCCGATTCCAAGTACCTTGGTTCACTTCTCCAACACGACGGCAATATTGACCGGGACATTAATAACAGGATGAATGCGGGATGGATAAAGTGGCGACAGGTCTCAGGGACGGTATGCGACCCACGAGTGCCCCTTAAACTTAAGGCGTAAATTTATAAGACCTGTATGGATCGGAGAGTTGGGCAATGAAGAAGACTGATGAAGGGAGAGTGCATGCTACTGAAATGCGTATGTTAAGATGGATGTGTGGAGTGACGCAAATGGATAAAATAAGAAATGAGTGTGTAAGGGTAAGTTTGAAAGTGGCGCCTGTGACTGAAAAGGTGAGGAGTGCCAGATTAGCATGGTATGGTCATGTAATGAGGAGGGATGAAAGTCATATAACTAAGAAAGTTATGAGAATGAGTGTGGATGGACATACAAGTAGCGGATGGCCGAGGAAGAAGTGGATGGATTGTGTGAAAGAGGATAATATGAATGTGAGAGAAATGAATTCGGAGTTGACGAATGCTAGAGATGAATGGAAGAAGAAAACATGTTGTGCCAACCCCACAAAGCTAGTGTGGGATAAGGGCAGGGGAATGATGAGTGAGTAGTGATGAAGATAAGGTTTAAAATGATACTCATGACAATAAACCTGCGCCGCTTTCCTTCCATCTCGGTATTAGTTGAGTCTTACCTATATTATAATGTGCTGTGATGCGTAGGATTTGTTTCTACTAGTTTTTTAAACAATTATCTTGTTTCAGGTGACTTTGGAGGAGTTTATGAACTACTACAGCGGTCTCAGCGTCTCCATTGACAACGACTGTTATTTCGATCTCATGATGCGCCAGGCATTCAAACTGTAAACAGCACTACATCTAGACAAATGACCTAATAAGCGAAACGAAAGCGCTAACGAAAACTGGCTTTAGATGTCACATTTGTGGTATACCTAACCCATATCATTCTCAGTATCTTTAACCCTTTATTTCGCATCGTGTTGGAGCTGATACACTCAAAACAAAAAATTATTTCTCAAAAACTAAA
The DNA here is from genome assembly GCA_947086425.1 of Xanthorhoe spadicearia. NCBI lineage: Eukaryota > Metazoa > Arthropoda > Insecta > Lepidoptera > Geometridae > Xanthorhoe > Xanthorhoe spadicearia. Next base: position 2,753,017 of record OX352200.1, read on the forward strand.
CAATATTTGATTGAAATAACTTTATTGTATCATATGGAATATTATTGGCATCTTATTTTAAAATAATGAAGACATCCACTTTCACCGTTTTTTTATAAAATACAAAATTATGAAGCCACCCCGATAAGGCCGAGGACGCTTGTTACGTTTTTATTCATTATATTGATGATATTTTATATTTCAACAATATTACATCAGATATTGTTTGTTAGTAATTGTCTTCAACTGAATCATCCGTAATTGGCATAAGATTATGTTTTGTTTTGATTTAGTTTATAGTTTTAGATGTATGTATCACCCGTAATACAACGCGCAACATACGGTAAACTAGTTCTACTACTTGATGTATTACGGGTGTTACGCTGCGCAACTACTAAAAAACTGGCTACATGATTAATTTCTCATTTTAGCCCTTGTAAAGGTTATTGAACCTTTCTATAGACTGATACAGGACTTCAACAACATGAGTAGTACAATTATTTCAAGTATTGTTGGTATTATAGACAAACGCGATTATGAATGGAGCAGGTTTTCATAGAAAACATGGGGTCATTTGAAACCTTTATAGAAGCATCACAGTTCCGGGGTTTAAATTTCAATGCTTCTAAACAAGAGTTTCACTTCGGCTCCAGGTTCTTCAAAAGAGTATTTCCAGCACCAAATTCAAATCACATGAAAAACATTGTCAAGAAACTAGTTCATTTTCCGTCAGGATTGCGTTCCATTATCTCTCTCACCTAGGCTGTTATTGGAATTCTTCAGCACCTATAAAAAGGAAAAACCTTTCCTAGCTCAAGTAGACCCTAGACGACAAAGGGCTTCCACTCTGACCATCTTAGTGAGTAAAAGTAGGATGCCATAAGTTACCATCAGGCAAACAGTTGTGAGCACAGCCTTTTTCATGTTTGCAGTCTAAAAGTTAAGAGGGGCTGCTGAAATTTCCCAAACTGTCCTTGCAAGGTGTACTCTAAAGTTGGCTCAAGTTCTAACGCGTTTTTTCTGGGGCTTCTGCCAGTTAGGAGTAGTCCTGATCTCCTGAAAGACTGCTTTAGTGCACCTGATCTTGAAAAATGGTGTTTGCTCAGACCTGTTCAATTATAGGCATCGCCATCACCTCCCACTACTCCAAAATAATGCCATTATTAGCAACCAGCACTTGAGGCACTATTTGGAGGAGCACCAGCTAGTAAATGTCCGACAGTACAGGTTTCTTTAGGGTCATAGAGCTGTTGATATTCTGGTTGTCCTCACCCATTGATGGAAGGAGGCAGGTACGCCTACAATATTGTTCAAGCAAATGCTCCTTGTGGCAATATAGAGATAGCATAGACTATCTTCCCGTATATCATGAACGTGGGAGGTGCTGATGCTGTAAATAAGGATAGGGGAATGTTCTTTGGGTGAAATTTTACCGGCATTTGTGATTTTTGGCAAAGAAAAACAGTTTTTAAGACTTTGTTTTAAGTAGAATTTTCCTATTTTTCATTAAATTATGTTATTATTGTAATTTGAACCAAAAAACATTTATTTTTTCAGTATTTGTATTATTTATTTAGACCCCTGAAAAGGGCAATGTAACAAATACAATACGCTCCTTCGATGTCCTACTTCTCTGTATGTTGCGCAACGTAACATATTTGATACATACAATAACTCAAAAACTATAATAGTACGATTTTTTTAATTTATATTTTTGACATCTATATAAACCCTGTATCCATATTATTAACGAAAAATATTAAAAACAAAGAAAAAAAATCTTGGTCGTTAAAGGGTTAACAAATACCAAAGAATAAATCTCTAGAGTAGCTGCTTATATATTATTTGAATTATAATTAACTAATAAATACCTACATGCTTAGTTTAATGATGGCCTAAATTTGTTTTAAATATATTAAATATTTAAATTAAAGAAAATTGGTCATACGTGATCAAAAAAATATCGCCAGTCTTCATTTATCATTTGATTTATGCCAAGAATCTTGATTAAATAAAATCTTGGAAGACTGTCATTGTTATAAGCTCTATCTAACCTAAAACTTTGAAAGTTCTGAATCACTATATTTACCAACATTGGTAATGGTTCTACTGATTCCTGCGCTTTCGTATCGTTTTGACATTTGTCTAGAGGCAAGGCTCACACTACATGGTTCAGTTTTTTGATCCACATTGTGATCCATGGTTCAATAAGATTCACTTTTAGCAAATTGGTCGAACTACATTTATGTATGCCTCTTTAAATTCCGTAAAGTAACGAAATAGGTAACAAAGATCTGGTTAAATACTGAATGATTTTGAAGAAAAAGTACTACACAAGTAAGAGATAATATTCAAAAGATCCGTCTGATAAATTGGTAGTTACTATTTTTTCAAGTTATACAATGTCTTTCGCAACCTTACCTATTCACGTGTAAAATATATATATTTGAATCTGTCTGCATCAATGAAATAATCAACTGCTCTTGAGTTAAATATAAAAAATAAAATACATACCTAACATCTTTTATATTTTTTATATTGATCTCAGTCGAATTATCGAAATAACTGAATATCCGAGCCACTTGTCTAGAGGTACTTGTGTAATGACTCATGGTTCAACTATACTTCATTTCTTGAAGCGAACTAATAGGAAGAAAAATAATCTCACGTGATTGGTCGTCGAAATTCATTAGATTGGCTAGATTTGATAATTGACAATTGATTTGACAATCTAGCCAATTACGAGATATACAATTATTTTCGACGACCAATCACGTGCGTTTATCTTTGTTCCTATTAGCTCGATTCAAGAAATGAAGTATAGTGGATCAAAATGAACCACAGAATGACCATTGAATGCTTTGTTTGCTTTGCTTACGTTTGTGACTCACCAACTCACTCACGAACAATGTACCGTGCACCATTATAATGATCTTCTTTAATTATCTGGATTGTATATTCATTTCCAATAAATTATTATTTTATTATTGCAATTGTGTGTTTTTGAATGACCTTACTCTTTTAAAGCGGCTACACACGACCCTAAAATCACTGGCAATGTCGAGACAGTGAAATCGGGGCTGAATCGGCGATAAAATTGTCTCTACTCTACACACGTCCTTGCCTGTCAGTACGTAACCGACCGTGCTACAGACTGCTCGTTTTTCCGAAATGCCGCCGACGCTCTCAAAACAGCAGAAAATAGGAATTGTCTTGGCACTTACTACGGTGCCACCTAAACAGAGACGAAAAAGGAGGATCTGGGTTAAAAACTGGTTAATGAAACGCCATGAATTAAGCCACATGAACGTCATGAGACATTTAGAAGCAGATGATTTCAGAAACTTTTTAAGAATGGATATTGAGTGTTTTGAAGAGCTCCTCAATATGGTGACACCATTTATACAGAACCATTTATACAGACTGCGCAAAAATCAGTCCTGATTTCGCATCGTCCCTGAATCGTGAGCTCGCCCGTAGCGATTTAGGGACGATGATAGGGATTTATGATACGATCTAGGGTCCTCCCCACCACTGTCCCGATATTGCCAGTGATTTTAGGGTCGTGTGTAGCCGCTTTTACGTACATAATTAATAAGTTGTTAGGTAGGTACTGAACTTTTAGTAAGAGGGCTTTGTCACGTCTTTTTTTCGTAAAAAGTAGGTTGACAACCATTAGGTACCGATAGGAAAAAAAACTAGGTACCAGGAAAATATTATTCAAGGTTACTACCTATAATAATAATGTAGATAATGGCGGTGATTCGGCGGGGTACTGACTATCTAAAAATACGTAATTTTAGAACTGTCACTCAGACGGTCTATTTGATTTGAACTGTAGTGTGAACGAAATAAGAGCTCTCGAATTTAGGAATTTTTAGTTAGTCAGTGCCCCGCCGAATCACCGCCAATATAGGTATATACCTAAATTTATATACAGAAACGAAACTAATAAATACCTATTTACATAACTGTACAAAATACAAATAGAACCAGTTGAGCCACCTAAGGACCGTTGCAAACGGTCTATAGGTAGCTCAACTGATCCAAACCACTGCCATGTAGATTAGATAATAAGTGCCTAAAGAAAAGGTAGGTAGGTGGCAAAATAATGTAGGTATTGTATAAAAATAAAGTACCTACCTATAGAGTTTTACCTATAGGAGTATTCCTACTACCTCTACCTATACTTTTGTAGAGGTAGGTACTTACCTACCTCTATACTTTTTTATCTATGGTTTATAAAATGACTTTATTTATGGCATAATTGGTTATGACATTTTGAGTTTTTACTATTTTTCTAGAATTTTTATATTTTTATGTAACATACCTACCTAAATTTTGTATAGGTACATTTTACTTCAATCTTAATGCCGAGCTGAGAAGCTTAATCCCGTTCTTTTAAACAGAAAATACAGGTAAAATTACCATAGTCTTATTGTAAAACTTACACCCACCTAATTGCCCACCCATCAAAGAAGATTACAAAATCGTCAGCTTTAACGCTTTCACAAATTTTTGTTCTATGAATAAAACTATGTTATAATAGAATCGGTAGGTTATATATAATAGAATAGGTAGTAGGTAATTAAACAATCCGATAGATGGATAAAATTTGAAATGAAGGAGGTAACGGATTCGATCCTCGCCACCAAATGTTTATGGTACCATTGGTACCTACCACTGCAGTGTTTTTTAACATTGTTCCGGCTGGGCTGTACAATGCAAATTTTCAATAAAAATGTAGGTATAGGTATACTTAGGTAAATATAAACTAATATCAGTCATCTAGTTATCACAACACAAGCATTAGGTAAGTCTCACTTCGGGTCTAGACTTCGCGAATATTTAATACGAGTCCTACAACAAAAAAAGGTACGCAGTTATTGTACCAATAAGTACCTACCTATAGGTCGCGCGCGCCACGTAAAAAGAACGCTAAGGGAAAAATCTGCGCAGTAGCTGATTTTACGGACTCTTCCGATTGGTGGAGGGGTGACGCGGCGCACTTACACACCAATGATTTAGCGCGTGCTATTGGTTTGTGACTTCGTGAGCGAATGACCCATGCGCAAAGATACCTTCTCCTGTTCCCCTCATCGTTCTTTTTAAGAGGCGCGACTTATACCATACCAACCTATGTTTCTGATTCCAGGACCCTTAGTCAAAATGTGCCGAACCGTGCACGCGGTTCTTCAGTCACTAATATGCGGGATCCAGATGCTTGTCCGCATCTTCGTAGCCATGCTCCTCATGATTGAAAACCTGATCCGAATGATAATGCAAACATTCTACAACTTCGTGTCCTTCATGCTTCAGATGATATCACTCCTACCGATCTGCGTGGTCTTTCTGGTGACTTCTAAGTTGAAGTGTTTCATGTGCGGAGGTGGCGGCCCGTGCCAGATCAAAAGTGGGGGATCCTGCGACTGTGCCATGTCCGCTGTCGCAGTTATTATAGTTTTCTTCATACTTCGAGCGACGGGACTTTTAGACAAGATCTTCTATAAGTTGGGCTACGCTAAAGCCAAGCCGATGCCGTTTACTCGATTTGTTCCAACCCCAGGTGATATCACAGAATGTTCGAGAAACGATTCGGATTATTATGAGAGCACCACGGAGTTTACGGACACCACAGAAACTACGCTGTCTGTACCATCTATTAACCCTCAGCGGCAAGGGTCTGAGAATTTATTCAATTTATCCACCACCACTGTTGTGTATTATATGACTTGAAGTAAATAATTGATGAAAATTGTTTTTTTTTTATTTTTTTAAACTTAAACGATACCTACTTAGGTACCAAAAATATAATTAGGTAGATACCTAAATCCATGGACCTAGCACGCAGTGCTTAATGCTCATTGGATATTATATTATATGATAGAGATACCTACGTGCCTGGACTAAAAGTTAACGTAGTGTTAGAATTGGTGCAGATCCAAACTATGATTAGTCTGTGGATGTGCTGGTAGAATGTCACTTTAGCACTGTAGCCAAATCTGTCATGCATATTTATGAGAGTTTGTGAAAAGATAGATTACATTATGGCGGTAACGATAGCCGGTTGAGTCTTGTTGTGTAAAATATTGTAATGAAGCTGTAAATAGAAGAATATACTGTAAAACATGAAGAAAGGTATTTGATTACTACGCCCCTGAAATTGAACTGTAATAGTTCAGAAGTGGGGATCTACGCAAAGAGATAATAATTTGGTTGGATCTACGTGACGCCGGACGCTTGGCTGATGGTTTGTTGGTTTACAATCCAGGTAAAGTGATATCTTTGTTATATTTTAGTGAGTAAAAGGAAGAAAAATAAGTAATAGTGATCCTGTGTGCCACTGGAAGGATATTAAGAAGAAAAGTTTTTCGATGACCACATGATTTTTGTTTGAATGTAGAATGATTTTAAGGTTGGCTTGGCACATAGACGGGTTGAGAAAAAATATTTTGAGCTTGTAAGATTGAAAACTAGATACTCCTTTGATTTTGTGACAGATCTACATGTACCTAAATAAGTATAGATGGTACAGTTACTACCTGATATCCCCTTAGTCAAATTGTTTTTATGGACAAATCTAAAGTTCTTAAAAAAAAGTAAACTGCCTACTGCTTTCTTGACTTAGTTGATGTGACATTGTGAGTTGTTTTGAAATAAAATTATAGCAGAGAAAATTTGAGTTTCAGAACATGAGTGACAGTGAATGCGTTGAAGGGGATCGGCGCAGCCTAGCGAGCGCCACAGCCGCAGTGGCTGCCGCGCCCGAGTGAGCGCCGCCTGCTGCGGCCTAGCGAGCGCCGCCTGCCGCGGCCTAGCGAGCGCCGCCTGCCGCGGCCTAGCGAGCGCCGCCTGCTGCGGCCTAGCGAGCGCCGCCTGGTGCGCCCCAGTGAGCGCCGCCTGCTGCGGCCTAGCGAGCGCCGCCTGCTGCGGCCTAGCGAGCGCCGCCTGCTGCGGCCTAGCGAGCGCCGCCTGGTGCGCCCCAGTGAGCGCCGCCTGCTGCGGCCTAGCGAGCGCCGCCTGCTGCGGCCTAGCGAGCGCCGCCTGCCGCGGCCTAGCGAGCGCCTCAGCCGCAGTGGCTGCCGCGCCCCAGTGAGCGCCGCCTGCTGCGGCCTAGCGAACACCGCCTGCTGCGGCCTAGTGAGGGCATGATTTGGCATATGACTTTGCCGCCCAATTAGATTTAGGTAGATGAGGGCATGATTTGGCATATGACTTTGCCGCCCAACTAGATTTAGGTAGGTAAGTGAGGGCATGATTTGGCATATGACTTTGCCGCCCAATTAGATTAGGTAAGTGAGGGCATGATTTGGCATATGACTTTGCCGCCCAATTAGATTAGGTAGGTGAGGGCATGATTTGGCATATGACTTTGCCGCCCAATTAGATTAGGTAGGTGAGGGCATGATTTGGCATATGACTTTGCCGCCCAACTAGATTTAGGTAGGTAAGTGAGGGCATGATTTGGCATATGACTTTGCCGCCCAATTAGATTAGGTAAGTGAGGGCATGATTTGGCATATGACTTTGCCGCCCAATTAGATTAGGTAGGTGAGGGCATGATTTGGCATATGACTTTGCCGCCCAATTAGATTAGGTAGGTGAGGGCATGATTTGGCATATGACTTTGCCGCCCAACTAGATTTAGGTAGGTAAGTGAGGGCATGATTTGGCATATGACTTTGCCGCCCAATTAAATTAGGTAAGTGAGGGCATGATTTGGCATATGACTTTGCCGCCCAATTAGATTAGGTAGGTGAGGGCATGATTTGGCATATGACTTTGCCGCCCAATTAGATTCAGATAGGTAAGTGAGGGCATGATTTGGCATGCGACTTTGCCGCCCAATTAGATTTGGTAGGTAAGTGAGGGCATGAGTTGGCGTGACTTTGCCGCCCAAACCTGATGATAGGCCCACTGATTTGATTGTGATAGTGAAGTTATGACTGGCCTTCTGCCTGATAGGCCATTATTAAATTATTTAGCACCCACTGGTTGTAAAATTGGTTTGTAAAAATAACCTAAGAAAGAAAATATGCTCAAAGTTACATGAATTCTGATTTTTGTGATATTATTTAGAAATAGGTATGTACTGATTAAAATAATGACATTATGTGAAGCGTGAATGAAAATGTAACATGTCCACAGACTTAAATCTAGGTTGACTGAACGAAGAGGCTCGTTCTACACATAAGATGGCCGAATGTTAGAATTGGTGCAGATCCAAACTATGATTAGTCTGTGGATGTGCTGGTAGAATGTCACTTTAGCACTGTAGCCAAATCTGTCATGCATATTTATGAGAGTTTGTGAAAAGATAGATTACATTATGGCGGTAACGATAGCCGGTTGAGTCTTGTTGTGTAAAATATTGTAATGAAGCTGTAAATAGAAGAATATACTGTAAAACATGAAGAAAGGTATTTGATTACTACGCCCCTGAAATTGAACTGTAATAGTAGGTACCAGAGAAACAAAGAAGAAGCACATCAAGCACCAAAGGAAGTCAAGCACCCTGATGCATGTGCATCTGGATTGAGGGCCCACATCACCGATGCTGTTGAAATTTTCAGGAAAATTAGTTAAAAATTAGTAAAACTTGAAGCAGTGATAAGTAGGTAAAACTTTCTCTATGGGTATAATATGCGGACTTTCTTATAAATCTACGCCATGCCATCCATACCTACGTTATGACATACTTCATAGAGCTATAACTCTGAGTAGTGATTTTATTCTCTTTGCTATGAAGTACCTATGTCATAACAAACACTTTCTTAAAAATTAAGTAGGTACTAAATAAATATGAAATTCTAAATAAAAAACGAAAAATATAATAAAATTAACAAAAAAATGTAAAAGTTTCTAATGTGAAAAGAAACCATATTGTTCAAGAAGTCACGCAGGTGAACGGGAAGCTGGTTGACCAGTCCTCAAATACCTTTTTTGATTGTTTACAATCATCATACAATCTAATAATCGATTCTTCATCAAAATGTGCTACGCCTTTATGCTGCCTGTAATTTGCGCGTTCGAGACGGTCACCCGTATATTCGTTACGATCCTCTACGCAGCCGAAGACCTAATCCGTCTTCTCATCCACACCGTCCACAGCTACATCTCATCTATCTTACACCTTTTCTCTTTCGTGCCAATCTGCATGGCATTCTGCATCGCAAGGCAATGCTACTGCAGATCTTCGGGATATCCGAAATCAACAACTGCCTGCAGCTGCACAATCGTTATAATCATTACGATAATTGTATTTTTAATATTGTACTATACGTTCTGGGTTGAAGATTTGTTAGATTACGTCAAGATAAAAATGCCTTGCATCATATTCAGGAAAAAAAGAAGCACAGAAAATGCTATGATAATGAATAATGTTAAGGATAGTAATGAGAAGAAACATCTAAATGTAGAGGAGTCGGTTCAAAATATCACAAAGCAGGAAGGATTTGAGGCCCTCATGGAAAATACCGATATAGACCATTTACACGATTGGTTACCTAATGACCATCACACAACAGAAAATTATTTTAATTTAGCAAATGATGACTTATTACACGACATTGTTGGTAATGAAACCGAATTTACAGAACTTCTTCATGAAGACAGGAAAAGCAATCCGAGTAATTTTACAAATTACAGAATAGCATTAAGACAAAGATGATTATTTAGACGAAGATTTTGTAATAGTCGTTTTGGATAATGTTGCTCCTACGTTTGACCAAATATAATTATTTACTTAATTAATAGGTATTATAATATCTTGAATTTTTGTTTGTTTCTCCTTTGTAATTCGATCTATTTGAGCTAGAAAAGTAGGAATAATTTTAGTTCCTCAAACATTCATGTCACGACTTTATAGACAGACTATACAATACTTCTCTATGTAAATTATTTAATCTGTATTAATTATTGTAGAGATTCAATAATCTTTGGTCCGTGTTCTTTTTTCTCTGTCGTTTCTTCTATATTATTTACCTATTTTATTTTTTGCAGATGATTTTATATTTTTTTAGATAATATTCTCTATAATCGCCTTTAAATGAAACAAACTAAGCTTGAACCAAAGCCTTCAATAAGAAAGTTTAGGTACGTATTTAAATACTACGAAATTACAATCATATATTATGTAAGTGTAGAATAATTATTATCATTTTATAACGTGCTGTTCTCATCAATCATTATGATAATATTATGATTCCTTTAAATTACATACCAGCCTATTTCTAATAGGTACTTTAGTTTACAATTTGTTTGGTTAACCTATTATTGCGAGATAGTTACCTACTGCCTGTATTTTAAATAGTCATAATTAAAAGTAGTTCTAATTCCGCACAGGGATTCCCTACATCCTCCCATGGGTATAGGAAATTACGTAATAGGATTTTTCCATAGTCAACGATAATTTTATCCTGCCTTTGTTATTGATTTTGATCGCCATCAAAAAATACCTAAATAGTGTTATTTGTTCAAACAATTAACACTATTTTGAGAATTGTGCCTGACCATCCCAGATTCAGATCTGGGATGGTCAGGCACAATTTTTACAAAGATTCGGTTGCTTTGCTTATGAAATGAAATACATCTAGAACTTTGCTCTTGTCGGTGTTATGATGCAACTTCCTTAATTAGGGCGTTATCATACTAGCGGATTGCGAACGTCTTTAAAGCGGAGCGGGCGCGCAACGAATTCGTTACCGACACACAACGAACACGTCGCGCATGCGCAGCGAATTCGTTGCGGACGCGCAACGGGATTCGTTTACGGGGGGTTTTCGTTTTCGTCTCCGGCGTCTTCGAAGTAATAAAATCAACAGCAGTGTCATCAATCCATTGTCATCAATCAATCCATTTTGTAACTGAGTGTATTGTACGGCGATAATTTGCTACAAACGCGCGACGAAAACGGCCATGCGTCCGCGACGTCCTCGCTGCGCAGCCGCGGCGTGTTCGCGACGCATTCGCTGCGCGTCCGCTCCGCCCCGCAGCCGCTTCCAAACCGCTAGTATGATAACGCCCTTAGGTATAAGTACCTACCTACTTTGTTCCAGCTTTTTGATACGTCATGGCAGCGACCTTTTCTTTCATCTAAATCGTGTACATAATTCTCAGTGAATTTGATGAAATTGAAATCAAATACTTTAATGGTATGTTGTTTCAGACCTTCAATTCAAAATGTGTCGAACCGTCCACGGCATTCTTGAATCCATAATATGCATGATCCAAATGGTGATTAGAACCGTCATAACAGTGATGCTAATGATTGAGAACCTGATTCGGATGATCTTGCAAACCCTCTACAACTTCATATCCTTTATACTGCAGATAATATCCCTCTTACCAATCTGTTTGGTGTTTTTGGTAACTTCTAAGCTTCGGTGCCTCGTGTGCAGTGGAGGAATGTGCTGTGGCGCCGGGCCAGGCCCCGGTGGCTGCTGCAACTGCTTCATGTCGATTCTTGCTCTCGTTATCATCTACTTCATCCTTCGAGAGACGGGTTATCTTGACAAGCTCTTATTGAAACTCGGCTACTCAAAAACCACCCCTTTGGCTTTCACTAAATTTGTCCCGACGCTTGGAGAATTTCCGGATTGGAAGAGTGAAACTGATGACGGGAACTTAACAGATTCTGATTCGGAGTCTGCTTATACAGCCGGAATGGTTTTCACTAAATTTATTCCAACGCTTGGTGACTTCGCGGATTGGAAAAATAATCCTGATATTGACAATGTCACGGACTCTAGCACAGAATCTTCTTATACCGCCATAATGAGGGCATTTAGAGTTACATGAGCCTTTTTAGATGAGAATTCTACTTCTGAACCGTACATAGATACTGAAGGCTGTTAATGTGGGTTGATCTAAGGGAATGCAAAATACTTTTTATTGAGTGTAAGTACCTACTGTAAATGTGGGTGGTTGAAGGATTCACCTACAAAGGCATGTTTGTCTGAAAGATTGATTTATTTTAAGAACATAAAAATAAATCTTTGACATGTCACAATAAACCTATGTTTTCTTTTTCATTTACAAGGTCTTAATGTTATTATTATACCTTACACATTGTATTAGGCAAGGTACCGGAATTAAAATTATGAATTCAGTTCAGTTCTAAGAGCTATTCCGGATTCCGGAATAATGTGAGGCCAGCCTTAGTACCTACATAGAAAACCAAAGAGTTAAAATAGATCTCATTTGAAGTAGGTACTTATTTGAGACCTATATACCTTAGAGATTCTCTAAGAATTATACAGATAACCCACAAAATAGGTAAGTACGTCGTATAAGTTTCACATAATTTATGGAGTTTGGATATAATTACTAGGAAATACCGGGAAAAACCTATGACAGTACTGTAGCGTCATTACGTTTGGAATGTCATTTGGTCTTGTCATAAACAAACCATACTAAAAAGGGAATGGGGCATAACAATGTAGTAAATTCATTTTGAATATTAGCAATAAGGAAAAATTCATACCACAAAAATACAAACTATCCACGCGTTCAACATACGAACCAAAATGCATTTACCTGACTCGAGCCTGTTTATAAAAATTCAAAAAACCTTAAAGTTTTATTAACATGTCTCAGGTATGTACCTATATTTTTGTATATAAAGATACCTGTAGGTCTAGATATCTCTCACTCTGAATACCTCGCAATTAGGTTACTAATAATCTTTAAAATATTTCGGTACCAACATCAGAGAGGAAAAATAAAGTCGTAATATCTCCTAGTGATAATAATTATGTAATAAGTCTAGTAATTTACCAAAGTTTTGAAAGTGAAAAATAAACTTTTAAAGCAATAATATAATTCGCAACAAACCTATAATAAAATAAAATAAATTTAAGTAAACATGTACTTGAATCACATGATATAATATTACAGAATTAAGAATGTTTTCCTATTCACCTGTTTATTTCGAAGTTAAATCTTATTTTAGAATGAAACTTACTTATAAATGTTAAGCTACTTGACATTGATTATAGAGATTGTCTTATTCCAGATTTATAGTGGCATGTGAGAACAAATTGCCAATGAATTTAACGCGTAGCAGACACCCTTCAAACACATGTGCATGCAATAGTTGTGTTTTCAAAAGAGAGGGGATTGGAAATGGAAGCCGAATTGACAAACTCTTCCACAATCAATATCTGCCGCTAAGAGAAAGAAAGCTCCTTGATAAGTTAGTTAGAACACGTGGTGTCTACGATGATATACGAAACCGAATACTCTCTCTAAGCAGTGTCGATATCGCCAAAGATCGAGAGCTTGAAGACACAGAGTCTTATTCTAAAAGTGATTCGGACGTTAATGCCACTCAAGTCCAAAAGTTTGTTGAACTTATAGATAGGGGCGAGTATCCAACGCTACAGTCATCGGTTCATTTACACAGTGACTGCTGTGGTTGTTGTATCTGTAGTTCTAAAAGTCGAATACAAAAACGAAGTACAAGACGGTACAAAGTACATATGCATATCCCTGAGAAAAAGTATATAGATAGATATGTGGAATCACGTCGTTATAAAATGAGAAAGGATATAAGAAAAGTTGGATTCAAAGCACCAAGATCGGACCCATGTATGTGCACACTGAAATTCAGTAAAAAACCTAAACACGTGGTTAATGAGCGTGGACTCAAAGATGATGTTAAATCAGAGAAAAAAACAAACTCTTTAAATATTAAATGTGAATGCAATGTTGAGGCCGCAAAAGAAAAACTTCCAAAAAAATCCATAGATTTGTTCAAAAATGCCGAAAATAAAGTGAGAAATAGTATTCGATCCACTGTTACAAAAATTGAAAATGTTTTTCAAGTAAAAAAAGATTCTCTAATGATCTTTCGTGATAAATTAAAGAAAAAACGGGAGATGGAAGCATGGCAGTGTGACCCAGATTTTTGTATACCTAATGAATGCAATCCTAATGTGTGTTATGAGAGAGTTATAAGAAGACAAGCGAACATGGCTAAGCTGAGAGCTTATCATTATCAAATGTCTGACACCCAAAATAGACAACAAGTAAAGCAGACACAATCGCCCATGCATAGACCCAAACCTCAAATTAATCAGGAAAGACTTCCGTTTCCCAGAGAATGTGAACCGTTTATGTGCATTCCTGGAAAATGCAACCCTGGAGACTGCACAAAAATATTACTCAAATCATCACCAGCTGGACACGAGCTACAACGTTGTTTTTGTACTGAACAAATGAAATATTCACGAAAACAAAAACAGATAAACAAACCGAAAAAGAAACCAAAAATAAAAATGAAATCTACAACTACTATGAAAAAGAGCAAAACGAAAGCCATTTGCAAATGTGAAGTAACCAGTAGCGCAGCATCGCAAACAAAAATAGAATCACAACCTAAATTACCGAGGAAAGAATCTTATTCTGCTGAAACTGTCCCTGTTGTCGCCAAGCGTAAAGTTCATAATTTGCTGCCATACGAGTGTGAACCATCGTTTTGTGAACCTGGTGAATGTGAACCCTTAGTGTGTAAAGAAAGAATCAATAATAGACACAGACGAATAAAAATAACACCCAATGACACAAATGCTGAAGATACTCTAAAAAAAATTAAAATACCAAATAATAAAATTCAAAAACCCAAACCAAATCAAAATAAAAATATAAAGCAATCAGAAAGTTCTCTAGATAAACCAAAAAAGCAAGCAGTTCGAATCAGCTCAAGTTTCAAGTTTGATATAGAGTTTATTAAAGAGAAAACAATTCCAGATAATTTGGAAAATACAAACACGACACAAACTAGATCCGTTGAAAACAATGTCGTAGTATACAGAGATCATACAAAAAGATCAGTTAGTGAAGGAATACTAAACCATAAAGATGAACAAAAACATAATAATATATCGTCTACATCTGAAGCTCCATTAACTAAAACTCAAGCCTCTCAAGACACTTTTTTAAGGAGATGTTTCTGTACATTGAAATTGCATAAAGTTCCTAAGCAGAAACCGATACCGAAGCGTCCAAAGTCAAAAATGACGATGACGAAAAAAGAAAATTTTAAACAAGTCGTCTGTAAATGCAAAAGAATCAACATTGATTGTCTTTGTGAACCACAAGATGATGTTGTTAAATTTACTAAGTCACAAGCTTCTATGACCACTATTGTCAGTTACGTTATACCTCCTATAAGTCCGACGCATAATTTACTTCCATATGAGTGTGAACCATTATTTTGCGTTCCTGGTAAATGTAATCCATTAGTTTGTGACAAACAAATACAAATGCGAAAGAAATCTAAATTAATATCAAGAGAAATCAACACAGAATCTAAGAAAACAACTCGAGCAATAACAACAAAATCAGCGACGCCATATTTAGAAAAAAATAGTCTTATTCCAAAGCGCAAGAAAGTTAAAACTAAACGAGAAATCAAAGAAGAACTACACAAAAATTCCCCGGCGGATAAGTCTAAAAGTGCACCTAATGCTCCCCGACAACAAGCTGTTAAAATAAGTTCCAGTTTTCGATTCGACATTGAGTTTTACAAAGACATGACTCCTCCGAACGATGAAACCCATATTTCTAATGAAAAGACATTATTGAGTGCCAAACCAAAACTTAAAGAAAAATCCGAGGACAAAGCAGATAAAGAACAGGAAATCCAAAGAAGTGGTAAAATGAAATCAACGCTCACTATGACAAAACCATTAAAAAGATGTTTTTGTACTTTGAAACTTAAGAAGAACCCAAAACAAAAGGTAAAAAGAGCATTATCTAAGAAAATAATGACAATTAAAAATGAAGAACTTGGTAGTAACATTATTTGTGATTGCACAAGCATTTCCACGCAAACAAAAAAAGTGAAACCACCGAAACCGAAAAAAGTATCAGAAGTTTTCGTAAAACCACCGATCCCACAATCTGGTTTGCTACCGTACGAGTGCGAGCCAAACTTTTGTATTCCCGGCCATTGTGACCCGTTCATTTGTGATGAAAGGATAAAATCTAGAAACAGAAAGGAAGATAAAGAACCGTTACTCAAAAGGTGTTTTTGTACGTTGAAATTTCATAATGAAAACAATACCAAAAGAAATCGCACAGACATTCCATTACAAAACAAATTAGAGATAACTAGTATGAAATCGATCGGGACTGATACCAAAAATATTAAAATACAGCAAAAGAAAGGCATGTACAAGCTTTTACCGAACGAATGTGAACAAGGAGTTTGTGTACCAGGTCAGTGCGATCCTTACGAGTGCCTTAAGCTTATAAAGAAGAAAAATATGCAAGGCACAAACAAATATCAAGCTAGGTATGTAAACACAGACATACCTAAAGTCAAAAATGTGCGTAGTGAAATCAAAACTAAATATATAGAAAAATCACAAGTTACTGAAGTTGCGAACAATGACGATTTTGTAAATGAAATTGAAAAACGTAGTAATACTGTTCTAGTCACACCAGCTAAATCACGACAAAGTGTTAAACTAAGTTCTAAATTTAGTTTCAATGTGGAATTCCGTAAAAACAAATCTCAGAAAAGTATCAACAAAAGAATCAAAGCTAAGCCAAAGATGGGAGTTAATCTAACCAAAGAAAAAAGCACAAAAGAAAGGCGCGATAATAACATAACTCAAGAAACACAAATCAAAGAAGACATTTTTAAAACAGAATCAAAGCTAGAGAGATGTTTTTGTACTTTGAAATTCCACAAGAGAGGGTATCATGACCGGTATAAGTAATATTGAATCCCAAAGGTCCCTTCAATATCTAAAAAGCATCTTGGCCGTCAGCAAATCTATTTCATTATCAAATACGTGTGCTTGACGATCTGAGAAAGTAACGTGAGTCCTCGTGAGTGTTCGCCATCGTCTGTGACATTGCAAGAAACTAGAAAGTTTTTGAAGATGAATTGAAGATTGTTTTTGTACATTCCTTGATACTTACAAGTTTGTTTCTAGACAACATAATTATTGTTTGATTCTCTATATAAATCATGTCAATTAAAAACTTTTTTTAAAGTAAGTACTCATTTTTCGTTTCAAACACAATCAAGAATCGTTTTATAAAGTACATTGTCCTGGGATAAAAAACATTCTGCTCTGTATGATGGATTCGATTCCCACCCAGGACATTTCCGTGATGAATATAGTAGACTAGCTGCGCCCCGCGGTTTCACCCGCGTAAGTCCCGTTCCCGCGGGAATATCGGGATAAAAAGCCTAGCTTATGTGTTAATCCAGGGTGTCGCCTATCTACATACCAAATTTCAACCAAATCGCTCCAGCCGTTTTTGCGTGAAAGAATAACAAACATACATTACATACATTCTCACAAAATTTTGTAAGGTTCGAATCATTTATTGGTTAAAAACTACGTAAATTGATGCAATGTTTAACATAATGAATTATAAATAATGTCATTATACTTAAGCGTTATTTTAAGGATTTCTAGAATGAGTAATATAATGTAAAAATGTTAAAATTAGTTTAAAAAGTCCGAGTAATGATGGGAGGTTTCCGGTCGGGCGCCATCTTGTTGTTTACCAGGAGGCCTGGCTTTAAAAGCGGATGGCGCCAAGACCGGGGGCCTTTTGATGATTGACCGTGACACGGGTCGGACGTATATTTTATAATTGTGGTTCATAATTTGTGATGGTGTAAATTCTAATAAACAGTGTTAAATAAAACCAGTGTTGCATTTGATTTGGTTAGGCTTACACTTCAGAAGTGCTATGAATTCACGCAGAGCCATCTTTGTTATTATTATTTTTTTGGTTCAAAAAGTACAAATATTGCAAAATTAATCCAGATAAGTATAAAGTGTAACGAATCCAATGGTCTAATTTACAAAATAATAAGTGATCACAGTGATTTAAGTTGATTAAGTACCTAGTGCGATCAGTGTCGGTTCAATTGGACAGTGAAACTAAAAGTGAAAATGATAATTCGCGTGGCTGTTATAATGACTCACAGTGGCGGTATGACGTTATCTCAATAAACAAAGTAAACAAGCGCGGTTTATCAGCGTCGAGTCGTGACTTTTGCATCTACCCTCATTAATTTGAGAAAAATGGCAAACCGAAGGAAAAGTGAGCGACTGTTTAAAATGAGGTCATACGTTGCTGCCTTATCACGTATCTAGTTGATGGTTGAGTGGAAAAGAGTTTACTGCCGAACAAATCTTTGTATTGACGAAAAAAAGACCCAGACTTCTGAAAATGATGCTGTAATCGTGAGACGTCAGAAGTTTTCGTCGTTATCAGAGATAAAGTGACGTGTCATGCCTGTGATGACAATCGGAGACACGCAAGTGGATTACGCAGTAAGAAGAGCGAACCGAATAAAACCACATCCAGTGTGCTTACATTGTTCTAGTGCTACGATGTTGGAAGAGCATGCTGTAAACTACATCAATGATCGGTTGGCGAAGATGAGAACATCACAGTACCTACCGACTTCTTACAAGATTTGAAAAGGTCATGTAATCGTTTTGTTTTTCTTGTCTTATTTCGTTTGAAAGCAACAACCAAACGTGCCTGATGTTGTTTCAGATGTGATACTCTTGTCTATGCTACTGTAATCGGATGGCAGAACAGCGGTTGGTGCAGAGCGGCAGCGCCTGCTTGGCGGACGGCGGACAGCGGACGGCGGACAGCGGACAGCGGTCAGCAAGGGTGGCCCGGGTGCGGCACATGCTGAGCGATGCGTGGACGTCTGCTTTATGTAACGCCATCGGAGACAATGTTTTTTTTAAGGTCAGCCGTATAGTTTTTCTTATGAGTTCGATGCTAAGTAGTCGCTAGTTAAAGAAAATTTAATAGCTAAACTGAGTGTTAAGCTATTTAACATTATTGTTTCACTGATTGGTTCACATGAGTATTCAGCACTGAACAAGTCACATGTTGGGTAACGACCCTTGATTAGTAATCGTTTTAACGTTACACGTTGCGAGTTTTAAATTCAGACGTACTTAGGTACTTACTGACAAGTTTAGAGCAAAGCTATGCTAGTAGGTCATGTACCAGTCGTAGAAGTTTTGAGTAGTGATAATCATGAAGTTTTGGTAGCTTAGTGAGAGCGTAGTGTAACGACTTCATCAGCCGTGGTATGAGTCGACCACTTGGTGATTAAACGGGGTGTGAGTCGACCATTGGGTGTTCACACGGGGTATGAGTCGACCGTTGGGTAATTATACGAGGCGGTGATGATTGGAGTGGATACGCGATTAGTATTGTATTATCTGGATTTAGAAGTTTTAGAACGTTGGTTGGTACATTGGCTCTAGCTGGTTATTGTTTTTGTAGTTAATGTGAAGTTTGTTTTAAATCTTACTTACGAGGTGAGATTAGTACACTCGGTTACACGGTGGAATGATGAGAGTTTTAAATTTAAAAATTATTTATTTTTAAAAATAAGAAGTTAAGTTATAGTATGCCGGAAAGTCATGTACCTGTCGATGTAGAAGTAAATGATGAGTTGGAAACTAATGTTTCACATGGTGTGGTTTGTTTGTGTAAATCACAAAGGTGTGTGAGTCGAGTCGACCGATAGGTGATCACACGGGGCGTGTAAGCGCAAAAGAGCAATGATGATTAGTTACTCTTTGGAATTCTCTCCCTCATGATATTCGTGCTAGCCCCTCCATCTCTATCTTCAAACGTGAAGTTAAAGAGCATTACCTCTCTTTATGATAAAATTGTAGGTAGGTATTTTATTTATTAAGTACAATGGTTCTATTTTTAATTGAAATCAGGGTACCCTCATCGAATATTTGTTTTCTTTTAAGTACTAAAAATCTGTTTCCTTAAGATTTGAATGTCGATTCATGAGAAGGGATGCTGGTGTGGGGTCTACGGGGAATTGAAATATCATTATTTCTGAGCTACGACGCACCGTTTTCGAGATAATCGGTATGCACCGTTTTAACTCTTTGTTTCTTTTTTCATGGTTTCGAGATGCCCCTTAATCGTGAATGATCGTCACGTGCACATCGACTAAGGACGCCTGATGGTAGAAGTCGAAGCCGAAGTCAACACGCTCGCCACCGCAAGTCGTCGCAACGTTCGAGAGTCGAGCCAGGAGCTGAGACAGTCGACGGCGCGGCGCAGTCGTAGGCGCAGTCGAGCCAGGAGCTGAGACAGTCGACGGCGCGGCGCAAACGTAGGCGCAGTCGAGCCAGGAGCAACGAGGGAGCAGCGTGGCGCAGCACTCACGTCAAACAAGGTCATGTAGTCCTTTATTTTCGACGACCGCTGAGACGCGGAAGGTGCGGGTTCGATCCCCGTTACGGGACAATGTTTGTACGTTCTGCAGATAATTGGTCCGTGTCTGGGTGTTTTCTATCTATAATATTATATTGATTACCACGGACTAACCCTCCAAGATGCTAGAGATGAATATGGACGAATTCCAGGACCGATAGTGATAATAGATAGATAAATAGATAGATAGATCTTTATGATCGGTTGATTGACCTGTTTCCGCCAGCGTCGAAGGTGGGGACGAGTCCTGGTAACACAATCTTGAAGAATAATCTCTTAACAAGATGACACAAGTAGGTAATGCCATCGTACGAGGGTCCATTTAGAATAACTAAGGTATTAGGGAATGACTCTACACATTTTCTTTGATTATACTTTCTATAACTCCGTCTTAACTAGAGTAGATGCTATTAAGGACCTGGGTGTTCTGTTTGACAGCAAATTGTTATTTGACCAACACATCGATAATATCGTCAAAAGGGCATCTCGATCGCTTGGCTTTGTCATGAGAATGTCGTCCGAGTTTAAAGGTATAAAAACATTCAAAATTCTGTATTGTGCATACGTACGTAGCCATCTCGAGTATGCTTCACAGGTGTGGAACCCCTACTACAATGTATACTCTGCACGTATCGAGGGTGTGCAAAGAAGGTTCCTACGCTACTTGCAATACAGAGCGCATTTATTTTTACCTGATTATGACACCAGGTGTCGTAAATTCCATTTTCTTCCCTTATCTAAACGTAGAGAAATGGCTGACTTGACTTACCTTCTTGGTATAGCGAATGGCACGGTAGAATGTCCTGAACTTCTTGGGCAAATAGGGCTGCGCACAAGCAGAGTCGCAGTAAGAAAGCCTGGCACTCTGTTTGTGCCTACTGTTAAAACTAACTATAGGCAAAATGCCTTTTTATTAAGAGCATCTTGCTCATTCAATTCTTTAGTTAGAAACTATAGTGACGTTGACCTATTTAATACCAGTACAAGTAAACTTAAACGTTTACTTTGTGACAATTACTTTGAGGTAGCGAGTGAGGGCTGATATTTAATATTATATATTTAGATTAAGATTATTTTCTTTAAACGTGTGTGAATACTTTTAAATTACCTACTGTATGCTTAACCTAAACTGTTTTGTCGTCTACTGTTTGTTCTTGTATTTACTATACTAACTACTATTTGTGGGAACTAGTAATTAGCCTTCGCGTCTTATGTAGTCCTGGCTACATAATACATATTCTGCTGTCTATTTTAATACCTAGCTGTTAGTTTCCCTAAGACTGTGAAAATAAAAATAAAATAAAATAGCACATAGCTTGGTGATGACATGATTGATGAAAGCGATACTGAATAGTTTATTTAAGAGTGGTTTTCTTTGTTGTTTCAGGTCAAGGAGCGAGAAATGATTGGATTCGCGACTTGACCTGCGGTTTTGGATGGTTTACTAAGTCCCAAGAGCGAGAAAAGATTGGATTCGCGATTGGGCTTACTGGTTTGGTTGAGTGAGGGACAAGGGCGAGAAAGGATGGATTCGCAACTTGTCCTCACTGGATGGATTTTTGGTTGGTTTACTAAGTCCCAAGAGCGAGAATAGATTGGATTCGCGATTGGGCTTACTGGTTTGGTTTAGTGAGGGACAAGGGCGAGAAAGGATGGATTCGCCACTTGTCCTCACTGGATGGATTTTTGGTTGGTTTACTAAGTCCCAAGAACGAGAATAGATTGGATTCACGATTGGGCTTGCTGGTTTGGTTTAGTGAGGGACAAGGGCGAGAAAGGATGGATTCGCCACTTGTCCTCACGGATGGATTTTTTGATGGATTTATGGAATAAGACCATTATGGAGTAAGATTTTTATGAAGTAAGATTTTTATGGAGTAAGATCTTTATGGAGTAAGATTATATTCATATTCATATTCATTTATTGATTGCTTGTATGTACATTTTGTGTAGCTTAGGTCTAAAGTGAGCTAGGTATAGTGGGTACATACACCCTGTTGGACGCTGCAATTTGATTTTATACATGTATAATAAAATAATCATAATTATAATTGCTCGGTAAGATTGTCACAGGTTAAAATATCGATGAGTTATATAAAATTAAATGTCAAGCTGATAGGTCAAAGTAAATGATTAAAGATTGTATGACGTAAAATAATAATAAGTATGTCATTGTTTATTGGTGGTCATACGTAGGGTGGACTAAGAATTTAACTACCTACTTAATCTGTAAATTTGTCATTTAGGAATTGTTCAACGGAATAATAACATTTATTGATTAGAAGGGTTTTTAGCTCATTATGGAAAATGGTATCTCTTAGTTCGTTTTTTATGTCAAAAAGGATTTTATTGTAAATTTCAATTAGTCTGGATTCGGGGCTTTTGTGGAGTGATTTTAGTTTTGTAAGCGGTTGAACTAGCTTGTCTTTGTTGCGTCTGTTATAAGTGGTGTTTATTTCTTGTTTTGATAGGAATAAAGTTCTATATTTTCTTACAAATAGTGACATTGGAAGTATGTAGATACATGGCAATGTTAACAATTTATTTCCTTTGAAGTATGGTTTACAACTTATTCTTTGCTTTATATTTACAAGTGTTCGGATTAGTCTTTTCTGTGTTATAAATAGGTCATTGAAATCTACACTATCACCCGTCTATAATTATAGTTTTTCCAATGTATTTATTTAACGATGATAGACGAGCAGCTATTGCTGGTATGTCTATATCACACAGTGTTGGAATAGTCTTTTTAGTTTATGTATCATCTTTTTGAACACTGATTTGTTGTTTCGTAGCCAGTTGTCGAGCCTGTTTTGAACGCGTTGGTAGAAGGAGCTGTCACTACGTCGTCTGGTATGGTAGTGCATTCCAATTGAGGACCACCCTGTTGCTGAAGAAATGATGTGCAGCAAGTTGGTGGGTGGTGTCACGGATCAGTTTGAGTTGATGTCCACGTGAAGGTCTTTGGTTGTCTTTTTCCTCAACATGTTCTAAATGTTTGGCAAGTTATACTGATAGGTCACAATCTTGAATGTTTCGATGAGATCTCCACGAAGACGTCTATCTCCAAGAGTAGTGAGGCGCAGTGAGAGTAATCTATCCTCATATGTTTTTCGACGTAGAGCCTGTGGTATCTTTGTAGCTTTTCTCTGTACACTTTCAAGGAGGTTAATGTCTTTTTGGAAGTAGGGATGCCATATTTGAAATCCGTACTCTAGCAATGGTCTGACATAGGTTTTATAGATCTTGCGAAATACATCTACCTACTGACATTGTTAGGAATGATCTTTTTATGACATACAAAAATGAATTTGCTCTCTTGACTATTAAACTAATGTGCTCTTCCCATTTAAGATTAGTTGAGATATGAACTCCCAGGTCACGTTGTAGGCTGACTGGGCTCAAAATGTTTTGATTCAAAAAAAATAAGAGACTCGGATTATTGTTACCTATTTAAGTGGGTATCGAGAATTATTCCTAATAGTTTAAATTCGTGCCTTTCTTGATGTTGATAGTATTCATCAGGTTAGTTTAATATAAAGTAAGACGATTGGATTATTATGGATTAATATCATTGGAAAGAAGGTTAAGACTGCTGGATTATTAATTTAATTTAATGCTGGATTATTAAATTAAAGGTTAAGACTGCTGGATTATTATAAATTAAGATTATCGGATCATTATGGATAAAGATGATTGGATGGTTAGGTTGCAAATGAATGAATGGACTTGAGAAAGAAAGGTAGTCTATGGGTGGATAAATTTCATATAACATGTTCAGACCGAGTGTAAGGTTGGTGTTCACTTGATACATGTAAAGTTGCCCGAGTGTAAGGTTTCTAACGGAGACGTGTATGAGGGCATACACGATATCAGGATGGACGAGTGTAAGGTTCGAATCATTTATTGGTTAAAAACTACGTAAATTGATGCAATGTTTAACATAATGAATTATAAATAATGTCATTATACTTAAGCGTTATTTTAAGGATTTCTAGAATGAGTAATATAATGTAAAAATGTTAAAATTAGTTTAAAAAGTCCGAGTAATGATGGGAGGTTTCCGGTCGGGCGCCATCTTGTTGTTTACCAGGAGGCCTGGCTTTAAAAGCGGATGGCGCCAAGACCGGGGGCCTTTTGATGATTGACCGTGACACGGGTCGGACGTATATTTTATAATTGTGGTTCATAATTTGTGATGGTGTAAATTCTAATAAACAGTGTTAAATAAAACCAGTGTTGCATTTGATTTGGTTAGGCTTACAATTTCACATTTATAATATTAGTAGGATAGTAGAATAGGATAGGATAGGATAGGATAGGATAGGATAGTAGGATGTTTGTTCTGTGTCTGGATCACAAAGTACTTGATTTGTAGAGAAAATGTAGCTAAAGGCTACGCTTCGTAGAGCTTATATACAGACTGTTTTACTCTCTGAGTGTTATATGCTAACTCTCGAGGTTGAATGCATAGATTTTAAATGTTTATTCTACGTCTATGGCGTAATGAACGTAAATAATACTCTATGATAAAAATTATCTGTAGTGATACCCATAATTCACTGTCATAATTGAATTGTTATTTACAATACGTTAGGCTTAGGAAGAAATAACCTACAACAGGATAAAGTTTTTTGTTGCTACTTGATGAAGTGGTTTAAATATCCTTATCATTTACCATGTTCCTTGCTAAGGATATAATTTCAGATTTTTATATAAATTAGCACCTAATTATATATAAGTTGTATTAGATCGGTAAGTACAAATCTGAGTAGCTAAGGAATCCACGTAAAAATAATTTATTTTTATTGGTTACGGGGAATTTACCATTATATTGCCGGTTATTACCTATGTATACTACACTATCGCGTTCAGTTCCCATGACGCACGTAGTTGCGGTCGGCAACGGTTATCCAGTCTCTCCTTCAATTATTTATTTTTATAAATTATTACTAAAGATATAGGTACATCTAAAGCGATAATTAGGCAGTGAGAAACATAAAATTAACCTGACACAAACAGGAACATTAGTTAATTAATATTAATAATTAACATTACATTTTAACATTACAAAAATAAGAAATGAGTATGTAAGGGGAAGTTTGAAAGTGGCACCTGTGACTAAAAAGGTGGAAGAGTGCCAGATTAGCATGATATGGTCATGTAATGAGGAGGGATGAAAGTCATATTACTAAGAAAGTTATGAGTATGAGTGTGGATGGACATACAAGTAGAGGAAGGCCGAGGAAGAAGTGGATGGATTGTGTGAAAGAGGATATGAATGTGAGAGGAGTGAATTCTGAGTTGACGAATAATAGAGATGGATGGAAGAAGAAGAAATGTTGGGCCGACCCCACCTAGCGTGCGATAAGGGCAGGAGAATGATGACTAACAGGAACATTAGGTACTTAAGTACGAGCGAGGTAGCTGGGCCGGGAATGTTATAAACAAAGGATCTTATTATAAGGATTTGTTAATTTAGTGTATGTCCTGGGTATGAATGTTTTTTTCTTCTTACTCCTTTGGCAAGGTAATGAGATAGCAACAGATTCAATAACCGTATTAGCTAATATAGGTTTACTGGTACAATATGCATAAGGGGAAAGTCTAAGAAATCTCCTAGGTTTATCTATCTATCTGGGAATAAATAAACTGACTACGTTCCTAAATATTTAAAATTTTCATTTTATTATTTATCTTTACTTATAACTAAAATAGTACCAAAACAGGACAAAAAAGACGTAATAATTTACCTGTTTTTATGCATTGGAATTTTTAACAAAAAGCTTATCTCTGTTTTGTTCCAGGTTCATATTTTCAAATTATTTATGATATTTCACTGAAACGTGGACTACCTAATTAATTAGGTACTACAAAATTCATTGAGTGAGAGATTATGTCGACTAATTACCTTTGTTATGCGTAATATTCGTCGGATAAAAATAGCAGAGTGCAAATAACATCAAGTACTATTATGTGTACCAAACAAACAGGAAAATGGGAGAACGCTACTTAAATGATCTTCGTACTAGCAAATCTGCATGTGGTGTGTGCATTATAAAACGATACAACCTAGCGCAAAAACGCACCAGAAAGGACCACAAGAACTCCGCCAAGCAACAAGAAGAAAGTACAAATCGGAGGATTGAAAGTTATAACAGTAAAACAGATAAAAAATCCGACCCAGACTGCAGAAAAACAAAACGAGGACACAAAATAAACTTTTGTCAAAGTCGTCCAGTCGAAGGTATTATCAAAGTGCATTGCTCTCCAAAATATAAATTGAAGAACACAAAACTTAGAAAGTCCGATACAGAATTAGGTACACATAACACAGGTGTTTATCAACCAGGACTACAGTTTCAAGTGATAGGAGATCATAAATTCAAATCAATTGATGAATACGTTTCGAAAACAGCAACAAAAGATGCTCAACGTAACGTGGCATTGAAAATAGCTGCTACCACACATGTTAGATGCAAAAATAAATTCTTAGGCATACTGAAATGTCTTATTGGAGAGTCTAAAGATGACTGTGAAAAGAATAATTGTAAATCAAAATATAACCATGTGAAATCAACTGATAAGTTTCGAAACATTTTTAAAAATCCAGAAGATTTGAAAACTCAAAAATCAGGACACTCAAACGTAAGGAGCGAATTTCATAGTGGAAGGAATGATTCAATTATTTGCCTAAACGATATTTGTATAACTGGAAAAACGTTACAATTATGGAAAAAAGTTAAAAACAGCTTATCATCGTCACAACACCACATCAAACCAGAAAGTCCGTATGTTGAATCACAAGCTATTGATAGAAAAAATAAGGAGAGTTTATGGAACAAAGATAAACTAATAGATACACCAAAGCCTGCTAAACTGCCCAAAGGTACAAGAGTCAAGTTTAAATTTATAGATAATAGTCAAGGTAGCTTAACAAGAACTTCTGGCGAGCTAAAAGACGCAAAATGTGGGTCCGATATGATATATCATAAAGAAAACACAAAATGCAGACTAAGATCTGACTTGCAGAGAAACATAAAACAGTCTAGAGATGGATGGACATGGACACATGGATCTGGTGAACTGATAGAAAGCAGCAAAACTGATGCAAATTATTTTGCTGAACGTCAAAATAAATGCAATAATGATCAACATGACTTGTTTTCAGCAAGTCATTGGAATAACAAAAAATACTATAATCCTGAAGTCAAATGTATCTTAGGTTCTATAAGAAAAGAAAATTATGATGACTTACTCAAACACACTAAACTCAATTCTCATGTTATATGCGAATGGCCTCTAGAGAATCACACAAACGAAAATTATTTAGAAAACAAACCAGAAATTTCAAATATTAATCATCGCATAATATGTGAATGCCCTATAAAATATTTCAGTAACGAACAACCTCCAGTTAATGCATCTATAATACGTAAATGTGCTGCTAAAGTAACAGATACATTCAATAATTGTCTGAATAGTCTAAAGCGGAAATTAAAAACTACGAATGACTTCGACGACCATAATAATTTAGGACGTGCTGAATCGCATAATGTTAGGAACCAGAAATCTCAAATATGTAAAGAAGAATACACCAATAAACATAATCCACGAAGTATTTTGATCCCAAAATATGGGAACAAATGCAAAGCAGCATGCAAAGAACATAATGAATTCGAATCTAACAGGTCAAAGAGCCTACAAAATACGTCCGAACGTAAATATCACTACAATGGTGAGGAATATGTCCCCATAAGTAACTTAAAAAGTGAAAAAGATTTTACAAGAGCTAAAGATACCCGGAATGTTGAACAAAATGCATTTGAATATAATAAATGGAAAGAAGGAATTCAACATGGTGTCAAATTTAAAAATTATTATGGGGTTGAAGTAAATTTAGACAGAAACTATGAAAGTGCAAGAACTAAGAAGAAAATTAAAGGTGAACGTCGTTACGAGAGCGAAGTTACTGGAATTAAACAAAGCCTAATTAAAGTTGCTAACTTACTCTTACAACCAACAAAGAAATACAAATCCAGCGTTATATGCAAATGTACTGAACAACTTGTTTGTGAATTTGCTAACTTTTTGAAGAACACAAAACCTGAATCCAAGATTTTACTATGTAGATTTAAAAGTAATGAAAATCATACAGATCAATGTACTTTTTTAGCTGAAAAAAGAACCTCAAAAGTCTGGCCTATGAAAACACGTCATTCTATTTCATGCCATTGCTGCCCTAGACAAGAAATAACAATAAACAAACCAAAACCATTAACTACTTGTTCAGTTAAACAAAACACATTAGAAGGGCACTTTAGTTCTTGTCCTTGTTGTCCAAGAAAAAGAAAATCGCTAAATAATGCTATACCAAAACATGTTCAATACATGTATTTAGCTGAACAAAATGAATCAGAAGACTGGCTAAAGAAAGCACATTCTAGCACATGTCCTTGCTGTCCTAAACAAAAAAAAATACTGAAGAATATGAAATCAAAAAAGATTCAATGCACGTGTTTTGCTGGACATAGTAAATCGAAAGTACATTCAAGAATATGCCCCTGTAGTGCAACGTTAACGTCGAAGGATTCAAAACCAAACATTCAAATTAAATACACATGCTCAGCTCTACACAATACCTGCATAAATAAAGAACATTCATGCTCGTGTCCTTGTTATCCTCCACAAAAATCTCAAAAACCTGTGTGTCCACCTAATAATGTACCTATATCTGCATGCTGTACTTGCGCCGCAAAAAGAAAATGCATTGGTTTTATCAACTATTTCAAAGAAAGGAAAAAATCCCGTACTATTAAACATGACCCTCTTGCATGTAAAGCCAAAATGTGTAAAAACGAAAAATGTAAAAACAAAAAGAAAATTGACAGGCTAAAGATTATAGCTGACGGAAGGAAACGCAAGCAAATTTGCAAACCAGTTATCACTAGACAATATATCTGCGTGAGGAGAAAGAAATCATGTCGCACGAAAGAAATTAAAAAGGTCAAGGTAAAATGTGTTAAGAAACGCAAAAAACCACAAAGTAAATTTGTTATGAATATACAGAATTGTTATAACGATTTGCTTGGACGTAGAAGGCGCCGGCATGCAAGAGGCAAGTGTGCTCAAGTGTATTTGCAAACTATGAGAAATCCACCATGTCTTTGGTTTTACAACCTCTGTCCTTCTTTATACCCTCACATCTTTGGTATGATGGGTATTTCCAAACGGCTTCTTCATGCGTTCTTGTTCACTATGGCTTGTATAGTGTGGTGTCCATGTATTATAGCTACAGAATTGTGTAGGATGATGGTAACTTGTTCATGTGTTTGATAATAAAAATATTATATTTGAAGTTGACTTTTTCTTCTGAGTAGTGATTTTAATAATAAACATTAGTAAACAACAAATTAGGTAGGTACAAAGATTTTACTCCGGTTGCTTGATAGAAACTGCAAAAATAGACTCTTATATTCATTGCTTTAGTTGGTGTATTAAATCAAACGACGTACTAAAGTTATATTTACTTAATAAATGACATATTTCTCAAAGAGCACATAGTACAAAGGAAGCAAAAATCCATAATCCATAATCCTCCTATCCTACTATCCTATCCTTCCTAATCCTATCCTACTATCCTACTTCCTACTATCCTACTAATATTATAAATGTGAAAGTTTTTGAGAATGTATGTATGTTTGTTATTCTTTCACGCAAAAATGGCTGGACCGATTTGGTTGAAATTTGGTATGTAGTTAGGTGATACCCCGAATTAACACATAGGTTACTTTTATCCCGATATTCACGCGGGAACGGGACTTACGTGGGTGAAACCGCGGGGCGCAGCTAGTACCTAATAAATGTAGGCTAAGGTACTAAACTACTAATAAGATTGGTGGTAAGAGTAACATTATTTTTATTTCTATTCCATACATAGAGTACAACACATGAGACCACGACTCAACTCACACGCAACAATACACGGCGTCCAAACCGCGAACGCTAAACAAAACAGCATCATATTAGAAAACTTGCTCCAAAACGCCAACAAACTTAGACATTGCGGATAACACCCAGGACAAATGTGATATAACCATAGACAAGGGGTTTTCCTTAAAGTTGTTAGCAAGTTATGTTTGCAACTGTACAACGCTTGGTTGTTTCTCCTCTGTATTCTTTTTTTCCGCATCTTCTTTTCCAACTCGAATTTCTGTCGTTCTTTCTTTGTTTTACCTTTATTGGCAAATGCTTGATAAGCTCCCGAATCTTTAATAGTATCACCGACAATAGTCATGGTCTCGGAGCCACCGACAGTTTTGGCCATCTGTAACTTCTTCATCTGCCAAGCTTCACGAGCCCATTTTTTTATTCGTTCATATGTTCCAAGCGGGTCCCTCGCTCTAGCTCTAACGTATCTGCAGGAAACCTTGGGTTTTGTAATAAAACTGAATAAAACAAATACTAAGGTTTTCACAATACTGAATGCAGCTTTAAAGATACCTAGAAAAAAATCAGCTAAACAACTTGTTTCCTGCATTTTTTCCTTACCCTCGCTTAGTCTTTCCAACTCTTTCATTTGCAGTTTCTGGAGCTTCATTTGTTTTTTTCTCTCTACCTTCTCTTTCCGCCGTACTTCTTTGTTGAACTTTGCGTCACCTTTTAAAGACTCATGGAGCTTTTTGTCAGCTTTATTTTTTCTCTTTTTCTTTGCTAATGCTTTTGTTTTATCAAATTTAGGCTTCTGTTTCTTTTTCCTCTTCTTTTTCTTTTTTCTTTCTTTAAGAGCTACATCGCATTGACATTCATGATGGCACTTGCATATTGTGTTGGATTTCTTTTTGTTAATCGGCTTCTTCACTTTTGTTTTAGGATCTTTTAATATTTCTTTCTTCTGTTTGCCTTCTTTGTGTTTCTTTGATGATTCTAACTTTTGTAGTTTTCTTTTCCGCAAAAAATTTGCAAATGAAGAACAAACAAAAGTTTGGCATTTATCTATCATACTTATCGTTTTCTTACACTTACAACATGCACCGCAAGAGTTTGTGTTGGCATTGTGCGTCTGTTTGCCGCATGATACGTCACCGCATTCATAGGCACCCACTTGAACAGGCTTTTTACCCATATTAGGTTGCTGCTGTTGACCAGTTTTTTTCCTTTTACAGTTTTTACAGTGACATATACCAACATTTCTTTTGTATCTATCGTTAATACTTATCTTTAAGCCAGTAGACCTCTGAATTGTTTTAAATAGCGAAGGAGTTATTCTTTGACATTCAGTGTTTACCGATCGAGGTGTCTTTGTATTTAGCATTGACCAATTTTCAGTCTTGCTTTTAATACCATTAAGAACTTTTCTTGTATCTAATGGTTGCCTCTTAGATTTAAACGAATTTCGGAAATGTTTACTTCTAGATCTCCAACAAATCTTCTTAATAATACTATTAGATGCTGTTGCATTTCTAGTATTCCCTTTTTCTAAATAAAATGCTTGTTGAATTTGTATAGTATTTGGCTTAGTGTTTTTTGACTGTGTTTTTTCTTTAACTAGGCTGGGAATTAAACCATCCATGGATTCTTTCTCTTGTTTTTTCTTACAAAAGCATTTAAATGATTTTTCCCGCTTGTTAAGTGCTTCTTCGCATTCTCTACCTTTTGGAGAACTTTCAATGGTACTTCGTCTTGTTTCCTGAATTTTTTGAGAATACTCATGACACAGACACAATATTTTAGTTCGAAGCTTTCCGATTGTGGTATTACTTTCTACATTTTCAGATTTATTGTTTACATTACAATTTATATCGGTACATTCATTACTTTCAGTTATATTTTTATTTTGCTTTCTAAATTTACATCTACAAATAAAACTAAAATTTTTGTTTTTTATCGCTTGAATACAGGCACCTTCTTTACAAATATCTTGGCGATGCTTGGGTCCTTCTGCAAATACGTTTTCAACATTTACATTTTCATTTTCATTTGGATCATGTAGTAGAGTTACTTTGTTTTTCTGTTTCCTCTTACTACCTTTGATATTTATTTTTGTTTTAGCGGCTTCATCCACAACTAAACGGTTTTTATTCCCTCTGCAAGCACATTCACATGGTCTTGGTTTGATTTTCAACATACCATTAGTTTCAAACACTTTTTTACACTTACACGTTGTGGTTTTCCCTTTATGTTCTCCCTCCCTCTGTTTCAGTTTATTAAAAAGTTCAGAAAACTTTTCATGTATCGTTTTCTTTTCTGCGTTATGACTAGTCACATCATAGCTTCGCTCTGAGGTCTCAAATGGTATGGCATTTCCAAGTAGATCTGATTTCTTAGCAAAGCTTTTATTTTTCTTTCGCTTTGGACTTTGTGTGCGAGCATTTTTGTACTGAACAAGCGTGTCTCCCTGCATTTTGATAGGCCACGCAGATTATAAAAGCTGTAGGTTGTAAGTACCTACCTATTTAATAATTTTCTCAAATATCTGAAACATTACATGATTTCCACATTGCTCTGTTTTATTTTAGTAAACAGAACTATTCTTTTTATATTTGAAGTAGCGTTTTCTCCTATCATATTATTAAACTTACATTCTAAAAGTAATCAGCTATTTAAATGCATTTAATCACCAAGGCATAACTAAAATTTAGTGTCGTTTATCAAAACCAAAAGGGATTTTGACAAAGTTTCTGATTTTGAGTGAAGTTGTCATAATGTACTAAGGAAACCTCAGATTCTGAGACGGATACATTGAATTCTGATTGTCTGTTTCATATTTTCAGTTTGGATACACTACCTTTCTCCAATGCCTTCCTTTTCAAAGTCAATATAACATTTTACTGTGCTGTGTGTTTTTCAAAATAAATTCATATTATTATTATTATTATTATGTTTGTCAAGGTTTCACCTCACGGGACTATGGAGTCCCGGACCTTTGGTAGGCATGCATGGGGCCGAAGCCAACACACAGAGGCCATTTGACACTTTTGATGTTAAAGTGATGGAGGCACATACCGGTGACTACCCTGGATAACACAAAAAATGCATCCAAAGGTAGCCCCCGGTCTGTGTAGGACTATTATAAATGTGGAAAACTACTACTGGGCTATGGAGGTGTGAGGGTGGTGGACTGGTTACCGGGAAACTATTATTATTATTATTTTCCTCCATGGAACTTGACGTAGAGGCTGCTACGTGCTTCCGTAGCAAACAAAAGACTTCAACGCGCACCTTCATTTTGTATTGTATTGTAATGTGCTACGTCGTAGATGCGTAAAGTTGCTACGAGTTAGTTCAAAAAATATAACAAACCACATAATATATAACATAATATTTTTAGCGAAAAACAGATCAAAATAAATTAAAAAAGATAATAGCTTCCTAGAACCAGAGACGCAAGTTTTCATTATCATCATCCTAACAAGTAAAACTTTAAAAGTCGCGTGAATCAACTTGTTTTTACTGCAGAACTAGAGATACATGTTCTACCAGTTGAACTTCGTACAATGGCTATACATTTTTATGTATGTATACCGAGTACCTATCATATCTGCGTAATGTTTCTTTGCCGGTGGCGGTTTTTATGGGTTACGAACAATAATTTGTTGCGTGGTGTTGCGAATAGAGTTACCATATACAAAGAGGAGTAAAACTCCTCACTTGATACGTCATCTAAGTTCCTCACTCACTTACGAGACTTATGATGTCATGAGTCGAATAATCAATTACGTTTGCGTCACTGTAACGTCACCAATGCTTGGTACTTTATGGTACTCGGTGTTACGGATGATAAAGGATAAGTCATACTTGCTGTAACAATAAGAAGGTATACATACTTTACGGTAATACCAAGGACGATGTAGGAAATACTGGTAATACTAATACATAGGTACCCATCAATAGTCATCAAAATGATTTTGTATAATTTCATATTAAATTGTGTATTGCACATTTGAGGAATTATGGTCATATGATCTGAAGACAGAATGATCTGCGACAAAATTTTTATTAGTTTACTTCTTGTATTTGAAAGTGCTTCTATGTACCTAATTAATACAAAAGACACCTAAGGACAGAGCAATGGCTCATCCATTGAAGGGGAATGTTAAGAGGAAATTAGTAAATAACAGTGTTTCGTTTAAAGTTTTAGTAGTTCTTTATTTTAGAAACTATCCCATACAAAAAGTACAACACATGAGACCACGACACAACTCACACGCAACAATACACGGCGTCCAAACCGCGAACGCTAAACAAAACAGCATCATATTTGAAAACTTACTCCAAAACGCCAACAAACTTAGACATTGCGGATAACACCCTGGACAAATGTGATATACCCAAAGACAAGGGGTTTTTCTCAAAGTTGTCAACAAATTATGCTTGCAACTGTACAAAGCCAAATCATGTCGCTTCTTTATTCTTCTTTTTCGCCTCCTATTTTCTACCTCAATATTCCGCCGCTCTTTCTTAGTTTTGCCTTTATCAGCAAACGCTTGGTACCACCTTTCATTTTTGATAGTATCACTTAGAACTGACACTGTTTCGGAACCGCCCAGTGTCTTATTCATTTGTAATTTCTTCAACTGCCACCATTCACGGAACCATTTTTTTACCCTTTCATAAGTTCCTTTAGGATTTCTTACTCTTGCTCTAGCGTATCTGTAGCTAACTTTTGGTCTTACAATGAAACTGACTATTACAAAGCCAATTGTTTTTACTATACTGTAAACAATCTTTAGCAAACCCACGAAAAAATCAGCTAAACAGTTAGTTTCCTGCAGTTTTTCCTTACCCTCGGTTAGTCTTTCTAATTCTTTCATTTGCTGCTTGTGGAGTTTCATTTGTTTCTTTTTATCTGCCTTTTCCTTGCGTCGTACTTGCTTGCGAAACTTCGCATCACCTTTCTCAAACTCTTTAAGTTTTTTGTTAGACCTAGCCTTTTCCTTTTTCTTTTCTGAAGCTTTTCTCTTATCGGGCTTAGGTTTAGGCTTTGGTTTTTGTTTAAGTTTAGACTTTTTTTTAATTTTCTGTAGTGCTGAATGGCACTGACATTCATGATGACATTTGCATATTGTATTTAATTTCTTTTTCTTGATGGGTTCGTGTTTTTCTTTTGGTCTAGGTTCCTGTTTGTCTTTTAGATTAGATTTATGTTTGGGTTCCTGTAATTGCATTTGCTTCTTATCAACCTTTGCTGTTTGTGCCAGTTGTTTCTTTTCATTTTTTTCTCCTTGTGTTTTAATTGTCACTATTTCCATTTTACGTGACTTCTTTTTTTTCCGCATGAACCTTGCAAATGATTTACATATAAAAGACTTTTTCTTGCCGGGACTTTTTTTACAATTACAGCAGACACCGCAAAAGCTTGCGTCAGCATTTTGAGTGGGCCTACCGCATGATACATCTCCACATTCTGTGGTAATTGCTGTAACTGGTTGGTGCTGCTGTTCAATTTTTCTTCTTTTACTTTGTTTACAGCAACAGATGTGAATATTTTCTTTATTTCTATCGCTTGTACTTATTTTCAAACCACCTACATTATTCCTTCGTCTCACATTTGTAGGAGTTATACATTGGCACTCAGTCGATCCAGGCATGTTTTCCGGTTGA
Organism: Xanthorhoe spadicearia; assembly: GCA_947086425.1. Classification (NCBI taxonomy): domain Eukaryota; kingdom Metazoa; phylum Arthropoda; class Insecta; order Lepidoptera; family Geometridae; genus Xanthorhoe; species Xanthorhoe spadicearia. The sequence continues at coordinate 2,788,849 of OX352200.1, forward strand.
AGTGACTTTCTTATGACTCTTTCCGTCACTGGTTTTCTAACAGCGCAAAAAACATCGCCACATTCATTTTTATCTACTGTTTCCGTTTTTAGTGATAAAGTTTGAGCTGGTAGTTGGATATGTTTTTTCCTCATACAGTTTTTACAGTAACAAATACGAGTGTTTTTATAATTTTTATTATTCGCAATTACTTTAAAACCTGTTGGGTGCCTCATTTTTTTTATTTGTGACCGAGTTATACCTTGGCATTCTTTAGAAGTGTTTTCTGGTCTCAATAATAAAGCCCAATTCTCCGACTTACTTTTTATTTTACTTGTCACTTTTTTTGTATCCAGTGGTTTTCTGATAGTTTTTGTTGGATGTTGACCATTTCTACTTCTACACCTCTGACAAATCTTTTTAAAAATACATTTAGAAGATTTAGCGCTTCTAGGTTTTTCGAGACTGCAAGTTTCATCAGTGCATTCCTTCACAGGTTTCTTGCACGAGCATTTAAATGTTTTGTTTTGCTTATTGAATGCATCTCTGCATAATCCTGTTTTACATGTTTCTTCATTACCCGGTAAACTTTTAACGTTGCTACATCGTCTTACTTTTAACTTTTCAGAATACTTACGGCATATACAGTAAATTTTCTTTTGAAGACTTACAATTGTGGAACTACTTTCAGAGGTTTTTGGTATATTGCTTGCAGGACAAGTAATTTTACATGTTTTTTCATGAACTGGTAAACTTCTTCCGTTGCTACATCGTCTTTTCTTTATCTTTCCAGAGTATTTACGGCATAAACAATAAATTTTCTTTTGAAGTTTTACAATTGTGGAACTACTTTCTGTGGTTTTTGGTATATTGCTAGTAGGACAAGTCATTTTACATGATTCTTCATTAACTGGTAAACTTCTTACGTTACCATGTCGTCTTTCTTTTATTTTCTCAGAATATTTACGGCATAAACAATAAATTTTCTTTTGAAGTTTTACAATCGTAGAACTACTTTCTGTATGGGTTACATTACATGTAATATCACTGCATTCGTTCACCTCCTTTTGCTTTCTCAATTCACATTTACAAATAAAGTTTAAATCCTTCTTTTTTATGGCCTCAACACAAACGCCTTCTTTGCAAATATCTTTCTGAAGCTTAGGACCTTCAGCAAATACATTTTCAACTTCTGCTATTTTATCTAGCTTATTATGGTGGATTAATGACGTAATTTTGTTTTTTTGTTTCCTCGTTATACTGTCTGAAGTATTTTTTTCACTACTTTTAGCAATATTTATAGCCCTCTTTTCGTTTCCATTGCAAGCACACATGCGTGATCGTGAACATCTATAAGTATCTGAACATGGCCCATCCTGGCAAAAAGAATCCTTGATTTCTACATTTTGAAGTGTTTTATGACACATACATTTTAGGTTCTTTACTTTGTTTTCACGTTTAAGTTTCTTCGAAGACTTTATTATCTTTTCTTTGTAAGTTTTAGTATCATCTTTAGCTGAACTAATTTCGTTTTCATTGCAAGCACACTTGCGTGATCGTGAACATCTATAAGTATCTGAACATAGCCCAGCCTGGCAAAAAGAATCCTTCATTGCTAATTTTCTATTCGTTTGCAGTGTTTTATCACACATACACTCAAGGCTATCTTTGGTTTCACGTTTTATTTTTTTCAAAGACTTTTTAGATTTTTCTTTTGAAGTTTTAGCTACGTCAGGACTATTAACATTATACGATCGCTTAGAATATTCGAACGGAACATCATTATTTCCAAGCAGAGCAGATTGTTTGTACAGCTTAGATTTGCTTATTTTATTTTTTTGTGTTTCTGTGAAACCGTCTTGGAAATGTAATTCTTTTTTGGCGCTATTTTTCTGTTTTCTATTCTTAGGGCTTTGTGTAAGAGCATGTTTGTATACGATTGATATGTCCCCATACGCGTTAGTATGCTCATTATTTTTAGGAAAGGTAGCACAAGCACACTTGTTATATTTTTTGTCAACAACCGAAGCTTTTTTTTTATCATCATCATATGAAGTGTCTGTAGATGCTTCGGTTATTTCATAGGCACGTGTTACGGCAGCATCTTTTTTTTCCACATGATTTTGGGAACCTTTAGTTTTCTTTTCACATTTCAAACCAAACAAACAAAAAGCTTGGGTTACTTTATCAATTTTGAGGAACAACGCCGACGTCCCGCGATCTGTGCCTCTCATTACTAAGGATATTATTTACATTTTAATTTATGCAATTTTTTTACTTTCAATTTTAGTTTATTTTGGATAATTCTAAAATAAATACTTGACTACATTGCGAATTTGCAAGGAAAAAAATACATAATTTATGCCAAATCAATGTTATTGTCTGTCAAATAGTAAAAAAAGCAAAGACTATAATGAGCTATTGGAAAATAAAGGAAAAGAAGCATAGATATTAGATAGAGATAGTGTAAGTATTCTCTATCTATTTCATCTGAGGTATAGGATAAAGGGGTTGATTGCCTTGAAGTACAGCAGTGGCCTGGGGAATAACGAGATTACTAAACGTAGTCGTAGATCTCTTTAGAAATTACACTAACACACGCTAAATCTATGAGCGAGCTTGCAAGATGAAAAAGTTTTACTACTAAACTTACTAAGTACCGAAGAAGGTAAAGCCCGTAGCACACCCAAGGAACCTAACTGCGGAAACGTAGATAGACGTATTGTGATGGAGTAGGCAGGTGAATGGCCTACGTCATGGAGCTAGGTGATGCTGTGTGAAATTTCTAACCATATTTATTTATCTACACATCTACCTACTTACATCAAAACTTCGTAAACAGGAAGTACCTCAACTAGCAGCACGTCCCGGCTTTGCACGGGTGTACTTCTGAAGGAAGATAATTGCTCTGAGGGTGTACTAATGAAACTACCAAGATAAAATACAGACTATAACCATCCCGACATGCGACAGTCCATTCTACACATCGATGAAAGAATGTTTATAATCGGCTGAGTATTTTCGAAAATAACCTCCGTCTAACAAACAAACATTACCTCTTTATATTATTTGTACCTAAATTGAGACCTACATCCATTTTCACACATTGAGATCCCATTTTCAGTATTTTAAATTAATCATTCAGGTGATGACATCACATATGATAAGACTCTTCATTTACTTAGGTACCTACTCATATTATTTTTTTAACCGATAGAATGACTTGTAATTTTTGAAATGAAAAAGATGCCGTAGGTATTACTGGTACTACTACTGCAATAAAAGTATTTTTAAATTTGCTACCTTGACAAACATTTTTTATTTCCAAACTATTCCATACACATTGTACAACACATGAGACCACGACTCAACTCACACAAAAGAATACACGGCGTCCAAAACGCAAACGCTAAACAAAACAACATTAGATTTGCAAACTTACTCCAAAGCGCTAACATACTGAGACACTGAGGATAGCACCCTGGACAAACGTGAAATACCCACAAGCACGGAGTTTTCCTTAAAGTTGACAGAAGGTTATGCTTGCAATTAAACACAGCCTCATCGCGTCTCTTGCGTATTCTCCTTTTTCGTCTCTTATTTTCCAGCGCAATCGCTTGACGTTCTTTTTTTGTTTTACCCTTACTTGCAAATGCTTGATAGATAGAGCTATCTTTTATGGTATCACTGAAGATGGACATGTTGTCGGAACCACCAACCGTCTTCGCCATTTGTAACTTTTTCAGGTACCATTTCGCACGCCACCATTTTTTTATTCTCTCATAAGTTCCAACTGGATCTTTCACTCTCCCTTTAAGGTAATGCCAACTTGCCTTAGGCTTTATAATAAAACTGACTATAACAAATGCAATCGTCTTCACTATGTTAAATGCAGTCTTGAATATGCCTAAGAAAAAATCAGCTAAACAGTTAGTATCTTCCATTGTTTCCTTGCCTTCACTTAATCTTTTTAATTCCTGCATTTCCTGCCTCTGCATTTTCGATTGTGTCTTTCTCTCTTGTCTTTCTTTCTGTCGTACTTCTTTGCTAAACTTTGCGTTGTCCCTTAAAGCTTCCTTATTTTGTTTTTGATTTTTCTTTTTGTTTTTCTTTTTTGAACTTTTTAAATTAACCTTAGGCTTTTTTTTCTTTTTTTTCAATGCTAACCTACATTGGCATTCATGGTGGCATTTACATATTGAACCAGATTTACTTTTCATGTTCTTACTTTTTAAATCCTTTTTCTTGCCATTGCCCTTTCCTTTTAGAGTTTTGGCCCCATCTTCTGCTTCCAATTTGTTCTTTTTTTTCAATGCTAACCTACATTGGCATTCATGGTGGCATTTATATATTGAACCAGATTTACTTTTCATGTTCTTACTTTTTAGATCCTTTTTCTTGTCATTGCCCTTTCCTTTTAGAGTTTTGGCCCCATCTTCTGCTTCCAATTTCCGCGCTTTTCTTTTCCGCATAAGGTTTGCCAAGGATGCACACATAAAATTTTGAAATTTAGCTGTCGTACTACCTTCTTTTTTACATTTACAGCAGACACCACAAGAGCTATTGTTAGTCTTTTGAGTGTGTTTACCGCACGATGCATCACCACACTCATTATCATTAAAACCTTTAGTACCTTTAGTAGGTTGTCTTTTTTTTTTCCTTTTACAGTTTTTGCAACGACAAATCCGTAAATGTTTTTTGTCTGTCTCTTTCATGCTGATTTTTAAGCCTACCTTAGGACTCTGCATTTTCTTAAATTCTGAGGGAGTTATGCCTTGGCATTCTTCAGATCCAGACTGACTTGGCATACTACTTGTCTTTTTACTTGTATCTAATGGTTTTCTGACAATCTTTGATAAAGGTTGTACGTCTTTACCCTTGGATGTTTTTGAATCTTTTTTAACTTTCGCCAAATCACACTTGTCATTGGAAATTTCTTGTCTCTTTTGATTTAAATCTTGTTCATTGCTTTCTGGCTGTGTCTTTTTTTTCTTACAAAAACATTTAAATAAGTTGTTTCGTTCGCGTACTTCTCCAGTATTTGCCTTTACATTATTTGGTGAATTTGCAATTGTACTGTGTCGTTTTTCTTTCAATTTTTCCGAATATTTACGACATAGACAAGAAATTGTCTTTCGCAGCTTAGCTATAGTTGTATTACTTTGAATAGGTTTGGATTCATTGCTTGCATTGAAGATAATATCAGAGCCTTCATTATTTTTACTTGTTATTGCTTGATGCTTTCTTAACTTGCACCTACAAAAAAAACTCGAACGTTTGGTTTTCATTGCTTTTGCACAAATACCACTCTTACAGACACATCCTTGATGTTGATTAGGTCCTTCTGCAAATACATCTTCAACTTTCGCGTTTTTATTTTGTTTTTGATCATGGACAAGGGATGTTACTCTGTTCTTCTGCTTTCTCTTACTATCTGAGACATTTCCTTTATTTTTAACGGTATTGTCTACATCTTTACGTTTTCTATTTCCCCTACAGGCACACTCATGTTGTCTTGAACATACATCAGTACCTGAACATGGTCCTTCGTGGCAAAACACTGGATTCTGTGCTTTCATTTCCAACTTGCCGTTAGTCTTAAGTAACGTAGCGTCGTTTTTTGGCTTAACATGCTTAATCTTCTTTGAAATCTTCTTAGATTGTTTTTTTACTGGTTTAGACTCACCTATACATTCAGGGTCAGGGCAAGTCACATTACATATTCGCTTCGAATTTTCAAATTGAACATAATTTGCAAGCGGTGCAGGTTGCTGGTAGTGCTTTGGTTTTGTAATTTTCTTATTTTTCGTTTCTGTAGAAACATCTCTGAAATATTCATTCTTCGCATTTTTATTATTTTTCTTCTGTTTTGGACATATTGCTCTAGCGTCTTTGTGCTCGACAAGTGTATCACCTTGCATATTGATCAACCTACATCTGATTCTATTGACTCAGTAGACTTGTACCTTCTTGACAATTTTTCTTCAGATTTAGCACAAGGATGACGATAGAGTTAGATATCGCATTGAGTCATGACGTCTTCTCTCTTATATGCGACATAAATTGTAAAATTATCCAGATATCTTCACTTTCAAACTCAACATAAGCACATATTTGTACTTTGCCAGTAAACAACGTGGACGTCCACCTTGCATGCTTATTTCACTTACATGCTAAAAGTGATTCTTTTATTTACTTTCAATTTGAGTTCATTTAGACATACTTAGCAAATAATTTATTCGATAGCAAATTCAATAATACAGCTTCATATCTTCATCATCAACTGACACTCGTGTATGACAACATGACTGTCAAATGAACATAATTAGAGATTTCACTTTACACAGACATAATAATCATGCTAGCCACAAAAAAGAAGGATCACCTTCAGAATTTACAAAGAGTAGGTACTTATACAACTACGTTTATTTATGTACAAAAATACCTACACTTCAAGAGTGCAGAAATTCTATTTTTTTTAATTAAGGATGCTACTTTGCGTTCCTTGGAGTAGCCAAATAGTTCGGCTGCACTCGCAATCCCTGTCCACTCTAAATGGTAAAAAAAAAAGACGTGTGGCACTCGGGGACTGCCGAGATAAAGATATTGCATGCTACCTAGAGGCGAGTTGCTGAACTAAAGAGACAAGCGTTAGATTATTTTCGTTACGGTATTTCTGGATTTGGTCTCCACGCTCAAGGCCCGCGATAGAAGCTATGCAATAGCTGAAAAGTAAAGTAAACTAGATTTAAGTAGTAGTAAGTACTAAAAAGTAGATTTATTTTTACTTGGTGGTATCAAATTCACTTTACTTTACTTTTTAATAAGGACTTTTACAGATTTTCGGAAATCTTAATGGGTAGATTTGGAGAACACCTGATAATATCGAATCTTGGGCCTTTCCCGTTTTTACCTTTCTAAAATAGGTATATTTATGTTGTGAAAAATGTTGTAGTAGTTCATTATTTTGTTGTAATATTTAGTTATGTAGCGTGCTACTAGGGAAGGAAATACAATACTTATTACATTTGTTAAAATAATAATAAGTTTCAACTTAGGTACCTACGTTATATAGAGGATGGGCCAAAATTATAGAACACGTTAAAAATAGGCACAAGCACAGTAAATTTTAATGGTGTTTTGGAAATTAAATCTCTTCATAGAACATCGGCGTTAATGGTTCTGTGGTCGAGTGGTTAGACACGGCATAAGGACGATCGCTTGTAACAACGCAGATTCGAATCCTACCGGAGCCGTAACTTGTATTTAAAATTTCCATATGTAGGTATACCTACCTACTATGTATGATTTTCGCTACCCTTCTTGTAACGAAAACAGAGTTTGGTGGCCACCAAGTGCAACTTCGTTACTTACTCTTCGTAAACTATACAAAATTAAACTATTTACTTACCTACAAAGGTATTCAAAATTCTCGGTACTTAACTATAAAATAAAACTGAACATTTTTTTAGTTTTATGAACACCCTGTACTTCCTTTGTCCGGTACAATCTATGAGGAAAATGCGCTCCTACATTAAACTCTACCTATTTTGAACGCTGGTCACTACATCATTAGCCGTTGAACTTTAAGCACTACTTTTAAATAATATAATTACAATTATTAAGTAGATTTAGGAATCTAGGGTATCTAAGGTAGGCCTTAATGAAACAACACACTCTGTGAAAATGGGAAGACATTTAAGAGTTATTTTGTTTGTGATCGCCATAACCCTGCCTGGTACGTATTTGTGATTTGAATTTCTCATTTAAACGGTGTTAAAATAAATGGCCAAGCGCGTGTCGGGCCACGCCTCAATTACATTGAAATACGAGTAGGTACCTACTTATGATTTGTTACATATAATTAGTTGATCCATTATTACGAGTCAACCTGTAAAGCATACTTGGCCGTGATAGTTTTCTTTTTAAATTCATTATATGGCACTACTACTGTAATTTATTCATATTTCTAAATACAACAGTTTGGCCATTAGGGGTGGGGGGAGGCACTTGACTCTAACGAAAATTAACATATCTAAATATTTCACAAAATATTTTCAAATATTTTTACCTATCCAATGATACTCCACCCACCCACACTATAGAATCTATATATATAAAGGAGTGGTCAAAACGTAAGAGACACGGTTTCTCTGAAACTACAAGTGCTATTAAAGTGAAATTTTGCATGTAGGTTTCTGTGATGACGTAGATGAGCGTTAAGAACGGATTTTTCGATCAGAGGTTAATTCAAGGTCAGAGGTCACTTTTATTATAACTTTTGTATGGTTACAGCTAGATTGTTAAAATTTTGAGAATAGATTCTTGACTTAAAATAAACGAACACCTATTTCAGGATTTTTCAAAATTTTTACCCAAAGTGTAAATTTGGTTGGGTCAAAGTTGGGTATTTTTTGACCTTTTGCGATATCTCTGTAACCAAAAGAGCTATAATAATGAAACTTTGCATGTAGGTTCCTTTTAATATGCGGGCACCCGCTATGGACAAATTTCAAGGTCAAAAGTCAAGGGTAAGGTCAAAAATCATATTTTTTGTAGCTGCAAAATGGTGAAAGCTAGAGCCTCAAAATTTCAAGTGGTATAGATTTTTAGTTTAAAATAAAGGTAAACCTGTTTCAGGTTTTTTCAAAATTTTAACCCTAAAGGTCAATAAGGCAGAGTCAAAGTTGGGTAAAATTTTAACCTTTCATGATATCTCTGGTGTTGGAAGAGTTTCAAAGTTCAAATTTGGCATGTAGGTTTCTTTTCAGACGTAAGCACCTATTATGAATGAATTTTTAAATCAAAGGTCAAATTCGAGTAATAAATGCAAATTAAAAAAAAAACATGATTTACCTTTCAACGCATCTCTGAACCCACAAGTGCTACGAAGCTGAAATTTTGCATGTAGGTTTTTAATAGTACGGAGACTCTTGCTTAAAAAGGATTTTTCGATCAAAGGTCAATTAGAGGTCAGAGGTCAACTTTTTTATAACTTCTGTATGGTGACAGCTGGAACGTCAAAATTTAGAATGTTGATTTTTGACCTAAAATGAACGAGCACCTGTTTCAGGATTTTTAAAAATTTTAACCCTAAAGGTCAATTTGGCCGGGTCAAAATTGGGAATTTTTTGATCTTTTGCTATATCTTTGTTGCTAGAAGAGCTATTATGGTGAAACTTTGCATGTAGGTTCCTTTTAATACTAGGGCACCCGTTATTGACAAATTTTAAGGTCAAAGGTCAAGGGAAAGGTTAAAAGTCATATTTTTCATAGCTTCAAAATGGTGATAGTTGGAGCGTCAAAATTTCAAGTATAGATTCTTAGCTGAAAATAAAGGTAAACCTGTTTCAGGGTTTTTCAAAATTTTAACCCTAAAGGTCAATTTGGCGGAGTCAAAATTGGTTAAAATGTTGACCTTCACGATATCTTTGAAACTGCAAGAGTTGGTTCCTTGAGGAACATAAGCGTCGCTTTCTTACAAATTGTACCTAGCCGTTGTTTCTAATGTCATCGCGAATGAAATCGCGCGCGGGACGGCTAGTACTTACATACAAGAAAAAAAACTATTTTTACGATTTTATACTACCACTTTGTCGGCATCGTAAAAAAAATGTATCTAAGTATTAAGAAGTATTATGTCAGTCATCTGGTTACCACCATAACACAAGCATTAAGTTGCTTAGCTTGGGACTTGATGACGCTGTGTGAAAAGGCCAAGGATATTAATTTATTAAGTATTTATTTATTAATTTTTCTCAGAATGTTCTAAATAGGTACCTACGTTTGGTAGTGCATCGTTTGAGTTGTAAAATTAAAATATGCATGTAAACTTCTTAAAACGAAAAAACCATTGTTGCATAGCAAGTCTCCTTATAAATTTTATAAGATGAGGTTAGCAGGCTTGAGGCTACCTACTTTATCACCAGGAAATCTTACTCATGGCATTGTAATTTGTTACAGGATATGTCCTGTCAGTTGAAAATACACCAGATAATCAACATCAATCTGGGTCAAACACTCCCGACGACCAAGGAAATCCACCAAGCTCTCAACCACCAAAACCTTGTAGTGAAACATCACCAGAATACAAAGTAAGTGAACTTTTAAAAGCGCTCCAAATGCCAATACTACCATGTAAATAGGACCTATACTTAACAATTAAGTAGGTAGGTTCCTAAAACTAGTTGAGCCTCCTAAGGCGCGAATTATACTGAAACAATCGATGTACCTACAGTGAAGGCGCGGAAGCGCCCCGCTTTAGTACAATACACCTCGCCTTCATCTTACGCCGTTTCTGTGTTGGTAATTTTCGCCAATTACCTACTCACCCATAATAAAAAAATATTTGTTTATTTTCAGGAAGCCAGTGATCAATTTTTAGAAGCAATTAAAGGCGTGTTCACAAATGCAATAGAACAAAAAAAGTAAGCACCATTTAAATTTATACTTAGTAAATTAAATTAAACTAAAACTAGAATAAAGTAGGTACCTTGCGAAAACAGAGACCTTAAAGAAATAATATGGGACCACCTCGGAAATGTACTTTCAAACTCATAAAAAATCAAAATCTGTCCACTATTGAAGAATGGGTAAACATAGGTATATAAGTCGGTTAAAAATGGGTGGCGGCGCCAGCGCCGGCGTTATTTAGTTTGAGACATATCTTAAATTCTTCTACTAATCTCCATCTCTGATTATATTGCTTTTATTTATTTATAATATTATTATATAAAAACAGAACATTATGAATACAAGTAACTCAATTAAAATAATTACTTAGTTAACAATTTACCATACATGATTTATGATTTCAAAAACGTGCTTCACGTGCCCTTTTCTTGCATTGTAATCTTATAGGAGCTTAATCCCCAAAGATTTTAATAATTTTGTTTTCATGCATTGTAATATTCTAATTTTTGTTTTAGGCAAGATATTAAGAAAACGCTTTCTGATAAATCGGAGGCGTACCTTACAGCTGCTGAGAACTGTGTTAAAAACAATACCTTACATAAAACGTGGAATTATACCGTTTTTATCGATTTGATGGAATTCGCTGTAAAAAATGTTACAGAACTCAAAGGTTTGTAAAATGTTTTTATCCTACTACTAATACCCTACTTACTAGTACATATTTAACAGAACGCCTTTGCCTTACGCCGCCGTTCCTAAAAGACAATAGGTAAGTGCTTAGTCACTATTTTAAGTGGTCTGTAAGATCTTAATGAATAAAAATATTTTGACTTTTGACTTTTGACTATGTATGTATGTAGGTCCTATAGGTAGTAGGTATAGTATAGGTAGGTAAGTTAGGGGCTGGCTGGCTGACTAGCTGTGAGTTTCCTCAAGATGATTGTTTTGTTTTACCATTTCGAGTTCTTATTATAAAAGGTACCATTGAGTAATACCAACTTGAAGTGCAAATTATTTGTTTCAGCATTCAAAGAGACGAAGGAAGGAGAATGCATTATGAATCAGGCAGATAAAATCAAGGATTGCATCAAAACTACTGCATTTAAAGATAGCAAGAAAAAATATAGTGGATTACCCGACTTAGCTCGTTTAACATTCAATGTAAGTTGTTAAACATTAAAAACTAACTCTATTATATAGGTACCTACATAAACAGTTTTCAAGTAAGTAGGTACCTGACTTAAGTAACATAGAGGAGAGATGATTGCTCTGAGTATAGTAAGGTAGGTACCTACCTACCTATCACGTTTAACGTATTATATAATAAATGCGGGTACCTAACTATTTAATTATTTCAAAAACCAATTTATATGTCTTCTTTCAGGAATTAACTTGCACCAGTGCCGCATCTTTAAAAACCTGCACTTTGAAAGTACTACAGGATAGTTGCAAAAACACCGTAAACTATGTATCCAAGTTATTTGATCACATGCAAGAGCTTTGCCCGAAACCACCAAAAGGGAAATCGGTAAGTTTTCTGACATTGCAGTCATGAACCTAATAAATACCTATTAACTAGGTACAATACCTATGTACCTACCTATGCGCCAGCCACTAGGTAGGTAGGTATTTATTGCTATTACCACAGAAGACATTAGTACTAGGTATTTACTGTGCTATTACTTAGGTATTTTTCATGTTTAATAATACCTAATTACGTTTTTTTTATTTCAGGGTTCGGTAAGGACGTCAGCGTTTTGGGTTGGTTTCATAGTTTTCGTTGTAGAGTTCACTAAACGAGCTTTATTGTAGATCGACTCCACATAAACTCGTGGACGGGAATACTAAGTACCTACCTACTACCTATGGACTGCTGATGCCGGGTACTGTAGAAGAATCTACAGTTACCTACTTAATTTCAAACAATGCGTGATTCAAGTGGAAAGAAAATGACACACAGTGTACCTATTTATGTATTATTTGCCCAATTTCTTTTGTTTAAAAGTAGAAGGTAGGTACCTACCTAAGGTGAACCAGCTAAAAATGTAAAGTTTTCTCTGTAGGTAAAGGTAGTTAAAAAATATACATTTAAATCAATCTGGTAGGTAGGTATATAGGTACCTACCTACTTAATTTAGTTTTTGATACTTTTGAGTGAATTAAGTTTGTACCTAGATGTTTGTAATAAAGTAGGTAGATATCATAGATTGTCTTTCATTTTGAGTTACCTAGCCTATAGGTATTAAGTAAGTTAAGTACCTACCTAAGAAAATACCTATTCAAAAATTTCTCTAATTTTCTATTTTTGGCTTTGGTAATACCACAAAATGAAACTACCGGGATAATATAGAATACACATCAGTTAAATATTTTTTGAAATCGGCTGAGTAGTTCCTCCGTCAAACAAACAAACAAGTGGTAATACTTACCTACATAACCTGTGGCGGTGATTCGGCGGGGCGACTAACTAAAAATTCCTAAATTCGAGAGCTCTTATTTCGTTCACAATAAAGTTCAAATCAAATAGACCGTCTGAGTGACAGTTCTAAAATTACGTATTTAACGTTTATTCAATCCCTTTATGAAAATTAAATTAATTTATTTAAATAAGTCAGGCAGGGCAGGGTTTCAACTGAATCAACTGATACAGCACATTCCTTACTCATACATGCTCATACTAACCACAGAGTACATTTGTATATACTGAAAATACTAACCTACCTCTAATAATAATAATAATAATAACTTTATTTAGAAACCTTAAAAGTAGTCCTTACAATTCCATGTCACACTAGGTACAATGTTCTTACATTTAGGTACGTATAATAGGTGGTGAAAAACTTGGCTTATACAACAGGTAGATACAATATGGTGTTTTATACATAGGTACGATTATGCTTAAAGGTGTACATGGCTGATCTCAGACTCCCAACTAGGTTACCCTGTATTTGGGATATCGGTGATCCCCCTGTAGGATTTACAAATGTTTGCGGCCAGAGAAGCTATAGGCGCATCCTTGTATTTTTTGTGTTTCTCAAATTGTTGTCAAGTAGGTTTGCATGGCAGACGTAATTATTTTATGGGAATTAAAAAAAGTTCCTAGGCCAAGAAGAGGCAAGATAAAAAAAAAGAAAAAGATAAACAATAAGAATAGACTAAAGCTAAAAACAATTTAATAACTAGGTTGATATTTATCTTCTTACATACTAACCGAGTTTCAGGTATGTATGTAGGTAGGTATACTAGGTAAAAACTCATTAGCTACTCATTTGTTTGAGTAGGTACCTACCTAAAAGTAGTAGCAGACACCCAACTTACGGAAATTATAGACTAGGTAGGTACAAACAATCATATTATAGTAGTATGAAATAATATTAATATGTAAAGTACCTATATAGGTAATTAATAATAATATGTAGGTAAGTAAATACTCTTATAATTTTTCACAAACAAAACTACCTTAAGTAATAGGTACCTATCCAAGAACCAGTAGGTAGTTTATATATAATATTATGTATATAAATATTAATTAGTAGTAGTAGACAAGACACCCACTTACGGAGGTATAGATTAGGTACCCACCATAGCAATAAAGTGTGTTCGTATTCGTATTCGTGTAAAATATTATAATAGAATATACCTAACAGTTGTGTGAAGAGTATGAAGACCTACCGTCAAAATAATGAAGAACGAGTTTGTTTAAGTTTAGGTACCTATTTGACCTAGTTCCGGGGTTCTGGGTTTTTATTCTGTGGTTCCGGTTCCATTTTTAAACTCAAAATCAGTGCAAAATGCAATGGCAACATTTCTTGCTACGCATTGAGTGACACTGACAGTGCACTGACATGACATTGGTAATTTTGGCAATGCTGTCATTGCCATGCAAATCGAGTGTCAGTCTTTCAAAAAATATTGTTGTCTTCTCTCTTTATCATTAAACCTAGGTACCTACCTAATTTTCAATTTTTTATTTCTTTTGATATCGTTCGGTCGGCACGGCATTGTCGCGTCCCGCGCCGCCCGCTCATTGTCATCGTCACGTCACGTCACCGTCAGTCAGTCAGGCAGTCACTGTATTCTGTGGTCTGGTGGTCATGTCATGGTCAGTCAGTCAGTCAGTATTGGATTGGATCAGGGTTGCCAGACGTACGAGAAATCTCGTACATTTACGAGATTTACAGTCCATGTACGAGAAACGAGATTAATAAAAATCTCGTACACTTTTGTACGAGATTTTTACATTTTTTCCAGCCAAAAAGATTCTAAATAATAAAATATCTATTATCCACTCCACGCCATATTATACCACTCGGCACATCACTAGATTCACTAACTCATCACTAGTTGTCACTAAATGAAAGCATATTTAGTCTTTGACCGAAGAAATACATCTAGAGGGGAATCCCCAGAAGATATATTTCTTTGTTTTCGTCCTTATCGCACTAATGTAAACATTGCATTCTTTCTTCTTTTACACAACATGTAGGGCAATGTTTATTACTTATTACTCTCATTAGTTGTTGTTTGTCGAGTTCCACTAGTGCATTTGATATTTCACCCTAATTATTAAATGGTTACTTTGACTTAATGAGTAGTGACAGTGAATCGTTATCCACGCCACCTAAGAAAATAACTAAAAAGGGAGGATGGACTGCAAAAAAACAAGTGACACGGTTTTTGAAATGAGGAAATGTATACTATTCCAGAATGACAGCTGAAAACCTATACCTCAAAAACAAAGACGATTTCACTAATATCCCAGACATTGAATATTAATCACCACCTATGCACTGCCTACCCCTTCGGGGCAGGCGCTATGATAATGTTATGTGAATATACCTATATTATTATTAAGAGAAAATAATTTACCATTACTATAATGTACTAGTAGTAACTAAGATCTGTTTTGATTAGAAGAAGAGACTAGAAGAATATTATTAAAATTTGGCACACATAAGTACAGTAGTATTCGTTAATTTGATAGAACCAACCTCATTTTTATAATCACATAATCGGAACCAGATATAACATTGTTTAAAACACAGATTTTAATAGATTTCTAAACTTTAAACTTGTACGAGATTATGTTATGAAAGTACGAGATTTTGGCATCCCTGGTACGAGGAAAAAAATTCGACACCTGGCAACCCTGGATTGGATGATTGTTGCCATTGTTGGTTGGATTGGAGCTGTGTTGAATTGAATGTGGTTTGGTTTGATTTGGCGTTGCATAAAATTTAAAGAAAATACCAACGCTGTAATTTAATTTACTAAGCTGTGCATTGTTGAAAAATAATCATGTTTAACCAAATCATTATTATGCTGGTGGCTTTCTCTATCGGTAAGTAACCATCAAAAATATATTTAAATAAATTTTGTTTTGCCGGTATTTATGTTTTACTACCTAATCATATTATCTTAGGGAGGTTTGAACCTACGGTTCGAGACTAACCTACGGTGCCTACGGTACTACTTACTGTAATTAACAACAGAAAAGTTAAAGGGTCACCATTGAGGGTAGGTTAGGTAGCCAATAACTTTTTATAAAAGCAATGTCTCAGTCATTGTTTTAATTTTTTTTTAAAGAATATGGTTAGGTTAGGTTAGGTTACTCAATTAATTATTGGTTAATTCACCAATAATTAATTGACCAAAACATTTCCAAAGTTGAATATTTATTACAAAACTTGCTGTCCAATGAGGTAAGCCTGTAGTAATTTCATATTATAGTAACTAGCATCACGTCCCGGCTTTGCACGGATGTACTAATGAAACTCCCGGGATATATAGGTAGCCCTAAAACCATCCCAATAGTCCATTCTAAACATTTAGTAAAATAATTTTTGAAATTGTTAGAGTAGTTTCAGAGTACCTTCGTCAAACAAACAAACTAACATTACCTCTTTATAGGTACCTACTATAGAAGTTATCCACCAACAAAAAATACTGAACTTTGCGGAGGTTCATTAGTAAACTGGTGCAAAGCTAGGACGTGCTGCTAGTTTTTATATAATAACCGATCTTAGTTATTATTTTTTGTTACTTATTCCAATAGTATTCCTGACCTGATCATCTTAGTAACTAGGTAAATACTAACTAGGTACTTAGGTACCTACATAGGTACCTATCTTTGTAGGTACCTATCATACTTTTAATCTTAATACTGTATCAATAACATTGTGTGCAAGTGCAGGAAATTGCTCAATTCTCACGAAGTTTAAATTATTTTAATATATATCTTTTTAATTTTGCCACTTGTGTGCCCATAGGAACAACATGGTGCCAGGAAGAAGTACCATCCATTTCAGTGTCCGACCTGCCTCCAGCACTGGCCGGTGAGGTGGACGATGCAACTGTGAAACGTTTACAAAACCAGTCACTCTCAGCGTTCAGGGAAAAGTGTGAAAAAAATGGTGGGCCCAACGCATTCGACATAACAAAAGTGAGTAAAACCATAGGCTAAAGTAGAAGTTTTGTCTATGATAAAACTATATCTTATTCATTAAGGTTTGTCAATTTTCAAGGGTTTTCAGAATGTTTTTTCTTGATACTCAAATGAAACGAGATAGCAACGGAAGTAATAGCCGTTTTGGTTCAAGTAATTTTACTAGACTCTTATGAATTAGACCTGTCTCACAGTTTGGTGATTTAAAAAGCGCAACTGCATGAAAGTTATTTTTTTATAACACCATTTTTTATAACATTTTAATTTTGCCACATGTATTAAAATAAATCAAATAGACTGCTAAATAAGTGGATTGAAAAATCCTTCGTGAAAGCAAAACAGCTGAAATTTTGACACTTGAAATATTTACTAAATGGTATGGAACCCTTCGCGCGTGTCTGACTAGCACTTGGCTGATTTTTATTTATTTAACAGTGAATTTCCATGTTTTGACGCTTATTGTATAAAAACCGAGGGAATTAGCTTATCTAGTCATAAAATTGCTTATCCACCGACGTTTTAAACTGGTTTTGAATAAAATGATTTGTCGTTTCTAAAAAACCAAGGTCTACGTCTTTAGGGAGTTGGTAAACATGAATAACAAGAATTGATTTAACTTGTTTCATAAAAGTACTTTTGTGATGTGCGTAGTCCCGATATTGTCGGTTCGAATCCCGAACTTGTAAATTAATTTTCTCTAAAATGGAACCCAAAATGGTCATGACTTTATTTCTAAGGTGTCCTAGTATTCTTTCAGATTTTTATAGATGCTTTGTAAATGTCTAAGGGGTAGTCAGAGGGATGTGCAAATATAGTTTAGTTCCTACATATTAGGACTTACCTCAGCCCTACGTCTCAGACGGGTCTTCACTTCACCCACTGCTAAGGTATTGCGACATTTAAAATTAATATTGTATTGACTAATTTATAAATGGTGACAAAAGTATTTGAAACAAACTTCCGCCTGCTGTTTTCTTTTGGTATTGAGCTGGATAAAAAGTAGCCTATGTATTTCAGGTCATAAACAAAACAATACAGGTAATAGGTATGTAGGTAGTATATTGTAACCTGATGTATGATTAACCACACTTCGGCATTTCATTTATATAAATGAAAAATCTGATGTATCTGATGTACCTACGGTAGGTATGTAGGTACTACATATAAAATTATTATGCTACTTAAAATGTATCTGGGTGTCACGCAACTAAAGCCGCGGCGGAAGCTAGAATAGAATATATTATTATGGTTTCTGTTTCGGTTATTTTTAATTATTTAAATAATATACCAGTACCTACCTACATCAACGTCTAATTTAAGTTTACTTCCTGTATATAGTTAATATAAGGCTGGTTTAAAACTGGTGGATATTATTTATTTATTTATTTTATTTATTTATTTATTTTTTAGGAAAACTAACAGCACATAAATACATGTTATACAAGAGTTGATAGAAGCATAAGGCTAATAACAAGTTTTCACAGATAGAAATAGAATAACAGAAAAAGAGCATACAATGAGCAAACTAGTGGTAGGTAGGTACATTATTATTAAACATGAAGTTGACTACAATGCAGTGTCGTTTAGCACTGTTACTAGTAAAGTATAAAAATGATCTTTAAATTTATAATTACTAATTTAAGCAAAGAACTTTAAACCCATTAAGCGCCTTATTTCGACTACGCTGCAGCTGAACAAGTCAATCGTGCCAGCATAGTTTTTATTGTAACTATTACACACACGCCAAAGATAAGAGTTAGTACGGTAGTTGGTAGATACTGTTTCAAGTTGAAATGTGGGATAAAACCTGCGAGACCTGTTGGGAACATGGAAGTGGAGTTTACCGAGCAGCTCAGGACAATCAATTTGACCAGACACCAGCTTACTCAAATATGTGATGTCAGCGATCACGCGACGATCAACTAATGGGAGAAGATGAAACTTTCTACATGCATCCTCATAGCTTTGTAATTGGTTTTTCGACCGAAAGTTAAGGAATCGGATAAATTTCTTTTGAATTTGCTCAATTTGATGTTCATAAATAGCATATTGAGGATTCCAAATTTGAGACGCATATTCTAAGTTACTTCTTACGAATGTGCAGTAAAGAATTTTCAAGGTTTTAATATTAGAGAAATCTTTTGAGGTCCTAAAGATAAAGCCTAGGGCTCTGTAAGCTTTCGAAACTACTGAGTTAATATGTTTATCGAATAAAAGCTTACTGTCATGAATGACACCTAGGTCACGTACAGAAGACTCCCTTGCAAGGGTATGACCCTTGAGAGAATAGTTAAATTTAAGTGATTGAGGTTTACGGGTGAATGTAATACAGGAGCATTTAAGTGGATTCAGGTCTAACTTATTGTATACGCAATAATCATCGAGGCGATGTAAATCTTCCTGAAGAGATAGTGCATCGTTAACATTATTAATTGCCTTATAAATTTTCATATCATCTGCAAAAATCAGAAGATTAGAATTAACGAAACATTTGTGTATGTCTGATATAAAAATTATAAAAAGCAAAGGGCCCAAGAGGGAACCTTATATTAGTAATAAGCTTCTCGAACGCACTTGCAATGAATCCATCCCTATTTCCTCTCCTTATCCCGCATGCGCGTGCTCACGTCGTCCGTCCCGCTCTGACGAGACCAGCGCGAGCGCCGCGTACCTACCTGCACTAGCCGACGCACCTCGTCGGCCGGTCAGTGTCGCAAATTGAGTCTTACGCTGTGCACGTATGCACCTGACCGCCGTTATCGGTCACCCATCTGTACGCAAACCACGCGGTCGCCGCCATTGTGCTCCGGGGTGCATCCAGGGCCTCGTCGCAGCTTCTTCAGAAGATCACAGGTACGTGCATGCTTCCTATCCTTAGGACTGCTGTGTTTTTCCTACCTGTGTTTTCCATTAGCAGCAGTCGAGCTATCCTTCCCCCAGGAACATTGCAAGTGTAAACCATTCCCTATTACAGTCCACTATCAAACGATTATCTAAGAATAAAGAACCAGCCGCAAGGTGTTTTACCACCATAAGTAGTGATCCTACCGATCCGGATCAAAAGAATCAATTCCAGTGATCCTATTTGTCCAGTATATTATTTCATTTAAATTCATACCTATTTAGGTTACCTATCGCTAGACATTTGAGTCTAATCTCAGTCACTAAGCTTTTGTATTCACATTTATTTAATTTACCCCGATAACCTATTTTATACATACATTACCTACGTTTAATTCTACTGATTACCCATTCGAATAAGTTAAACCATTATTTTATTAGGTATTACTCGCACCGCTCCGCACGTTTAACTTATTTCGTCCCGCTAAAATCAGTCAGGAACGTAGGTATTGCTTATAACTAGGTATCCACCGCTACACGTTTACACTCGCACGCATAATAGGTATTTACGTTCGCACCGCTCCGCTAATTACAATTGCCTATAATTTATTTCTATAAATCAGGTAATTCTCGTCAAATTATCGAAGTATTCATTCGCTGTCCGCTGCCTACCCGCGCGCTTCGTTATTTGGTACGATCTCCGCTGACTCAATACACTCAAACAACGTACCTAGTTCATATTCTTATGTAGTTAGGTACTCATTCGGTTAAAATATTGTTATTTTGCCAACTTATTCGCTCGCTCCCGCTCCGCTATTCTAGAAACGTAAAATCCACGAGTACTATTCTATGATCTGTAACTGGTCATTGCAGCCTATGTAATAGTTTGTATTGCGTTTCAACCATAATATACTAACTGCTTTGCGCTCGCTGTTATTTGTTATTTGTGGTACTCCGCCGTACGTCCTTATAACTTACTCGACTGCGCATAGTAAAGTTGGGTTTTGTTTTCGTCAGTTTTAATATTAATTTCGATTAAAGTTTTTCTTTTTACTTTCGCTTTATTGATACTTCACAATGAGTAGGAAGGAGAAGAAAGATGTTTCTCCTGATATGGAAGAAAGTTATGATGAGGATAAGTGTCAACAGGCTTTGTATGAATCCAAACGCGAAATTCTATTTGCTCGCATGCAAGGAATTTACGACCTCGCTAAGAACGCTCAATCTGATCCCGCTAAATTAAATTCATTGCTTCACAGTGCTTTTAATATTGATCAATTACATAAAGATTTTGAAAGGATATTGGATTCCTACAATGTTATCTCGCTAAAGATAAACCCTAAGCACATTATTAGGTACCAAGAATGGACAAACTTTGACATCATGTACTGTCTCATCAAACAAGTTATCGCAAACAACTCGCCACCCAAACAGGAATCGAACCCGCAACCGCACTTAGACAAAGCAAGACCTAAACTTCCCCGCATAGAATTGTTATCATTTAATGGTGATGTCCGCTCTTGGCCGCTATTTTACCAGCAGTTTAAATGTACGGTTCACGAGAATCCGTCCTTGTCAGATAGTGATAAAGTTTACTATTTGGTAGGCAAACTGTCTGGACCCGCTGCGTCCGTTTGCGCTCGCTTGCCCCCGACCGCGGAGAATTATCCGATCATTTGGGAGGCGCTGGTGGAAAAATATGATGATCCCAGATTGCTAGCTAGTGCTTACCTTAATCAGCTATTGAGCTTTAAAACACTAACCACTAACTCCGCTAGTAATCTGGAATCGTTTCTTAACCACTTCGACACGTCTGTGGAAGCACTTAAGCAACTTAGTCTCGGGGATAGGGCCGACTTTATGCTGCTGCATCTCGCATTGCAGAGGCTCGACTCAGAGACGGTTAAGTTGTTTGAGATTACGTATCGTAAAGACAAAATTCCGACTTACGCTAACTTAATACAGTTCGTAAAAGAACAGAGTAAGGTTTTATCTCGGTCAGCTGTCCCGTCCACGCACGCGCACCCATCGCACCGAGCTGCGCGCCCCGCGCCCGCTCCCGCGCCTGCACCTCGCAAGCAGGCTCATACAAAGTCATTTATTAATACTGACCGGGTGTGTAGTGCTAGTGATGAGAGGAAGTGTGCTCTGTGTCAGCGTGACCAACATGATCATCTTTACCGCTGTGGTTCTTTTATGAAACTCACGCCTCCGGATAGGCATAAATTCATAAAAAGCAATTCCTTTTGCAACAACTGTTTAAGTGTCAAACATATAACTGCTGATTGTCTATCTCAGCGCACCTGCTCTCATTGCTCGGCCAAGCACCACTCGCTATTACATTTCAATTCTCCCGCTAACAACAAATGTGTTGAGACCAAACCCGCTTATAAAAATCCGCCCGCTAACGCAACCGCTACCGCAACCGCTACCGCAACCGCTACCGCTCAAGAGACGCGTTCCGCTGCGCTCGAGCATGCCGTTCCTGTCGGCTCGCACTCACGCACAACCGCTAAGACCCTTGCGCCCCCTGCGCATAAGGTCGATTTTCCGCTGTCCGCACCCGCTAATGATCCGAATAGTAACACGTCCGTGTGCACTGTTTCCTATGATCACGATTCGCATACAATAACCACTGCGTTATTGGCCACCGCTAAAATAAAGGTTCTTGATAGCCTTAACCGCCCTCACTTTTTGAGATGCCTGATAGACCCAGGCTCTCAGAGTGAGTATATATCAGCCGCATGTAGTAAGCGCTTATCGCTTTCTATTTCTACGCAAAGCCGCTTTTCTAAAGTCCAAGGCATAGGAGGAGCCTCACAGAAAATTCTGGGAGTGACCTCACTTAAATTCACCTCTCGATTTGATGATGGACATGAGTACCACATCCAACCCATGGTTGTAGATAGCATCACATCGCAACTACCTGCTACTCGCGCGTCGACGTCAGCGCTCTGAGCCACATACGCAACCTGCCCATGGCTGACGATGACTTCGCCGAGCCCGGTCCTATTGACCTGCTCTTGGGTGTGAACTTGTATTGTCAAATTCTCTTGTTTAATAAAATCACCGCTAATAATAACTCACCCGCTGCCTTGGAAACAACTTTAGGTTACATCGTTATGGGCAACGCTCCCGTTGTATCCCCGCGCTCCTCATCGCATACATTTTGTGCATTTACCGCTGACCCGCTGCACCAACTTGTAGAAAAGTTTTGGTCCACTGAGGAGCTACCTTCCCAGGTATTTTTGAGTCCCGATGATCAGCGCTGTGAAGAGATCTATTCTTCCACTACCACTCGAAATGAAGATGGTAGCTATGTTGTACAACTCCCGTTTAAAGACGATCCGCTAAAGTTAGGTAACTCCTACATAACCGCTAAGAAAAGGTTTTCATGCCTTGAGCGGAAGTTTACACGATCTCCGGACTTACATAAAAAATACAACGATATAATAACTGATTATCTCGAAAAAGGTATTCTCACGCGCGTTCCCCCCAACGAATGTATTTCTCCAGGTTACTACCTACCGCATCACCCTGTAGTTCGTGATGATAAATCCACGACCAAGGTCCGCATCGTTTTAGACGGCAGCGCTTCGACCGACTCAGGCCTGTCGCTAAATGATATTTTATATAAAGGTTGTAATCTACAAGCTGATATATTTAACATTTTACTAAATGTTCGCATTTACCGCATAGCGTTCTTCGCTGACGTTAGACAAATGTATCTATGTATACATACGCATCCCGCACATCGTTGTTATCAACGAATCTTATACCGCTTCTCTCCAGAAGATTTGCTGGAAACGCTGCAGTTTGAACGCGTTACCTTTGGTCTCAGGTCCTCGCCTATGCTAGCGCTACGCACCCTAAGGCAACTAGCACAGGACGAGAGAGAAAGGTGGCCTGTTGCTGCTAACGTCATTGAACGTGATATTTATATGGATGATTTAGCTTCTTCTTCTCCGTCAGTAGAACAAGCAGTCGTAACAGCGCAGGAATTGATCCAGATGTTCAAGGCTGGTGGTTTTGACTTAGTCAAGTGGACTAGTAACTCGCCCGAGCTACTAAAACACATTCCTGTCTCACACCGGCAATCTGAAGCAATTTCCTTCGATGATGACGACACATTCAAAATCTTAGGGCTTCGCTGGCTCCCCGCTTCCGATAATTTCACGTTCTCGACCTCTATACCGCCATCCGCATTTACTAAACGGGCAATCTTGTCCATGACCGCACGTCTGTACGATGTCCTAGGACTCGTCGGACCCGTAATACTTTACGCTAAACTGATTCTCAGGGATCTGTGGCTTCTACGCATCGATTGGGATGATAAGTTACCCTGTGATATCGTCAATTTATGGCAAAGATATCTATCTGAGCTACCGCTAATCTCGCAACTTAAGTTTCCCCGTCACATCGGGATCGAAGAAAGTCATTCGCAAATATCGCTAATCGCATTTTCGGACGCAAGCGAAAAGGCATACGGCTGTGTGATTTACTCACACGTGTCAAATGGTGACCAGCCGCCTTTGATCTCGCTTTTGTGTTCCAAGTCCCGCGTCGCATCAGCCAAACCAACAGTCACGTTGGCTCGGCTTGAGTTAAACGGTTTGGTACTTCTCTCTAAGCTGTTACGCACCGTTTATGATTCGCTAACATCGCGTTGTCATATCGACAACATATTTATATTTTCTGACTCGACAGTCGCCCTATGTTGGGTAACTTCCTCTCCGCACCGCTTTCAGACGTATGTCGCAAACCGCATTTCAGACTTTCAGTCTACCTCGCCATCGCAAAACGTATATCACGTCGCAGGAGTCGATAACCCCGCTGACTTCGTCTCTCGCGGCTTACTGCCTTCACAAATTCTCAACAATGATCTGTGGCTACGTGGTCCTCATTGGATGTCTTCACCGCTGACTGTTTGGCCAGTTGAGAAATTTTCGCCTTCTCACAGCCAACTACCCGAGGAGAAGACAACCTCTCATGTCACTGTAGCTGAAGAGGAAAATGTACTTCTAACTTTAGCTTCCAAGTTCTCTTCTTGGCTAAAGTTCCTCAGATCCACAGTCATCGTACTTCGCTTCATGAAAATTCTTCCTCGCAATGACACTATCACCGCTGAAGACCTGAGCATCGCTGAGAACAAAATCATTCACGCAGTACAACAAAGTTGTTTCGCTAGTGATATACGGAATATTCAAAAGAACAAACCTTGTTCAACCGCTTTACGGAAGTTATCCCCATTTATTTCTGACGATATTGTACGCGTCGGAGGCAGACTTTCCTACTCGAGTTTAGACTATAGTCAGAAACATCCCGTTCTTTTACCTAAGAGTGGACATGTTGTTGATCTGATTGTAGATTATTATCATCGCAAAAATAGCCACGCTGGCCCTCAGTTGTTAATGTCAATATTACGACAAAAATATTGGTTTTTATCCGCTAGAAACTTAATTCGCAAGCGCATTCATATATGCATTAAATGTTATAGGCTTAACCCTAAGCCTACGTTTCCCGCCATGTCAGATTTACCCAGCTGTCGCGTAGAACCGTGCAAGGCATTCACACACACAGGTGTCGATTACGCTGGCCCGCTATACATAACAACAACAAGAAAACGAGGTGTGCGTAGCCAAAAGGCTTATCTATGTGTGTTTGTATGCTTAGTAACGAAAGCTGTACACATCGAACTAGCTTCAGACCTTAGCTCGGCTACTTTCTTGGACGCACTCAAACGATTCTTATCTCGCCGCGGTCCTTGCAGTTTTATTTACAGCGACAATGGTACTAATTTTGTCGCATCGCAGTCCTTTCTAAAGGAATTATTCGATTTTTTAAAATCTGACACTTATTATACGCAATTTAGTAATGAACTTGCTAAACATCAAATCACTTGGAAAAGGTCTCCCCCGCTAGGAAGCCATTTTGGTGGAATTTGGGAGGCTAATATAAAAAGTATAAAGTCGCTTCTTTTCCGTGTTATAGGAAAGCAAATTCTCACCTATGAGGAGATGCTGACCGTTCTCAATCAAGTCGAAGCTGTACTCAACAGCCGACCTCTGTATATGTTGAGCTCCGATCCATCGGAACCAACCGCCATAACGCCGTCGCATTTTTTGTCGACAAAACCGCTAGCCTTTTTACCCGCTGTTGATGTCAGCGGAGAACGGGCAAATCTCTTATCGCGTCATTCCTTGATGGACTCGCTAGTCCAAACGTTTTGGAAACGATTCAAGAATGAATACCTCCATAATTTGCAAATGCGCGAAAAATGGAACACCGCTAGTAATCCGCTTACTGTAGGAACTATTGTTCTCTTAAATAATGAAAACGCACCGCCCCTGTCTTGGAAGCTTGGGAGAATATCCCAGGTTTTCCCCGGCAAGGACGGCTTAGTCCGCTGCGCGCGAGTGGAAACGAGTGACGGCTCGTCTTTCGTTCGCCCGACAACAAAGTTGTCGCCGCTCCCTATACAGTAGGGTAACCATACCGCTAATATTTATCGGATATTTTATCCAACCCCTATTTTTATTTATTATTTTCCCGCTATTGTTTACCGTACCGCTATTTTCGTATGTTTATCATACTTCCGCTATTGTTGTTATTATAACTTTTCCCGCTAATTTCGCTAAATTTATTTTATTCCTTTCGCTTTTGAAGGAAACCCTTCAAGGAGGGGGAGATGGTGGATATTATATTAGTAATAAGCTTCTCGAACGCACTTGCAATGAATCCATCCCTATTTCCTCTCCTTATCCCGCATGCGCGTGCTCACGTCGTCCGTCCCGCTCTGACGAGACCAGCGCGAGCGCCGCGTACCTACCTGCACTAGCCGACGCACCTCGTCGGCCGGTCAGTGTCGCAAATTGAGTCTTACGCTGTGCACGTATGCACCTGACCGCCGTTGTCGGTCACCCATCTGTACGCAAACCACGCGGTCGCCGCCATTGTGCTCATCCAGGGCCTCGTCGCAGCTTCTTCAGAAGATCACAGGTACGTGCATGCTTCCTTTCCTTAGGACTGCTGTGTTTTTCTTACCTGTGTTTTCCATTAGCAGCAGTCGAGCTATCCTTCCCCTAGGATCATTGCAAGTGTAAACCATTACCTATTACAGTCCACTATCAAACGATTATCTAAGAATAAAGAACCAGCCGCAAGGTGTTTTACCACCAAAAACTAAAATGGAATGATAGAATAAAATATACTACACCAGCAGCCCGGCCTGGCTTTGCACGGGTGTACTACTAAAACCCGGGATTTAACCGGAATAAAATATAGCCTATGTTCATTGGGAAAGTTCATTCTAAAAAACGGTAAAGGATTTTTGAAATCAGATTAGTAGTTTCGGAGTTAACCCTCTATGAATAAACAAACAACGCAACTTAAAAAAACGATAAAAACAAATAAATATATTCAGATATAGCAATATAATATTGTAGGTTATTATCAATACCGCATTGGCATTTAAATCGTCTGAAAATAAACTACTTATATTGTGACTCTTTATAATTAGGGCACGTCTCATTAAAATTGACACACGTTATCAGCGTGTGATTACCAAATAGACAATATTATAGATATCTGTTGTAGGTAAAAATCCTATCAAACTATTGTGCAAGTCGCCTGAGCGTCTGTCTCCATTGCTTGGTAGAAAAAAGGACGCACGCCACCAGGTTCTTGCCTGCTTCTTTTCCTAGTGTTGGGTTGGGAGTCATCGTGGAACAGGCAAAAGGATCCCCTAGTTTTTAAACGCAACTTTACTAAGTGTTCTGTAATAAGATCATACTGAATAAAGACGTTTGAGTTTGGTAGTCAGAGGCCAGTCCAATTACAAGTTCTTCTCTGAATATGATATAAAAGAATATCTATCGTACTCGGGGATAAATCCGAGCCGGTTTACGTTTTAAGAACAATATCAGAATCTAAATATTTCGAAAACATTCAAACATCTTCACACGTCGGTGTTTGACCCAAAATTCTTTAGCATCTCAGCATTGTTGCTGGACAATGAACCTACTGAGTAGGTAATGACCCAAGGTGTCGTCCTCATTGAAACTTGTTCGCAACCAATTCCAATACAACAAACTCGTCCTTACACTTCTCAAGTACAAAAGGTGTAGGGACCTAATAAAAATTAGCATATCTATGTGTTTTGTCTCTCTTTATCCCTTTATAAATGAAAAAGACGGATGTGGTATTGCAGAAATCGGAATTAATGCATAGGGGCGTAGGTCACTGAGCTAATTTTATGAATTGTTTTAATTTTATTGCTACTGTTGAACACTGTTTGCACGATATTGACAACTGTATAAAATCTAGTAAAGATGTAAAGGCCTGAGTTTCTAGGTACTTTACAATCGTACCTACTTTATGGTGTTGGTAAAGGTTGGTCTCTCCTGAATATGAACTTTTGTATCATTACTGTCTCTTTTTATGTCTTAAGAGGAGAAAAAACAAATGAAAATATCTTAAATTCTTACGCCTTCTTAAATTGACTGGTTTTTATGACAGAAACCAAAATATACTTTCAGTAGCACTTAAATGGTATTATCATTTCTATTATGCGTATGTTTTGGAGGTGCCCTTAACCTTTTGTAGCTTGACATATTGTCTTTATAGAGAAGACGCACGCTAAGCGATTTATGGAACTACATGAGCCTTGAACTAGGTTATACTTTGGCTTCACATGATCAATAATATTGAACGTTTGATCGTGGATTTTCATATACAGTTGCGGAATGAAAAGGTTGACCACCATAAGATCTGTTATTGCTTGCTAGGTAAGGCTCAACTCACACCGATAAGTAATGGAAGCGGCGCGCAGTTTTATTGTCACATCATTTTAAACTTTATATTCATCATCTTAATACATAGTTGCTTGAGAAACTTCAAACGCAGGCGACCACAAGAGACGTAAGCGGCGCCAAGAGCACTTTTCAAAGCGCTTGAATAGGGTGGGTGTACCAGTCCCAAACCATTTAAGGTGAGATTTTGACTTTGAAAGTCTCTAAACTGGTAATTAATAGCTTTAGCGGAGAAGAGTAACTGTATATGTGCTTATTGTTCATTAATAATGCAGTACTAATACAAAAATTCAACATAAATATGTGAGTTTATTAGTTATTTTAAGAAAAATACCAAAAACGGGAATGTACCTAAGTTTGACCAGCGCGCTCCCATAAATAACCACATTTTGTCCTAGTAGTTGACCACTTTTTGTATGAAAATAAAACAATTTTATTATGGAATACTTTCATTTATTATACTCCGTTAATTAGTAATCTTATTGTGGTGTCAAGATGGTTTGTGATCTCATTTTCCTTTGTCCTGGACGTCTCATTTTTAGTTTGTTTGTTTTAGTCGAGTGAGTGACACCATTATTTCTACTTGTTTCCCTTATCTTCGCTTCTTTACTAATTTCATCTAGACACTTAAATACCTTTTTGGGGGAGCATTTTGAACCTTAAACAATGAGACGAACGATAAAACTCTAATCTGGTCATCCTTAGGAACACTTTTTTATAACTGGGAACCAATAACAAACCAGTGGTCAATTACTGGCGCACACTGCAAAATACCACTTGAATAACATTTAAAACGCACTGAATTGTCAAACAAAAGCATCACCATGAAAAAAATAGTGAAAGCAAGAAATTATTGCTGATCCCCAGTAGCAAACCACTTGGTCAACAATCGGAACCCAGTACAAAGCGTGTTCCAGTAGTTAACCACTCCTAAAATTACCTTAATTTGACATTATCTATAAAAAATAATAGCTGCTCATCGGTTAACATTCAATTATCGAAATAATATAACTTTATGACAATGACTTTGAAATATTAGGTGATTTTTAAAGATTATACTTACCATATCCACATGCACTTCTAACTGTGATGGCGGCCGGAAAGCAAGTGAACGAGACACTAGTCTGTTTAAAAGAGTATGGTAGCGATATCGTTGATGCAATCACTCAAACGTTATTATCGGGTGGTTGGTAACAGTCTGGCCAAGATATCAAAACGGATTATTTATTTAAAAATGCCCGCATTTTCTTATTTTATTCAATTTAATGTGTAAGTGGTCAACCACTGGTACGTGGTTTGGGACTGGTACACCCACCCTACTATGCATTAGATAAAGTAATAATCATAAAGATTAAATTCACATGACACCGAAACTTTGCTTTGCTTCGCTTCCATCTCGGTGTGAAATGACGCTAAGTACGTATTAGTACTCGTATATAACCATTTTATACAACACTATTCTAGTTAAAAGTCTAGTACGCAGTTTAAAAAGGTAACATGTGGGTTTACGTCAAACGAGTTGATTCCAAAACTAGTCTACCTTTTCGTTCTGCGAGTGTACTACATATGTTTGAATTATCATGGACTATGATTCAGTATCATTATCTTAATCTTTTTTCAATGTAATACAAACGAAGGCATATTTTCTAGATCGGTTTATCTAGTTTAATCCTTGATAGTAAATTTTCTAAAGTTGATAATTATATTGAAACATTGAGACCAAGTGAAATCAATAAGATTTCAAAATGGCTATATTCAAAAATATAAGACCTTCTTCAATATCGTGAGAAAAAAGGAAGAGAAATTAGAAATAAATTTTCTGCACACTCAAGACGCAACTCTGTTAAAATTAGTTATTTCCTTGTCAGTTACCTATATTTTTTTGTCAAGTCCTCTAAATTTATACGGGACCATTTAGAAGAACTGTTGATCTGATCTGCAGATTTTGAAGGCCCTTTCACCAGTTTACCTTCGATACCGAGTCAAGTATTTAAATATGTATGAAAATCCAGTGCAGCGCCGCATAGTCACTAGCTTTGTTTCTCTTATTTCAGAACGCAACGATGAAGCTTGGGCAATGCGTGTCAGGACTTATCAATCCAGAACAGCTAAACAAAGAGATCGAAGACGCCAAACCTCAAGGCACTGTTGATGAGGTCTTCAAGAAGTATGTATAGTATAAGACGCATATTCCCGACTCTAAAAAGTGTTATAAGTTTGACAGCTGTGTGTACTTATGTGTGGCTGTCTGTGGCACGGTAGCTGCCGATTGGACCGATTTCAATGCAGTTTTTTTAATTTAAAAAGCAAGTGTTCGACTTGCAATGATTCGACGACGACCTTCGCCTAGGAAAAGGTCTGCCATTGCCCCATTCCACAAGGTTCTGTCATTTGACATTTACATAAAAAGCCGGTTTTGTCATTTGACTTTATATTTTAGTTCAGTTTACGTAGATTACTTCCGTCAAATGAATAAACTAGGATGTTAATTCACTACCTATGCTTCATATTTTCTGTATCACTGTTTTAACCTCAATAAAATAAAACATTCTACAATTATTACATTCTATATTCAGATACTGCGCAAAAAAGCCACTATTCGAAGAATGCATCAAGAACAACACTGATGACGCCCAGCGTTGCTTCTCTGCGGACGAGCAGAAGAAAATTAAGACGATCGTATTCAACGTGACCGAGCAACTGGCAGAGTTCATTTGTTTCAAAGAAGGCGATAGAATTGCATGTAAGGAAACCATATTAACACAGAGGGGTTATAAGTTTACGCTATTAGATAAAATAAATAAATATCCTTGGACATTTCACACAGCGTCATCTAATCCCAAGCTAAGCAGCTTAATGCTTGCGTTATAGTAACCAGGTATGAGTTATATAGTTCCTAGATACATTTTTTGTAAATACATACACACACATAATAGATAGAATACACCTAGACACGAATAAATTATATGCAGAACATACAAACATTTGCTTCTTAGCGGGGATCGAGCCCGCAACCTCCGCGGATAATAAAAACCAAAATATAAAACATAAGTATCTCTATTTATTTTCAGTGTTCATAGCAGAAGGTGGTCAGGAATGTATAACGGACAAGCAGGAGGGTCTGAAGGCGTGCTTCAAGGGAACCACCGGGGCCGATTCCAACATCACGGAGAGCTTCGACCCTAGCTCGCTATCCAACTTCACGCTTAGCTTTGATGTGAGTGGTTTTATAATTCACAAGCTGCGCCCCGCGGTTTCACCCGCGTAAGTCCCGTTCCCGCGGGAATATATCGGGATAAAAAGTAGCCTATGTCACTCTCCATCCCTTCAACTATCACCACACAAAAAATCACGTCAATCCGTCGCCCCGTTTTGCCGTGAAAGACGGACAAACAAACAGACACACACACTTTCCCTTTTATTATATTAGTATAGTATAATATTAGTATGGATTTAAACTAAACTAAAAAAGTTTGTTTGTTTTAGAGGGTAATCTCCTAAACTCTAACTAATAGGAAGAATTACACGTGATTGGTCGTCGAAAATAATTGTCTATTCTCGGATTGGCTAGATTTGACAATTGACAATTCATTTGACAATCTAGCCAATCACGAGAAAGACAATTATTTTCGACAACCAATCACGTGAGTTTATCTTATATCCGTATTAGCTCGCTTCAAGAAATGAAGTATAAATGCTTTATCTTTCAGGAGGGTCAATGCGCGAAATTCTTCGAGCTCCAAGAGTGCGTGGTATCGGTACTAGATCAATGTCCGAAGCCGACTTCGGCCAACATCGTCGAGTCACTCTTCAAGTTTGTAAGGAAGTCTACGCCTTGCAAGAACTTTAAGGTATGAGGGTAGTCGTTTTAAGGTCACAGCTCATCACTAAACCCCGGTTCCTATAACCAACTAACGGATGTCCGTAGGACTTTCGCCATAGCAACGTTGTTATCTGTCAAAAAGTTTCATACATTTTATGTTGAAATAACAACGTTGCTATGGTGATGGACCTACGAACATCCGTACGTTAGTTATAGAAACCGAGGGTTAATCTACTGTTACCTATTGAATGGTCCATACAGCGCTCTTCACAATTTCACTAACTCATTATACTAATATACTAATTAATATAACTATTATTGACTAATATACTAATACGACTAATCTCTCTAGACGGCAACCACGCCCGGCCCTGTAAAAACTGTAAGTTTATGTATAGAGGTATATGTGTTTATTTGTTTATGTGTCGTTAATGCTTCATTTTGTGTTTATTTACGTGTCAATACCCGAATACTCAAACGATAATTAAATATTTAAGGCCGTTAACCAGATTGTCAAAAAATTACAAAGATAATCACTTACTTCAATTAGCCTATCAGTATTCGGGCCTAAGTGTGGTAAGTATCTCGATTTTTTTTTTTAAAAAAGGTTGTGGGTTCGAATCGTGGATAGTGCATCAATTTTGCAAAAATATGTGCAAGTGTGTACTTGTTTACTGCTTTTGTTGGCTTGTTGTAGAGTAATATTTATGTTCTGTTGCATATTTAACCCCCCATACAAAAGAGGGGTATTAAAAGTTAGATTTACACGTTATTACTCGCGGTAAATAGTTCCGTGATAGTACCGGGATCAAAAGTATCTTATGTGTTAATCTAAAATATCAGCTATCTTGGTACCAAATTTCATTAAAATCAGTCCATTCGTTTGAGTATGAAAGAGTAACAAACACACACACAAACTTTCACCTATATATAATAGTGTTATATTTTCAGAATCCTAATACTCAGGCGGGATCGGGTGCTTCAAACGTATTCGTGGCGATGACAACTATAGTAATGGCTGCTCTAACCTTTTTGTTCGTCTAAGTATAAATTATAATGTACTGAAACTAGTACTGAAGTTGTGATATAAATTTCTTGTCTAAATGATATACGTATGAGCAGAGCGGAGTATATATCGTACTCGCTCGCACCGGCAGCTATTAGTCGAAAAACATTTCTTGCTTGAATGATAAAACAAAGCTAAGCGGAGTTAATAGATATTGTAACAGATATTGTTAATCAACTTCAGTACTAGTTTCAATTGGCCCGACATAGTTTATAGATTAACCCCCTTATGCATAATCGACCAGTAAACCTGTATTAGCTAAAACACATATTAAATCTGTTGCTATCTCTTTTCGTTGACATATGAGTGACAAGAAAAAAACGTTCTTAAAACCTGTATTAAATTGTCAAGTTTTTATGCATAAGGGGGTTCGATTATGTTGCTCCATTGTTTTATAGACTTGTGTACATTTTGTGACTTCTCCAGACTCCCAAAGGTCCGGCTTAGTTGGTGGCATTTTGTAGGTCATGATTTAGATTCTAGGACAAACATTTTTTTGTGAAGTACAGTTTTGGTTGTCTATACAATTTAATTTACTTACATGGGTTTTTTAATTCTCATTCATAGTACAAGATTGCTTTGTTTAGCGCTAGATGGCGCTGTAATCAATAATATTGATTTAATTGTTCACTGATTCTAAAATCGCAAAATCGGAATGCTATCAAAAGTTTTTCAAAGCGCATTTTATTGTTTTTAGTTTCACGTTCGTTATTTTTGACAAACGTATTATTTTCGGAATATATCGGTATTATTTATTAAGAAACACAAAGAAAATTACAAATGTT
This sequence comes from Xanthorhoe spadicearia, assembly GCA_947086425.1. Classification (NCBI taxonomy): domain Eukaryota; kingdom Metazoa; phylum Arthropoda; class Insecta; order Lepidoptera; family Geometridae; genus Xanthorhoe; species Xanthorhoe spadicearia. Next base: position 2,823,011 of record OX352200.1, read on the forward strand.
CATTGTAAAGTTTTCACCTTTAAAAAAGTACCTACCTTAACCTAACAGTATTACTGTTCATTCTTGTGTTTTGTCCATTTACGAGTCTGGAGACCTATTTAAAGTTAATCTAATAATTTTGTATTTAAAAGCCAAATAAATTGCCATTAGAGTGTAGTTTTGCTTAACATTGGATCGTCCAAGATCCGTCCAACAAGAACTTGAAAACTATCATGGTTAGTTACATCGTAATCGATAAATCCGTTACTTACTACCTTTAACTTTTATTAGAATTTTGCTTCTGTTTTCATTGTGGTAAAAAGACTAGGCAATAGTATTAGAGATAATATACTTTTATAGAAACTTTACATAGATCGCATATCGTATAGAAACATAGGATACATATCTTTTATTTAAATCGCCAAACTAGCGGCCAAAATATGCTGACGCTTACGTCCCTTAGACTACATTAAACTTATGATAAAGTATTATAATATTTTCTAAAAACGGTTCGTAAGCATTGAAAATGCTTAGTTAGTAAGCTTACAGTAAAAGTAAAAGTACAACTATTCCTGCAAAAGTAAACGAGCTTTTAGATACAATTTCATAATATAAATAAATATGTATTGAAATAACCGGTCGGGGCTAAAATGCGATTGGCAACTTTGATTCGAATTATGATTTATTTATCAATATTAGGCAGCATTATCGGTTATTTAGGCAGCTTTAAAACGAAAAAATGAGAGCTACTAAGGCTAATAATAAGAAAGGATTGATGGTTGCTCATAATATACTCGTAATATGTATATTTTGTGATATTTTGTAAGTTTTCACGTCACGTCAATTCGTCGCTCCGTTTTGCCGTGAAAGAAGGACAAAAAGACAAACACTTTTCCATTTATAATATTAGTATGGATTTTAGCTAACAGCTGACGTTGATACAAATTACGCCACAAAGATACGCCATTACGCTTAAAACTTGAAGCTATAGGTATTGTAATTGGTAGCTCATTTATTACATTTCTTGGCGCTAAGCTAAATCCATACCTACATATCTAGTGGTTTATTCAATGATGAATGAACAATATCTTACTTGGTACTTTGATGTGAAAACTACACTAGCTGCCAGTTTAAGTAACCTATGTATCTGTGGTTTTGCTTACTGTGGTAACATAATTGATATTACTTCCATGCTAAAAATTACAAATATCTGACAGTAATCAAAACCAAAGATAGATAGGTTATTAAGACTGGCCGTAAGTTAAATGTACTTACCTACTCTAATTTGTGTTAAATATTTGCAAAATAAAAGACAAAAGGCCACTAAGACTGAAATGAAAAAATAGTTAAAATCGAAATAATATTTATAATTTAAGCTCAAACTGTATTTATTATTTTTTTACAAACCAAATCATTCCATATCTTTACTTACTCTTTAAAATTTTGTTTATTTTCGGATAATCGACCAGTAAAGTTTTCGGATTTATGACACAAAAAATTACTAAATTTCGTTTTGAATTTATCAACAAAGTATTTTTCTTATAGTTTTGATAGAAAACGAAAACTTATAAACACACTGAAAACTTACCCTGATTGTCATAAATGTTTCAAGACACTATCTTATTTCTATCCTCTACGAGTTAAAGAATAATTTCATGTCATTTCACGTATGGTTTAATAAGTCGCGCCACGTAAAAAGAACGATGAGGGGAACGGGAGGGTATTTTTGCGCACGGGTCACTCGCTCACGAACCAATAGCACGCGATACATCAACGGTGTGAAGTGCACCGCGTCACCCCTCCACCAATCACACCTAAGATTCCTTAAAATCGCCTGCTGCGCAGCTTTTTCCCTCAGCGTTATTTTTACGTGGCGCGACTGGCGCGGCCTATAGTAAGGTTTGCTAACGGTCAGACTCAATAGTCAATACCTATCTATGGTTTTGCTTACTATGCTATATTTGTCATTACTTCCACATTTAAAATGATAAATATCTAACTACTTTTAGCAAAATAAAAATACCTATAAGTACCTATGACTGGACGTGAGGTGACTGGTAAAAATGGTTAGCCTAATTAAACTGTGCTTTATATACCTTATGGAAGTGAAATAATTGACGAATTAGTATAAAAGGCATCTGTAATTTTCTAATTATAAATACATAATAGCATTAGATATTTAATTAATGTGATAAAACTTTTGTTTACTTCATTCGCTTTGTGATAAATTGTTGTGCTGAATAAAAGGAACACTTGCTTAAAACTTATTTCTTTACCCATAGTTTTAAGAAACCAGTGTTTTGAGCTAAATGAGCTATAATGCTTGTCTTAAATGTAGAAAAGCAATGTAGAAATATTTATAGGTGTACCGATTCTGATGTCGCATATCTTGTTGTTATTTACATGGTAGAAATATGGGCCATTTAGCCGCCTTATATCCTTTAGTTAGCTCATTTCCCTAAAAGGAAATATTACATTATTTTTAAAAGAAACAAAATCGCATCTCGCTTCAAACAAATTAAACCCTCCAGCATATGAATTGAAAATAAGTGGCCATTTTACGATTTAAAAAAGCAATTCCTAAAGTGATATTGCCGTGATATTGCTTGAACGGCCATTTTAACCCCCCAGGTTGATTCTAGTCTGTATACTTATACCTAAATAAAATAACTTCAGGTAGGTATATTCAGTCCCGCCCGAGACAAGGTAAAATGAAAGGCAGTGGTAAGAAAAATAGCAGCTATATTTCTATAACTATTACATGGCACTTATTTGAATGTTCTCGTGTCCTTCTTGATGATTCTTAGTTTTTCTGCGAACAAAAAAAATATTATGTATAGTTTTTGGAAAAGCTTCCAATTGATAACGATAACCAAGCGGTTATTGTAATCAAAATGGATCATTGATATTAGATCGTTACCTACATCAATGGACTTAAACTACTAGATATTTTTAACCGACTTTCAAATATGAGGTTTTATGTTTCATTGTACCCAAGTCTTTCTTTTCTTCCGTCGTATTTAATTTCATTTTACAGAGTAAAGGACTTACCACAGCTACGTCTTTGCAGGGGGATCCTTTGCGAACGTATCTCAGTAGAGATTCCGCCATGTTGCCGGGGGTGGGGGTTGAACACTGCTCAAGGGCGGTCACTATACACGTCGATAGCTCGTCGAATTTGCGGCACTTGTCCTGTAAACCGAAATGTATATATTAGTCTATAAACTCACTTGAAACGCGTGATACGCATGGGACACGAACAAAAGCCTATATCCTTTTCCAAGGTCTAGTTTATTTCTTTAGTCTTTTTCAAACTTTCGCGATCAGAACACATGATAAAACATATATAAGGGTATTTATCGCTATTACTTAATTTAATTTTATCCCGACGTTTTAACTAAATTGCCCCAGTCGTGGCCTCGGGCAGACCAATTGCCAGTATGCGATTTTAAGATATCTTAGGTCTGATTGGTGGAGGGGTGACGCGGCGCACTTCACACCATTGATTTAGCGCGTGCTATTGGGTGAGCGAGTGACCTATACGCAAACATACCCCTCCCGTTCCCCACATCGTTCTTTTTACGTGGCGCGGCTTATAGATTTGTTTGACTTACGGTGATGGTTAATGCCTTAGCTTCTTCCACGGTGGACACACTGTCCTTAATCTTCACGCCGCAGTCACGGATGGCGTTGCTCTTCTCAGTGAAGCATTCGGGTCCCTGTTCGGAGATGAACACTGAAACACAGAAAAATATCCAATAATAAATATCTATAATAAATATCCTTGGACTTGGAAATATAGTTAGGAATATAGTAGAGTGGAATTAATCTCAATAACTTTTTTCACTTTCAAAACTATCGTGAGTTGCTAGACATTATATTAATACAACGGGAAATTACTCACGTAAAAATATTGTCGGTTTAGATACCGACAATGTTTCGATTCTTCCGGAGAATCTTCATCTGGGTATGAGTACGGTCACTCCTCGCGGGCGCGTTTTACACACGTGAAATCGTTTCCCGTTGAATTAATAGGGCTTTGGATAGGAGGGCAGTTACAGGCAGCACTTTTGCTGTCAGTATTGAATATTATTATTAAGTTTTAACTCTAATTTGTTATCGCCCTTAGAGTTAGGCCAAACGAGCGTAATTGAGTTCTAAGTCGCGTAAAAAAAACTCGAGTGGGTATGCATGCAGTAATGTCACTACCCACAGCAATTACCGTGTAGTTTTAAATAGACTTTTATTTGAGTTTCATACTAAACTTTCATCAATAAAAAAATTACTTACATGCAATCCTGTCTCCATCCTTGTAGCAGACGAAGTCGATGAGCTGGTCAGTTCCGTTCTTGGCGGATGTGATCTGGTTGCGGTTTTCCGCGTCAATGCAGGGGCTGAAACCGTCCAGAAGGCTGTGGATGCAGGTCTTCAGCTGAGGAGTCTTGGCGCAGTACCTGGAAGTAACATTGAAAACATGGTCTTTACATTTATTAACGAACTTTCCTTTCCTCAAAGGGGCGGCTCTCAAAAAAGCTTCTGTTTTATTTTAAAGATATAAATTTTGCAGTAGATAATTTAATAAAAACATTCTCATACGTTTTCTAATAATATGAGAAGAGAATATTAGAGTAGGCACGTGAAAAATAAGGCTAGTTAGGCAATTTTTTTGAATGGTTTTTTGTTAATTGGTCTTTGGAGACCTTTATACCTTTACCGAACTTCAACTAGCCCTGCTGACAGCAATCCGACCCTCATACCTAAGTAGATTCACTGTCAGATCGCTATAGATAACCTAAAGATTTCTTCATTCATACTCACTTCTTAAAGACCTCATCGAGGGCACCATTGGGCTTCGCTTCTTCGATCTCCTGCTTCAGCTGCTCTGGGTTCACGAGCTCTTTAACGCAGTCAACGAATGCTTGAGCGGCGTTGGTGACGTCATCCACTTTGTCTTCCGCGCCTGCTTTCTTGCATTGCGCTGACAAAAAGGTCTTAATCTGCTCCTTTTTCTCGTCTGTTATTTTGTAGTCTTCGGCGAAAACGCCTGTAATTGAGAAAATGGGAATCAGAAAACATGTAGTATGTAATATTAGTAAGCAAAAGACGATCATATTTGTCCTTGGTAATATTTAGTAGGTCCTCTAAGATCACATTAATCGATTGAGTAAGTTAGATAACTGATTTTCGCGATCAAATCCACGATCAGGGCAACACTATACTCCATACCGTGTTTGTCGCCTTGATCGTGGCGTTAGAAAATTTCCTCAACGTAACAATAGTATTGAAGACTAACATCGTCAACAATTTAGCGATTAGTGACATCGTTTATTATCGCAGGTCATGGGGTCAGCGATCACTTGAATTAGCGATCGTCGCTAATTTTTGCCACTTAGCCAACTATCTGTGCTCAGACGAGCTATGCTCTTTAGAATAGAATATTATATATTTTTTTCTTTGAGGCTTTTTGAGAGAGAGAATTTTTAATTTAGGTACCTACCCCTACCCTCCTATAAAAATCCGATCAATCAAAAATAACAGGAACATTACAAAACAACTAGGTATTTATTTAAGTAGGTTACATAGCTTTTAAGTAGCTAATTTGTTTGTTACCATTATCCCAGCGAACATTAAGATATCTGTGATAACATCGTTTACTCTGAGTTAATTAGGGTACCTATTTTATTTCATCATTAATTGTTTTGTTGCAGGTAAACACGTAAAGTCATGTGTATAATGTATTGTGTTTCTTTGTACATATGTATCTATCTAGGTATAAAATAGAGAGAACAAGTACAAAAAATCTAACCTATTCAAGAAGGTACCTAAATCTCAGAATATAAACCATGATCACAGAATAAAGTAACCAAGATCTCAGATTTCCACTTAGGACGTTCATTATGCTTCTTGCTCCATTCACGTGTCTCATTCTTCATGCTATCGCATCGCCCTAGGTGATCCTTCTCACGTTTTTAGGGGTCCGTACCCAAGAGGTAAAAAAGGAACATAAAATTCATCGCTAGTCGCGGGTTGAAATTTTAATGTGAGACAATAATACATAGTCAATAAGTAGTACCTAGTCGGTCATAACTCGGGTCATTATTGCCTTGACTTATTATTTATCACTCTCTAAATTATCAGCTTGAACTTGACTTTAGATAAAACAGAAGAAACATGTTTATCAAGTCAAGTAGGTATATTGTTATAGAGATTAATGTGATCGCAGTAACTAAGGAAAAAAAAAATCGTTACTTGACTTTTAGAATTTTCATAGAGTTTAAGTCCCAATGACTTGCTGAATACAGCGGTCAAAGTGGCCTGTGAACTCTGGTGCACAAGTGATCGCTCGATCGAGTAAATTGGTAAATTGCACAGGATGAGGGGTTCCAGTTGCACGCCTGTACTCGGGTCAAACGTATTATACGCACAACTCAATCTACTAGTATCAACTTCCTACATTATCTAGGTACATTCGCAGAACAAAAGGTTGACGAGTTTGAAAATCGATTCGTTTGGCGCGTTACAAGCGCATGTTACGTTTTAAACTGCATGTCTACAAGACGAGTTTTCTATCAAATATTTATCAAAGGTGGTCAACTTTTTAATTCCGCGACTAACTCACGCTTTGTCTTCTTTGAATTTAGTAAGTACTATACCGATCATCTCGGTAAATTTATAGAAAAACGTTGTTTAAGGTGGAACGTTACGGTCAGCTAGGCACTGCCGCGCCACTAGATGGCGTTAATGTCCTGATAAAGTGTTTTTATTTTTTTTCACCAAAATAGAACAAATTTTTAGGAAGTAAAAGTGCTTGCCCGTAAAAGCGTAATATTTTTGATGTAACTAACAATACTTAGACGATATTTTAAGTGTTAAAATCACTATATTTGTCCATTTAGCTCCGGCGAAACGGCCGCGCCGTTTCGCGCAAGTGACTCACACACACACATACAAAGATTTCATCGTAAACGGAAGCGTTAGTAAATTTCGCTCACTTTGCAAAGCTTAATCTGGCCGAGTGCGTCATCGTCTTGACCTGTATTCAAATGGTATCGGGTTCGAATCTCTATACTGACATACTGTTTTTGAACTTTTAATTTGTTATATTTTTGTAATTTTATACAAATACATAATAGATATTTTAGTCGTGAAATATATTATGTATTTTTGTGCGAGTTCTAAATAAAAATCAGGTTTTTACTATTGCAGTTATTATTTATTACATTATTAGGTAAGTATTTGTAAAATTACATTTTACAATAAAATAAACATTTATAAAACAATAATTTGTGAAGTCTTATTCGAGAAGTAATATTATAATAATAAATGTGCTACCACAGTGATACATCTATGCAGTTTTGATTATTTTTTACTTTTCGAAGTAGGTACCACCTCTGGCAAAACAGATTTTTTATAAAATGATACCAATTTAGGTAACACGTCCAAAATAAAATTTTCGTCACGCTCGTTTTCTAGGACTGTAATATCATGAGCTGGATATAGCCCACAAAATAACATTTCTTCATTTGAGAAACCCGTAGTTGCCCCTGAATCTGTAACAAGAATAGGTAGGTGTAAAAATACATATGTTCAGACAGTAAAATAAAGGACAGCAGGTGATCACTGTTTACTGCATGCAACAACAGCATGTAATTGGTACTAACCTGTACAATGGGAAGTTTTTTTTATCTTTAGCAGCAGCATTCATGTCTTGATTGTTGCGAGCCAATGAGGGGAAACATTTAATTTCCAGAATAGATTTTTCTTCTTCTAGAACCCCTGAAATTCATTGATTGCAGTAAATAATAATATTTTCACAAATTATCAGGACTGAAAAACAATAATTTGTACCTAATGAATTATGCTACATACCATCCGGATCCGGACTAGCACCCAAAAAGCCAAACTCTTTGTCAATGAAAAGGCCTGCTGGTCGCACATTTTTGTTCATTATTTCTGTAAACAATGTCCTTGCCACCGACTCATTGTGTTGACGATACGACATGTCTTTGGTCAGAATATTGTTTTTATATAATATTGTTTTGACATGGTTGTGGCAGGGTGTTGTCGATTTTCGTTTACATATCTGTAACAGAGGCCAAATTGAGCATAATGTGCTAATTTGTGGTATATTTCAAAACTGGAGTATCATTGAATCAACCATTTGAAAGACTTACCATTTGGCTGGCAGTGAGCCTGTTACATCTGTGTGTATTATACACATCATTTTCATGTTGCCCAATGGTCAGGTGTTCAATATCTTCAATTTCTTGATCTCTTCGATTTGTCCTTGAACTCGTTTGCGACTTTTTCTTGAACCAGAATATTGGTGATTTTTATAGTCTTTTCGGGAAGTTCGTGGCTTCATTTTCTATCGGTGCAATAACACGAACAGATAACCACTAAAATCTTATACTTATTGCAATTTTTTACTAATTCTAATCACCTAAAAAAGTATCCCACGATAGAAAAGAAAACTTTTGTAATGTAACGGACGCCTTACACTGACAGACAAGTCATGTCATGTCATGTCTGTCTTGTCTGGTACCTATGCTAGGTAGGGTATGCTGAACGGGGCTACCAACTCGATAAGTGCTTTATTGCAACAAACAAGTACCTACAGTACGAAGGACAAAATAATCTGTGAAATAAAATCATAATATTATGTATTGGGCTTATTAAAAATTTTGTAACTGGACAAAAAAAAAAATTTGAATGAAATTAGAAGAAAAATCAAAGTAAGTAAGTATTTTTTGAAGAATTAGTTGCTTTTTACGGGTTTTGGTTACTTTTTTTTATTTAGAACCTTTTCGACAGCAAAATAAATAAGTAAGTAAGTACCTAAACATATATATTTTTAAAAGGTTTTTGTATTTCGGCATCATCCGCGATATTTTGCATGCTCAATAGAAACGTTTCTCAAATAAAATTACTTATAATAACGATATAAAGCGAGACATAATGCTAAGTTATAATTTATAAATATAATCAAATGGGGCTACGCATATGAAAATATTGTCAGATTAGCATCAAAAGTGCAAAGTTGGCAACACCTTTGTAAAAAATGGCAGAAACCAAATAAACTCCCCCACGAATTCACGATGATGATTTGAGGATCCACGTGATCGCCGAGAAGAACGGCAACAGTGTACGGAACGAGAATAGCGAGCTGGCAACGTAGCCGCACACACACAACTAAACTTTTAACTTAGCATACGATACTGTCGGTGTACACTCATACACTAACAAAATTGAACTGAATTTGTGACTGATTTACGCGATTATTATACTATTTTTATGTAGTAAATATAATTTGCCGCGAATAAACATCATAATAAATGCCAAATTATATAATTTGAGTTAAGGTTATGCTCCATTCGCCCGTAAATGGAAAAATACTTTACTATGGAAAACGAACCACCTTAAGTAACTCTCTCCAGCTTTGCAAGGCTGCTTTTTTTTCTAAGTACCTAGTTTGCATACATCAGTATGATGATAAAATATAAAAATTAAGTAATCCCTTTTCCTTGCTCTGCATTCATTTGTTTTTTTTAAGTTTTCTAATATATAGTTTGTTTTAAGTTTCGGAATAAAAGCTAGGAAATTTTAAAAATATCAAGCGTTCTACGAACTCTAGACAATATAGAGCAGAAAGCAACAAGAAAAACTTTTTGAGAAGCCCTTTTTATCAATAAACTACTCAACTAAAAGTTATTATATATTCTTTTTTGTTACTTATAAGAGCGATATTCAATTAATTTTCTTGCAAACAGTCTACCAATATATTTTACTTAGACTTTTAAATTAATAATTCCTGATAATTGCCGAGAAATACCGATCACTTTACCTCTATTTATATTTAACTAATTAAATTCAATTAAATAAACATACCTAATAGGTACAACAAACTATGTCCATAAACCTAGAGGTAAACTCTCCACAAAAAAAATCGAAATTAAATTAACGACCTTTAACAAAGATAAGAATAAAAATCACTTACCAATAAGCAAGAAAGAGAAAATAAGGCTTTTCCACATCATCGTGAATCACTGTAAGTTAATCCGTCCGAGCTAGTGACCGTCGTGGTGACAACTGAAGCTCTACAATCACTAGGTCATGTTATATACGTAGCACTATGTTAGTTGACTCACTGTAAAACAGAGTACTCACTCACTTATGCCCGAACTCTATAGTCAACGTACGGATGTCTCTGTCCATCAGTATAGCAACTTTGTTTTTACAACTTAAAATATATGAGACTTTTTGACAGATACGACGACGTTGCTATAGCGAAACTACGGTCAACCCTAAGTTGGTTATAGGAACCGGGCGTTAGTCGTGTAGAATGTAATGTATCAGATACTGGACCAATCTGTATATACGGCTCCACACCTACGTACATTACATGCTCATGCTACACTGCCTGGGTGTGTACTCAGTCTAAGTGCACGTTAAAACAGCGGTCCGTTTCTAACCGTCTCCAAACCAAGGAGGTTTAAGTCACCTTTTTTGGTGCGGAACCCTAAAAAGAATATTTTTTAGATCACTACGTTCACGATGACCCTAATAACCTTTCAATAAACGGATATCTAGAATCGGTTTATAATAGTTTCAAGTAAGTAGTTGCTTAGGGAAAGTATTTGTAAATGTAAATCACAACTTAAGTATTGAACACTAGTGACCCTCTCCGAATTTGCACGGAGTTTCACTTCGTTTTGCCGTATATGGGATAAAAAATTAGGCCTTTTAATTCTTATGAGATGATACCTGTATTTTCAAGAGCTAATCTTTGCCACCTTACACTTGTCGGGACAACGTAGGGTTTTGTTTTCTTAAGTGGCTTACATTCGTTTTTGAGTTCTAACTTTGTAAAAATCGACTCACTGCTGTATCGCTAACTAGCAGCACGTCCCAGCTTTGCACAGGTGTACTAATGAAACTACCGGGATAAAATATACTCGTAGCATATAACCATCCTGACAGTCCATTCTATACATCAGTGAAAGAATTTTTAATCAGCTGAGTAGTTTCAGATTTACATCCATCAAACAAACATTCCCTCTTTATAATATTAGTATAGATATTGATGTTTTTCTCACACAAATCCTGCGTTATTTACTACACTTATTTACCAGATACTTGATTTATTTTAAAAAACCATAAATAGAATAACAACTCGATACTTACCAATGTAAATAATTAATTCAAGCCATTATGAGATTTTTATGTGCATGTGAGCACTTTAATACTCATTGGAATGCAAAGAGTATAACATAAATGCATGCTAAGTAATTCGCTGTATAAGTGGCGAGTTTTTTTCCAATATCCTTAGGTTCCTACATTATTTCAAAATTACAAATATATGAATCAACTAGCCTGTATGCTTCTCTGTTGATGATGTAGCAATACCAAAATATAATGTTTAATTATTTTAAACAAAAATTGCTAAACGGGCGTAGGTTCTTAAGAAACTACCGGGATAAAATATGGTCTGTAACCTTTCCGACAGTCCATTCTACACATCGGTGATTTTTTTTTTAAATGGGCTAGTGTCGGAGATTACTTCCGCCAAACAAACAATCCAACTACTTCTTTATACTTAATATACTATACATATAATTAGCATTAAAATAAATATTTTTAAATCGGCAAGTTTACCTGGGTACCTACACACATCAACAAAGTCTAGGGATATCTTAGTACCACATTATTTGCGCTTTGATATTTTAAAATCTTGTTTGTTTTCATTAAAAGTTTATATACCGATTGAAACCTCTTTTATTCTATTTTAATTTTTTTAAATGGAAATTAAAAAAAAAAAGAATTATTAATAGTACGGAGGCAAAATTGTTAGAGGTGTGTTTCGACGAGAAAAAATTAAATTGTTTTATTGAAATTAATTATTGAAAAAGGGATTGTATTGTTTTTATTTTATAATTTGTTGGGCCGTATGAGTTTAAAGAGCAATTTTACATCGTCATTTGAGTCGAGATGAAACCCGTGAGCCGTGGGCACGTTAGAAAATGGTGCTATTTAACGCGTTGTTGCTGAGGTCATACACGCCAGCCAAGACGTGATAACAGGATTGTGATCACGTTATCTTAGTAATAGGGATGTAGTTAAACTGCCCAAGGTTAGATTCGGTGTTACTACGCAGAGACAGGATTGATTTTTCCAAATGACCGCTAGAAGACCACTGAATTTTACAGCGATGTCACTAGTAAAAAGGCTCTAGGGGGACCCCCAGCTGCTGATAAGCGTCCAAGCCGTGCAAATGAGGTCGCATGAAGTTGGTCTTCATGTTCGAAGACCGTTGCATGTTACAGCGTTGCGACGTGGCAATCGCGGTCGGCTGCATTAGCGAGCTCGGAGCATTTAACATCGAGTGACGAACATTGGTCTTTGGTACTGTTCATCGATGAGTTCCGGTTTAATTTTCATCCGGATTCAAGAAGAACACGCGTTTGCCAAACTCTAGGAAGAGTTAGTCGCCTGCAGCACCCTCAAGATGTCCCCCATACCAAGGCGGAACAATCACGTTTTGGGCAGAAATTCGTCTTGGCGCACGAACCCAGCTCGTTTGGATCCAAGGCAACATGACTGCATAAAAATACCACGAGGAGGTACTAGAATCTGTCGTTGTCCCTCACGGAATCCAAATGGGCTAAGAACTTTTACTCAAACACGATAATGCTAATGTCCATACCGCGCGGCCGCTCACCGACAACTCCGCAATAAGAAATTGGCAATTTAATTTTAAGTATCAACCAAAAATATCGATGTGTAATTAATGTAAGAGGTAGCAACACTAATAACTTAAAATTAAATTTTAAATTTAATAAAAAAAACAGTAAGAAATTATTATTTTTATCATACAAATTTTCTATGGAGTTAAAAAAATAATATTATTAATATTAAAAACAAAAGAATTACATAATGTTTTATTTTATTATTATAGACCTTGAAATTACCTACCATTTTGCCATTTACTGTTTTTAAAAATTCTTCACCGATTTTTAGATATTTGATGTAATGTACAATATCCCTAGACTTTGTTGATGTGTGTATATATTTGATCTGGATTTTACCATACGGTTTGTTTACAATGTCCATAGGTATTACAACCAAATTAGAGTTCCTACCTACCATGTGTATTTACTGTTGGGTTTTCCAAGAACGTTGTTGAGATCTAGTAAACTTGACCGAACCATAATCTCGCTTATCTAAGAAAGACGATACCTACATCACCTACATGTTTCATAACATGATATAATATTTCACATTAGAGTGTCATGAAGGCGTTTTCTTACATTTAATATCTAGGGCTAACTTGTTTGACACCATAAGAATTTCATGGAATGGGCGTGAACTTTTGTTGGAAATATATAAACAGGGTTAGACCTACTTAGAGAGTTTTTTCTACTAGTGGATGGATTGCGTGTTTGTGAGATAATATGAATGGGAGAGGAGTGAGTTCGGATTTGACGAATGGTAATGAATAATAATAATAATAATAATGAATTTTATTTCGACCATACATTTACACTGTTAAAGTTGAGGCCCTGTCTCCTGGAAAAGCGTGAGCTGTGGCCCAGGAAACAGTACTCTCCCAAATAATTTTACACTAGTATGTAACATTTTTCTAAGCTATGTGTTGCGAACAAGATAAAAAGTAGTAGGAGTTCTTAAAATTAATGTGTTGTGTGGATGTGGGTGTGTTGATGTCTGTGTGTGTGTGTGTGTATGAGTGTGTGTGTATGTGTGGATGTGTGTGTGTGCTAATTAAGTAATAATGGAAAAAACTCTTAGAACTTAGAGCACCACAACTCTCAAAAGTTTTTTCAGTTGAAACCTACTCGTATCGTAGGTATCATAGCCTATGATTACATAGGGTTGTTTCACGAGTCAATCATTCTAAGAACCGAGTGACCTGCCCTGATCATCCCATCGTGTTCATATCCAAGAGATGGTTTCTGTGTCTTGAAGAGCATTTGTTTGTTTGGATGTTTGCTTTATTTAACAGGTTTCTTTCCATCGTTTCATTCTCATTTGTCACCATTAAAGCAAACTTATACCTAATCGTCGTAAATATTTTTTATCAATTTGGAAAATCAAATATTGATATTTAAGGTGCGGTTGATAGTATATCTGTAAAAATAAACTGAATCTGAAAATGAAAATTATACTGCGTACATAATCACATAACTTTACAAAACCCTAACTTACTATTGACTTTAGATGTATTTTTGCCTTCTACTTTATTTAGTCACAGATAAGCTCCAGAGGTGAGACTCAGAAGCCATACATCGCACTGTTATTGGCTTTACACCTACTATACAACTATATTACAAGATGCCAAGACGCTTCTAGTACTAAGTAGGTAGTAGTCAGATATATTCATATACTGAGAGAGGACTGAGGAGGAAAATATTATTAATTAAGTACCTTCCTATAATTATCCACCTATCTATCTATTTAAACTAAATCACCGAGGTAAAGATTGACGTTTTCCTGAGAAATCTGGTTATAGAATACGGCAAAGGTTTGCTTCCTATAATAAAATTAAGAAAAAATTTAAAAATTTTGATCTTCTTACGAATGGAAGTCGGTTGACTTCAATTTCGTAAGGAGAAAGCAATTTGCTGCACTTTTGTAGTGTAAGTAGGTATTTTGTGATTGTGAATAACTTCGAAGATCCTCATCAGATTTTTGAATTTTCAAAATTGTGGTTCCATTAGCTAAATTAACGTCGTTTTTTGTACATTTTTCATTGTTGTTTTCAAGTTTTTGTAAACAATATAAACGTAGGTAAACAACATTAAGTTTTCTTCGTATCACACCCAGATAACTTTTGCCCCACGGACCACAATCTGTAAACACCACGACAACGTCAGCGGAACATTTTAATTCCACATTAATTAGTAAGATCATTTTCTGTGCTATAAATTAGCTTGAACTGTCCCACTGCTGGTGCTGGGCAAAAGCCTCCCAGTTTGGAGGAGTTCTTTCATCATTTCAGCCCCCTGATTGTCTAAGTTGTATCAAATTGTTGTTATCGCGGATTACTGTTATTTTTGATTCGCAACAATTTGACAATCACACAATTTAGACAATCTCCGTACTGGTCTTAGATCCTGTATAGGTCTAGCTTGGGGCATTCATCGCTTAATACTACGTAAGCTACCTATTCCCTACCTATTCAATATTATAATGACCTGTTTATAAATATATCTATCAATCTAATCTAAGACTTTGATACAGACAATTCATGTGTATTATCTTATAAAATCTGAATCTCGGAAACAGCTAAAACGATTTTCATGAAATTTAATAATTTAGCATAGCATATTCTACATTTTTTTACTATCGGAGAATACAGATGTCTCTCGCCGTCGACGTTGTATGCTTAAATAAATCATTTTGGTAAAGATAAAAATTATCATAATGTTCCTTTTTTTAAAGCTCGTACGATTTTTATGTAAGTAGATAAGAAATTATGTTTGTATCTTTATAGTTAGGTATCTACTTAGTAACGTAACGACGGACGTTATGTTTTGGGATCATTGACACCTCTTTGACCTATCACGCTCGTAATGTTAGCTTGGCACAAAACTAGATCCTAGTAACTAACTTATTGAGACCAAAATGATACCACGTGTTTACAAGTCCATAGATATTTAATGTTTATTTAAACATTATAAACAATACATTAATGGCAATACATTAATTATGAAACTAAGTACTCGCTGATTACAATAGTCACATACAACTGCCATTCTTTGTCTAGTCCGAACGGAGTTTTTACATTATTTTAGCTGAAAATGGCGCGATTTGATTGGCTTATTTTAGGCGGGAAAGTGTGATTTCCTATCAATACTTCAAAACTTATCAGTATGGTCATTTATTGATATGGATTACTTATTTATAAAGCATTTATCTAACTTCACTGTATCATAATTCATAACTGCTGTTTACTTGTTTGCATGTGTAAATACAGATCGATTTAAAATACATATTTTACCGTCTCTACCGTTTTGATAAGTCCTTTTAAAAACTTAAACAGCACTTATATTTCGTAGAGAGAGTGTTTGCTCTAAGTATAAATTATTTTTACGAAATTCTACGATCATTGAAGTAATACAATGGAATTATCTAACAGACTAGAATTAAACTGTAAAAGCGCAATGTTTTGTCCTTTATACTTGTAGAATAAAGTTCAAACTGTTGTATTTGCTGACCATACATAAAGCTTACTTTAGTCGATACAATTACATTATTAAGTCTTATCCAATTTCATAATCAATAATGCTAAATATATTGCAAAATACATAAGAAACAAAACATCATACAACATTAGAAAAAAGTGTTTTCTTGTCACACAAGAAGTACAATCTGATGTATCATGTACGGTATTAAAAATCACAGGTAAATATTTTATCACTAAATACATACAATAATGGATTATAAAATATTTTAAGTACATTCATACTCTCTTTAAGAGATAATTTTAAGGTGACTTGTTTGTCACCTGTGTAACCTATACGGGGAAAAGATTAAATGAAAAATACAAAGATCTGTTGATTTTCAAAATTATAGAGTACGAAAGGAATTTGGAACTCTATAATGCAATATTTTTTTATCATTAGGCAAGAACTGTACCCGAAATCGGAACATTAGAATCTAATGTTCGTGTATCTGATATACCTATAGCATATCAATATTTGTCAGGTCTCGCAGTTAATACTCAAACTACTCTATAAATAGATACAGATATACAACAATTTATTATTCAGTATGTAGGTATGTCACATTACAATATCTTCATCACTCAACAGGCTCTTCATGAACTAGTGATTGCAATCCCGTAATTTTAAATCCCGAGAATAATCCCGTAGTTTTAAACGACTTCAAAAAACTGTTAGGTACTTATTAAGATTTTTTTACAATTTTTCTGATTTCAAAAAATGATCCACTGCACCTTATGCATTCTGTTATTGAAGGTACAATGATTGAAAGTCAAAAAATGTAATTTAGTATATATTTCATTTTCTGAAACCATTGTACCTATTTATGTCATGTTCACGACTGAAGTTTTTTTTAAAGTTGGGTCTACGTTAGGTTTTGTTTTGACGCTACTTAACTCGTTTGTAACTGTTTAAAATCTTAAACGATGAAAATAAGTAAATACCCGAAAACTTCATGCCCTTGAGAGCCCTTGAGATCTCTTTACGCCCCTCAAGGGGGGTGCACCCTATCGATTGGAAAGTCCTGTCTTAGACTGACAGGAGAGTTTCCTAAACTGAATCACTAAATAAGACGTCTTATTTAGCGATTCAGTTTAGGTTCTGACTGACAAAACTTTACGTCAGAGCCTTAGTTTACGTCAAAAGTATTATAAAAAAGTAGTATAATTATCGTAGTAGGACCTAAACTGAATCGCTATAAACGGTCATGGTAAGCCGGCAGTTAAAGTACCCCCGAAGCACAGAAGTTCATAATACAAGTCACCTCTTTGTGATGGTGCAGAATGTTGCTTCTATAGGTACCGTACCGATAAATAAAAAACATATTCCAAATGTACTAAACGATGTTGTGGATTGCAATTATTATCTACTTATATTCAAGTGATTATTACTTTAATTAGTACTGTATTATCTGTATGCCTTAACAAGCTAACAGTAAGTATTATGTAACATAATTAGGTAAAAATTATTTATTTCCAGATCCAATATAACAATGACCGATTATTTTTTACGCGAGTTGATTTTAGATGTAAATTATTGTGATTTCTTAAATCGAATTTGAACTGCATTTGTACAAAAACTATAAAACTTTACAGTATATAAGATGTTTTACAACATTGTAAATAAACTACATCTTGTAAAGTTGTCTTTAAGTACAAAAATGTATTACAGAAGTTTTTCTATGAAACAGTATAAAAGTACACATTTAGTGTAACGATCTTAATTAGAGTTGGGGCTACTAAGCGACTGGAAGTGCATCTGACAATATTCAGAATTTTAAAGCATTTATATGCTTAATGGAAGCTTCAGAAGTGAAAGTTTATTATGTCATCTATAGCATAGCTTGTGTAGAATCATGGTTTGTACTGATTTTAAAGTGAATGCTATACATTTTATTTGACGAAATTTTACATGAATAGGCTTCATTTCATTACGACCCTTGTAACTAAATATACTTACTTATTAAATATTTTGATTATAATATTATTTTAACAGAAGCATATTTCTTGATACCTATCATATTTTTTTTCGTAAAAATCAATTTTTTAAGACATACAATTGTATAGATCGCTTTGGCACCATACAATGTATAGTTTTAAACGTATTGTCTTAAATTATTTTTATTCTAAAAACCAGTTTTTATACATGCTAAATATAACGAGACCATAAACGCCTATTAAAAACATGTTATAAACTCATTTATTTAAGTTATAAACCCCTCAAATACTCCTCTTACTTAAAAATAAGAAAAAACTATAGGAAGCGTAAATACTAAATAAGTTATCATTAGGTATTAGATTCCAACAAAAACTGTAAGTACTAAATTAATTTTAATTCTTAACTAAGTACATAAAAATAAATAAAACAAAACTTTAATAACAACACAACAAAAATGCAAATGCACAATAGGCGGTCATATCACATAAAAGATTTTTACAACCTCATGTCTGAGATGAGAGGACCGTAACAACCTTTTCTCGCAAAATCAATCATATTATTTGGAACACAATGTTTACTATAGCGGTGACTTTCATATTATTGTAATGATACAAAATGTTTCATTTTGCAAACGCCTACCAGCACGTCCCGGCTTTGCAAGAAGGTCCGTACCTTGCTATAATTTTATTATAGTCTATCTATACCATCTCGACAGATTCTATACATCGTTAGAATATTTTTTGAAAATGGCTGAGTAGTTTCGGAGATTACGTCCGTCGAATAAACAAACCAACATTAGCTCTTTAAAATATTCGTAAGTATAGATAAAATTCCTCTAATTCGACTTCAGCATTCATTTAGAAATATGTATCTCAAAAAAGGTGTTTATGACATGAAAAATGTTTCAAATCATAAAAAGAAGGTACATTTTACGTTAAATAGCCGCTTCAGACCCAGGAGTGTCTTAATTATTATAATTTGGTATTTTTTGTTCATATTGTGTTCCAAATAAATATTTAATTTTCACTTTTTAAAATTAAATACATAAATAAGACAACCACCTCGAGATTTTAAATCTTCTCTTGGAAAAATAAAACATAAAATATTGATAATACATTAAAGTAAGGACATTAAAGTATTGTAAGTTCCAGGAAGTTGGAGTTTTCAGTCGCACTACAACAAACTATTATAATATTCTGCTATTAAGCTGCTATTGTACAAAAGCTTTGCATATCTAAGCTAAATTCACATTGAAATATGATTAATTAAAACGTCCATCAGACACATAAATTATCTTGATTACATAATTACTATGTAGGTTTAAGGTTGTATAGAGAAAAAAAATCGCTTTGTCTTTTCTGTAAATCCTAATCTATTACAATATCCGGGATTTGCAAATCCCGGGATCTGTTAAGTAACATCACTATTTCGATGCGAATTTAGCTTAGTTTTTTGTTTTGGCGAGAGTCTTCTGTTTGTTAATGAGCGCGTTGATTAGCTTGATCCTAGCTTTGATTGTTTTGTATCGAATGTAATCTTCCTCACGGCCCTTTTTGTCGTCCCTCTGGACTTTGCGGCTATTGGTCACTTCAAAGTTGATCTCGTATTCTTTGATGCTGCGACGAAGACCCTGTAACAACATGAAATATAGTTAAATCTAAAGTATGAAATCTTTCCGATTTATATTTCTGTAACAATTTTTAGTTCATTTTTACTAAATAGAAACAAAAGTAAAATTTAATAATTATCAATTAAAATACGACCCTACTCGTAGTAGGTATAGTTAATTAGTAAAGGTTATTTGTTTAGTAAATAAACAGGCAATTAATTAGCAGCTGGTAATGCTGCTGTGTTTATAGAAGGCATAATTAGCATCTGTTTGTAATGTGACTAACAACTCTTTATTTGGCACATATTTTTCAAATGAACTAGGGATTTAATAAATAACTAGCATTTCTGATAAGTGATTAAAAAGCTAAATATTTGTTTCGTGAGAGTCAAGTTGTTGGTAACCAGCATAGCTTATATCCGGGATTAACACAAAGGCTACTTTTGATCCCGGTATTTCCACGGGAACTTTTCACCTCGGGTAACACCGCGGGGCGCAGCTAGTTTACAAAATCGAAGAGAAACTTACACATTTGAGGATCTTAGCTTCAAGCAGTGCCTTGTTCAGTTCATCCAGGCTGAGGCAGTGGAGACTCTCGTTGGACTGTGGCGCCGTCTCCTCGCTCGGAGCTGACTTGGCTGAGGAAGTCGATGATGGTACTTCTTCAGTGATGGTTGGCGGGCAGTCGCGGGTCGGCGGCGATTGGAGCGGGGTTTCTGTTGTGTCCTGGAAACAAGTGAGTAGTTAGCATGTAAGACTTGATATGTTCGTTAAAGGTTCTAGGGAAATAAATTATCATCTACATCTATACTAATATTATAAAGAGGTAATGTTGGTTTGTTTGTTTTTTTGCTTGATGGAGGTAATCTCCGAAACTACTCAGCCGATTTTTGCTTAACCGATCTAAAACTTTGATGCAGATTATATATGCCTTTGAATCATACCTGCGAAGTATCAGATGGTTTCTCAGCAGAATCGCTGGAGCTGTCCACGCTGGTGTTGAACAGCATCGCTTCATGCTCATGGATAGTGGCCAGCTCGCCGTTTCCACCCATTATCTGGAAATGTTACTTCGTAAGAATATGTGCTATTTGGATGTGCTTTTGGCTTGTAAAATTCAGGGGATATTAACACTTGAACTGGGATTATGTCTTCTGCGTCATAGCTAAATTATTTGTGGGCAGGGTTTAACACGAAGTGAACTTCGTATAGCAATAACTGTAGTTACCCCTAATGTCATCCATCATTTTGAATTTCGTCTAAGTTTTTCGATCTACGTTTATCATTTATAAATATTTGTTTTGGTTTGCTTGTGGTTGATACTGTTATAAAGACACCATAATTTAAGTCTGCTGATTGTCGACTGTTATCTCTTTTGCGGTTGTGGTTTTAAATTGTTGTTATGATCACTACACCGTCAGGACGAGACTCGTTGATCGCAATAAGCAACACTGTAAGCATTATGAGCAAAAAATCAGACAGTACTTTCATGTAAATATCTGCCTCTATAATATTGTTGATAAATACCTCATGTCACATAAAAAGTGCTAGTGTGCACGTGTCAAAAGCAAATTTTAAGGTACTTACCTATCTTCGCAGCCAGACCCGGAACTTGGATGGCTAAAGATCTAAGATAACAACTTATTGTCCTAACAGAAGACTTCCTTACCCGTCTTTAATGCCTGAATAGCTTAAAGATGAGAGTCTGACCTCATTGTCTCTTTTAAACTTCGCGATCCGAACACATGATAAAACATATATTTACGAGTATTTATCGCAAGTACCTACCTTAATTTAATTTTATCCTGGGACGTTTTAACTAAATTGCACCAGCCGCGGTCGCGGGCAGACTGAAGTGATCTTATTTCCGTTTCTACTGTTTTTGTACTCACAGCATCAGGTCTGGAAGAAGCCAGCACTCGCTTCACGGTCCTGTATCTCTCATACAGGTGTCTAGCTGCCCCGCGGTCTGCTGAGTGAGCTGGTGGTCTGCCTCGAGCTGCCTCTAGACGGAGCAAGGCGCGTTGGACGCAGGACTTCTCAGAAGCAAGCTGGGAAGAATTCCAGCAGGACTCGGGGATGGACGCACGGCCACCGGCTTGGCGACAACCCTCCAGCCACTACAGGTAAGGACAGTACAGGAGCCGTACCATGAGGTGTTAGCGATTCAGTTTAGGTTCTGCCTTACTGTCAAAACTTTACGTCAGCGCCTTACTTTATGTCAAAACTGGTTCGTAGTTGGACCTAAACTGAATCGCTATAAACGGTCATGGTAGGCCCGCAGGAGGCTTACCATGACGTATTATTAAACAATTCAGTTTAGGTTCTAACTGTCCTAACTTTATGTCAGCGCCTCAGCTTACGTCAAAAGCAGTTCATTATAGGACCTAAACTGAATCGCTTTTGACGGTCATAGTAAACCTACTGGCTTCGAAAGCTACAGAAACCAGCTTATCAGTTGATTTTCCAATTAACTAACAGATTACAGAATATAAAAGAGTGAAAATGCGTGACACATCAAAATCAAAATCAAATCAAAAATCAAAAATCTTTTATTAATTTTCACAAGTTGTTTATACAAGGGTTGGGAGCCCTTCTTTTAAGTTTAAAGGACATTAAAGGACATTGACAGCGAAAGTTGGTTTTAAAAGCACAAGAAAGTTGGGCTTGAATGGTAGCGAGGCAACCACAAGTGTATTAACAAAGGCATAAGTTAAAACAGTTTCGATCGATAGATTGTAATCTGTATGACTGGTCATTTCTGATGGATAAGATGACTTACCTCTTCGATATCCCTCACAACATCGACCATAGATTTATCACTCTTCAGCGCTATATCCAGCTTTTCATCCCTTTCTTTCTGCGCTTTAGCTGCTTGAAGCTTTAGTGCGTATTCCACTGGGTCGGTCTTGATGCAGCGCTTTTCTGCTTGAAGGCGCCGAAGGGATTCATACATCTGTGTGAGCTGGACATCGGTGATGCGATCACTGGGCGTGAGAGGACGGTCGTTCTGGGACTCGTAGTCAGCTTCATAGTTGGCAATTGACTTTTTGAGGACAACAATCTGAAAATGAAAAAGCATGTATTAATTAATCTCCTTTTTTAATAAGTATAGTGTTACTTTCAAGAAGCTTATCTTAATATTGTAAATGTTAAAATATTTCCTAATAAATATATACGAAAACATTTGGGATTTACGTATTATATTGGTATTTGATATTTTACTTAACATTTTACTGCGTCACCAGAGTTGGCTCGTATGTGTAAGTAAGTGTATACGAACGAACGAACTTTCCCATTATCCTTGTTAAATCCTTTACAAAGACAGATGTTTGCTTAACAATTACCCAATCATTTCCTTCATGTTTCTACTTACATGGCGAAAATAAATATTTTATATTCACTAGTGAAAGTCTCATGATGTCGGTAAAACACGCTCTTCCACTCTACTTAAAACTTTAACATTCGAATGAACTAAATTATTAGGTAATTACCTTTTTGGTGATCTTCTCAAGCCGTCTATCCGGGCAAGGTTGCTCCCTCCTAGAGTTGTTATGTGAGGCATTGCGTTCGTCTCTGCGAGCTCTCTCGGCCGCTGTCAGCTCGGCGGTGATCTCAGCCTCTTCAGCTGCGAAGTCTTCTACTGCACTGTCTATTTCACGGTCGCGGGTGCCACTGAGGGTTTCTGGTTCATCTGATACTGATACGAGAATGGATAATGAATCACCTATTTTATTTTGAAATACTTAACCTACAGTAACCACATCTAGAGATTCATAGAGTTCATAATAGTTGTCTATCTTCAACTTTGGTTTATGCATATTTTTGTATGATAAAATGTTTTCAATATTGTGTTGGTTACTTAATATGTTTGGTACGAGCCACGTAATTTATTAACTTTATCGGCGTCATCTTTACCTCTAACATACTCACTTGTAGGCTTCAACACAACAGCATAATCGAAGTTTGGAGGGGTACTGCATCTGATTACTTCTCTTGCATAGCAATCGTTTTCTTTGGGTGGTTTGGGCACTCTGACTGGGGGCCGACGGCGTTTGACGCCAAACTGAGGCCGGCGAGCGCGGGACAACCGCTCCGCACGACGTTCGGACTGTGAATGAAAGATTTTGTATTTGTATTTTGTATCTCGTTGTTTGCTAGGGTAGGCGGAGGTTACCTACTAGTTGACATAAAAACTAAAGTAATTTTGTCAAAGAGAGAAAAGAAATATGAGGTAATGACTTTATTAGGTTGCCTGTTAAACAACCTTTTGGGTCTCTTAATTTTTTCATTGCTTTGTGTCTAATAGTCTATCTCGTTTCTTACCTCGAGACGGTTATAGTCCTGCAGCGGCGGCGTCGGCGGCGGCGGCGGCAGCCTCTCCTCGCTGTGAGGTCTTCTTTCCTTCCTCTCGTGCGCGCAGCCGGAGTCGCGACGCTCGCGTCTCTTCCTCGCTTCCCGCTCGCACTCAGGCGCTGCCATATCTTCCGTCCTCTCCCGCTCCTCTGGACAGCACTGCGCACGCCACCCGAGCGAAGTTAGTACTACCCGCCGCTCGCTCGAGCAATCACTGTCGTGCCCGTGGGCCCCGAAGCCCTAATGATCGTTAATGTTCGTGTAGTGCGTAATGTAAGTCAGGTGGTAAGCTTTGATGTTTGCGTATGGCAGTTGTGGATGGACCGTGACTGTGTATAGTAAAGTTGTATATACATACGTAGATAGATAGCGGAAAATATTTGTTGACCTGCTATGGTCCTTCTAACATTAAGATCGTTTAATTTGTTATATTAATCGTTGCTGAAAAAGGTCAACAGCATATTTACCGGCGTTAAAACATAGGTAGACTTATGTGATAATTACAATCATTCTTATAAGCAAATTAATTTCTAGATCTAATTGCCGCACTGGATTTATTAATGAAGCTTAGGCTTCACCTACCACGTTTCTAGGTATAAGTAATTACAAATTTTTGCAGGTTTAGGAAAAATCTAAACTCGCACCTCTGTTCACGAAGTCAAGCTAGAAGCATTAGAGGTTGTTTTTATCTAAGTTGCCTTAAAAATATATAGTTCATTCTTGCACCCTGCAAATATGATACATAGATTTGTTACAGCACAAAGGATCACTAAGTTAGAGAGCTACGGTTCTACGCTAACTCATCTACGTGAACAGATAAAAGGATGGAACGAATCTTTCCTAGCGCACCCAATGTCGGGCAAAGCATATTTATAATGTATTAGATAAAGCTTTTGGGTTATTTATTAGTACTAGAAAATTATTTAAAACCACTACAATTTAGATTAATGATGTCGTGAAGCCCCGGTATAAATTCAGAAATACCTTCAAAATATCCAATTGTACCATTTTCTACTCAACCCAATTTCCAAAAGCTTTCGGTTGATTATGTTGCGTTTCTGAAATTAAATCAATTTTGGAACTAGTGCAAAGGAAAGTAAAGCGACTCTTTATGCTGTATATTTGAACGATTAAAGTCCTGTGACATTAAATTATATTCTCTTATCATAAGTCGTAGGAAGAACTTACAATGCAATATCTTGCGGCACCGACTATGGACTCCAATATCCTGGATATGTTCTCACGGGTACGGCTGGCCAGGGTCGTTGCTGAAGCCCTGCAGTAGGGCCAAGACCCTTGTAATCAACAACCAAACAAAAAGCCGGGCTATTGTTAACCTTTTATGTAAAACAAAATGAAAGAAACAAAACGCAACGGCGGGGCGGAAACGCGCGCCGTTTTGGCGGTATTTTGGACACTTTACTACACAGTATAGTCTGTGGCGCTCGATACGAAAGTCTATTTGATGATGTCACTTCGTTTCAGCACCATGTCTCTGTCCCGGCACATATTGGTACGCCGCAGACAGGCGTATTGTAAAAGTCTTTACGATCTACGGCTGCTTCAAGAAATGCGTTGACACGAGTCTATAATTTAGCATTTATGAATTTATGTTATTGTTAGAACGTCTTTGCACTAAGTCACTTTTAGTGCGTGCACTTTATGTATCCCATTTTGAGATTCACGATACTACACGGATAATAAATTTATGTCAATTGTCTTCTATCATTTTTCACTGTCTCCGAGCACTGGTAAGTCGATCCAGTAATGAAACCTGAAACAAAACAAACAAGCTATGAAGGTTATCTGTTAAAGTGTGTTGACATTCTGTACAAATATTAGGTTATTTTACACAAATTGGATTAAAATTATGTACCTACTTAAATCAATGAACGGACTTTGCATTCAAACTTCGACATGCGATAGGTCGTTTACTTTATGAAAATTACTAGTCATTCATATGTTTATCATAGGCTGGTATAAGAATACATCGCTGTGGGACTCGTAGTCTGTTTCATAATATTCTAGATTATGATAGAAGCATCTACCCCGACGGTACTACATTTCTTAATATTCTTTGATGAATCAAAACATAAAATAAATAAATAGCTTTGGATCTTTATCACGGCGCGGGCGTAGTCTAATCCCAAGCTAAGCAACTTAATGCTTAAGTTGTGTTATGGCCTTCACGCACTGCGCTCAAGTGGTCATTATTATTTTCTGAATCAAAGATAGTTTAGAGTGATTTGTCTCTAAGTTTAACTGTGAATGGCTTCGTTCTACAAGTTATTTGAATAACAAAATAATTGCCTAGTCTTCCTAGATCCCAAGTTCCAGACTTTCATTACATAAGCCGGCCTTCAAACGTCTTTGGCAACTTCTCAAGGCTTCATTTGTTTTTGTTGAGCGTTCCAACTTTCTGACGAAATCTCAAGCCAAATTTAGGCCGTACTACGAGTAGATGTAACTACTAAAATAAGAAGGCAAGAAAGAAATTGGCATAAAAAAAGAGATGGATTTCATCATCACATCCTCATAAGATCCTCATAAAACTCTTATGGGACAATATATTTAAATAAATTAAACAGTAGAACATAGAATCCCTTTTTTTAAGCTGTGTCGCTGATATAGACTAGAGTTCTTATTATTGAAAATAATATTATTTGGACATACTTCTGACTATACGACATACCCCTAGAAACTTCCAAACAATAATATGAACCGCACTTTCGGAAAAACAGTCGTGATAATATTTCTGCATATAGATAGATAGATAGATATAACGTTTAGTTAACATATATCTTTCTACAATGAATCGAAACACTGTTCGAGTGCATTCTAGATATTATTAGACTAGACGTAGCTATTTCTAAAACTCGTTAAATCGCCACACGAAAATGTAAACACGGTACAAATACTGGCAAGTAGCCTAAATGGTGGTCGTGGTCAAGAATGGACCAATTTGTATTTTATTTTATTATAGGTATTTTGCGAATCCTTTAAATAAACCGATTTTTCATTAACTTAATAGGTATTAGGGGATTACTTAAAATGTTATCGTATTGTGGCAGAGCAAATGGCAAAGTTCCAGAATAAATTTAAAGTTGGTTTTTAAGCTCAGCCAAAACTACCTAAGTATTTATGTATGTTAGGTTTTTAAGCTATTGCATAGCTTCTATCGCGGGCCTTGTGCGTGGAGACCGAATCCAGAAATTTCGTAACGAAAAAACCTAACGCTTGTCACTTTAGTTCAGCAACTCGCCTCTAGGTGGCATGCAATAGCTTTACCGCGGCAGTTCCCGAGTGCCACACGTCTTTTTTATTTGGCTCCTAAAAGTTTGCATAAAATAAGAACTGGAAAAAAAGGATTCAAAACAAATTAGCTTTAGTAATAGGTATTGTAATATAATATTTCGTGACATTTCACATACTCGTACATTTTTCTTTTACACATTCAAACGCTGATGATCACTTAACGCATTCAGTGCCCATGACGCACGGTACTCTTCATCGAGAAGCACTATGGTGCATGCTCGGGAAATGTGTAATACATTAACATGAGTTAATGTTTTAATAGTCATACCCGTTCAAAGTTTAAAAGACCCTTAAAAGATTATAAAAGCTGCGAGTTAAAATAAAACAAAGCCGACGTATAAAATAAAGGCTCAGACAGAGGCAAGTCTATTATTGATTGAACTAAGAGTAAATCCGATTAGGTCTGGTCACGAGGGACATGAGCATCCGAACTAATATACGAACAGAGGCTTCATTGAATATTGATTGATTTAAAAGTTGACAAACATAAATAAACATGACATTAGTGGCAATTCCAACAAAACTAACTAAAGGTGCTGCCTATAATTTCTATTTTGATCGTTATAAAAGGGACGGCAACTTTAGTTAGTTAAGTTTTAGTTTTCGCGTCATCAGAATTGCCACTATTATAAACATTTAAAATAAAGTAAGTTTACTTACATAAGTAACAATGGCTAACTTTGGTGACGGAGTTGGCAGACGGTGTACCTAATTAAAAAATGTACTTTCGTGTAAGTGTACCGTATGTTTATAGTTTTCCTAGCACACAATTAATCAAATATTATACTTTGCATACCTAAGTACAATGTTTAATTTGGACTAACACATTAAATTAAACTAATGAATTTCGTAATAAATGAGTAGAAAAGTTTCGAATAGAGTTCCAAAACTCTTGTTACACTTTTAGGGTAATTAACACTTGATTTGATTACTACCTATATGATATTAATTTGAATTCTATACGTAGCACGTAACAGATTAAATAGTTAACTATTAACTTTATCAGAAATATAAATAATACGTTCTCATGCTGACTCAGTTAATTTTGATTACTATAAAGGGATATACTAATTACGTGTGCCGTTACTCTCCTTCTACTGTATAAGTAAACATACAGGGTGTGATAAAACTTTCACCCTTCACGACACGTAACAACGCAGATTTCTCTACACTACGGAATTGTTTTAGACCTCTGAACTGCGGAGTAGACAACTGCGTAGCAGCGCGTAGCGTCCGTAGCCCTACGCTACGCGGCACTATACGTAGCTTTATAATGGGCTGAAAAACTGTTGGAATTTTTATGTTGGTTAACTAACTACTAATTGTAAATGAAAGCTAAATTGTTAGATGTTAATTAAAACCGTAGTTAAAACTTTGTTACTTACAAATAAAATATTCAATCATTATTTGGAATGTAAAAAACTTTTTTTTTAAGTTTAGTGTATAGTTTACTCAACAATTGTTCAAACATGCATTGTTTTTTTTGCGTATTCTTATGTCATAAACTTGCATGGAGATTATATCTGTAAAGATAACGAAAATTATCTTTAAAAATATAATTTATACGATGTAAGGTCGAAATTTTATAACAGAAAAGTACGTACCTATGTTTAAACCCGTATCAATTGTTCTTAATTAATCGTGATTGCGAAAGCGTTGGAACTGTTCCTGTAATTTATGTCAATAATCTTGTTCTATTGTCTACCAAAGCTATGCATATTTAGTTCTTCGCGCAATAAAAGAATTCATAAAACGTTTACTGTGACCTTAAACTTCGATAGCATGTGATTCAGTAATACATACAAGCTGGTACCATTATGTAAAGAGAATAAATACTATTTATGTACACAAAATGTCCTATTGGTTTGGGGACTTTGTCGTAAGACTTGGTTAGAAATGATGTAACAAAGAAAAGTTTGTCGGAGATTTAACCGGCGGGCTGCGAACTCGACATAATATGGTTTTTAACTTTTAACATTTTGTAAGAATTCTTTATTTACTTGCTTACTGTATTTGTACGGCCGGTGGCGGCGACTAAATATTTTGTTATTTATTTTATTTGACACTAGCTACTGTGTATAGTTTTTTTCTTATAAAGCAATTGATTTTGTAGGAAATGTCACTGCGACATCCGTTGCCGCACAAGTACGAAATATTAATTTATTTTTGTCGAACGTAGTGTATTGCATGCCACATCATGCATATTGTAATTGAAACACGATTTACGATACTGAATCTGTTAGTTAATATAATTAAAACACGATGGTACGACACTCCATCACTTTCTGATAACTATCAGTTTTTCTATAATCCTACGACATGACAATAGCTGTATTATGAAACATTTTAACAGACGAGTAGGCCTTGTAATCTCTGTGGAATGGCAACGCTAGAATTCTAGAACTCTGTTACTAAACACCGAGAGCACTTAACTCTCATTAGCATGTGCTAATGAGTTCTCGTCACCGACTTACGAAATGCTTTTAATTAAGAAGAGTCAGTTGGAAAACGCAGGGGAATGATGCAGTGTTGACCTTATTTTTCATAAGAGCATTGACAGTACTCTGCTCACGTCAATGGTAACTGAAACTCCGTGAACTGAGTACCTGACAGTGAGTTGAAATTGTGACTTATAAGACTGTACATTTAAGTGATCCTTTCTTGTGCTCCGTTGCACTTGCTGAGTAACGACCTTTTTGACGACCATTGTAAATTTTTGTTTAAGTAATTTTTAAGCATAGCTTCTATCGCGGGCCTTGAGCGTGGAGACCGAATCCAGAAATTCCATAACGAAAAACCTAACGCTTGTCACTTTAGTTCAGAACTCGCCTCTAGGTGGCATGCAATAGCTTTACCGCGGCAGTCCCCGAGTGCCACACGTCTTATTTTTCAACATGTACCGTACCAGTCTATTATGTGACAAGGAATACATTTTTTATTTGAATTGACTTATCTATTATAATGTGGATCAACTTGGAAAGGCTCTTAGTAAATTTCAATGGCCTTTGTAAGGTAAGTTACGCAAGTTCAGAAGTAATACGAAAGACCGGTCTGTATGACCTGATTCCGGAGTTGAACGATCCCGTGGGCGTGTTCAGACATTCTAATATCCCAGTGTTTTGGTGATATAACCACAAAATGTACATTCTGTAGCGTCTATTTGCAATTTCTGTAGAAATAACAGATTATTAGTAATAAATAAATAATAAATATCTTTGGACATTCCACATTAGTAATTTAGAGTTCTATGTATTTGTCTAATTTGAGGACATAAACAAGACAAAAGAGAGATTTTGAAGCTTTTATTTGTAAGTTCCTGGGATATTGTCTAAATAGGTACCTACATAATTTACAGTAGGGAATTCAAGCTTAATGTGGTTTTTGAAATAAGCACGGTATTTTGAGTGCATGCTGCGTACTGAAACAATGTTATAACATGAATGTATATTAGTTTCCATTCTTGTTTATGCATTGGGAGGCAAAATTATCAAACTGAAATATTCTCGTAGGTCGTAGGTATAATATCATGACTGACACAAGGATTCTGTGGTATTATAAACTAAAGATTTGTAAAGAAAAAATATGGCGGCAGTGATATTTAGAAATTTAATACGAAGCACTTCTTACAATATCACTAAAATATGTTGATTTTTAACCTAATTCCTACACCTACACACTACTGTTATTTATATAAATACATTAGGTTAATGGAAATATAAGTGCTGTAGGGAGAAATTGCGTGAGCGGAAAATTACCTACCTCAATAAAAGAGCATGTAAACACAACGCCATTATTAAATTAACAAAATATCATTACGTATGTAATAAAAATTGCGTTAATGAACTAAATTCCTAACAAAATAAAGCAGAAACTTACGTTAAAATCAGAAGTAGTAGCTACTTACGATGCAATTAAGAATTTGTTTGGTTTATATTAAAAGCTTTGAAATGATAATAGATTACGAGTTTGTAATTATAATGTATAGGTACAGGTTTTGAGAATCGTTTTCCCACAAAAGGTGTGGTAAAAGGTACTAGACCTAAAATCGCAAATATACTGCAAACCAGACGTCCTTGTCACATCCCTATTCCCAGTTCACAGTACCAACAACCAATCACATAAATTTATTTAAAATTAGAACACTTACCGGTGAATTTCACTATTTGTTGACAATATTCAAGGAAGTCACAGTGTGCACAGAGTAATGGCGGTTCAGTTGGAATTTCGAGATACGTGCGCGCCCGACGACAGACTGAAGGGTACTGAAGACGTAAGGGGGGTGGGGTGTGATGGAGCGGGAATTATATCGATATCGAGCCTGCCAGGAAAAAACAGAGAGGACTTCGTAATGTGCAGGTATATCAGCTGTGATTCTGCGATGTCTTTGAAGGTGTAGCCAAGTAGTGTCAATTTTTCAAGGCATTGTATAGTGTTTAAATCTCGACAATGTCCGAGGTTCTACAGTTCAGACACTGTATAAATGCCTAGGTATGTGTTTATTTGAATTTTTAGAGTAGTTGCAAAGAATAGGTACTAATATAAGATTTTAGTTAAGTATTCTAATGTATTTTTATTATCTCTGGATAAATACACAAAAGAAAGTACAGAGCCTTCTCGCCAAAACAAAAATAAAACGCCTACGGGCGTCTACGGCGTAGACTTGTGCTACGTAGCTACGTTCGTAGAGCCTTGCGCATGCTATAAAGAAAGCCTTTATTTTTATCTAGTCTTAGCCACGGTTAACACGTAACAGAATCAGTTTAGAACCTTAATCTGATTTTTGAACCTTGATTATTTCGCCATTAAAACAAATTATAGAAAAAAAGGTTGCTACATCTTCTTACGAAATGGCAGAAGTGGAATGATAATGTATTAGTATATTCATAGTACCTATAGAATAAAATGTGGGTGTTTGAATAGACCATTTGAATCCTCGATACAAAAGAAACCTAAATGATTCAAATATAACGAGGCAATAGTACACTCCGTTCAAAGTTTTATTTCTTGAAAGAAACTTGGGGTCTAAATCAAACCTTTAAGATGTCTAATTCATTCAGTTTTCAAGACTTTATACAACTCCAAATCTATACTTAAATAAGTAAGTATATTCGGCCTGACCTGAGTAAGTAATTTTGATTCATTTTTCATCTACGATTATAATATTATGTACCTACCTATATCGATCGAGCGAAGCGATCAAAGATCTTAGCGGCAATTTGAGTGGACGCGATTCTTTTTGTTGTTTTTCTGCCGCCATTTCTTTTATTTTTACATCAAATTAATAATAATAAATATCCTTGGACATTCCACACAGTGTCATTTAGTCCCAAGCTAAGCAACTTAATGCTTGTGTTATGGTAACCAGATGACTGTTAAATAATACTTAGATATTTTTTTTTTTTTGTAAATACATACTTATTATAGATAGAAAACACCCAGATACGAAACAAATATTTGCAGAACATACAAACAATTGCCAAGTCTTATCGAAAATATTTAGAATTGAGATATTTAGGATGGGACAACTTTTTAGTCCATAAAAACAAAAGAAAACTATACTTCTTGGCAAGCTGTGTTCAATCATCAATAGGTTGTTGTCAATAGGTTGTTCTTCGCCAATTAATTAGCGGTGTATAACAGCTATGTTTGCTTATCAATGAAAACTTGTTTATTTGGCTGAAACATGTTTATTCTTATTGTTGTTTACGACACATATTTGGAACAATTTCGTATAAACGCTGCCAACTATTTTATACCAATAAACCTAGTTTGAAAAACGTCATATAGGCACGTCAAATGTATTCAAGATTTAATTTTAGGCAATGCAATAAGGAAAAGAAGAAATCTCAATAGATATTCTGATAATTGATAAATATATGCTTCCGCTCACCGCCATGTTACTTGGATAAAAAGAAGCCTATGTGTTGCACATTGCCAAAATAGAAGATTTGTTATTTCGTTATTGTATGAAACTAGTAGTTGTGTGGTATTTAAACATTAACACTTATTCATTGGCACTACAAGACAAATTCGCGTTCTGTTTACTAACACTCACCGGTGGATTAAACAAACATTTTTCATTAGAAAACGATCTACAATATAGCTCTGTCTCCCTCATAACCGGTCGATATGACCTTGGCAGTGTGGATAAGCCCTAATAGGTACCTATATCATCCCCTAGGACGGTGACAAAATGGTAATATTGGATTGAATAGGTCATAATATTGGTACACTTAACCAGTTACTACATTTAATTTGTTATGTAATAGGCATAGTCAGATTGTAGACTATATTTTTTACCCGCGAAGAAATGTAGTGTGTAGGATGAATGTTGCGATTGAGACCGGACCTTCACAGCTAGAAAGCTAACTGGTTTCCTCACGATGTTTTCCTTAATTAATATTAACAAATTATCATTAATATTAACAGCCAGAGCCTTGAATCACTAGAATAGGGTTTTTTTGAATTTTTATTGTTAGTATCATGCTGAATGCGCTGCCATTACTCTAACTAAAGTACTGCATTCCGTCTTGGATTTTGTAACAGCAATAATCCTACTAAATCTGAAATAGGTTCGTTTGAAGTTCAACTGCAAAGCTCGAAATAGACTGGAACTTGGCGTAACCTTTGTAGAGCTTCCCCACTTTTATGAGAGTTGGGGTCCCGCTCCGATACCTGAAAACGAAATATTCATGCCAATGCCTGCAGTTGTGAGGCTGAAAATGTAGTTTTAGAATATTTACTTATTTTATTTATTAAATTTCGAACAAGCAATAGAGTCACCTAGCTAATCCTCTCATGTGTCAATCGACCAAGACTGTTAATTTTTCAGTGATCCTTGAGGTTCTACAGAAATAAACAAATTTTTCTTTCTTTCTTTCATTTATTTATTTACAAATCTGACAAGTAATAGCGTCTTAAACACCAAAAATAATGATGTACTTTGCTTTACAGAATTCGGGAATTTGGACACTAAACTTTGGAATAACAAAATAACTTTCATTTTTAATTGTATCCTTCAAATTAGCAAGTTCCGTAAGTTTTTCTTTGTTATGGGATCTATTGAAACCGAATCCAGAGCTCTTTGTGCGATTCATACATAATTATTACACAAAACCAGACCTAAGTGATGTTGAAATAAGGATTGGTTTTAAGTAAGGGTAGATAGGGTGGTAAGGTGAATTCCTTTGCGCATGCGCAGAGCTATTGACCTCCCAACCCCCCCTTCCCTAACCTGGATGTGGGTAGTGCAGGATTCCAGATAAGGACTAACGTGTACTTGTTTATATTTTGATTTTAAATTGTAAACCTTTTTCTTATCATGCAGATGATTGACTCAAACCCATTGCAGTTTCAATAGTGAATGAGAAAAAGAATGACGAAAGAAAAATTTGATGTTTAATAAAAAAAGATCTCTAATGAATGATCATTAGACAAAACTAAGCTCCTTATTTATTTTGTTAATTTTTAATTTTTAATCGCTTTTCCAAATTATTATCAAATATTACTGTCGTTATCTGAGTCCAAAAATCATTGGGGCTGAAACCTTCTCATTGAATACTAAAGACACCATGACCACAGATAAGCTTATAGTTAGTATGTATAACAACAAAGCGTAGCAGTGGCTATACTACGAAGGCGCCGTGCTACGTCGCACGTAGCACTTGCTACTGCGTAGCAAACATTGACTTGGTTATTTTGAGCCTTGAGTCGAGATATAAAATCTGTTATTTTAAGAAGTATCTACAAGGCTTTTAATAATAAAAATAATACTTTTAGTAGCAAATTATTGATTAGAATAGTATTTGTAATAAGTCATAGATGAGTTTATAAATTATGTTGTTAATTAGGTATCTTGTAAGATATGGGCATGTGCCAAACGTATTTTTGGTTTTGCTTTTATAGACCACGAGATAAAATCTACTGTAATTTTCACCTTCACCTTAATTGTTACGTTTTCTAATACTTCTTTGCAGAAATTCTTACGAACAGAAACTGAAAAGACGAAGTTCAGGCCGGCTGCGAGTATCAAATAACTGTAAACCAGTATTTCACAAATCACCTCTTACTAAAATATGTACTGTTCATTAATGAATCAGTCTCAGATGCAATGTATCGATCGAGCACGACCTACTTGCAGGTCCTCCCACACCCGCCTGAGGGAGGAACCGTTCATGTTAAGAGAAGTACTATCAGCGCAATAAAAACAAAGAAAAGGGGAACAAACTTACTTGCTCTGATTTGTATAGGTAGATACTTTTCATGACGATTTCGAAACGCTCGTGGCGAAGCTTGCTAAAGCGTTATTGATTGATCGTCGAAGTTAAGCAACGTTCTGAGCGGTCACTACTTGGATGGGTGACCGCAAGTGGCATTAACAACTGAGCGTAAAATTGTGGGTCCCGGCTTATGTCAGAGGCCTGTAGGCGGCCTAAAAACTAAACACCCGGAACAAATATCTGCAGAACATAGGTACAAACACTTTGTCACGTGATGACTCGCCGAGTAAACATTCCAATATTTAGAAGATTTGTGAGGTTTACGGCAGATAATATATTTTTGTGAATTTCAGGTTGTATGGAACTGACCTTCCGCAACTACTGGGGGGGGGGGGTCGCTTTCTCCTGACTCCCGGGGGACGCAGAACAATCGAGAAAGTTCTGCGTAGATCCCATTGGGCGTGCCGTTGCCTATCAATAGACTGATTGCAATGGCGGCAGGAAATAGATTTATTTCGCAGATGAATATTTAAAATTTTGGAATTAATGTCTTATCAGATATAATATACCTATTTTTTTAAATCTCTGACCACTAAAACCTTGTTCCTATGTAGGTATCTAATACACCTACCTATCTAATTATTATTGTAAATTTTTAGAGTTTTAACTACCTACCTTACCCACCCATTGTCCTTTATAAGAAATAATTGTAAAGTCAACTTCCATCAACCGTTTTGTTATATGAAGTGTGATGTAGTTAGGTACCTACGAGTGTACCCACAGAAACCCTGGTCTACCTACCTACCTAATGGATTGATTAATGAATACGTTTTTCAATAAGAACCTGTAGATTCGGTTCGCTGAGTTTTGTATACCAACGGTTAGGTACGTGTCGGTTACCATCGTAAGTACAATGAATATAACGCATTCTGGCATGGAGGTGTTAACTCCAATATTTACCCCCTACCCCCCTGTACAGTGCGACACAAGTAAAGCCTTACCGCGCGCAAAGGTAGCGTAGCCATCTAAAACAAAAGAAAATTATATATTGTGTATAATTTTTTTCTAGCTGTGCTTCGCGGTGCTACCCCCTTGCCGTGGAAACATCGGGTTGCCTATGAGTAAATCCAGGATTTAAGCTATTTTGGTACTCAATTTCATTCAATCAAATCCGTCCAGCAGCGGTCCATAGTTATAATCTTTCTCTTTTAAAATATTAGTAGGAAGGAAAAAGGATAGGAATTATCTGATGATATATATGTGTCTAATACCTACACGACTGAAAGACGCGGTGATTTTGTCATCGGGACCGAAGATTCTGTACTTCATTACAACCTTAAGCCATAACTGCATTATTGAGAGAGACTGTCCCCTCCACGCCTGCACAAACCCCCTTCAATATTATTAGTGCTCTGCGCCACCTCACCCGATTTAGGGGGTTTGTAAGCTATGAATAGTGAGATGACGTGCGGTATTGGAAATTCATTTTTAAATAGTTTTGTTTACAATGTTAACCTCAGAAATGTAGGCATCAAAACTTGTATTATGTACCTACATAAGGAATAGTTATTACTTCGATCAAAAATGTTTCCTAGCTCGAAACTCATGTTTTTTTAAGTTAAATATGATCGTGATGTGACCTAACTTTGGTAATTCCCAAAGTGAGGTAGAAATATTTATTTCAACCTTTAGACGTTTTCAGATCGTTTGTTGTCGATGTCTTAGGAGAAGCTAGATGTAAGGTCAAACCAGTTTTAAAGGTTCTATTAAAACAAGGTAAACATGAAAAGCTTTTATTACGTCTAATTAAAACACAGACTTGTCAAATATATAAATACTGAATAGAGCTTAGCTAGGCACACCACGTTTTACAAACGCGTTTATGACACACACACCCGAAGCAAATGCGTGGCGAACAAAATGTATTGGGAAAGCTGTGACCGTGCACACTATCCTAGCGTTTGTAAAATGCGCTGCGAATTATCAGATGACATGCACAATAAAATCGCCCTATGACTGCTCGTTTGAAAAACGTTGTATGCCTTAGTTACGTAATTGATACATTGGTATGACGTTCTTGATCGAAGTTAAGCAACGTTCTGAGCGGTTACAACTTGGATGGGTGAGCGCAAGTGGCATTACCAACTGAGCGCTTCCGTGCTTTCGGGCACGTTATATTGTCGGTCCCGGTTTTAAAGTCGTTAAGCCATGATGGATGCCTTTCGTCGGCTTCGTCACCGTAGTTGGCCACTTGCTCATACGAACGAAAGAATTGATACATTTACGTAATTTACGTAAGTTAAAATATTTAAATTTCTAAATACTTAGCGACTATAAGGATTAAATATTCTGTTTTTCTATGTACAGCTGATACTTTAGTATAAAATTTTTATTTAAACTTTTACAATGAGATTTCAATATAAAATTATTTCTTTCGATTAAAATATAAAAAAAGTAGAAGTACCTATGTATATACTTACTTATTTTATTACACCGATAGGTACTTACATTTAGTTTTTACTTATACATAACATAACTTAATTTATTTATACTTCTAATATAATCCTTTAAACATTCACACCACAACTTGCTTTAAGTGAAAGTAATAAGGACCATTATATATTTTTTTCTTCTATAACTTATTTTAAAAAGCACTTTTTTGTTTACTACCCTAGACAAATAGATAAAGAAGCGTTATGCGAATATTATTTTATCTATTGTTTTAACCTAGTAATTTAATATTTTTTGCGGATTACTGTTATTTTTGATTCGCAACAAATGTTACAAATAAGATAATCCAGGGGCGTAGTGATTACGTCTCAATAGTCGTCGTCTTAAGTGTTACATTATTACTTTAAATTCGTTTTCGCTCGATATCCATTTATCTAAGGCTGATTACTGATTAGTATAGTCTATAAACTCAACTAATTAACTATTGTATTGTTTATTTTTGCGCACTGTTGTCATCACTGGGAACTCACTTTATCTGTTCATTCTATTGCTTGGATCCACACAACTTAACACTTCA
This sequence comes from Xanthorhoe spadicearia, assembly GCA_947086425.1. Lineage (NCBI taxonomy): Eukaryota > Metazoa > Arthropoda > Insecta > Lepidoptera > Geometridae > Xanthorhoe > Xanthorhoe spadicearia. The sequence continues at coordinate 2,861,696 of OX352200.1, forward strand.
TCACAGCTTTGGTAAGTTAGATTTGCGCATAAAATGTGATGCGCAAACTGACTCAAACCAGAACGTGAAACAATCACAAAACTTTTGTTGCAATCAGTTAATTAAAACAATGACTTATTATTAAACAATTCAGGTTTGGTTTTAACTTTACGGCAGCGCCTGAAATTACGTCAAAATATGTTTATTATAGGACCTAAACTGAATCGCTTTTAACGGGCATAGAGCCTCCAGATCTTAAGCTGGTCAACCTTTTCATTCCGCGACTGTACTTATAAATTAATGACGTGATTTTTACCATGATAAATCTACGAATCATGGTAAATATCCCGTTTTAAGGCGCGTATTCAGAGACTATACTCAAGCGTAAATCGTGTCTCAAGCGGTGATTCATAACTCAGTTTTCATAGAGAACTGTCTAAAATCGACTCAAGTTTAATTAAAGTCTCTGAATACGAGCCTAAGTGATGAACCAAACAAGTGTTTATAATGTGAAACCATGATAGTTTAAAAAGTTTCATAAGTTTATAAACTGATTGCAACATCACATGATCCTTACAATGCCCCGTAAACTATAACTACTGTGCGCCCGTCTTGCTATCGCGGCGGTCTCGGCCGCGATGGCATTAGCTAGTAGCGATGCCGGTTTGGGTACATGTTGTTGGCGACATTCGGATTGTTCTGAGCCGGGTAGCCTTGGGTTATGCTGCCGGGTTTTGCGGTCTGTGGACAATGTAACATAAATATTTTTCATTGCTCATACACGGAAAGTACGCTCGAAGTTGCCTGATCAGAGTTCATAGTAGCATTTTTGCGTGCCTAGGGTAGCAAAACTTTCCTGCCTGCAGAAAAGTAAATAACTGTCAATTAATTTAAATGTCAAATTCAATTTTGACATTTCTTTTGTAGCATGTCGATGCATTTTAGCTCACTAATTCATGCTAGATATTTTGTTATCGCTCGAATTGGTGCATCCCTAGCACGAATTTGTGTGCTTCCCTAGCATGAATTTGTGCATCCTATACTTCATTTCTTGAAACGAGCTAATAGGAAGAAAAGTAAAGGCACGTGATTGGTCTTCGCAAAATAATTGTGTTCTCGTGATTGGCTAGATTGTCAAATCAATTGTCAGTTGTAAAATCTAGCCAAACACGAGAACACAATTATTTTGCGAAGACCAATCACGTGCCTTTATTTTTCTTCCTATTAGCTCGTTTCAAGAAATGAAGTATAGAACAAATTATAATTTATGATATTTCGTGTAAAACATGACTGTTGTTTTCGCAACAATTAGCTACAAGTTACACAATCGGGGCAGGTATATGCATCTTTATCATCAGTTGCTATGTTACCTGCATATTGTGTTGCGGTGGATGGATAGCGATGTGTCGGCTGACGGCGGGTTGCGCATACGCACTGCTCACCGAGGGATGGTGAGCCTCGCTCAGACCAATCAGGACTTGAGGCTATAACATACAGTCAATTAGGTAAGTCTTCGCACAGTTCCTATGATAAACTAATTCATATTCATATAGACAGAAGCAAAAAAATTTTAAAATCTACTGTATTTTAATCCTAGTCTATACTAATATTATAAAAAGGTAAAGTTTGTTTGTTAGACGGAGGTAATCTCCAAAACTAACTATTGGCGTCACCTAGCGGCGTATAGGCATCCGAACTTAGCACTAGATGGAGTTACTTATTTTCGATTACAGGCAAGACGCTAGGGGCGCCGCAAAAATTAAACACAAAAATAGCCCGAAGAAAAAAGATGAGAGATTACTCCTTCATTTCAATGTTTGAGATGAGGTATATGTACTTAGGCATGTAATCTGTGATACAACTAACCTGCTGTTGATCCTTCTTGTTATCCTGATGCCCCTCCCTATTCTTTAGCATATCCAGATAAAGCTGACTGGGTTGCGGCGCCGGCGCATACATCAAGTTCCCGTGATGCGGCGTGTGGGGTGTATGCGGTGTGTGAGCGTGATGGGCATATAGCAACGGCGGCGGTCTCTCTCCCACAACGCCGACCACACCCGAACTGTTCATGTAGTAGGTGTTGGAGAGAGAACCGCTCACGTTCTGACTGTATTGAGGCTGGGACGGTTGCTCTGTTGAAGTTAGTTTGGAGTTAAAGTACTTGGACACATTTCTAAATATTAATAGTGATAGAGTTTAATAAATTATATTTTAAATGAATTCGCATAGCTAGACAATATTTTTTTTAATTCCGGAAAATCACACAAAGCTGAAAAGATGTAATAGATGATGCAAGATTCTCTAACACAAATAATTCCTTCAATGAGGGTCTTTACACTGGATACTATAATAAATAAATAAATAAACTAAATGGATCTGTGGTTATCTTGAAGTAATGGATATTTACAAATGAATTTGAAGAAGCCAAATCACAATACAAACACACATGCTATTAGTAACACAACTGGTTAGAAAAATGTGTTACGAAATGAGTTTTGAACTCAACGAAGATATGAAGTGATGATTATATTTGCGGTAGGAAAAGCAAGATATTTTAAAAAGAGGGAGATTTAAGATTTAGCCGAGACAGCTAGTGTAACAAAACTACCGCAAATAAGAGTCAGATGAATAAAAGATAGGTGAAGGCAGGACAGAGACACCTATATTTCAACTCACTGTTCCATAGCACGGCGCGCATTTGACGACCCATTCGCCCGTCTTCTACCTCTGCAAATATACTTACACATTTCATATGCTTACAAAATATACACAAAACACATACATAATTCTCTAAATTTATACGTAAACACATAAAATATTTTAAACAGAATTAATGTAAAAATATTTTACTGTATTTATTAGAGCTAGTTATTGGGACATAACCAACATCTAAAATCTAAAAAACTTAAGGATAATAATATAATATAATTAATTATTATCTAGACTAAAAAATTAAATGAATCGCCGAAAATAAAATCAGTTTTCGAGTTATACCAATAGTTAACTATTTTCTCTAATGGGTCAAGTGTTCATGCAAGTCACCGGGTTGGCGTTGCGCTGGTTTCTCATTTTGTGATATCGGTATCGCAGATAGTATCCGTTTTACAGTAAACTGGTGGTAAGATGTTTCATCATTCTCTTGCCCTTATCCCACGCTAGGTGGGGTCGGCCCAACATGTTTTCTTCCATTCATCTCTATCATTCGTCAACTCCGAATTAATTGTATTGTTTACTTACTGTGATCGTTGTTGTGTTGGTAGACAGGTTGGTGTTTCATAGGCTGATGCAGTCGGTGTGCATATAACGCGTAGGTGGGTGAAGGGCTTCGAGTGCGTTTCACACCGGCTTGTATCGGCCCACGGACTATCGTCTGAAGGAAATAACGACATATTTTTACTGTATTTAGTTGTTTACAAGTAGCAAAATTCCGTGAGAGAAAATTTTTCTTACTTCAAAAATTTCCAATTTTCCTTGTCAGACACCAAATATCTATTAGTTTATCAGTCATCTGGTTACCACAACACAAGCTTGGGACTACATGAAGTTGTTTGGAATGTCACGGATATTTATTTATAACCAAATGTTCTCCTATTTTGAAGTCGGTTTTCGGATTATCTTTTTATCATCAGAGTCAAAACCTTAGGCCATAACTTTCAAAACTATCGTGAGTTGTACTAGACATTATAATTAAACAAAATTATTCACGTAAAAATATTGTCGATACCGACAATGTTTCGATTCTTCCGGAGAATCTTCATCTGAATTATACCCAGATGAAGAATCGAAACATTGTCGGTAAAATATATTTTTACGTAAGTAATTTCCCGTTGTATTATTATAATGATGAATACCTTGTTCATCATATGAGAAGTGAGGGGCGGAGGCCTGCCCTGGCTCGGCGGAGGCTCGCCCTGCCCCGTGGAGCTCGGCATAGAGAACATGGGGATCTGGATGTTGCCCATCGGCATCTTCTGTTGCTGCATTTCACTGGAAAAAAATTCATTGGTGCAATATTAGATAGATAGATAAACACTTTATTGTACACAAAAGATGATTTACAGATTTAAAACGATTGTAAATAACTATGTAACTATATTAATATTATAATGGTGAAAGTTTGTGAGTGTGTTTTTGTGTTTTTAAACTTACGTGATCAAAACACATTTTACAACATTATAATGTAAGTATGTAAAGAAAATATCTATCACATTTTTTTATCTACTATTATCATAAAAAGGTCATGTTGGTTTGTTTGTTTGATGGAGGTAATATCCGAAATTACTCAGCCGATTTAAAAAATTCTTCACCAATGTGTAGAATGGTCTGTCGGAATGGTTATAGGCTACATTTTATCCCGTTAGTTTCATTCCTACACCCGTGCAAAGACGGGATGTGCTGCTAGTTTAAAATAAAAGCATATCCCACACTCACTTAGTCTCCTTCTGTTGTTGTCTCTTTCTAACTTCATCTTCGTTCAACAATTTCTTCAATTGCATAAACAACTGCTGCTTTTCCTTCTCCAACTGTTTAAGTTTCTGTTCAAGTTGTTCTATTTGCTCCTTGGTTTCCTCTGAAAATGTGCTTATAACTTTAAAACTAATAAGTTCTCTTTACACACAAGACGCTGAAACGCCTAATATAATAAAGGATGATGCCATTCAGTTGAAATTAAATACATACCTAAACTCTGAAAATATTGCGAAATCTGATTACCTACTGCTACACAAATGATTGCTAGAAAAATGGATAAGAAAAAAGTGTGTTTATGGCAAAAAGTGTGGACTATTTGTCTAGGGCAAAGTAAAGGCAAGTCTCAATAACCTAAATATTCTATTTTGCTAACAAATCATAACAAATATCTGTACTTAAGTAAACTAAGGATGAGGAGTTTTTATGAATAGTCTTAGGTTAATCTCTTACCAAGTGTCATTACATCTTGTCTTTCCCGAGCCTCCTTCTCTTTACGCAATCTCTCTTCTTCAACCTCTGCTTCATATTCTGAAATCAGAGTAATGTTTTATAGGTGAAAGTATGAGTGTTTGTAAGTGTAAGCAAATGTTTGCTATTACACGCTCAAACAGCTTATATCATGACTTAACTTAAGGGCTGCTTTGATCTCAGTGTTCCTAAGGTAATGGGAACTATTCACCGCAGGTAACACCATAAAGAATAATTTTGTTAGTGACATACCTATAATAATCTGGTCATGATAGATTAACATTTACACATAATAGAATATTATAAAATTATGAAGTACAATGGACAGTGTGTGGAGTGGACAGCATGTTTTGTTTACCAACCTTCTTTTTTCCTCTGCCTCTCTCGGATGATATAGCGCTTGAGAGCGCCCCACATTTTTTGTTCGTTTTCATCCTGCTCTTCAGAGCTGGAAGTCACAGCAGGCATTGTGAATAACACCAAACTTGAATCTTAGATGGCTATAATGAAGGATGTCGCGTCGCACAAGTTATACTGGCTAAACTTTTGAGTTCTCCCAAATTCCACAAATTGTTTCGAAGATCGACTTTGTGATAGTGTCTAGAAATGGACCACTCAAAGATTGCAGAATTGGAAACCAGCCAAACAGAACCAGAACAGCACGAGTCCAGCAGCGAGCCTGCCAGATACCTATAAATTATCTAGTTACAAATATATAATGTAAAATCATCACATTCAGTTCCATACAATGAGGTACAGATATATAGATTATCTATGAATGAGGTATGAATGAGATATAGATAGATTATAAATCCAGCCAGAAGCTAATAATGCTAATTATCCGATGGCGCAGGAAACTTTTTGAGCTCTTTGTCTGAACCTATTTCTCCGCCTTTTCAACTAATTTACGGGGTACATTTGATTTGTCACTGTCTAATGCAGATATGTCATTTAATTTCTAATGTCACTGTTAGAATGTCATAACAAAGTAACTTCACCACTCGCAAATCTCGCGATTTCTTCATTCATTTCGTCTGTCCGTCTGTCTGTCTGTCTGTCTGTCAGACTCTGTCTGTCTGTCTGGTTTGTTGAGTTCTGTCTGTTTCAGTGTTAATTTGGAAAAAAAAAATTTGTAAATATTCGTGTCGAACTAAGCCGACCGACCGAAGTGTAAATTAAATTAATTAACATGGACGCAGGGGATATCGACGGGCCTTCTGGCCCCAAGAAAAAACTTAAAACTGTAAGTTACTTTTCTTTTCCTCGTAATATATTAGAGATCTCACTGAAGCAAAAATTCACATACGTTCTACTTCCTTGAGAGACCTCCTTCCTTGAACATTTCTTAAATCGCAGTATGTATTTTCTTAAAGCATTCAAGGGTTTCAATTCAATATTTTCTTGTACCGACCGACGTACAATAGTAGGTACTTTATCGTAAACTAATTGCTGATTGCTGAACGCCTTGAAGTGTGTCATGCCGCAATGAAACTATCAATAGTTTTTATCTACTCCAAAATCAATAAGTACTAAATTTCCTGAAATTCCCTTCTAATAAAATAGGTCAAATTACTAGAGGCTGGGTAACATGCTAATAACTTAACACATTCAAGGCCCAAGTCCCAATGAGGTTCTATTGAGAGTGCGTCCTGAGCACCCAACGGGTTTAGGTTGCCATCTGTCTAGGCTTCGCAGGATTAGTCCAAGTTGAGAAGGTATCTGGGAGTATCCGGGGTTTCATTTGTAGTCTAGGCTTAAAAATGAAAATGTCTTTAGTTGCTAGCGACACGCACTGTGCCATTGACTATATATAGGTATATTTAAAAAAACTTGGTGACATATCCAGGTTCTGGGCACCAAAATCCAGTGGATTCATGCCTTCATTGCCAAATTTAAAATATGGCCACCCCTCTGCTAACTTGCTGTTTGTTATAATCATGTTTTAAAATGATGTTTAGGTATATAAAGACATATATTTTCTTTTTTCATTGAAAGTAAGTAAAAACAATAAGTAATTGATAATGTAGTTGTAAAACTAAGAAATAAACTTGATGAATGGAGCGGAGATAAAAGGAAGGTAAACATTGTTATATTGTGTCTTATTTATGTTGAACAATAGAACATTGTATCAATTAACACACCTGAAACAATATACCTACCTACCTACCTACCTACTACATTATGTTGTGCACTAAACTAGGAAATGTTAAAGAGAAAATGTTGTTCTTACCCCCGGTTCCTATAACAAACTAACGGATGTCCGTAGGACTTTCTCCATAGCAACGTTGTTATCTGTCAAAAAGTTTCATACATTTTATGTTGAAATAACAACGTTGCTATGGTGATGGTCCTACGAACATCCGTTAGTTTGTTATAGGAACCGGGGGTTAATCTATTTGCAGTCACACACACACAGACAGTTTTTTTTTTCTATCATATTTTGTTGTCTATTTTCAAGTTTTTTTAATAGTTATTCTGCTATTCAGAGCGTAGACAAAGCCAACAAATCAAAAACCACAAATATTGGTCCAGCCATTCTCAAGTTAAAGTGTTTAAACAAACCCAACTTTATGTACCTAAATGGATTTCTTTCAAAGTGATTGTATCATGCAATAATATTACTACTCATAAGTACTATTTAAGTACATGATGCCATAATAATGTTCATGCTGTTGCATAGCTACCTACCTACAATTAAATTAATTGTCATGGTGACAGTCTAATTTACTTACTTGTATGCAACAAGCAAGGAAATGGCATCATGTAAAATGGTACTTTATTTGACGTAAATTGATAAAAGATAGATAATCTTAAGAACTGTGCTTTATTGCAGTTTGTTTACAAAGGCTCTTGAATTAAAAAAAAAAACGAGCCAATCTCAATAACCTATCTATCTTTGTTTTTGCTCACTTCTGGTAGATATTTGACATTAGGTACTTCCATACAAAATGTGTCAAATACCTGTAAGTGAATTGGGGTTACATCAGTCAGTGTTAAGTGCTAGGATAAGTTGTAGAGCTTGATAACACCTACAAAAGATTCAAGTCCTTGCTAACTTTTATATAACACAAAAAGTAAAAGTATTTCATACCTATACACTTACTTAATTCATATTATGTGTAAGTATATTTAACAAGTGCAAATATAATATCAGACCACCCCATCAGAATTTCAGGTTAATTTAAAACATAAATTACTTATTAAAACATATTTATTATATACATTACCATAATACCCAGCACTGGGTATTATGTTGATGGTTTATAATAATACTGTATGATTGATTAGATTAGGTACAAAAGATAAGATTAAAAATAGGATATTTGAATTTGCTTGATACAATGTCATTATCTAATCATAATGTTTCATGCAAATGGTTTTCGTGTATATTTTTACACAACTTAAAAAACGGAGTTTTTCAAATCAACCTTAACATTTATTTTATGTTCGCGGTAATATAGATGTCGGAATAGGGTTATCGATACTGTTATTTTTAGTCATAGTAGAGTAGGCAACAAACTTAATCAAAATCGTACTTCTGATGTCGCCTTCAGTCATGATTTTAAGGCTACCTAACAAGTTTTATAATTTTGGAAACGAATGATCTCATATTTTGCATTGCAAATATGTCATGTTGTATTTTAAGTTTTAAGTGTAAATTTTTGATTTATTTTATCTAAATAGTTGCAAAAAAAACGTAAAGCTTGGGGAGGGGTAGGATTGAGCTTTCGCCCTTGTGGCATCTATATCTACGCCCATCCATGGCGGGGGCAAATTTTCCTTTCTAACCGGGCAAGGCGGATGTTTTTCCATCAAGGGGCAAAGCAGGTCAGAATTAGGGAAATAAACACATACTGCATGTATGTTTGTGTTTATTTCCCTTGAAGTGCAACGGATCGTATATCATGCAGATGAAGGTCAAATGAGATGGATATTTGTAATTTTATAGAGAACATTAAAATAGCAAATATAAAAGGTTTATCAGGAAAACATAATTGCGGATAATAATAAAATCAAATAAAACTCACGTTCGCTCACTAGTGTTTTGTTAAATAATAAATAGCAATTATTGTTTTCTTGCAACGAATAATAACATTTCCTACCAATCTGAAATGTTACAATCACTCAGGTATTAAGAATTCCAAGGTTAGCTCACAATCACAATATTTTTGGACCAAAAAAAGGAAAAAGAATCGAAATGTAGACACAAACAGGCTTGTGCCAATATTTTTCTGTAAAAAACGATTTTATTTGTTTTCTTACAGGAAAAAGTTGGCACCAAAACTCCTGTTCTCTGAAAGTTTTTGATATCTTGATTTCCTGGTGTAACTAGATCGCAGTTTTTTTAGTTTTTTATATTTTAAATGTTTATGTTTTTTGCTTGCTTCTTAGCCTTTTTACATGTTGCATGAATATTCCTTGTCAAAAGCTCTACAATACAATAATGGTAGAGTCATTTATATATACAATATGTATCAACACAAAAACCTTAACTTTTATAAAATCAGTAGGTAATTGAAAATGATAAGTGAAACGTAACATAATTACGACTGCGTCGTCAAGACCCGATATGCATCAATTTTTTTAAGGCATTAAACCTTTGAAGATGTTTATGGGGTAGTTATTATATTAGGTACGTTTAAGTATAGGTAGGTACATACGTCACCTTAGGAAGCTAAATTGTTTACTTACCTTTACCATGTTTTTATTCAGCTCGAGTTAATTTGCACATAAAATTAAAATAAGTATCTAATTAGATGCACGACCAGAAGTTGAACCCACGACCTTTAGGTCGAGAGTCGGTGCTCTATTCCACTCAGTCAACATGGCTCGAATCAGTGATTTTATTATTATGGTTCCAGCAAGTTCAAGGTATGCCAATAAAAAGTAAAAGTAGGTACTTTTCGTCTGATGTGTATTTGTTTACTTCAATAGTGAATTACATAATTCTAATTTCATCTCTCCCAAGTTCTCCCAACATTAGAAAGTTTTAATTGAATTATACCGGATTTCTAAAGGAAATTTTAATTCAGTCCTGTGAAAATGTTTATTCAAATGTAGAGAACAATTGTTCTGTAAATCTGTTGGTTTATTTAATTTAAAATACAGTATCAGTTCGCTAGCGAGCCAGTGTCGCGGGGAGTTCCGTGTGAGGTGCACGTCCCGGCATTCGACTCATTGATTTGAATTACGAACTTTATTTCGCGGGAAAGCTGTTTTTTTTCAACTGAAAATGAGTTTGGAGCAAAGGAATAAGAAGGTTTCAGATACCTTCGAGAAGTTTAACATCGCTTCTTGGGGCAACGGAAACGGGAATCCTAGAACGGTTTGTTTATTTGTGTTTCTCTACAATTTGCACTTTAGATTTTTACTGCTTGTGTTTCTACTGTATGCATTTTATGTTACGGTAAAATGTTTTATAAGTATTTTCGTCTCGTTGAATGCAGATTAAATAAAGAAATATAACTTTAACTAACAATAATACAATTAATAACAATAAATGGAAGCCTATTGCAGTACATTTTAACATAAAATTTTGTTGATTAAAATTATTTGTAGGTTTCAATAAATAAATTCAAGTTAAGATTCAACTTGTTCTTAAAAGACCTTGAAAGGTTTAGGTACTTACTTAAATTGCATTCTTAATGCACGATAGCTCAGTAGAGTTGTATTTTGTATATACAGTTAAAGTACCTAATTTAAACGCGCGACTTTCTCTTACATTATTAAAGCTTTACTTCCTTGATCCCACTTTCACGACAAGCTACTTCAAAACATATACTTACTAAATAAAAGTTAACTTTATCTTAACTTTCCTCTCATACTTTGCAAGATATCTATACTATACTAATATTATAAAGAGGTAATGTTGACTTGCTTGTTTGTTTGTAGGGGCTAATCTCCAAAGAAATCATCCTATTTAAAAAAATATTTCTTCAACTTTTTATAATATTGGCATAAATTAAGTAAATTAAAGTTTTAATTATTAAAATTTTAATTTTGCTTAGTGCGGTTTCATGATTTGTTATTTTAAAACTTTAGAAAATAACTCCGTAAAAACCACTAATTTGAAGTTAGGTTTTTCCAGTCCCTTCCAAATTTTTCCTACCACATTCCTATTTGCTAGTAACTCTATAAAAACAACTCAGTGAGTACCACTTTAAGGTTGGTTTTTCTAGTTCCTAATTTTTATAACAATAACAATAATCATAACGCTTACTACTCGTATCAATCACCTGATTATTTTGCTGTAACTTTTATGTTTTAGCGGTTCTTATCGATCGGTTAGATTGAAACGATCAAAAAGTAGGTAATTTAATTTATCTGCTTGCAAATTTTTCGTTACCATGCATTAACAAATGAAACAAAGTTTTCTTTTATACACAGAACTCTGTCGACTAGCAGCACGTCCCGGCTTTGCACGGGTGTACCTACTAATGAAACTACCGGGATAAAATATAGTCTATAACAATCGTAAAAGTCCATTCTACACAGGCTGAGTAGTTTAGTTATGAAGATTACCTCCATCAAACAAACAAACATTACCTCAATAGGTACAATGTATAGATTTATTATCGTATTTGTAAATCCATTGAGTCCCTCCATTCGTACTACCCACAAACTTACCACGGAACATTATTCAATGAGATTCATCCGCTTTGGTAATAAAGCAATTGCATATGGCGTCTAGAGTTCTAAAGATCAGTTTAGCGTACTTTTTTTGGGCTAATAAATTAAGACATGCAAACTCTACAATGGTAAGGGCATAAGGGTAAGATCAAGCCTTCTAATCCAGCTTGAAGAATAAATAAAAATAAATGGTAATTTGACTACCGATAGTATGTTGCAAGTATACAACATAATGGGCCCTGATTATATCGTACTGTAAACAAAACAATCACGTTCAAACATTTAAGAAGGAAATAAACTTATAAATAATAATATTTAATTTAGTTTTACGCACTGTTATTGTAATGTAAACGCTGCGCATTTTAGATTGGTGGAAGATACAATAGTAGATTGCAATTCGAGTCCTGGCCTAGGGCAGGAAAGTAACTTTGAACCCTATTATCAGGCAACTTCGTGCGTACTTTCCGTGCATGAGTAGTTAAAAAATTATTTTAACTTTAACCAGTTATACCACCAATCTATGATTGAAGTGCATTAGCTCACAGCTGTTACGGCAGGCGTAGTTTTACGTAAACACACTACTTTCTCCTGCGATGTCCATGCGAAACGAGAATTGTATGATTCATAATGCGAAGATTAATGAACTGTTTGGAGTTGTGGAGGAAAATAAACAAGATTACTTTAAAAGAACTAAAATTATTACCTAATAAACCACTGAGTGGTTTCATAGAGTTTGTGAGAGTCTTCAAAAATAGTTTTATTTTTCACTAGCAGCACGTCACGGCTTTGCACGTGTGTAGGTACTAATGAAACGACCGGGATAAAATATGACCTTCCCGACAGTCCATTCTACACATCGGTGAAAGAATTTTCAAAATCGGCTGAGAAGTTTCGTCAAATGAAGAAACAAACAAACCGACATTACTTACCTTGTTTTTTTACGTGATAAAATCAATCTGACAAAGTTTTCGCTTACAAAAACAATACAATGTGATTTTGCTAACTGCACAATGCACATAACGGCTTTTCTCGCGGCTAAACAATTTTTAATAAAAAAGCGTGTAAGATCCAGGTCACGATCTAATATATTCGAAGTTCTATCAAAACCTGTTCAGCTGTTACGAAATTGACTGATAATAAAATAACACTAGCTTTCATATAAGAACACGTGTCTTATAAAAAAATCCAATAAACCATTGTGAATTGATCGATTTCGTAATTTAATAGGAAGAGGAAGGTGCTCGGTTGAATCATTTAGTTTTTTAGGACCCAATAAAAGTGATTTTCTTGACCTTAGTGCAAGGCCAAATTTATATGATTTTTAGTTCCGCGCATGATTGGTTTAAAAAGAAGGTTCCTTGGCTTATTTATTTTCGTTCACCAATTTTTCATTCATTGGTACATGAGAATAAATAGGCCAAGGAATCTTTTTTTTCTATAGTAAACTTACTGAGTTTTTAGTCATATTTATTTTTAGATATTAATCGTAGATCGCCGTAATCTATGCTTTATGCATGACCGTCGACCGATAAGCAGAATAAAGTCCTTTTTACGATTCACGAAAGAAGTGTGTGAAAGTGACTATCTTAGGAGTGTTGTTTAGGAAATTAATTAAGTTTTACGATTACACTCCCATGTAAAAATTATACTCCATTAGTCGATACTTTTATTTTTTGTCATGTAACTAACTATATTTTATGTTTTTGTTTAATGTCAGAAATAAATGGCTATTTTATTTATTTATTATTTATTTATTTAAGTGTACGTTTGTACGCAAAAAAAGTGCGTCCGTAATTTATTTATCTTCTATCTTACTTAACTTAAGGCGAGGGTATACTGGATTTCATTATGTTCAGACATCGGTATCTCCATAAATACACAACTTACGATTCTGAAATTTATACATATTAAAGTTGAGGATATTATCTTGAATTGGCTGAGAGAAAAAACACGATTAGCATATTTTCACTCGATAGAAAAAAATGCCAAAGTTACCTCTAAATAAAACTTTAAACAGTCATATTCAAGAAAATAATCGATGTACAGACAAAAATTACATACTAAAATGTTTTACACATTATAAAGAAGAATTACGTGAGATGTTTTTTTTTTGTTTCATACAAATATTTTTCACATTACCAAAATACCTACAAACTCACGGCCCTGCGTCTGATTTCTTGCCGCTCACTCCCCGCCGAGGCGTCACAGAGAGCGGTCACGTCGCTTTGTGTCGCGAGCGCTCCGCTGCGCTGTTTAGGTAGTGAGTTTTATTCGCTTGCGGTTGCGGTGACCAATATTTTTGTTTTTGGAGAACATTATATATAGTAGATTATTATACTCACTACCTTGTTAATTATTTACTTTTTTAATAATACTTTTAGTGTAAATTATAAGTTAGTAAATAATACTTTATTAAAATAAATATAATATGTATATTTAAATATTCTTGGACATTCCACCAGCGTCATTTAGTCCCAAGCTAAGCAATTTATTGCTTGTGTTATTTACTAACATGTCTCATTTATCTATATCTGTAGGTACCTACTTAGGTATTCATTTAATGCTTCAAGTTGGTAGGTAGGTACATTAGGTTTTAGGATGTATTGTATAAGTATTGCAAATTGGTGGTCTCAGGGTGTAAGCTATTCTACCTACTTACCTACTAATATTATAAAGAGGTACCTAATGTTTGTTTGTTTGATTGACGGATGTAATCTGCAAAGCGGCGTAATAGGTACTTATCTACATGTCAATCGCTAAATACCTATGGGAAAAAAATTGAACCGAGTCAATCAATAGAATGGAACAGTTGGGCATATTATTACTTACTCTCTGTGGTATCAGGACACTTGCGCGGAAAACACTAGCGCCACGTACACATGTGGGATGGACATTAGCGCGAAAAGACATTTGCGCGAAAAGACATTTGCGCGTATTTGCTACGGAAGCTCGAAGCACCCTCTAGGTTGAGTTCCATGAAACTGTCTACAAGCCATGCAAGCAAAAAGGTTTTCGCACAAATGTCTTTTCGCGCAAATGTCTACGTCTGCGCATGTGTACGTCGCGCAAGTGTATCAGCCCCTCGATTGTCCAACAAAAATCACAATGTTGCGAATCAAAAAAATCTGTAAAATAACTGTAAAATAATTATAGTATGCAATTAGCTTAGGTACCAACTTACATATTTAGCGTAACATCTGACCATTATTATCGCGGATTACTGATATTTTTGATTCGCAACCATGTAATACAAGTTAGACAATCCCCGTGCAGATCCTTCTTTGCTAGGTACACTTTTACTATACCTACCTTTCTACTTTCTAAGTAGGTACCATAACATAGGTAGGTACTTCCCTTCTTACGCATAAAAATGTATTTGTACCTACCTAAATAAAATTAATAATATTTTAATCAGAAATAATTACCTATAGTACAGGATAGGTAGGTAGGTAGGTACCTACATTATTATCATGGAAATGGTAGGTTCTTAGTAACGTGGCGAATTATCTAAAAACAAAAACTAGATGGCTACCAAAGTAGCTACTTTGGTATAATTACCTATAATATTATGGTGATACCTACCTGGGTATAATAATTATTATAGGTAGGTATACAAAATCGAAATTATGTATGTACCTATAAACTAGCTAGGTATGACATCTACTAAGTACCTACCTAGCTCTAAGCCTAATAAATGAGGCACCTACATTTTATTTTTGTAATGTAGTATCATTACATTACCTACCGCGATTAGTAGATTGCACTGTGGTTGTGTTTACACTGTGGCCGAGAGCGCGTGTTGAAGCAGAGACGCGAGGGGAGGGCGAGGCGGCCGAAATACCTACAGCGCCAGGGTATCCTCGCCTTAAATGCTTGGATTAATTGTCTTGAACTTCCTTGCTTAGGCTGAATTAGTGGTCAACTCAGCCTACACCTCACTCAGCTCGCAGGCCGAAATATACCCTAAAAAAATCTGTAGTTTAACAGCCATCTGGTTACCATCATGCATTGCTAAGCTTGCAACTAGATTACTCTGAATGTTCAAGGATTTTAAAAAAAATTTAAATGTAATTGTTCTAGTGTGCTCAAGTAGCTACAAATGTGGTTGAGCAGAAGCATCAAGTGTCAAGAGCTAAGAGGAGCCGGGCTCTTGGCAGTAGAGCGTTCAGAGGCAGCACAGTATGGTTCACCGGGCTAAGTGGCGCGGGGAAGACCAGCATTGCTTTCGCGTTGGAAGCTTACCTCGTGTCCAAGGGTAAGCAATACAATATTTTTAATCATCTTTATCCTTTAAAAAAAAGCTAGACCCGCACCACCGGGTTCTTGCCTGATTCTTTCCCTGGTGTAGAAAGTTGTGTTGAAACAGGCAATAGAGTCACCTAACTTATAAGACTGTACATTTTTATGTGATCCTTGAGGTCCTATAGATAGTCGTTTTGGAACATAGAATCTTCTCTTTTCTTCCACTGTGTGGATTTTTTTATGCATGTTCATTGGTGGTTCCGTCAATAATGGAACGATTATGGTATTTTTTAAAGAATACAATAAAAGACTCCCGTGACGGTCCCATAAAAAAATATTAAGGATAAACTTCGGAGTTATGAACAGAAATGCATAGTGCAGGTTGACACTCTAGCTACATTTCTTGTTTTCTCTTTCATTATCTGTTATCTCTTCTCAAGAAATTGAATTATTACAATTTTAAATTTTGCCACTTGTCGTTACTTTCATGTTATAAGATGATAGATTGTGTACTCATATTTTTTTCTCCTAAGTTTGCAGTTTTTATGAAGTCTTTAACCGAAATATCAGCACCTGTTTTGAATTTTAGTAAACAAAAAGGCATGTGGCAAGTCTGACCCACATAACTTGGTACTTCAGCAAATAAATGCCCTGTAATTTGATATTCATACTGCTAAACCACGTAATTCCAATACATGTTCTAGGACAGGCTAAGAGTAACAGTATTTGTATACTCTATGTAGTTGTAATATGGCCTGTTTTTCAATAACGACTTACCTTTGGTTCATCATTGTAAAGTTAATAGTGCGAAATGAATGAATACTTGCGTGTACGTCGATCCAAATACATATGTACGTACAGTCTCCCTCACGTAGACTTTGTAAAATGGTGTTGTTAGAATATGGTCCTTATTACAACGTTTTCAAAGATTAGAATGGTGATTGTATGTGTGGTTTATCATGCAATGATTGTAAATCACAATCGGATCGTAATATGGTGATTAGTTCGTCCTTGTTTTAATGAGAATATTTATGCTGACATTGGTTGATTGATAATGGCCAACATTTTTGTTTTTAAAGATAAAATTTGTAACCTACTTACAAATTAAAATTAGTATGATTTTATCTACAAATTAAAATTAGTATGACTTTAGTATAATTAATAAAAAACATTTTCCTGTAATCAACAGTTTTTCATCATACATTAATCTGTGAATATGTAGTTTGTTCCATAAAGTTATGGAACAAACTATTCACAGATTTTAGACAATATTTATATTGTAAACATGTACATTGTACTTAAATAGGTATATATTTTAACCTTAATTATGGTTTCGATATGCATAAACGATAGATTACGCTAGTGACCGAAAACACAAATTATTTGAAACGTCGAACTTAATTAAGCAATGATTAAAATGTGATTATTAAATCTGTGTCAAATTGTCGATAATATTCTTCGTCGTGCTTGTCCTGTATTTGACTACTTTAAACATGATGCTATTATATTGCAACGACTATAAGGTTTAGTCAGTAAAAAAAACTTTGCATTACGAACTGCCTTCATAACAAAACAAACAAAACTATATCCATCTCTTTCCTCAGGTATCCCCGCATACGGGCTCGACGGAGACAACGTCAGGACCGGATTGAACAAGAACCTCGGCTTCAGCAAGGAGGATCGTGAAGAGAATATTAGGAGGGTGGCTGAAGTAGCAAAACTCTTCGCTGACAGCGGCGTTGTTTGTCTCTGCAGTTTCGTCTCGCCTTTCGCTGAGGTACTTATTTACTTGCATTACTTACGTTCTGCGTGGTGATTGGTCGCATTCTGCTGTCAAATCTGACAGTTGGATCGTTAGCGACAAATTTTGATCTCGAAGTTAGCTGATTAACTAGCGAGCGTTACCTAAATCAAAATTGATGTAAAAATTGAGAAGAAAAGAAAAGTTCAAATTACTTAATTACACAAACAAAAGGACAATAACTCCATAATAACATAAATATTTTTAATGACCAATTTATGCTTAGTGTTTAGAAATGTAGCCGTTTTTTCTTGGCACATTTCTACAATCATAACAATAACACATCCGATACAGAGTTCATCGACATTTGATTAACACACGGAAACGAGAGTAAGTGCTTAGTAGGCAACATCAAAGCAAATAAACTTGGGAGTTACTCACCTATTGAACTAACCGCTAGTCTCAATAACCTATCTATCTATGGTTTAGCTTACTGTAGATATTTGACTTTACTCCCACACAAAATGTGTCAAAAATCTAACAGTAAGTAAAACCAGAGATAGTCAGGTTATTGAGACTAGCCGTAAGTAAATATTGTTAAGATACTATGAGCAGTGTTGGCACAGTGGAATAGTACCTGTCTTGTGTGTGGTCCAAAGATCGTGGGTTCTAATTCTAATCTTGTATTCTTGTATAAAATTCAATCATAAAAAACTACCAACGTATCTCGCCACATAAATAGGTACATATAATCACGCCTCTTTCCCATAGGGGTAGGCAGAGACCACGGACCTCCAATTGCTACGATCCTGACACACCTCTTTTTCCTCATTCATTACCTACCTATACCTACCCTTAATCTTCGTTATGCAAAATTATACATTTTCCTCAAGATTAATCTATCTAATCTAAAACATTTAAACGCTATTCTTGTATAATCAATCATAATTATTATCTGAATATCGGAATCCTCAAACGATTTCCATTAAATTCAGTATGCAGAGTTTCGGCGATAAATCGATCAAGCTAGGATTTAAAATACTCTACAAAACCGAAAATGGTGCATCGTGCGACAATAATCGCAGGTCAGCTTATGTTGGGTATACACTAACCTTCCGAATTCAGTTTCCAACTTCATAAGCTGACCGACTATTATTGTTACGAAAGAAAGAGAAGGTTTATTTCTTTGGACCTCAACGATCACTTCAAAATGTATTCATATTCATATTCATATTCTTTATTCATTGTCTCAAGTTGGTACATTAGGTCTTAAGCTAGGTTTGGCCGCAACAAGAGCCCCGTTGGGACACCGCAATGTTAACATTAAAATATATCTACTTTTAGCATTATCTTAAAGCTAAATATGTTTAATTAAATTATTTAATATCACAACATGCTTATTCTAATATGGCACTTATTGTAGTTACTTAAGTTTTTTTGACCCACCTACTTATTATTACCTATTAGTCTTCCATAAATTCAGTTATAGAGTAAAAGCTGTTTTGGATCAAAAATTGTTTGAGTTTGTTTTTGAATGATGAGTTTTTAACTTCGTTTTTTATTTTATCAGGGATTCTATTATATATCAGTATAGCTCTATAGTATGGACTTTTTTTAAACATTTCTATTCTAGGTGTAGGTAGTACTAGTTTATTATTTCTACGGGGGTTTTTATTGTATTCAAAATATGTAATATGTTTTCTAACGAACAGAGCCATTTCTAAAATATATATTGAGGGTAATGTAAGGATGTTTTGTTGGGAGAAATGGGTTATACAACTTTCTGGCTGATGTATATTTACTAGAATGCGTAGGCATTTTTTTTGCATTCGCATTCTAGTAAATGTACAGTCTTATAAGCTACGTAACTCTATTGCCTGTTCCAACGCAACTCCCTACACCAGGGAAAGAATCAGACAAGACAAGAACCTGGTCGTGTGGGCGTAGTTTTTTTTAAAACGATTGTGACGATTGTTTTTGGTAGAGTAGAGTAGAGGGCAGTTTTAGATTATATTTATCCGTGTTGTCAGGAACTTAAATTCGAGCAATTCTTGGTCATCCACGCACTTATTATCAGATAAAGATAAGAGATTAAATTTGAATACCTATTTTTGACGACATGAGTCATATATAGTGGTAAAAAAAAACACAATTTAAATTAAGAAATTGTATCAAAGTTAATGAGAAATTATCACGACAACTTTCTACTCAACAATGAACTATAACTAAACAATCCGTGACTCATATTATCATAATCATAAAGATGTTTTTATTACCTACATACTTTCATAGTAACAATACACCTATTTATTTTAAACTGTCTCATAATTTTGTGAATTTTAAAGTTATGCAAACATTTTTACTAGCGGTTTTCCCCAACTTTGCTTGATTATTTGGCGCGAAGCTATCACCAATCCACACTCATAGATTTCTTTACTATATTGTAAACTTTCCTTTGTCGCGAGATAAAATGCCATCAAAAGGCGGCGGACAAATCGTAATAAAAAAATTAAAAATCTTAATAAAAGGTACGACTCCGGTAGAATTCGAACCTGCGATGATACAAGCGATCGTCTTAATCGTCGAACCACGAAGCCTAATTGGGTGCAGCACTAGAAGCTGGAAGCAGATGGCGCTCTTGACGACTGTACCTTGTTTACGTTTCGTGTCAAGTTTATGGTTGCGAATTTTCTCGGTTTGCGTGCGATAAATAACACAAAATGTACTCGCTTTTGACTGTGCGTGAACTTCAAGCTGAGCTTCGAAGGAGAAAAGCGTCTGTGGCTGGTAAAAAGGCCGCTCTGATAGAAAGGTAAACCACTTAAAAAATTTGAGGTTAAGTTCGTATTTCTTGTATTTTTTATCAGTTTCGTGTTCTAAGTGTTCTTTTTATTTTTAGGTTGGAAGCATATGATCGTAACCAAAACTTTGGTGACGATATCGATGTCCAAGAGGACCAGTCATTTAGGTACATGTCCAGCCTCTGATACATTCAGAGACATAAATGCTGATTCCTCACTTTCTAACATCAGCAGACATGAAATACAAGAATATTTACAAAGGTAAACTATATAGTTTCTTGTATTGTCATTACAACAAGTTTGGTTTACGTGCAGATGAAGTATCTTATAATTTCTTTTACAGATTCGACACCTATCAAAAAGGGCAACTTCTGTACGAATCACGACACCTTCTGACCGCTCGTTACTCTTCTGATGGTACTTTTACTTAACTACGTGGACAGTGCAAAGCTAGTATGAAGAAAGTTGCTTAGGTAGTAGATGTTAAACTTTTTAATAAAGTTTTTAATACGTAAAGCGTTTTCCTACTTTCTTCTGCGTTTTAAGTTCTTGGGAAATATATGAACTCCTCTATTACGACAGTTTAAAGCACTACATTGAGGCATTTTTGAAAAACAAACAAAGTTTTCGAAGTATTTACCAAGTATTTACAAAAAGTTCATACAATTTGACATTTGAAATGTCAAATAAAGGTACAGACGTTCATGCGCCACCTAGCGTGAGCAAAAGTCAGTTTTTCTCCCAATTACCGTGGTCGAAACTATCATCAAGATGAATTATCGGTTTTCAACACTAGATTGTTTTACGGTTATTTCTAACTGATATCTTTTCACAAGTGGAGATCCGTGGTCTCTGCCTACCCCCATGGGATAGAGGCGTGATTATATGTATATTATGTATCTTTTCCCAGGATCGCGAAGTGGCACGCCGTATCCATACCGACTCTGAACTTCCATTCTTCGAGATCTTCATAGACACTCCGTTGGAAGTATGCGAGCAGAGGGACACCAAGGGACTTTATAAGAAGGCGAGGGAGGGATCCATCAAGGTACTTTGTTAGGACTTGTACTATTCCGTCACGTCAAAATATAAAAACATCTGATGTTTGAAATGGTGCTTCCAGTAAAAGTGTAACTAATTCACATCCATCCATAGTTACAAATGTGAAACATTTATGTTATTAGTAGAAAGGATTTCATGAAATAAAATGTTCGTTAATCAAATTGTTTTATTTCAGGGCTTCACAGGCATCACCCAGGTTTACGAGCGGCCCGAAGCGCCAGAGATGGTGGTGCAAACCGTTGGACATTCCATCGAAGAGTCTACCATGCAAGTTGTCAGATTGCTCGAGTCTAATGTAAGAAATATAGTTTATAACCATTGACGTCTTACCCAATAGATAAATAATAGACACATAATTAAACGTAACTTAATAACAATACAAACTTTTCGTTTAACCTACTGAGGTGTGCGAGAGCGGGAAAGTAAGCGCTTTTTGGTCCGTTCAAGGACACGGACAAATCATGATAAATCAGAAATGTTCACGGGTTACTAATCTGGTCGTTATTGGTCATAATGTTAATTTATACTTTTGTTTTAGGGTATCATCCCTTGCTTTGAAGACAAGGATGCTGGCGTTGAAGAGTTATTCTTGTACGGCAATCGACTCACCAGCGCTATCGAAGAGGCCATTAAGCTGCCTCAAGTGGAACTCACCACGCTTGATCTACAGTGGGTGCAGGTATGTTATTTATATCTATACTAATATTGTAAAGAGGTAAAGTTTGTTTGTTTGGCGGAGGTATCTCCGAAACTACTTACGATTTTAAAATTGTTTTCACCGATGTGTAGAATGAACTGTTGGGATGGTTAAAGGCTATATTTTATCCCGGTAGTTTCATTAGTAAACACGTGCGAAGCCGGGACGTGCTGCTAGTTTATTATAAAAAACCCACTTAATGTATTTGTACAACTTGTGTACATTTAATTAATAAATAGTGTTTAACAAGATTGTTAAAATGTGTAACCATGTTGCCGTATTATCTATCGCAAATACAGCTTAATAGTGTCTAAGTGCTACATATAGATATCAGAGTTTAATCTACTTCCTAAAATCATGATCATGATTGTACCAACGGCCCAAATTTGGATTGGACACACCGCTTAAATAACCTTGTTGACCTTCAATAGACTTTTGGGAAAGTCCATTCTATTAATTTCTATCCATCTGTGAAATATTTTTTGAAATCTGATGAGTAGTTTCGGAGACTATAATTTCTGTGTAAGTGACTTATCGTAGTGGATGGCACAAACTAAGGGAGGCCTATGCCCAGCAGTGGGTAAAGACGAGCTGTGGATGATGATGATGATGAAGTGACTTATCAATTGTTTTATCTAATAGGTACTGTCGGAGGGCTGGGCATATCCGCTCAAAGGATTTATGAGGGAAGCGGAGTATCTGCAAGTAAGTATTACTTTGCATTTTATAAATGAGATAAATATCAATAAACACTCCACACAAATTCATCTAATCCCAAGCAATTTGCTTAGCGTTATGTAGAACAAAAGTATTGTTTTATAAAAAAAGTATTGGTTACAGAACTTTGTTTTTTTATGTGTTTGATTCTCTTCTGAAATATTAGTTAGAATATAATATAATAGAAAATAGTTTTGTTTTCCATCAACACATAAATTAAAAATCAAAAATATTTACAGGTCTTCCTATAAACTCTTTTTAAATGAAAGTAATAAATATGCCTAAAGTTTTATTATCTTTCACAGGCATTGCATTCAAACTGCCTAACACTTCCCGATGGGTCCATCGTCAACCAATCCGTCCCGATTGTCTTACCAGTCGACGATGCCACTAAAGACCGCCTTACTGGCACTACGGCCATAGCACTTACCTACAACGGAAAGGCTATTGCCGTGCTTAGAGCGCCAGAGTTCTACCCGCATAGGA
Organism: Xanthorhoe spadicearia; assembly: GCA_947086425.1. NCBI lineage: Eukaryota > Metazoa > Arthropoda > Insecta > Lepidoptera > Geometridae > Xanthorhoe > Xanthorhoe spadicearia. The sequence continues at coordinate 2,884,989 of OX352200.1, forward strand.
AGGAAGAAAGATGCTGCAGACAGTTTGGGATATATCACACTGAGCATCCTTATATCAAGGTAATTTATGACGTCACTATAGAGATTTCAAACCAAGTGGGTATGATTTAGCTACCTACAACGAAAAGGCGTGCAAGGTAATTCATGTGGTCACTGATTCATGACGTCACTTATAACACTCCAAGCGTAATTATTCGAAAATGATGCATTTGAATTTCAAAAAGTCCTCTCATTTTAGATGATAAATGAAGCCGGTGATTGGCTGGTAGGTGGTAATTTGGAAGTGTTTGAGCGTTATTCATGAGGTCATTAATTTATGACGTCACTTATAACACTCCAAGCGTAATTATTCAAAAATGATGCATTCGAATTTCAAAAAGTCTTCTTATTTCAGATGATAAAAGAAGCCGGTGATTGGCTGGTGGGTGGTAATTTGGAAGTGTTTGAGCGTATACTCTGGCACGACGGTTTGGACGCGTACCGACGCACGCCGAATGAGCTGCGGCAGACATTTCTCGAGCTGGGAGCTGATGCTGTCTTTGCATTCCAGGTACACACATCACACATCTACACTAATATTATAAAGAGGATGGTTTGTTTGTATGGGGAGGTCGTTCCGCGCCGCGCGTTTTCGTCAGCGCGATCTAGAATCGGATAATTTTTACTAGCGCCATGTAGTAGGCTTTATTTTGCGGCGGCCCGAGCGGCGTTTAGGTCTTGCCTGCAATCAAAAATAAGGAACTCCATCTAGTGCTAAGTATCATGCAGTCAGATGGCTAAACGCCTCTAGGTGACGACGCAAAAATTAAATACCAAAAAATAGCCCAAAGAAAAACGGAGTGAATTCAATGTACGAAATGAGGTACCCGTGTTACTAGTCACGTTATATTGCGCTTACTGTAGTCACTCCAAACCACGAAATTGCTCAATATAATCTTTGTTGATCATGAAATTATGACAATGGATTTGCCACCTATCGAACATTGATAAGATATCTATGATGGGCTTAGTAGTGAGGGTCAAATATTTATCGTCAACATCAAACCCAATGTTTTGATCCTTGTATTTAAATATACTTCGATTTTTTTATTGAAAATATTCTATTCTATTCTACCCAGCCGGTAACACCCACTGCTGGGTAAAGGCCTCTTCTCTATCTCTATCTATTGAAAATATACTTAGTTGAAATATTTTTTGTATTGCATTGATTGGTTGATTATCTATACTACGCTACTGACTGATTTTATCCTCAGCTCCGGAATCCAATCCACAATGGGCACGCGCTCCTAATGCAAGACACTCACAGACAACTCACAGAGAGGGGGTACAAGAAACCAGTGCTATTGTTGCATCCGCTTGGTAAGACTTATTCAAATACACGGCTTGAAAAAAATAAGTAATTCGAACTGTATTTTCTGTACTGTTTTAAAATTCTATGATTATAATTCTCTATTGTTAATATTTGTGTGAACTAACGAACAGATATAAATGAGTATCCTTGGACGTTCCACACAGAGTTATCTAGTCCCAAGATAAGCAAATTAATGCTTGTGTTATGGTAAGCAGATGACGGTTTTTTTTTTGTGGAAACATGTTAAATAAAAACACTCAGATACGGAACAACGGAACAAAAATCTGCAGCACATACAAACATTTGTCCCGTAGCGAGGATCGAACCCGCAACCTTTCCACTGCGCACACAGAGGCCGTCGAAATGCCTAGCATAGCAAATTGATTTCCAATCTAAGTTGTTTTTTTTTTATTGACAAGGTGGTTGGACGAAAGATGACGATGTCCCATTGCCAACTCGCATCAACCAACACAAGGCTGTATTGAACGAGCGAGTATTGGACCCGCAAGCCACGGTCCTCGCTATATTCCCTTCACCGATGATGTATGCTGGACCTACTGAGGTAAACAAACTGCTAGGTATAAGTCGCGCCACGTAATAAGAACGATGAGGGGATCGGGAGGGAGTATGTGTGCGCACGGGTCACTCGCTCACGAACCAATAGCACGCGCTACATCAATGGTGTGAAGTGCGCCGCGTCACCCCTCCACCAATCCCACCTAAGATTCCTTAAAATCGCCTACTGCTTTTCCCCTCAGCGTTCTTTTTACGTAACGCTACCTCCTATTTTGCTACGTATGTACTAGGTGCTGTAACGATTTTTATTTTTAATCGACTAGCATAATATTGACTAAACAACAGCTGAAGATGGAAGAGCTGATTTTAGTTAATTGACAGTTATTTACTTTCCAGCCTTAGGGCGGCAAGTAACTTTGTGACCCTCAGGGAATTCGAAAAAACCTAACACTGTCTCTTTAGTTCAGCAACTCGCCTCTAGGTGGCATGCAATAGCTTTACCGCGGCAGTCCCCGAGTGCCACACGTCTTTTTTCTTTCTTTGAATGTCATAACTCTTGCCCACCAGGTACAATGGCACGCGAAATGCCGCATGAACGCGGGCGCGAACCACTACATAGTGGGTCGCGATCCCGCCGGCCTCCCGCATCCCGCCGGCGGCGGCGACCTCTACGATCCACGGCACGGCGGTATCGTGCTCAAGAACGCGCCTGGACTCAACGAGTTAGAGGTGAGATTTGTTTCAAATCTATACTAAGTACCTATAAGTTTCTTGGAAAAATAATTTTTGAAATTGGTTGAGTAGTTTCTGACTCGTCAAACAAATAAACAAACCAGCATTAACTAAGACTAAGATACTCTAGGACAACTTTAGTGTTTTTTTTGATTAGCGCGTGCGCGCGTTTGGTGATCACATATTTTAAGTCACTAAATTACTCGCTAGGTACTCTACTTAAGTTCTAGCCTACGAACTAGCCATCTATAGGTATATAAAAATAAGATAAAAAGTATATATTTATTATAATTTTGTGTCAGATCATTCCATTCCGTGTGGCCGCCTACGACACGTCCATCAGCAAGATGGCATTCTTCGATCCGACTAGGAAGGAAGACTTTGATTTCATTTCTGGAACAAGGATGAGAGGTAAGGTTTTTCTTTGATTATAATAGCTTCTTAAGGGACCAGTCCTTGCGAAACTAGCGCCACTGGCTTATTTATTTGATTACTCCGTTGAACAAAGTATTTAAAAGAAAGGCCTGGTCAGTTTGTGATAATACATCCTAAGATTTTTTTGCGGTATCTGTAATAGTTTAGTTTAGGAAGTAGCAAAAACATTGTTTAGTGACCACCAAGTGGATATGATTTCGAAACGCGATTAAGTCCTAATATTTATAAATAAGACCTAGACTTTAACTTTTCCCCTTTTCTAGGTTTGGCAAAGTCTGGCAAAGAGCCACCAAAAGGCTTCATGGCCCCCAGCGCTTGGAAGGTACTAGCTGAGTACTACCAGTCTTTGAAATCCAAGATGGACACCAACTAAACTGCCTATTCAAAACGTTGTCACAACTTGTGAACAAGTATTTACAAAATTTTAAGTAAACTTGAGATTAACAAATTAGATGTAGTTTAAAATTTTCTTGTTACATATCATTGGTTGTTTAATGATTTGTTGATTCGCGTCTAACGGCCGGTTCCTATAACCAACTTACGGATGGCCATACTTTCGCCATAGCAACGTTGTAATGTAAGTTTCATACATTTTGTGTTGTAAACACAAAGTTGCTGTGGTGATGGACCTACGGACATCCGTATGTTGATTTATAGAATTCGGGCATAGTAATCAATCGTTCGTTTTTGATGATATGCAAAAAACTGACACCATTTCTAAAGTGTTTTCTTCGTTCCTACTATTTGTTTTTAAGATTCCGGTCGTGGATTTATTTTTAAGTACTTATTAGTGCAATAAAAATTATAAGTGCAATAGAGCTTCAAAAGTTTGACATTCCGACTAATTATGAGATTTTTAAATACACATTCCCATGGTGTATTTACTTTGTATATTTGTTTATATACTGTACTTATATTATAATACTATAGCAGATTTTACAAATACAAATGTTTTTTATGTACCAATGGTACGCGGTGCTTTTGTACAGTATCGGTCTGTTTATGTGGCACATTTTTATCAATCGTCTTGGCAAAAAGCTGTCGTTTTTGTTAACCAGGCCAGGACGCTGGGTCATCAGTCCATTCGTAAAGTATTTATTTTACAATGCGCGATAACCTCTTTAGTGAACTAAATGGAAGATACAATTGATTTTTTTATTGTCATGTAAACACAGCCACTGCATAGTCTAATATTTATTGTAGGTATACTTACAATAAATGAGCATTGAGCATGTACAAAATAATTGTTTTTGGACATACTTCTGACTGCATTCTACATCTTCATCGCATCTAATAAAATAATTATGAAAATAACATCTACTGCTCTTTACATACATAATAATCATAATCGTGATCATAATATTATTCTGTGGGTAGTGAATGTGCCGCGACAACAGACGTTACTTATATTAAAATTATTTTACATTTTACTTTTTCGTGCTTTATACAGTCAGCGTATATTTACATCAATTTACATTTAATTTAATACAATCTATTTATTTAACAAAATTGCATTAATGTATTATTTTTTTTGTATTATTTCTGTATTATAATTTGTATGTTGTAAAGGGACGTACTGTTAATTATTAAGAAATATAATTGAAAACGTTATATTATGGTGCTTGTAAAGCTAATAGTTTTATTATACAAATAAACATAGTACATAAAATTTAGTTTTTTTTTGGAAATACATACACATTTAAATTACACACACCCAGACTCGAAACAAATACGAGTATTTGCAGATCATGCAAACATTTATCCCGTAGCGGGAATAGAACTAGCAACCTCTGCGTTCAAGCTGGCTTTCGCCCACTGCGCCACAGAGTTCGTCATAATTATAAAAAAATATAGCCTTAATTATAACCAAGTAATTTATTTAAAATGCGTCATACATTTAAATTAATTTTTTACGTATTTAAAGGACTTTTAAAATTAAATTTACAATATTTCAAGGTTTTTGGTAGTTTAAATATAATTTAAAAATATGCACATATAAAATATTTCAAACAAAAATTACTCTATTAGACTACCTGATTTATTATTTATTTACAACTTCATAGAATTAATGTATGTAATTCCAACCGAAACTACCCAGCAGTGGACGTCCTATAGCTGAGATGATGATGATAACAGTGCAAAGGTATAAAAAAATTAATAAATCACAAAAATTAAAAACTCTACCTAAATTACATCAGTTTAAATTTACAAAAACAATTTGATAACACTATCATTCCTTATCTGTGTACATAATTATCGTCATATCGTGATATAGCACAATCATCCTTATTATTCACGAAACAAGACACAATGTCTATGTAGGTAAAACATTATTTATACTAGTTTTCCTCAGTATTGAACTGGAGGCCTCAGTGCAACGACATAATGTTGGTTAGTTTGAAAAAAGTGCTACAAAAATCTGGTAGCAATATTCGCTGTCTTTCTCATTATCCAATAGATGAGCATGTGTTTGGACTGACTGAAGAACAGCAATTGGTAAGTTTATTCAAGCAATTTTATTCCGTATTACCACTGTATATTTCTTAGTAATTTATTCGTTCCGTTTGATTATTTACGGTTACTATAGAGTCGATATTAGTATGTGAGAACTTGCTTATTTGCATAAGTGTCTCCATCGACGTAATTGTAATTTTAAGTTGAAAATAATAATGTACAATTCTCCAATTTAAAAAGTATTATCTGTAAATCACTTCAAGCAAACTTATTTCATATCTTGTTAAGATAAGGTGTGTTTTGCTAGTGTGTGGCTTGATGTAAGGCTGCCTTGAACTTGTTACTGAACCGGTTTCTATTCTACCAATATTGCACTTAATGTAAGGGACCTGTTTCACAAAACCTTGCCACTTATTTCTATTACCTATATTTTCTTTTTAACAGCTTAGAAAAAGTGTCTTCGACTTTGCACAAAAAGAATTAGCACCCAAAGCAGCGGAGATAGATAAAGAAAATAACTTTAAAGAGGTCAGGAGTTTTTGGAAGAAGCTTGGTGATTTAGGCCTCCTAGGTAAGCGTACAGCGTCATATGAAGCAGGGTACCCACCTAGCCGTACATTACTTATAGGTATACATGCTACTCGGTTAGTTGAGTACCTAGCTACCTACTCTGCTTAAATAGTAACATAGCATAGGTACTATAGTAGCATAAAAGCTTTACCTCCTATAATTAAAGTACGCACAGAATTGCAATTGATGTTTGTTTTTCAGGTATAACTGCAAATCCAGACTATGGCGGTACAGGGGGTAAATACACGGATCACTGTGTCATTATGGAAGAGTTATCCAGGTAAATAAGTTATTAAAAGTTATTACCTACTATTCACTGAAATTTACAAATTTATAAAAGGCTTACAATTTTTATGTAGGTATCTTAAGTAGTTTATAACTACCTACCTAATGACGGAGGCCTCAAAGGTTGCCTTACGTACGAATTTAATTTTTAAAGTCTTTTTTATTATAATTTAAGTATGTAAGTACTTACATATAGGGTGGGTGTACCAGTCCCAAACCATTTAAGGTGAGATTTTGACTTTGAAAGTCTATAAACTGGTAATTAATAGCTTTAGCGGAGAAGAGTAACTGTATATGTGCTTATTGTTCATTAATAATGCAGTATTAATACAAAAATTCAACATAAATATGTGAGTTTCTTAGTTATTTTAAGAAAAATACCAAAAACGGGAATGTACCTAAGTTTGACCAGCGCGCTCCCATAAATAACCACATTTTGTTCTAGTAGTTGACCACTTTTTGGGTGATAGTTAAACAATTTTATTAAAGAATACTTTCATTTATTATACTTCGTTAATTAGTAATCTTATTGTGGTGTCAAGATGGTTTGTGATCTCATTTTCCTTTGTACCGGACGTCTCATTTTTAGTTTGTTTATGTTAGTCGAGTGAGTGACACCATAATTTCTACTTGTTTCCCTTATCTTCCCTTCTTTACTAATTTCATCTAGACACTTAAATACCTTTTTGGGGGGGCATTTTGAACCTAAAACAATGAGACAGAACGATGAAACTCTAATCTGGTCATCCTTAGGAACACTTTTTTATAACTGAGAACCAATAACAAACCAGTGGTCAATTACTGTCGCACACTGCAAAATACCACTTGAATTACATTTAAAACGCACTGAATTGTCAAACAAAAGCAATACCATGAAAAAAATAGTGAAAGCAAGAAATTATTGCCGATCACCAGTAGCAAACCACTTGGTCAACGATCGGAACCCAGTACAAAGCGTGTTCCAGTAGTTAACCACTCCTAAAATTACCTTATTTTGACATTATCTATAAAAAATAATAGCTTCCAGCTCATCAGTTAACATTCAATTATCGAAATAATATAACTTTATGACAATGACTTTGAAATAATAGGTGATTTTTAAAGATTATACTTTCCATATCCACTTGCACTTCTAACTGTGATGGCGGCCGAAAAGCAAGTGAACGAGACACTAGTCTGTTTAAAAGAGTATGGTAGCGCTATCGTTGATGCAATCACTCATACGTTATTATCGGGTGGTTGGTAACAGTCTGGCCAAGACATCAAAACGGATTATTTATTTAAAAATGCCCGCATTTTCTTATTTTATTCAATTGAATGTGCAAGTGGTCAACCACTGGTACGTGGTTTGGGACTGGTACACCCACCCTACCAATTTATAATAAAAAAATCATGATTTGTCATATCTACTCGTATACTTAAGCTTATTACATTGAGTAGGTACCTACTATTTTAAATCTTATTTTTTTGTAATAAGTACTTACTTATCACAGAGCGGCAGGAGGCATTGCACTTTCATACGGCGCACACTCAAACCTCTGCGTGAACCAGATCAATAGAAACGGAACTGATGAACAGAAAAGCAAATATTTACCAAAAGTAAGTACCAACGCATATTATAAATGCGAAAACTTGTTACTATGAACTGTGCTAGAGATAGATAGATGTATCTTTGTTCTTCTTTCACGCTCAAACGGCTGGACGGATTTTAATGTAATTTGGTACCAGTAGGTAGAGCTTATATCCGGATTAGCACGTACTACCTGATGCTCTAATGTTAGTACCTCCCTACCTATCATCATAAATTATTTTTTTCAGCTATGTTCAGGCGAGCATGTTGGAGCCCTAGCCATGTCAGAGCCCGGGGCAGGAAGTGACGTGGTCTCCATGAAATTGAAGGCCGAAAAGAAAGCAGATTATTACGTGCTTAATGGAAATAAATTCTGGATCACTAATGGTCCTATTGCTGATGTTTTGGTGGTAAGAATAAAAACGTTTTTTTGGTGTTCTTATGTAAAATACTTCGAGCAAACAACCCGGCTTTTCACGGGTGACTAATGAAACTACCGGGATAAAATATAGCCTACAACCATCCCGACAATCCATTCTACACATCGGTAAAATAATTTTCGAAATCGGTTGAGTAGTTTCAGATAATACATACCTAGATGAAGGATTACCTATGCAATAAAATGAAACACAATAGATTAAGTACCTAATTACCCTTACCATTCAGATAGCGCTGGCGTGTAATTAATAATCTCCCATCATCCATTCAAATAATAATGACTAATCATTATTGGAACGATATGATGTGCTCAGTTTTGCTAAAACAGCACATCACCCTTAGTTAGGCTGATGACCGCTTATCTGCAGTAGGTCAAAAAAAAAAAAAAAAAACAAAAATCTTTTATTAAGTTTCACAAGTTGTTTATACAAGGGTTGGGAGCCCTTCTTTTAAGTTTTTTAAAAACCTGTGTTAGAAGGGTCCCCTCTTACTTCTGTGGTCTTCTAACAGATAACTTGTACATATTAAGTATTTAAATTTAGGTTAATCTAACATCATAAAGGTAGTAGGTAATCTAAGAAGTAAATAAATAAATAAATAACTGTATACATGAACATTATATTATATAGTAGGTACTTACATACAATTACTTAAAAACATTTGTCCCGTTGTAGGGAGGGATAGAACCCCCAACTCACAGAGGGTACAAACAGGGAATTGAAGATATTTATAAATATTAACGGGAATCGCGTATTGAAATATTGAAATCATGATTTCAATACGCGATTTAGTCCCGCTAACATTAAAAAATATGTTTCCAAGTCGCGCTAGTTTAAAAAGGGAACTGAAGATTCTAAACATTTTAAACAATATCTTTACCAGGTTTATGCAAGAACGGATCAGTCAAGTAAACCGCAGCATGGTATTACTGCTTTCCTGATTGAGAAGGACTACCCCGGGTTCTCCACAGCACAGAAACTTGACAAGCTGGGCATGCGGGGGTCTGATACCGGGGAATTGGTGTTTGAAGACTGCAAGGTATAATAGCGTTTTGTGTATTTTCAGACTCAAAAAGTTTATTATTATCAGACTCATATTTATATTTTCATTTCTTTTTAAAGCTAATATTTATGCGCTTAGCATGACACTTTATAAAACGAGTTCATATTGGTATAGGGAAACATCAACAGGAATCCAGTTAGCTTTCTATCAGCGTGATCTGTCAATTAGTTTTTTAGGAAAACCTTGCAATTTGGACCTTTGGCTACCCCCTTAAAAATCTTCAAAAGATCTAAAATTGCTTAAAATATCTGTAAATGTCTACTACTCCCTAGGAATATAGTCGTGATCATATTTCATTTATATTATAATCAAATGACATTTCCAGGTCCCAGCTCAGAACATCCTAGGTGAAGAGAACAAAGGCGTGTATGTGCTAATGTCAGGTCTGGATCTAGAAAGGCTAGTGCTTGCTGCTGGACCGGTGGGTCTGATGCAGGCGGCGGTGGACGTTGCGTTCCAATACGCGCATACTAGGAAGCAGTTCGGGAAGAATATAGGAGAGTTTCAGTTGATACAGGTAAAGTTAAATAAAGAAGGAAAAAATATTTCTGTAGGATCTCAAAGATCAAGGATCTCATCGACATTGTCTTACAAAACACCAGAGAAAGAATCAGGCAAGAACCTGGTGGTGTGGGTCTAACTGTTTTTAAAGCGATCCCTTAAAAATCTAAATAGTCATGCTCCAGTGGGGAACATGCCAGTCCAACAGATGGAAGGATAGATAGATACGGCATACAGAACATTCATTCATTCGAAGGATAGATTCATAATGAAAGGACTATGCATAGGTAATTGACTTAAACTCTTTTTTTCAGGGTAAAATGGCGGATATGTACACGACGCTAAGCGCCTGTCGTAGTTACTTGTACAGCGTCGCGAAAGCTTGTGATGAGGGCCACGTCAACAGTAAAGATTGCGCCGGCGTCATCTTGTATTGCGCGGAGAAAGCCACGCAAGTCGCGCTAGATGCTATACAAATACTTGGTAAGACTAGATGCTTTACTAAATACTTGGTAAGGGCTCAGATATGATATCATGCGCCTGCGGTGAATAGTTCCCGTTCCCGTTGGAATATCGACTTGAAAAGTTGACTATGTTTTAGTTCAAGATCCGTTTGAGAGTGAAAGAGTAGTTCGAGTTTATTCACCTTATTAATATTTGTATCACAGTAAGGGCCAATTAATGCTAACTTAATAGGTATTTGTAGTACTGTTTTAGCAACTAGGTACTAAATAGGATTGTGATTGTTTCACAGGTGGAAATGGCTACATCAACGACTACCCAACAGGCAGAATACTTCGCGACGCCAAACTTTACGAAATCGGAGCTGGAACTTCTGAAGTCAGACGGATGCTCATAGGCAGATCACTAAACAATGAATACAAATGATAATGATAAATTAATTTATTTATAAAAATATATTTACAATTTTTTACCATTCTACCCTGTTCTTTCATTCCCACCAAAAACTGACAGAAAAGCTTATAGATAAAGATTCAATAAAATGCCACCATTTCGGTGGAATAAATAGCATTTGTCCCGGCCTCAGTACACAATAGTGTGGCTTAGCGTGTTTATATTTAGGATACTTTTCAAAATCTGGTTGTCTTGGATCAACTTGCGCTGTGTTATTCAAAAGTTCATGCTCATGTGCATAGAGAAATTCAGAATCTGATGGCGAGAATAAAAATACTTGTTTCTCCCCCACTACCTGTGCTAGTAGGTTTCTTTTCGGATCATGGTGTAGTGGAGAGACCGTGCCTTTAGGTCCATACCATGCATTTATATCAACAGGTTCATTGCTCTCTGAAAAACAGCAATATTCAGGCTCTGAAATATCATCCTTCAATTCTGGTATCTGATCAAACAATTGATACTGTGCTAGGTAGCCTTTTGGTCCATCTGATTGGTAGATATGACTTTTGATAAACTCTCCGATCGTCATTAGTTTCTGTGTCCAATCTTGGTCAGTATATTTACTGCCTAGTTCAATTGATACAGTCCGGAAGCCAGCAAGGTTCATGAAGTAGTTTTGATCAGTCCATTTGGATAATGCCGGCCAGTGGTCAATACAGTTTTCTAAAATAACTGGGGTCTCTGTCACAATAAAGTTTTTGTAAAAGTATTCCATACTTGGACAGTCAATGGTTTGTACTGGAACAGCGTTAAACTTAATGGCATTTGCAGTTAATTCACTATTATTTGTACTACTTTCTGGCACTTGAGTATTCACGGGGTGTACAATTTTTGAATTTATTTCTGAGGCGCATATTTTCAATAGTTTTGGTTCAGCTTCTAGTGGACACCCAAATAGTAGGCCAATGTCAATAATTTTGAATGATTCCTTGATAACATTGTCAGAAAACTCTTTACAACACTTAATTTGAGCCAAAAGTTTCAAGTATGAAGTGATTGTTATTGTTTTTCTAAGGCACAATTTTACCTCCTTCCAGTTTCCAATGTTTACTTGCTCGTACATGTAGTCTAAAACAGCTTGAATTTTCACCACAGCAGAAGCATTTATAAGTTCAGTGTTACCCAGGTATCGTTGTAGTAATGACTTACAAGTGATATCAAGATCCTGCACTTCTTGTAAGGATAGTATAACTTTAGATCGATGTTGGTCTATTTTGTTAAAAACCTCTAAATTGACGGCCATTTGAAATATTAAGGAGATCCAAAGGATCCAAAACACAAGTTTTATTTACTTTCTACTTTTGTTTATATTTTTCTAACCTAACTGCACAAAAGACAAAACATATGATTTTGACATTTGCGTTTCATTTCACGGAAAAGTTGTGATTTTTATTCTCATTCAAATGCATTTCTATTAAAACGGAATGGTTCTTTGTCTATGAACGAAGTTTTTTTTTGACTTGAAGTTGGATTTATTGTCATATTTGTTTTAATTAAAAAGTTTTAAAATGGTTTTAATAATAACAGTTGCGCCTGAAAATATTAAAACATTTTAATAAATTGAAAAAACAGCTTTCTTTTGACCTTGACCTTTCATTTAAAAATAAAAATAAATGTCTATGGATTCAAATCATATGACTTGCGCACGTGATCTGTCAAATTATTTACATCGAAAGTGTTTCAAAAAAGTTCTTCGACTCAACTACTTCCCATACAAAAGATGAAACACAAATTACCATGAAAATAACATAAAATGTTACGTGGGCCGCAATGGCGTTGTTCGACAAACTATTCTCCCTTAAGAGGAGACTTGATTCAGAAAATTACGAACTAAGAAGAGACCGGGGCAGGTACGTAAACGGATGCTTTTCATTTATTATTCTATTTCGGAGTGATGTGGTATGTCGGGAAAGGGTTGACGCACGTAGCGACTCGTGGCGTGCAGTAGGAGACCTGGAGGGCACTGGCTGGGCCTCCGCGTTGGAGTGTTGACGCAGTCTGGCAAGATACGGCGAGCATGTGATGTGACTAGGCGCGGGGCGCGGGCGTAGGCGAGCTCACGTCACGCGAGGGGCGGGTCTCACCGCTCAATGTTTACTTGTTATTTACACTCTATCTAAGTTAGTACACCAGCACATTCCACCGAAACCAGACGGTCGTTCGCCGTCACGCCTATCGATGTGCATTTAGTGTGAATCCCTACTGTAATGGTTGCATTTGTTATGCAGTGAGTGTGTGACACAGATTTCTCTTTGCCTCAACCGCTTTGGCATTCACAGCTGTGAGCACAGCTGATGCGAGCATGAATTAAGATGAAATTTAGGTAATATTTACCTACCATTTGTTTCACTAATGGTTTGTGGATTGAGTTGTGTAGAATGTGACATAGCCATTTGATACAGTTGGATGGTTTATTAATGCAGGTATGTAGGTAGTTCATGACAGTCCAAACTGGTTTTACAGATTACAATGAAGTTGATTGTAATTTATATGCTGATGGCTTAAAATCATTCTAGTTTTGTTCTTTATGCCAAGTTTCTTTATTCACAATGGTTTTTAAGACATAATAATTTGATGCAGTGGTGAAAAAGAGAAAGCCAACACATTGCATAAAATTGTTGTGTCTTGTGTATCTACATTGTGTTACATATATTGTCAAGTGCTACTTTCAATTTCAATGCATTATAGTCATAAGATAAGATTTTATCTTTAACTAAGGTTTACCTGTATGTCTGTTTTGTCCATTCACCCTTTTATGGAATATGATTATTTTTGTTACACAACTTAAAAGTTAATCCAATAGCCCCAGTGTCAGACACTCTGTGAAAATAACCCTGCATATTTTAAGATAGTTTACTTTCATAAACACACTTTTTAAATATAGACTTTGTCTCTGATGCAAAGTGAACATCTAATTAACAATGTCCTGTGTCTTTTAATTCAGGCTGTTACCAACAAATCATTATGAGCTTAAAAATCCATTAAACTAAAGTTCATTGTCCCAGGCCCTGCCAGATAAATCCGGAGCAAGTGCGTCTGCTTCTATACAAAGAGTGTGATTGGAGGGGCAAGAGGCTTCTGTTTGATTCTTCTGCGATCCACAAAGTACCTGCTGGCAAAAATGACAAGCCCACCACAAGAAAGACTGACGATACCCCCTGCATTGTGGAGGTATCAAATGGATATGCATATGTGGTGAGTGATAACTAATCTCATTATTTTATAGCATACTTGCTGATCCCTCGGAATAACACTGTCAAATGTAGCCTATGTGTTAATCCAGGATATAAGCTATGCTGGTACAATTTCATTAAAATTCGTTTAGCAGTTTGAGCATGAAAGTAACAGACTGAGCTATCCATCTTTTCATAGTTACAAACATTCATTTATATTATAGTAGGATAGGATGTCAATGTAGTATAATAAGATAATGCTTGACATACTTATTTTTTACAACACCCAGACATAAAATAAACATCTATCTAAGCACCTCACAATTATGTTTGTTTTAGGGGATTAATGCTCATATTTTTATTATAAATACTTTGAAATCGAGCATAAACTATCATTGTTATCTTTAAGCCCATTGCCACTTGTAAGCCCATGCACACTTTGGCTAGTACCTTTTATGAGAACCACTCATTATTACTCCTTAGCAAAATAGATGCACTGGATGCAGAGCAATATTGATATTTAAATATCAATATTGCTCTGCATCCAGTGCAGTTCAACACAGCTGAAACTGTTCCTTTTTGATGAACACTAGCAATCAACTAGTACCCATGACCCCCTGCCCCCTATATAATAAAAACCTTTAACTATTTGAGTCGCAACAAGCCTTTAGTCCTCTGTAAAATAGCACTAATCGTGAATTCGCGATTCTCGCGTTTTCTTTCTCGTTTACCGCCAAAATGCAGCTACCCTTGATTTTCAGACCTTCATTAACTTAAGCCCAATGTTTCTTTAAGCTTGCAGCTTTTTGAATGTCGTTGACGGAATATACGGTGCACATGCTTTAAAAATAATAGTACCTTAAGTGAAACAGAACCTACTCCTTTTTTAAGTCGGTAAAATATTATCTTGATTCAATGTCCTTGTTATCTGCTTAGCTATCCTATGCGCAAAGGAAATACAACATAACATAGGTACTAATACAACTATACACACAATGTTGCGTTTTAAACACTTTCGTTTTCGTCATTTGTCTGTCAACACAACGTATGTAATTAGCAAGATTCGTATTTATTGTTGTTTGTTGCGAAGATTCCGAAATGTGCTAAGGTTGAACAAGGGCAGTACATCGACCAATCATCCCTCAGAGCAATCGCCTTCTCTATTATTCATCCGAATAAAAATAGAACTATTTTGCTGGAACACGTAAAAAAGGAAGGCCTTAACTATATACACCCCTAGTCGACAGCGACCTTAAGAGTTTCGTCTAAAATGTCATAAAGACAACAAAAATAATGATTGCCTAATCATTTGCTATGCTACGTGATCTGAATTGGAACGAAGATCTGTCGAATTAGAAATCACGTGAGCTTATTTACATAATCTGAGCGTA
The DNA here is from genome assembly GCA_947086425.1 of Xanthorhoe spadicearia. Classification (NCBI taxonomy): domain Eukaryota; kingdom Metazoa; phylum Arthropoda; class Insecta; order Lepidoptera; family Geometridae; genus Xanthorhoe; species Xanthorhoe spadicearia. The sequence goes on from OX352200.1 coordinate 2,900,381, forward strand.
ATGATGTGATCTCTTCTTAATCATGGCCTTTTCATCCTTCATACGGTCAGTCTCAATAACCTAGTGTCCTTAGTGTCGATATGGTGGTAGATATTTTACGTTTTTGTAAGGTTTTTATGTTTTATTTTATTTTCGACCGTAGCTCACATCTACTGCGTTTAATTTTCGTAAAGCTACTCTTTTTATTGAATTTGCTTCTAATTGTTTCAGATCGAATAACATTGTAGCACAGACTCGTAAAATACCTAAAAGCTTGTAAAAATAACCATCAATTGAGCTGATGCGGTCACGAGACTCAATTTGAGTTTTATTCACTCTTGTATCTCTATATTTAGCCACTTTATTTCTTAGCCTTTTTGATTAGGACGAGCGGCAATAGAACTGATGATAGAACGGTTTATATAGTGGACGACAAATTTAGGATTTAGATTTGTCGTTTCATAGGTATCCAATTTTCTTATAGACACGTATGACTGTTTTGATTTAATATTTAACTTACCGGCAATCATTTATTATGCGATGAAACGTAAATAATCGTGTTTTCGTTAAGTTTATGACCAACTCTAAACAAATCAGTAAGGTATACAAATAAGCTTTGTGTATTCCTAAAATCAGATTAGCATTTAAAGTATGATTGTGATATTTTAAAGTTTGTATTTCGGTGAAATCTGTCGACTCAAAATTTCTGCTTTCTCTACATCCTCTAAAAGTCTAAAATAACCTACTACGTGCTACAGTCATTCAACAATGAGATTCTGAATGTGCGTGCGCAAACACTACCATGGAGTTTACGTAAAGCTGTCTTTTTCAATCGTGTAACAAAATAAATCTATTACCAATCTTTTTCTGGCGAGCTGCCAAATAATAACAATGGTTTTGCGTCCACAGAATGAATTGCCCTAGGACCATATACCCGTGAGACTGTAATTTTAGCTTGATTCTAATTGATTGTAGTGACATGGCCACTAATGGACGTGGCAATTGAGGTTTTCTATATTTATCTTACGCAAATTAAGGCTTTTGCTAAAAGAGATACAAATAGTGGAAAGATGGGTTATTTTTAAGCTACGATGAAAAGTTTTGTTGTAGAAAAACAATAGATAGGAATTGTTTGGATTTGAGAATATATATAATACTGCTCGAATCAGGAAATTTACCATAACTTATATTTTAAACATTGTTATTTGAAATAAAATATTTTCGCAGTTTTTATGTTTAAAACACAATTTAAGTGCCCACTTATCAGTCTCCTTTTTCTTAGAAAAGCGCTCTTGGCGAAACTTGCTTATGCGTTCTTGGTAGATAGTTAAAGCACATTGAAGTTAAGTAATGCTCTCATCGGTTACAATTTGAATGGATGACTTAGTATCATTAATAGATGAGCGCTTCCTTGCTTCGGACGGCACGTTAAATTTATCGGTCGTGGCTTTGGCCATAATAAAGTTTCCTTAGGCGGTCTAAAATTTCCGTCTCTAGAGCCACTAGCCCATTCATACGACCTTAATTCTCAGTAATATGATTTCGTATACTCATTTTAAAACTGTAAAAAGGCCTTGATATTTGAAAACTTTGACGGCAAGTCTCTAACAAGAAAAGTTAATACAACTTGACTATAAATAAGAAAACATCAAAACACGACACTTTATTATTCAAACATAACGCATCTCTTATAAAATTTATTGAATTCAGTTAGTATTTTTTTTTTTAAATATTGAACTACGTGGGCGCTCTAAGAATACATAACTATTAATAGTTGTCACGTGAAATTATTCTTCCGAGTTGTCATAAATTATGATGGTGATGAAATTTTCATACATATTATTTGAAATGATTCCACCAATAGTAGCGCGTGATCTTTGAACTTTGAGTGTACTTTCAATATTACCTATACCTGTGTTGATCGAATCACGTGCTCTGACGGTGCGTCTACACCTTTGAATGACTCAGTCTACTGCCAAGCAAGTATGTTGATTAGTTTTTGTCTAAAAAAATATGTTTGGTTTTTGTAGTTTACTCAGAAACTTAAATAATAACATTGAAAATAGAATATCTCACGAAATTCGACATGTTCTTTAATTATTAGTTTAAGTGGATACACTTCATACATTATATCATCCTTTAGAAAGCAATTAAGGCTAAGAAACACCTAGAAAAGAATTACATAAGATAGGAATGAAACACGAGTCTACTCTTACTTGAATATGATGGAAAATACCTTGTAATAAAGACTAATTAATTCATCATCTGACTGCACCCAATAATTCAGTAAAAAGTAAATGTCATTCAACCACCTCGGTCCCACATGTGGGACCGAGGTGGTTGAATGACATTTACTTTTATGTATAGCTATGTATAGCTAACTAACTAGTTTAAAAAATACATATACCATGTTTCTAATAAGATTTAATTAAAAACTGGTCGAATGAAGACATTTGCAATACCAAAAAGCCTTTTCCTTTTAAACTAAAAATAACTGAAATGTTTCTGAACGTAATTAAATACCTGATACTACATCGATTAAATAATTTGCAAAAGTCACTCTATCACCACTTTGTTCCCATAAAGTCATCACTACGTCTTACTCGTGGAGATCGTACGATTGAAATAGGACATTGTTCGATATCTTGCGACATCATATCGGTATTTCATTCATGACGCATTCCCTTTATTAATACAGAGTAGACTTTCGCAGTGCTAAAATTAATTGATACCCATATGTCCACACCTTCCTGTAGAATAATTTGATTGGGTAGAGGAATGACATTGAGTTTTATCACTGGCAATGGGAAGGTAGAATTTATTATGATTAATGTGGCGGTACCATAAATAAAGTGAAGGCTTCGGGCCTCTGTTATTTCTGGTACACTATTATCAACATACCAAATATTAATTTGAACATATCTCTGACTACCCCGAGATCTGAAAGAAATGTCTACCGATCTTTGGGACAGAATCGTGGTCATATTTCATATTTCAATTATCAATACTGGCCCACTGTTGACCACTGCGTGTACGCAACGCGTGTGTGCAGTAGGTTATAATGGTTTAAAGATTGATTGACAACCACGATCATCTTTGACTTCAACTACGTGATTTCTTTGACGTCCATTATAAGGTAGCCAACAATGGATCAAGGTTATGGCTCACTGTATACTTATCATACCACCTTGAATGAAACTGACATGTACGTCAGTGGCATGGTAAATATGTTGTAGGCGGTTTCTATCCTTCATCGGGCACCGTTAGTAGCAGAGAACGTGTTATACTTTATTACATAACATTTAGGGGTTGATACGTTGGTGCTAGAAATAACTAGATTGCTGTTTACATACTCTTAATCAAGAAATCCTTTTATCATTATGCTCATACCATACATTTCGATTTTATAACCCAAATTGTAAAAATACAACGCTATGACGTTGCCTGTGTTTATTTGTACAAGAGATTTATACTGGAGATTAGAACAGAGGCGGATTTCATGTGCATACTCTTTGAAGGTTGAATTTTGTAACTCCATAGCTTAATCTGTTGATAGCTATATGACCGAATTCTATAAACAACGCGTTTATTCAGTAAAATCTTATTACAGACCACTTTGAAACGTCACGTTCTTAAAACTAGGGGATTCTACTGCCTGTTATTGCACCTCACTGCTAAACTAAAAAATAAGGTGCTTATTTACTTAGCAATATGCCAAACAGCCAAAAAAATAACTGGTTTGAAATAACGGCAAATGATCCTAAAATCAGCGTATCGTGAGGAAAGAAACCAGTTAGCTTTCTAATGGAGTAATATGAATTTCTGCTAAATGTAGGCACGAAATTTATACGTTATGTATTTGTAAATATCGCTGTCCGTTTAAACATCTTTAAAGGAGCAAAAATATCCCTAAAAATCTGAAAGAATAGGTATAATATTTACTGCACCTTGTATACAGTCGTCCACAATTCAGTTCACTTACCTACTTAATATTAGAAATGCGAAAGTTTTTAAAGATGGATGAATGGATGTATCTCTTACGATCACACCGCGCTGGAAGAATTCGAAAGAAATTTGGTACCAGTATAGATTATATCTTGGATTAACACATAGGCTATTTTTAATCCCGGTATTCCCACGGCAACATGAACTCTTCCATGCTGGGCGCAGCTAGTAAACAACAAGTAATATAAATAACAAGCTTGTTTTGTTTCCAGTATAAAGGGCCGGAAGCGGACGCGAGTGTCCTAGGTGAAATGATATTCGGCGCGGTGGCTATGAACTGCAAGAGTGTTTCATTAAAAATACACATCTTGGATGAACCGAGAAGGTAAACTACATAATAAACCTTCACTGTAGTTTATATATTTTTAAAGTGTTAAACCACACCGAAAAGTTAAATATATACTACAAACTATTGTGATATAAATTTCACTTTCAAAACTATCGGGAGTTGTATCAGACATTACGTTAAAATATCGTCTATAACCATAATATTCTTCCGCAAAATCTTCATCTGGGAATGAGTATGATATATATTTTTTTATAACCTATACTGTCCCACTGCTGAGCAAAGGTCTCCCACATCAGTTTCCAAGCTTTGCGATCGCCAGCTTCATCCCACCAGTTCCCTAAATGCATCTAGATCATTAAAAAGATAAAAATGCTTGTGAATATTTAAGGAATTGCAAATAAATTGGCTTTATAATTATACAGGTTGATGTGTACAAAAGTATTCTGCGTGCCAGTATCCCGTCGTATAAGTAGAGTGGAGCGCAAGACAAGCGATCGTCTCGACTCTGTACGAAGTTCGTCTAAGCCATTGAACGTACCTTCGTTGAGGGAAGAAGGCGTCTCGCTTAGCTTCTCTATCGATAGAGGAGATTCCGGTAAGATATATTATTTTATGTATCTTTATTGAAATGTTCTTTAAAAACTATTGATTATTCTATGCTATTGATGAGGTTATGTTGAATGACCGTTTGGACTGTACTGTCTGAAAATCACCTAAGCTTAGCGACCAATTAAAAGGCGGCACGCTTAGCTCTTCGTTTAGGTTTATAGATTCTGTTAAAATTTATACCACAAATCAATTACGAAAATCTGTTTGATAATTTTTCAGCTATGGTTATGTATGTATTTTTATCGTGACTGTTTTTTCTCAAAACACAAATTAATAAATAATAATGTTCACTCTGGTGAGTTGCATTATAATGAACACAAAAAAATAAACCCATCAAAATAGACGATGTATTTTCATTTATTTGTCTATGCTAATATTATAACTTAATTTGTTGTTCCGAGCAAAGTCCGGTAACGCTGACAGAAGCCTGTCCAATCAACATGAGTCCGCTAAAATTAAAAAGAAAACTTAGATCAAGGTGACCTCTTTGAGGAAAAACGTATACAAGATAATGTGATCAAAATATAATCTTCGTATGATATCATTTAATCGTAATGACACCACGACACAGATCTAAGTATGTTCAAAGTAAAAGTCACGTTAAAAGAATGATGAGGGGAACGGGAGGGGATAATTATGTTTGCGCATGGTTTACTCGCTCACGAACCAACAGCACGCGCTAAATCAATGGTGTGAAGTGCGCCGCGTCACCCCTCCAGTCTCCACCCATACTCCTTGAAATCGCCTACTGCGCAGCTTTTCCCCTCAGCGTTCTTTTTACGTGGCGCGACCTATACCGAACTTGCGTTAAGATTTATTTTGATAAAAGAAACTAATTTATTTATTTAAGGAAACTATCTATTTGTCTGATAGGCCCTATCAGAATAAAAACCAGTGGCTTGAAAAACAAGTAAATTAAAGATATAATACACTCAACTGTAGTACTCAATCAAATGTGTCATTATCTTGTTACTTTACAGATAAGTATGATCTTATCACATCTGGATTCTGATGACGTAGCGCCCATTGTTTTTCTTTGTTGTTTCTAATCCCCGTATTTAAGTGACGTCCACTTATGGGATTAAAATCATATAAAACTTGTATGATGTAAAATGAACATATAGAGATAGAAAAAAAAAATTCACCCGTGTGTTGCAAAGTTTCGATACAAACTATTTTTTGCAGTGATGAAAACACGGGTTGCTATGTATTTTACTAGGAGAGTATTAGATATGAATGTGGATGGATATAAGTCTAGGGTAAGACCAAAGAAAAGATGGATGGATTGTGTGAGGGACGACATGAGTAAGAAAGGTGTGAGTGCTGAGATGACGTCGGATAGAGGCAAATCCCCCCAAATGTATAAGTAATAGAGGTCTCGGGGACCTTTGAACCGAACTATTCTGCGGCATAGATATGTATTTGGCTATATTCACAGGGTTTTGTGGCGAGCATTCACCTCGAAGCAGTGCCAGTTCTACTTACGACTACTTCTCTATGTTCGAGACTTGGGACGGCAGCGTTTCACAGGAGGATTTTTCTTCATTTCATTGTAAGTTTCGCTTAAATACTGAACTTACTTACTACTTAATATAAGTGGTTCTTATAATTTTTTTGTCAAGAAATCTACGACAAAATCTGACAAGCATAAACGTCTCAAATTAATGATAATTTCCTAGTTATTAGTGATTCTGTGGCCGAGTGGCTAGGCAGCCCGGCTTAAAGACGACCGCTTGTATCAACGCCACGTTTCATATTTAATTTAATTTTTAAAAGTAATTGTGAAATGAACAAGAAAGAATTAATTACATTTCTGTAGTCATAATATTTTCTGTTTAGCTTTGCCCGGCCGTAAGCTGAGTACATCGAGCAATGGTAGTTGGCAACGTCGAACTTTCCAGAACATCGCGACAAGATTCGATCTCGGCCAGTCGCAGCTTCATCCCAACAATAACAGCGATTCACAGGTATTTAATTGTTATTTTTATTAAGCTCTTTGCCCAGCAGTGGGATCCAGTGGGCTGATTAGATTAGATTAGATTTTATTAACATTTGCACTTTTATAAGGCCTTTGCATCTTCACTAGATGATCTATACTGCGTCAGGAGACAATCTTTGCCTACACTTAACGGGACGGCATCGTAAATATCTGCGGCAAAACATAACTCAAAAAAACATCTGCGGCCTCGTATCACGTCGTTCTTTGGGAGCCCTAAACTCACGAATGTTCCGAAATTAAAACATTAAAAAACATTGTAATTTTCTCCACAGTTTTAATTAAAACATAACATTGTATCACATTCTATTTTTAAAGTTATAACTCGCGTTACATTTTCGTAGTACATAATTTGTCTTCTGATGTTTTTAGTGCCTGAACATAAATCAACTTCATGAGAAACTCTTCGGCCTTAGTTTATGGAGGGAGATTATGACTTATTATTTTAATTTATGTTACGTAAAGATAATAACTTATGTTTTTTTTAAATCCGGATAAATCTGGATTCACGATTGTGACGAATTTCAACATTATTATCCCACAAAACAATTGCCTCGCACTAAAAATTACAATCACTTTTATAATGCACTAGCAGCACGTCCCGGCTTTGGACGAGTTTGATGGAGGTAATCTCCGAAACTACTCAGCCGATTTCAAAAATTCTTTCACCGATGTGTAGAATAGACTGTCGGGATGATTATAGGCTATATTGTATCCCGGTAGTTTCATCAGTACACCCGTGCAAAGCCGGAACGTGTCGAATCTTTATCCTAGTTACATAAAAAATACAAATCTTTCCTCTTTATAAAGTCTAGATTGATCTAGAATCGTTAGTATGTTAGTATTTGAGTTTCAATAACACTGCTAAGTGAAGTGTAAATAAAGAATTTTAGCTCCTTTAAACATTCCAAGTGGTTCTAAATTGATATTATAAACTGAGCTTTTATAGTTTACTCTCGATAAATACAGGACTATAAAATAGTAATAATATTTGAGGAACTCTTAAGCGCAGTGCGTGAAGGCTCGCCTGTTCGGGTTTGATTCCCGAGCTGAGTACTAGTTTTCTAAAATGTATGAATTCAGTTTTTCTTAACTAAAATTGACGACAAGGTTCCTAATGCCCGAATTACAACTAACGTACAGATGTCCGTAGGTCCATCAACATAACAACTTTGTTTTTACAACTATCCCATAATGACCTATCTAACAGTGCCAACGTGTAGGTAAATCGTTTTTTTATAAAAAATGGGGCAGACTATTCTATAATGATCAATCAGAATGTGCCACCCTGTAGATATATCCGAGTTGAGTGCTACTATTTGTAAACAATATTATCTGTCTTGTGATTCGTCACATGAGTGACCAGTCATGTGAGTTGTTATCAGGCTTAGAGGTACTCTTATAGATTAAGTGAATTATGACTGTTGAAATACCTAGAGGTCACAAATACGGAGTGATTTGTAACTTGTAACAATGAACTAACCAACGCAGCCAAGGGCGGATAGGATTTTCTTCTGGGAATTCCAACCAGAAATTGACGGACACTTAAATTCATTCAGTTATTTTTTTTTCGACTTTCAATCCGAAGGTCGTGGGATCGAATCCGGCCGTGCATCAATGAACTTTTCGTATCGAAAAATTTAAATGCGCTTTAACACGAGCTTTAAACGGTGAAGGAAAACATCGTGAGGAAACCAGTTAGCTTTCTGGCAGCGTCGATGGGCTTGCAACCTGTCACGTATGGAAAGTTAACTTTTGCAAAAAGTGGGCATGTACCGAATATAATATTTGGACATACCTCTGACTACCCCATTAGACATCTTCAAAGGATCTAAAGAATTACATAAAGATCTCTAAGAAATGTCTACCGCTCCCTGGGTCATATTTATAGTCGTGATCATATTTCATTTTTTTTCATTTTTCATTTTTTTTATATATTTTACTTATCAAATATTTGTTTTAAGACTGGGTGTCAGAAAATAAAAGAAACTTACGTATAAAATAAATTAGGATGTAAAAGCCTAAACAGTTTTATGTATTGTTAACAGATATACAGCAATAGTTCGACAAGTGGCACAAGCGATAGTCTAGCGAGCGGCGGATCGATGCCACAACGAAAGAACAAGCTTGGACTAGCTGTTCTGATCACCGTTACCGATTCCGCTGAGATGTAAGTCTTTACTTTTAGATTTTTGTTTACTTTTGTCACTTTTAGATTTAAGTCTTTAGCTTCGACACTAATTTGATAACATAGAATACAGTATTATAGTAAGAGTAAGGTGGTGTGCAAAGAATTCACGGCAATAAGAGGCTCACTATTCCAGGGACGTGGTACGAGCATGCGTGGAACATTCGCCACAGCTACAGGCGTTAGTGTGCCGACTGAGAGGTCGGGCGCTTTCCGCTGGAGCCGGCAATTTCGTGTCCACATTACACGCTGCCGCTGAGCTGGCTGCGAGATGGTAACTTACTAATATGTTATAGCTATAGTGTGCGCTGTATTGCTGTGTTAGTAATTTAGTGAGCGCAGTACTGCTGTGTGGTGTTGTGTACTACACTATACTTTCCTTGATGTGCAATGTGTAGTGAGCGCTGTATTGCTGTGTGAGTAATTTAGTGATCGCAGTACTGCTGTGTGGTTTTGCGTACTGCACTGTATTTTTCTTGGTGTGCCCTAGTACAGTGTTTTACTTGAAGTATGATATGTTCTGTGTACAATAACGTGTTAATTCATTCATAGAAAGTTCTACGAACTATTGTGAAGGTCAGTTAAAGATAAAATTAAATATTATTTTTTTGCACACCATAAAAGAAACAAATAGAGAGAACATAGCAAAGAGAAAATAGCCTTATTTAATGGGGGATTATATCCACAGGCTATCAGATCTCATTTACGGGCCGAGGGTCCAGCCGATGTGGCTGAGTTTAGCAACGCAGGCGCCTCGCGCTTCCCACAAGCTTGCCGAATCACTGCTCGCCGATCTCTGCTCGGTGTTAGCTGTCGGGGACACTAAGGACACTCATTTGTAAGTATTAACATGGAATAAATTACAGAACTATCTACACTAATATTATAAAGAGGAAAACTTTGTTTGTTTGTTTGTTTGTTTGTTTGTTTGTTTGGTTGTAATGAATAGGCTCAAAAACTACTGGACCGATTTTAAAAATTCTTTCACCATTCGAAAGCTACATTATCCACGAGTAACATAGGCTACTTTTTATCCCGATATTCCCGCGGGAACGGGACTTACGCGGGTGAAACCGCGGGGAGCAGCTAGTAACTTAATAAATTAAAGACTTTTATCTCATTTTAAGCTTGTGGTGTCCCAACGGGGCTCTTGTTGCGGCTAAACCTATACCATAATATTTATTTATTTATAAGACCTGTACCAACTTGAAACAATAAATGAATATGAATATGAAACAATGTGGTATCATCATTATCAACATCAACATCAACATCAACATGATCATCATTTACATCAACATCAACACGATCATCATTATCCTCCCTACCACCACCATTTTTCCGAAATTAGAGACAAGGCATAATATTTTTTGTTTCATAATACACTTTTTCCATGACGGAAGTTTTAAATCCAACATTTGAACAAATAAACAAACTGCCTAACCGAAGTGTGAAATCGGTTAAAAAATAACAAAAAAGTTATTATTATTATTATTTATACAACACAATTTATACAATACGTACTTCGCGTTAACAACAACGTTCCGTTAACAACCAGTTAACGGATATAAACAATCGTTGTTAAGTGGGACGCAGTGAATAGATAGCGTAATGAAATACGGTGATTAAAAACAAATAAACTCATTACATTTCAAACAATGGATTATCACATGATCGGTCATCACATGACTAAATTAAATTTACAATAGAAATCACAAGTTCTATGTAAACTACTGTTTCACGTGAGTGTGATAAAATGTTTTTATTGTGTGTACTCTTCAAATCTTATTTATTGCTGTTTGATAACTTTGACACAATTTATCATATGACTCAAAGAAAATAGCTTCTGTGCGAAGTATGATTATATTCAGAATTTTTTTAAACGACGAAACCAAAAATGTGGATGTTCTCTGTTCCACTGTCATTTTTTTCTATCATCATCATATATTTTTTTAATAGTTCGCCGATTATTCCATCAGTAGTGTATATATCATATAGTGTAAAAAAATCTTTTTTGATTGAAAGAATACTCGTAATATACCTTACATCCAAGGTGGTCCCATAAAAAAATGAAGATCTGATCTTCGGAGATAATGAACAGAATGAAAATTTTAAAAAGTGAACCGATTTTAAAAGATCGCAGAATACGATGTCGAGACTTGAATTAATCGTTGACTCCTTAAAAAAACAGCTGTTAGTTCAGAATGCCAACAATGAGGAATTCGATCTATCTATAAAAATAAAGTTTTTATTCAGGAAACTCATTAACTTGCTTTGATTGCTTTCTTCGAGCGACGTTGTAAATTACGTTGATTTATAGCAAAGAATTCTGTTTTTATGTCTATACCTATATTATAAAGAGGTAATGTTGGTTTGGTTTGTTTGACGGAGGTAATCACCGGAACTTCTCAGCCGATTTCAAAAATTCTTTCAACAATGTGTAGAATGGACTGTCGGGATGGTTATAGGCTATATTTTATCCAGGTAGTTTCATTAGTACACCCGTACAAAGCCGGGACGTGCTGATAGTCGTGTGATAAATTTCAACGCTCGTGATTTAATATCGATCTATTGTGCCAAAGACGCAGCTGTATTGTTATCTAAGATTCAATTAGGCCGCGAAATATGATATTTTTAAACTGGTATCAGGTTCAGGTTTACTATATTCGTTCGTATGAGCAAGTGGCTAACTCTGGTGACGGAGTTTTTAGGCCGCCTAAGGGCCTCTGTCATAGCTATACGACTATAAAAACCGGGACAGACAATTTAATATACAGGGCGTCCCAGATACCTTAAATACTGTAAATATAACATTTTACTGAAAGACTTCATTTGTTTTTAATTTCATTTTTTGTGACGTCACAAACCACGTTTCCCTTACATATTGCAATGTCACTTGTGTCTTCTGTCTCCCCCGACCAAAGTCCGATGACAGTTGAATAACATCTGTGAATGAAAATTCCAGTTATTTATATCGTTATTTCTATTCGTGTAGTGTTTACGCGACTCTCACGTGATGCGAATGGTTTTTTAATGGTATGACGTAAACAAATTGTCCGGGCGTTGTTACACTGTGGGCGGTGTGGAGGATTACTTGTATAATGAGCTAGACTAATTAATTGCTTTGTGACAGCTGCTTAAAGGCGATTCAGACTATCTGCTGAATGAAATGAAGGATTTGATTCCGGTGTTACTGGTTCACTTAATTTTAAATTGTGTGAATTAACATCAAACTAAAACTAAAAGTTATCTGTAACAAGATTGATTTTTGTTTGTTTATTTGCAACATCGTTCATTATATTATTATAGTTTTTAATCAAATTACCTTGCCCTCTGATTTAAAAAACAAACAAACGAACAAAAGTCAGGCATTTCAAATTACAGCACAGTATATGTCTTTTCTCATATCCGATTCTCTTTGTTACAGCTTCATAAGCACGCTTCTTACCCACGTACTAACGTACCATCTCGGTTGGGTGACCACTGTAAGTCCATACGATACAGTGGAGCATCCGCCACCGTACGCCTCAAAGCCCTACAACGCTCTGTGGGCACAACTTGGTGACCTCTGCGGCAGCATCGGATTCCCGCCGCGAGCCGCCAGAACAATCCTCACAGGCGAGAAGAACCAACAGTTCATCAACAGACTGTTACTAGTGCTAACGTACTTCGTACGCTGCGGTGACGTCACCAGAAGCGTCTTCGAACACCAAAACTGTGCCGTCAAAGAAGTGAAGACTGTTCATGTGAATTCAGTGAAAGTAGACTGCAATGTTAATACTCATAGTGATAGTAGTGTCAGTACGTTGATCGCGAGCGATGTTAGTTTCAAGCGGACTGCGACGCTCGCTAATCTAAGTCAAAAGCTCTCTAGCTCGGAGGTAGGCAGCTCCGGGGAGAAACCGACCCCACCGCTGCGACGGAACCCAACGATGATGCACTCGATGAAAACCTCCTCGGATTCTAGTCTAAACTCAATCAATTCCGACGAGTCTCCACCCGAGAAGGTTTTATTCGTGTTGGGCGAGGATGAGAAACTTGTCGGATTAAAGAACAAGTCCAACGGAGGGAAGATGGTCAAGAAATCATCCAAAGTGAGCAACGAACCCGCCACAGAGTGCGTCACCAGCTGCGATAGAACAAAGAGCCCCGACAGTCCGTCCAAGTGCTGCGGGCAAACACTGCAACATTCCAAGCCAATCAAACATTCCGGTTTTAAGTTCGAGTTCGATAAGTACCCACAGATAGTCACTAATTATATGAAGAGCAAAAACTTAGAGATACTAGATAGGCACTATATTGGTAAACCGGGGAATTTGAAGCTTGATAAGTTTCAGTTCGATCCGACTATCGTTCCGCCTATCCAGGAGGAGAGGTGCGAGACTTGCGTCAAGTGTCTGATGGAGTCGACGCTTCAGACGCCGACCAACGCTTCGGAGATGGAGTACATGAACGATATGCCGCGGGTCATTGAACCTCAGTACGCAGAACAAACCATTGTCACAGAGAAGGATACCAAGCGCGAGATGTCGCCAAAGACTTTTGTTAGAAAACGGAAAGATAATACTGTTGTTGTGAATTTAGTGAAAAGTGTCAAGTCGGCGTCGCACGGTGAAGTCAATATTAGCGGGACTAAAGATGAAAGTAATAGATTGTGCGCTATTCCGTGCAATAAACCAACAATTCCTATCATAAGAACGGAAAACATAGATGAAGTTAATGATGAAAACAAAAATATATCTACACTTAAGAAAAGCGGCTTTCAAAGTAAATTAAAATCCACGAAGTCGCTAGGTAATTTGAATTTATTAATAGCTCAATTGGATGAAGACACCACACCAATTTCAACAAGCGATTGGAAGATTTCTTCAAACGAAACCCTTCATATTTCTTCAGACGTCAAATCAACGGATGATGAATCTATAATATCACCTACTGAATCAAAAGTCTCATCAAGTTCGATAACGCAATTATCATCTTTACTTTCTGGAACGCAAGACGATGGAAAATTATCAACACCAGTTATATTTTCAAATTCATCCAATGAATCCATATATCCCATATCAAAAACAAGCGAAGTAAAATCCCCAGACTCACTAACAACAATATCAAGTATAGAAGATAAATCCGATCTAGATACCAAATCAAGTTCCGAAAAACTCTCATCAGAAAAATCCCCAACAGTGAACCCAGACACTAAACCTATGTTACTAGAGTTGAAAATGCCTGAGCCTCGTCGTAAAAGTCGTGATATAACTAAGATAGTTGAAGTTAAGCGTGTCATAGAATTCCCAGTTCCGATAATTCGGCCGGTAGAGAATAAAACGCAAAAATCTGGTTTCGACGGATCTCTGCTGGGCGGGGTCACTGACCATTATGTACCTGATTTAATTTTACAAGGTTAGTTGCTTTTATTCAAAGTTCTGAGTTTCCTGGAAAATGGCTTAGCTACTTGCCTAGTAGAAATCTGCCTAGTGGCAAGCCCATTCCATCTCAACAATGTCCAAGGCACTTTAAGTGCAAAATACTGACACTGTGTAATAAGATATATTAAAAGATATAAAGGTCTAAGTGTCATCCCTGACTTTATTAAGCATCTGATATCTGGTTAGGAACATGTGTATTTGACAGGCCTTTAGCAACCCCAGTAAACATCAAACATCAAAGGATCTCAAGAATATATTTATTTATTTATTTAGGAATACATTCATGATCATATTTAATTTATGTTTTTTTTATAAAAAAATAATTTAATCTAATTTTTCAGGAACACTCGCAAAGCCGATAACTTTCGAGTCGGAACTGCGTAGAGATTTGGATCTAACGTCGTATCTCAACAAGACAATGGACGCGCCGATACAGACAGTCGCGATCATTGGCGATACCAACACATGGTAAATATAAAATAAAAATGGTAAATGTAAATATAATATACTAGCTGCCCCAACTTCGCACTGGTATTCATTCTACTGTTCTACTATAACCTACTTTACCGACTAATATTATAAATGCTTGTGATGGATGAATGGATATATTATATTACTCTTTCAATCCCAAACGGCTATACGGATTTGAATAACATTTAGTAACAGGATAGCTTATGTTACAGAGGCTACATTTGATCCCGGTATTCCCACGGGTACGGGAACCATTCCCTGCTAGTAACATATTAGAACGAGCCCGCAATATTTTAATATTACGGGGTCGATTCCTGCTGAGTTACAAATGTTTGTATGTAGTCATGTGTCTGAATGTTTTGTTTGATGAGCCATCCATACCGTAAACATTTGCTAGCTTCAATTGTTATAATGAGGAGCCAAAGAGATATAATAACCAATTTATTATTTTTCCAGGGAAGTGCGTGTGGTGGGAAGGGATTGTGGAACGGGCGGTATGTCTTCACTAGTCGGCTCGATGCTCGACGCTCTGCCTGCTATGTGGAAGGCGAAAGTGCCTGCGCATCAGGTATTATAACTATTTAGCTATTCTAGCCCTTTTTAGAGTTCTGTACCCAATAAAATCGGGACCGTATTTCTAATGGCCACATCTTTAGTCGTCGCCTTAGACTCAACTCAGCCTTGAAATCTAAAATCGTAAAATTCTCCTAACACTCATGAGTTTCTTAAGGAAATCCTCACCCAAGGCGCTATCAAATAGTTGTCAACGTAAGGTTGGTTGTGGTAGTCGCGCTTTATAATATTTATATGTATACATAATTTGTCGTTTTCTATACTAATATTATAAAGAGGTAAAATTTGTTTGTTTGTTTGTTTGACGGAGGTAATCTCAGAAACTACTGGACCGATTTCAAAAATTCTTTCACGGTTGTGTAGAATGGACTGTCCGGGTTGTTATAGGCTATATTTTATCCCAGTAGCTTCATTAGTACACCAGTGCGAAGCCGGGACGTGCTACTAGTTCTATACAAATATGTCATGTAAAAAAGCCCTAAATAGTAACTACACTCCCGAATATTTAAGTAGCGTTTAGTAATCCGTCAAAACCTTCTAAGAATTAAAATTATTTCCTTTGTTCCAGTGTCTCTCCTTCCTCGAAAGCAAACTACGTGAATTCTGCGTGCTATCAAAAACACTCGCCGATATGCTTATGTCTACAGACTTTTGCGACATCGCTACTCTCACCAAATCTCTCAACATAGACGTGAACGACGTACCATTGTTACTAGCGGTCGCGACCACTCATACACCACAAGTTGCCACGCGGTATGGACTTAGCTACAGGTAGACTTATCTTGGAGGATAAAGTTGCTACAGGAACATTTGACACTTAAGTCTTTATTGTTTGTATTGATACAAACGCGCCGTAATAAAAAGTGGTGTGCATAGTCTTTTCATTAAGTATATTGATATTAAAGTACATTTTCCAAGCTTGAAGTAGGTTATCAGGTATTATCTTAATGTAATTTCGATACTAAAGCTTGAGTTGTAAATATTCGCTGGAAAATCTACTCGTACTAAATTCCAATATGTAGAGCAGCTGCGGCAAAGTTTATAATGTCCAGTCACAATAATCTACTTTTCTTTACTTTTACTATACTTCATTTCTTGGAACGAGCTAATAGGAACGTAAATAAACTCACGTGATTGGTCGTCGAAAATAATTGTTTATTCTCGTATTGGCTAGATTTGATAATTGACAATTGATTTGACAATCTAGCCAATCACGAGGAATACATTTATTTTCGACGACCAATCACGTGAGTTTATTTTGCTTCCTATTAGCTTGCTTTAAGAAATGAAGTGATAATAGCTGTGTAGATATGTAATTTTTGGTGTGGAAGTCATGACAATTATTTACCAGCAGTAATAAATATAAAAATATTATTAGGTTATTGAGACTGGTCATATGTATGGCACCTATTATGATACTCGACTTAGAGATTGCTAGCTTATAATATTAATGAATAATTATAATTTTGAGCTTTTTCCGCAATCTCAAAATTATTAATTACGGGACGATACAAAACATGTTGTTTTAAACCCAACCCTACCTGGGTTACTTTAAAGTATTATATAGAACTTATTAACACATATCTTAGAATAACATCATCATGCAGACACAAAGTAATTTTTTTTACTTATTTCTGTTCATTTTGCGTATTATTTAAAAGTCCAAGTAAAGGGGGTGATCCATTAATGGATCACCCCCTTTACTTGGACTTTAAATAATATAATAATAATAATGACTTATAAATAATGGCTCGCTAATTAGCGAGCCATTATTTATGACCCAAATATTGTTTTAAAATATAATTTATTTGCTGCATATAATGTTTATGAAACAAAAGTATTCGTTAGTTCTGTCTATGCCTGGAATACATTTCTGTGATTTTGTTCATCTTATAATAATTATGTTGGATGTAAAATTATAAATATATATTTGTTATTTATTTTATACAACTATTTAATAACTTTGGTTTGTATAGATATGTGATTAAATAAAATGGTTTTTTGAAGGCCTATTTTTATTGTGATAATCAAAATATAAATTTATTTATGAAACATTAAGCAGCATATTTTTTAAATAAAGTATTGCAAATAATCTGTAATTGCAATATTTAATTCATGTTCTTATCATCACAACTTAGTATTATAAAAACTGAAAAATGTATTACTTACATAATAATAAAATGGTTTTTAATTCTAAGGGCTATTTCAGATCAGCGTTTTTCTGTTAGTAAAACGATTAAACTATAATCGTGAGCAAAAATGCCTAACTTTTAGTACTTTAAACGAAGGGCCGGGCTACATAACGATATTATTCACGCAAAATTAACGCTAGTCTAAATAGCACTTAACATGTGTACAAATCGAGATGTATAGCTTCAATTAAGAAACGAATTGAAACGCAAGGTAAAGCTATAGCTATTTCGCCTTGAGAGACAAATTAAGAAAATGAATAAAAGAGATAACTATAAATGTCAGACTGCACGTCAATATTCGTTTCTTTATTTAGCAGAGTTTTTTTACACTACCAAAGTGACAACATAAACATATGTGTTGCTCTGTGATGCCACATTTGAAAAAAACTATAAAATCATGTTATTGCTCTTCGCGAGGTGATATGTAAAGCTATTTTTAGGTTATCTATTTAAACTTTTTTTTTATACCTTATTATCAATAATAAATTATTTTTTCATATTGAAATCCAATGTGTTTTTGTAAAACCCCCTTTTAAAATAAGCTGTAAAGATTAGATTTTAGGACTTGAATTGAATATAAGCATGCAACTAAGTGCCCAATTATATGGATAAAATGACGGGACACTGTAGTACATGGCACATTGTTGAGATGGAATAGGCTTGCCCAGCATCTAAACCGTCCTCTCAGCTGGCCTTATCCACAGGGACGATAATGGTCAATACGGTGTGGTGGGGCTGACTAGCCGCGGGTTTCCTTACGATGTTTTCCTTCGCCGATTTAGGTTCGCTCGTGTTGAAGCGCATATAAACTTTTGACACGAAAAGTCCATTAGAAATAGAAATAGAAAAATATTTATTTGCTTACCAAGTGGTACAGTTGTACGAGTAGTAACAATAATTTAAAAAAATACTTAATGCACGGCTGGATTCGATCCCACGACTTTCTGATCGAAAGTCGGTAAAGCCATTATCGACATACTAACAGCAATTCAGCTTTAAATATAGTTAGTTATAGCCTAAATATTAAACTCTACTAAAAATCTCATCTCCGACAGGCATTGACTAATAAGCGTTGAATTTCAAAGCGAAGTCCTGAAACTTCGAAGAATCGTAACAAAGGGTAATTACGAAAGTTCTAAGCAACTGCGTCATTGAAATTGTTCGTATGGACGTGAGACGTGGTACGGACAGAATAAATATTAGCCGTATAGAAACAGCTATTATGCAGAAACTCGGGCGTAGGTAATATTATTATTATTATAAGAACATTTTTTTTTATTTATTGTTAGAAATGTACTGCACAGCACGACACAGAATGGCACAGCGTGACACAACGTAGCATTGCATGACAAAGCATGACACAGCATGGCAAAATAGCCACCAACTATGAGTGAGATCTCGTTCGGGACGAACTACTAGTTATTCAGTTTACCAACTACGGGGACGATATCACAAATATATAACTTTACCTCATATGTAAGAATGCGCAGCGGCGGCGTGAGACAATTTCACTAATGCACGGGTCCCCGGGCCGGACAGCTAATTAGCTGAGTGTTCCACTGTGCTGAGCAACTGCTTCATATTTTGTAGCTTTTATATGTGCTTGTTCTGAATTCATTACTTCAGGTAGTGATAAAAAGAAGCGATGTTTGCTGTCGCGCAAAATTAGCATGTAATGTATAGGACTTGCGTTTGATTTTTATTATAATGTAACCTCCTCATTAGTAGACTAAAATCAAAAGGTTTTGCTACTATTTCACCATCGATTTAAAGTTAATAAAAAAACGCTTAAATTTCACAAAAAGGTCTTCTTAAAATCTTTTATTGCGCATAACATTTCATCTCTAGAACCTATAGCAGAACCGCACTAAGGACTAAGGATGCCGCAAAAATCAAACACCAAAAAATAGCCCGAAAAAAACAGGGTGAAATTAATGTTCGAGATGAGGCACCCGTGGTAATATATCTACCTTTAGCTTTGTTAGAAGCTGGCTCCTACTGACGTCATATAAGATTGCTATAGGTACAAGGTGAGAAAGGCACATTCGATGCACAAGATGATTTAGATTTATAGTTCCAGTGCATTGAAGGGACTTTCTTCCTATATGAAAAATAAAAAAAAACTATTTGATTGATTGCAACATCTCTCTGCCTTCTCACAACTTTATACAGACTTACTTTAAACTAGTAAAAAAACCCTCACTACGTCCACGCACTATGATTTATTCGCCGGCACCTGGCGGCGGTAAATCAGCTTAGCTTACAGACGTCTGGAGCATTTGGCCGGATTACCGGGATTCTCCGTTTAAACGGTATTATGCAACCGGATAATGTTATGCAGTTGGCAAGTTTTAGTTGGAGCTTTCATACCTTGGTTCTTGAACTGTATCTATTTTTCTTTTCATATAAGGCGATTGTATTTATTATACAATGGAACAGTAGAATACTAATAAGGAACGGGACGGCAACAACTATAGTTAGTTTAGTTTACGTTTTGGCGACGTCAAAATCGCCATTACTAAGTAGGTTAAATATAAATTTAAGTGAAATTTACAGCTGCAGCAGTCATTGGTTACATTTTTGCAGAGATACGTAAACATTTTAACCAATGTTTTCATAAAGCCAAGAGAAAGACCGTGTGCAACACAGTTTCTAACCAGCTACGGCATGACAGCAAAGCGTAGTAGCCGCTACGCCGTAGATGCTCTACACTTATAACTTCGTCATTTCGATCTTTAAAACTTTAACCAGTTCCTGTCTTGCGTTTATTATTGCTATTTTTTTACATGTAGGTAAGCTTATCTTTGTCTACGAATGCTCTTGTCATATCAGATCTATGAATCTTGAGCATCCATCTGAAAAAGTCCTGGAACAACTTACAAAGATTGCAAAAGTTTCTGATCGCAAATACCTCGACTTGGGGTTACGTAGGTATAATACATCACAGAAATGTGTTACATCGATTTCCCTGTTTGAAACATTCTACCGAATGTCCGAGTACTTCGTCGTACTCATAATTGCTTTCACGTTTCTAACGAAACAGTGCAATAAAAGCAAGCAAGTTTCTATGAGCAAGCGTCCAACTCTTGTGACGGAGTTTTTAGGCCGTTAAAGGTCTCTGTTATTTGTCAAGATTTAAAGCCGAGACCGACAATTTAAAATGCCTTCCGTATCACGGAAGCGCTCAGCTGTTAGTACCACTTGCAGTCACTTCCATCACCGCTCAGAACGTTGCTTAACTTTAACGATCCATCAAGAACGTCTTAGCAGCTTTGCCACGAGTAGGTACTTCGACAATGCAGTGTGGCTTCATGACATAGTGTCCAGGTACAAAGAATATTGTATAAAAGTAGGCTAGTAAAGTTTCATATACAAAATACGAAAATAGTTTTCAAAAAGCGAAAGATTGAAGCGATGGGTGTGACTTCAACGCTGCGTTGTACTACAACACTTGACATGATTATATTCCGCTAAAACTTCGCAGAACACATTTTTGAACTCTCGTTAAAAGTTGGTCATTTCATGTGGTTGTAATGTTAACCGATAAAGTTTTTATATTAGGGTATCCGTCGTAAAGATGGAAGTTATGTTGTTGCCAGGAAAACACATCAAACATGCAAATACACAAGTTACGAGTTTGTTCCTAATAGGTTGTATAGTCTGGAACAAAAGTTGAGAAAAAGTTACACTTTAGTATCATAAAATGTTCCTTCTCTTCTGATAATCTATTGTTTGTGCACTCATTGGAAAACTAATCTAATCTAAATGTCTCTTTCCATCCAAAGATTGTCTAGAACAAATCGTCTAGGTATTCTTAATGATTTCTTTTAGACTCCCTCTGGATTTTCATTATATGTTTCAAAATAATTTAAAAAATGTAATGTAAACATGTTTCAAAATGATTTAAACCTTATATTTAGTCTAAAGCCCTGAAAGTTTACATATAAACTCAGCGACCAAGCCGAAGTAAGTAATGACCTGATTCTGCTCTGATTAAACCAATCTGCTACCTGAGGATTGAAAGCGAGCTGTAAAGGAGCGCGCGGCTGGAAATCGATCGAACGGATGCCAACCTGAGAATCACTGCTCAACACGGGTAACCCCCGGTTCCTATAACAAACTAACGGATGTCCGTAGGACTTTCGCCATAGCAACGTTGTTATCTGTCAAAAAGTTTCATACATTTTATGTTGAAATAACAACGTTGCTATGGTGATGGACCTACGAACATCCGTTAGTTTGTTATAGGAACCGGGGGTAAGGGGGAGAACTATATTATAACTATAACTAATGACCGTAGTTACTAATTTTCTAATCACTAACCGCCAGTCTCAATAACGTATCTAATCTATCTTTAATTTTGCTTACTGCTGGTACCTAAATAATTATTACTGGTGCTTACTTTGCAGTGCGCATTTAGGCCCTTAAGGTGGTTCGTTTTCCATAGTAAAGTATTTTTCCATTTACGGGCGAATGGAGCATAACCTTAACTCAAATTATATAATTTGGCATTTATTATGATGTTTATTCGCGGCAAATTATATTTACTACATAAAAATAGTATAATAATCGCGTAAATCAGTCACAAATTCAGTTCAATTTTGTTAGTGTATGAGTGTACACCGACAGTATCGTATGCTAAGTTAAAAGTTTAGTTGTGTGTGTGCGGCTACGTTGCCAGCTCGCTATTCTCGTTCCGTACACTGTTGCCGTTCTTCTCGGCGATCACGTGGATCCTCAAATCATCATCGTGAATTCGTGGGGGAGTTTATTTGGTTTCTGCCATTTTTTACAAAGGTGTTGCCAACTTTGCACTTTTGATGCTAATCTGACAATATTTTCATATGCGTAGCCCCATTTGATTATATTTATAAATTATAACTTAGCATTATGTCTCGCTTTATATCGTTATTATAAGTAATTTTATTTGAGAAACGTTTCTATTGAGCATGCAAAATATCGCGGATGATGCCGAAATACAAAAACCTTTTAAAAATATATATGTTTAGGTACTTACTTACTTACTTATTTTGCTGTCGAAAAGGTTCTAAATAAAAAAAAGTAACCAAAACCCGTAAAAAGCAACTAATTCTTCAAAAAATACTTACTTACTTTGATTTTTCTTCTAATTTCATTCAAATTTTTTTTTTTGTCCAGTTACAAAATTTTTAATAAGCCCAATACATAATATTATGATTTTATTTCACAGATTATTTTGTCCTTCGTACTGTAGGTACTTGTTTGTTGCAATAAAGCACTTATCGAGTTGGTAGCCCCGTTCAGCATACCCTACCTAGCATAGGTACCAGACAAGACCAGAGATGGGCGCTTACCCGGTAAAAACCCGAACATTGGGTTTTTACCCATTTATACCCATTTATACCTACCCATTTAGAATTAATACCGGGTAAAAATTCAATACATCTTTTTTTGAGATTCATCAAACTATTTTTAGCTTTTACTTGTTCGTTTTTATTCTACACACTTGAAAAAAGTCTTAGCTACATAAATTCTTATAAAGAAGCTATTTATAGGCCAGTCATCTTAGCTTAAATTAGGTAAGAATCTCGGAATGCGAGATACCCAGCTGGAAAGTCAGTAAATAGTTGCTTAATGACACCCTAAAAGTTGTCTCAAAACCTACATATAGTAGCGTGTGCGCAACTATTAAATTTCAAGGTCAAAAAGTCACAAAAATCGGTTTTTAGTAGATATCTCATTTCCTATTGGTTTTTTGATATTTGTATGTTTTCCAATATTGTAGAATATACAATTCTCTACAAATTTTGTATAACAATTTTTTTTATATGGTGAACCGTTTTCGAGATAGAGGGCGGAGAGCGCGCGGCACAAACAGCATCATTTCAGGTCAACCGGTGCCTCCGGTCGAGAGGCCGCGGGCGGAGAGTGCTATAGTATAATCCTATCA
The DNA here is from genome assembly GCA_947086425.1 of Xanthorhoe spadicearia. Taxonomy (NCBI): domain Eukaryota; kingdom Metazoa; phylum Arthropoda; class Insecta; order Lepidoptera; family Geometridae; genus Xanthorhoe; species Xanthorhoe spadicearia. The sequence goes on from OX352200.1 coordinate 2,924,038, forward strand.
TACTTCCTACAATGCTTCTTGCTACTAATTATTGTAAATGTGAAAGTTTGTAAGAATGGATGTATGTTTTTTATTCTTTCACGCAAAAACGGCTGGACCGAATTGGTTGAAATTTTGTATGTAGATAGGTGACACCCTGTATTAACACATAAGATTTTTATTCCGATATTCCCGCGGAAACGGGACTTACGCGTGTGAAACCGTGGGGCGCAGCTAGTAGTTAATAAAAATTGACAAATATTTATAATCATTGATTTATCGATAGTTCATCAACTAGATTATAGCCTATACCTATACCTATATGGCGTATTTTCGACCGGAGGCACCAAGTGATGCTGCGACCGACCGCGCGCTCTCCGCCCTCTGTCTCGAAAACGGTTCACCGTATAAAAAAAATTATTAAACTAAATTTGTAGAGAATTGTGTATTCTACAATATTGAAAAACATATAAATATCAAAAAACCCATAGGAAATGAGATATCTACCAAAAACCGTTTTTCGTGACCTTTTGACCTTGAAATTTAATAGTTGCGCACACGCTACCATATGTAGGTTTTGAGACAACTTTTAGGGTGTCAATATGCAACTATTTACTGACTTTCCAGCTGGGTATCTCGGATTCCGAGGTGAATTACTAAAATGACTGGCCTATTATACCTTCCCATTTAGAATTAATACCTGGTAAAAATTCAATACATATTTTTTTGAGATATATCGAACTATTTTAAGCTTTTACTTGTTAGTTTTAGTTTAGATAGGTACTTGAAAAAGTTTTATTTAAAAAAAATTCAAATTGTTAATATTTTTTTTTATTCTTATTCAGGTTTAAGTTATTACAAAGGCACCTACACGAATCACAATTAAGTGGACTTTTGAAAGAAATTTTTGTCGATTTTATTTATCTAATGAAATCATATTTTAGACCAAAAATTAAGGGTTTTCCTGTGTAATATCAATGACACTCTACTTACTACTTATTTTCATAATAATTTATAATATTTCATAATATTTTTAACATTAAATAATTCAAAAATACATGTCGAATTTTTACCCGGTATAAATAAAAAATACCCGGTATAAATGGGTATTTATTCATTTTTACCTATTTTACCAATTCCTTCCTATTTAACCCACCCGAATTTTTACCCACCCGCCCATCTCTAGACAAGACAGACATGACATGACATGACTTGTCTGTCAGTGTAAGGCGTCCGTTACATTACAAAAGTTTTCTTTTCTATCGTGGGATACTTTTTTAGGTGATTAGAATTAGTAAAAAATTGCAATAAGTATAAGATTTTAGTGGTTATCTGTTCGTGTTATTGCACCGATAGAAAATGAAGCCACGAACTTCCCGAAAAGACTATAAAAATCACCAATATTCTGGTTCAAGAAAAAGTCGCAAACGAGTTCAAGGACAAATCGAAGAGATCAAGAAATTGAAGATATTGAACACCTGACCATTGGGCAACATGAAAATGATGTGTATAATACACACAGATGTAACAGGCTCACTGCCAGCCAAATGGTAAGTCTTTCAAATGGTTGATTCAATGATACTCCAGTTTTGAAATATACCACAAATTAGCACATTATGCTCAATTTGGCCTCTGTTACAGATATGTAAACGAAAATCGACAACACCCTGCCACAACCATGTCAAAACAATATTATATAAAAACAATATTCTGACCAAAGACATGTCGTATCGTCAACACAATGAGTCGGTGGCAAGGACATTGTTTACAGAAATAATGAACAAAAATGTGCGACCAGCAGGCCTTTTCATTGACAAAGAGTTTGGCTTTTTGGGTGCTAGTCCGGATCCGGATGGTATGTAGCATAATTCATTAGGTACAAATTATTGTTTTTCAGTCCTGATAATTTGTGAAAATATTATTATTTACTGCAATCAATGAATTTCAGGGGTTCTAGAAGAAGAAAAATCTATTCTGGAAATTAAATGTTTCCCCTCATTGGCTCGCAACAATCAAGACATGAATGCTGCTGCTAAAGATAAAAAAAACTTCCCATTGTACAGGTTAGTACCAATTACATGCTGTTGTTGCATGCAGTAAACAGTGATCACCTGCTGTCCTTTATTTTACTGTCTGAACATATGTATTTTTACACCTACCTATTCTTGTTACAGATTCAGGGGCAACTACGGGTTTCTCAAATGAAGAAATGTTATTTTGTGGGCTATATCCAGCTCATGATATTACAGTCCTAGAAATCGAGCGTGACGAAAATTTTATTTTGGACGTGTTAAGTACCTAAATTGGTATCATTTTATAAAAAATCTGTTTTGCCAGAGGTGGTACCTACTTCGAAAAGTAAAAAATAATCAAAACTGCATAGATGTATCACTGTGGTAGCACATTTATTATTATAATATTACTTCTCGAATAAGACTTCACAAATTATTGTTTTATAAATGTTTATTTTATTGTAAAATGTAATTTTACAAATACTTACCTAATAATGTAATAAATAATAACTGCAATAGTAAAAACCTGATTTTTATTTAGAACTCGCACAAAAATACATAATATATTTCACGACTAAAATATCTATTATGTATTTGTATAAAATTACAAAAATATAACAAATTAAAAGTTCAAAAACAGTATGTCAGTATAGAGATTCGAACCCGATACCATTTGAATACAGGTCAAGACGATGACGCACTCGGCCAGATTAAGCTTTGCAAAGTGAGCGAAATTTACTAACGCTTCCGTTTACGATGAAATCTTTGTATGTGTGTGTGTGAGTCACTTGCGCGAAACGGCGCGGCCGTTTCGCCGGAGCTAAATGGACAAATATAGTGATTTTAACACTTAAAATATCGTCTAAGTATTGTTAGTTACATCAAAAATATTACGCTTTTACGGGCAAGCACTTTTACTTCCTAAAAATTTGTTCTATTTTGGTGAAAAAAAATAAAAACACTTTATCAGGACATTAACGCCATCTAGTGGCGCGGCAGTGCCTAGCTGACCGTAACGTTCCACCTTAAGAACATATTTTTGGGTCACAGGTGACCAAAATGATGCGTTTTAAGCGCTAAAAACAAACTTAAAACATTGTCGTTCAATACTGAAGTAGATAATTGATAATTCAATGGCCTAATGAAAAATACTCTGACGTATCGTAACGACATCAGAGTATTTTTCATTACGATGATTCCCAATACGATGTTTTTAATAACTAAGTTACTTGGTAACCTTGCTTAGTCTTTTCTTATTTCTTATTTTGAATCGGAAATGTTATGCAAATAGTTTGGTAGGTAATACTAGCCCACATAATTGATTAAATAAATCTTTTGAAACAATTAAGAAAGTAAAAAAAAGTACTCTTCTGAATAAAATAATATTTCTCAGTTCCTGTTATGAAATTCACGACGGTTCATCCCACAGAAGGTATTTAATTTAAGCCTTCGCAAAACCTCTTGGCGGCGAAATGAGAAAGTCGGGACGTGTCAAAGGAATTCATTGCAGAAAGAAGACTATAGTTTGTAGTGTCTCAATTGCCAGTGCTTTGCGCGGCTCAACAGGTTTATATAGGGATCTGGATGTCTGTGAAGACTTCTTCAAATTCTTGGGTTTACTTACTCATTCTTTATGGTATGACTCGCAGAATACGGGAATTAAAAAATGTTTAGTAAATACATTTATATGCACAGTCAATTTTCATAAATTTAAATAAGTACCTACTGCATGAATATTTTACAACTTGTTTCTGAAATCAGTACCAACAACATTATTTTCTTAAAATTATAACGAAAACATAACCTTCATATAAACCTCAAAATAAATTGTTGAGTTTTATAAACCTCCATCTTTAAAAACCTGAAAAGCGGTGAATCCACCTATACCCTCGAAAATAGGTCAAGTCCCTTTATGAAGGGCACATTGTGGAGTCACAAAGAAGTGTGTTAAGGGCTTGAATGGGCTTCAGGACCCTAAAGGGGGCCTCCTTAGTACGAAAGTATCACAGTGCTCAAAAAACAGATTAATTTACAAGAAACGACCTTTTTCCATAAACTCAAGGTAGTAAGGGAGTCTTTCAAAGCCTACACGATTGTACTTGTATTCCTAAGGGTTGTAGACATTTGAACATTTAGAAATTCGAGATCCTAAGATAAGAGTCTAAGCTTTTGAAGATATTATTTACAGTAACTTTTATTGACTGTTCTCTATGGAAACTGAGTGATGAATCACCGCTTGAGTATAGACTCTGAATACGAGCTTAAATTATTTAAAATAGGCACGTCTTAATAAAAATTTAGCGAAGATTTCATTACAAAAATCCAAGGTAGTACCACCGCAATTCAGCCTTACAAGTTTTGGGTTGAAAGTCAAGAATCTTACTAAGGATAATACTTTACGGCACAAATAAATTATTGTTTTATCGTTCATTTCTCTCTAGGGAAGTGAGCTAACATTTTTATCTCTCAGTTCTGCTTCAGCTACGCGAGAAATAATTTAATTAGTCAGCTGAGCCAGCCGGATTTCCGTTCTAGTATCGTTTTATTTACTTTAACCGTATAAGTGAGGACTTGTGGAAGAATAATTCTCTTATTATTTTATAAAATAGCTCTTCATATAAAACTAGCAGCACGTTCCAGCCTTGAACGGGTGTACTAATAATAATAAGACTACCACCGGTTTTTTGGCGCCGATATAAAAAGCGTAAAACGACGTAAACGAACGATGCATTAGATAAATTACACAGCACACATAACGTTGTAGAACTTGTTACGAAAAATATCCTTTATTTGATAAAATCCAGAGCTAAATAGCGTTACCCTTTCAACGAAGGATCAAGATTTCAATGCTGAATTAGCTCTGAATTAACAGTCCGTGACTTCGGCCGAACTTACCCCTCGGCTTCACTTTCAATCGGAACTCTGCTTGGGAGCTTAAAAGTTTCGCTTTGATCAAGTTGAAGGCAGAAACTTTTATGAAATATTTTGATAATTGTTTTGGTAGCTTCCCGTTGTGTATGAATAGTTATTTATTATTTTTGTGTATATTGACGTACCAAACGTATTTTTTTGTGTGTATGTTGTTGTTTTTGTTATAAAAAATACGGTCCATCTAAAATGAAATATAAGATAATAATTCACTAAATAATAACTCATATTTTCAACCCGATCGGTTTTTGTGAGTCGAATAAAACGAAACAATAGATATTACAAATTGAGAGATTATTTGGAGCAACGTTCTAATAAACGTCTCACGTCGATTAAAATTGAAATGGGGGATATAAAAAGAGAATCCACAAAAACTCCCGCTTCTGAACTTTCTAAAATTGCTTACAAATGTAATTTAGTTGACAAAACACAAGCCTCAAAACTTTTCATTTCAAAACAAAATACTCGAACTTAACGCGACTAAGCTACGAAAAGTTGGGTAAAAATGCCTGCGAGCACAACGCAACTTTTCTCATTTCCTTGCAAACCTTAGAGTTCGTATTGCGACAAACACAAAGGTGAACAAAATAGGAGTTCCAGGGCGTCATATTATCACATAAAAACGTAGAATTGTTTATTAAGTATTAAAAATATAAAAAACTCTATTTACAAAGATCATGTAAATAATGTAAAAAAAAATGATGGTGATGGCTTTGGTTCTTCACAAGAGGAAGAATACCTGGTTCTATCGCGGCCAAAACTTTTATGTTTAGAATAATAAATAAATATCGTTGGACATTTTAAACAGCGTCATCCAGTCCCAAGTGCAACTTAATTCTTGTGTTATGGTAACTGATCTAATAGTTAAATAAATTTTTTTATAAATAAATACACATAAAAAGAATCCAGACACGGAACAAATATCTACAGAACATACAAACATTTGTCCCGTAGCGGGGATCGAACCTCCGCGTCTCAGCAGGCCTTCGCCCACTGCGCTACAGATGTTGTCATGCATCACAGATGATTATGCTTTAAAACTATAGACAACTTTTTGTTTAAGTGTTCGAAATTGTAATAGGTCAAAGAATAACCTTAGTTCTGTTCCAATAAATTCTGCAAGATATCTGCCAATTAAACTAGAACTGCCATCCCAATATTAATCGCTCCATCATTTTTGCTGGCAATAAAGAATGCAATCTAGGTTTTATTTCCCGAGTGGCTGCGGCGGCCATCAAAATGGTTGTTCCGTTGTCATGACTGAACTGAAATATATCATCATCATCATCATCATCTCAGCCTATTTCCACCCACTGTTGGGTATAGGCCTCCTCTCTATTACGCCACTCTCTCCGATCCCTCGCGAATCTCATCCACTGATGACCGACCACGCTTACGATGTCTTTTGACCATCGGGCGGGTAAAATATATAGGTATATAAATATATATGAAATTTATTAGTTACCTATTTTGTATGTTATCACCTATCTTCTTTATTTCTTGTAAATAAATGCTTGCTTTGCAGTTTTTTTATAAACAACATCTATTGTATCTTACCACGCCAATAAACTTGTGATTTTTTACTACAACATCTTGACACAACGCTAAAGGTAGCCGTTCGAACTGAGCGTCTATGGCGTCATTGGCGCCGCGGCTGTGACGCCGAGACAGTGCGACAGATAGATGTTCTATGCAAATGTATGAAATTCTAGGGAACGTCATTCGAGCGCAGCGTCACTGTCGCGGCGTCAGTGACGTCACAGTGCCGCTGTGACCGCGTTGACAGATGTCAATGTGACCGCGGTGTTGGTGACGCTATAGACGCTGCGTTTGTGACGCTCAGTTCGAACGGCTACCTTAAATTGTAATCCATAAAAATATAATATACTTACCTAGTCAGCAAGCTTCAATACAGCAATATTGTAAATTGATTCTCTGCGCACCTGTGGTCGATTTAGGTGGCCAAATTTATAAACGAAGCAGTTTATATGAACTGGTACATAATTTCAGGCACTTAGAACCAGCGCATTATTTTTTACCTTTGGTATCTACGATTTATTTTATTTGTCTCTTGGTAGACTTGACCTTGACCTGATAAATAAGTATCATTAAAATGTAGTTTTTTCATAATTTTAATGAAAATACGAAAGTAATTAAGTACCTATATTATTTTATATTCAACTTAGTCCAGCTCCAAAGGCAGCATAAATCTGAATAAAACGAAATTCAAATTTGGAATATAAGCCACAGTGAACAGAAGCTAAGAGCCTGTCCAGAAAGAGCGATTTACGCGCGTGTCAACTCGCGCGTAAGCACTCGCGCGTTCTCGAGATACTAGAGCTACATACATGCGCCCATGCATGCCCATGCGCGTGTAACGCGCGAGGGCATCTGGACGGGATGTATGTAGCTCTAGTATCTCGAGAACGCGCGAGTGCTTACGCGCGAGTTGACACGCGCGTAAATCGCTCTTTCTGGACAGGCTCTAAACCTTTTTTGTCTTAATTACCTATTTAATGCTTGTATGTGGATTGTAGGTACAAAGAGCATAATATAAGCACTACTACATTGAGTCTGTGAAAAGAGATGGCATTATTAAATGCTTTATGAAACCTACAAGTCCAATTACTACTATGTACGTTTGTGAGTTATAGGAGCAGTTTACTTATTTCATCCTGACCAAGCATTTATAGAGCAGTGTAACTTTAACCGCTTTCCTTATAAAATAAAGCTGTAGTGACCGCGAACCTCAGACCCCTGCGGCATACATTATACAAAACAAACGCCTTACCATTGCGCGTTACAAATGAGTTTGCATAAAGATATTGTTATTTTATATCAAGAATTTGATTTGTTACTTAAAGCTATACTGGGGCTTGTTGCCAACGCCGCGCCGGGAGTATCAAGTTTTTTTAATTACAGTAAGTTGCAGTAGCAATCATGAAATTAAATAATCCTACCTACCTATGGCTGGTGCTCTCGTGTCGAAGCCTCAGGTAAAAATAGATGTAATTTCGCAATATTTATACTCATTTGCATAATGTTTTATGGATACAGGATCTCATGCCTAGGAGCATTATTCCGCTGACCTAAAATTTTGCCACAAGTTATTGAATAAGGAGCTTACGAACTATCTGTCTTAGTTACAAATAATTGTCTCTAAAAACATTAGAAGACACGGAAATATGGCGTCTAATTATTTTTTTATTAAGTAAGTATCTCATAGCTGGAGCACGCTATCTAGGATAAGGTTGGCAACACAACCATATCTTACTCATTTTTGATATCACTTTAGTATGGACTATGTAACGTAATGACGTAACACACTTTTTGAAAAACTATTTTTTTGAGCATCTCCATTCTCCGAGTAAAACTTCGTCAATCCATCACGAGAGATTAGTCAAGCTGCATTTCCAGTGATTGATCAATATACCTAATCATTAAGACTTAGTATCTTTTGATAAGATAAAGACAACCACGTGTTCGTAAGAAGATTATACAGTATCTAAAAATGATCATGATATTATTGATTTATTCGTAATGAAATGTGGTAAGTTGGTAATGACGTACGATTTGAATGGGCAGCCCTAGCTAATAAAAAGCGTTGAAAAATATTGCGAGCGAAGATGGATGGGAACGGTTGATTTTATTAAAAGCGTGAAAAGCTTATTATTTCCTTTTTCACAAGAAAACAGTCTTGTCTTAAATAAAAATATGGAATATATATTTATTAATGAAGCAACCTTGAGACCTAGGTATTTAATCTTATTAGGGAAGCTTAAGTGCTCCAAGTATTTAACTACCTTTAAGAGGGTCTCTAAGGGTGTTGACCTATATTCTATCATCGGGTTTGGCCGCAAACTTAAGCGACCTACTGAAGTTAGACAGTGTAATTTAAGTGCACCTCGTCCTCTAAACATAAATTACGTACAAGTAACACGATCCAAACCATTTAAAAGTTTAAACGGCTGTCTAAGGCACTCAAAGTTTCTATTGGAATAACGAGCTTTGTTTGTGTTCGACGGAGATTGATTGCATTGTTTATCAAGCTAAAAAACTACAAAAACAGCACAAGCAAAGTGTAGAGGTTATCTTTTCTTTTACGATGAGCAGGTTTTCCTTTAGTGTTAATTTTCTGGGAAAGTCTTTTTCACTTTTGAAGTGTGAGTGAAGATTTTCGTGAGCTGTACCAAATTGCCTTTGGTTGTACAGTCGCAGAATAAAAAGGTTGACCACCTTAAGATCTGTTAGTGCTTGCTATTGCTATATTTGATAACCATTTGACACAACACTCTTGTCTAGGCACGCAGTTTAAAAACGTGACATGTGCTTGCAACGCGTCAAACGAATTTGAAAACTGGTCAACCTTTTCGTTCTGCGACTATACTAGGCATTTCAATAACACGTAAAATTAAAATGGCGATGATTGGAATTGGACCTTCCAATGATTTGGTTCATTCGGAGAATCTAAATTTGGGTAGGTTTAGGAATGGTTTCTCCTTGCAGTAACGTCGAGGCCGCTAGGTACTATACTCATCACAATATTGCCTTGCAACGTAGGGCACGATCCTCTTAGTAAGCACACAATAATACGTAATTCAGTGTAATATGCACATATTCGTTGCTAACCAAAGGTATCAGTGAAGTCTTTAAACTTAACAGTTAATTATTTACGAGTACCTAAAGCTCCTTAAAGAACTTTATAAAGTTTATCTATTTAAGTGGTACTTTCATCTAAATTGCAGGCTATTCGGGTAACGTAAATGATTTTTCTTTGTAATTAGAGAGTTTCCTTTCGGGTCCTATGGATCAATTTAGTTTCAAGGGTCGTTAATTACAAAACTTTGGTTAAATACAGAAATGTTACACTGGGCAATAAGCGTAACTTTTAGAGCATAGAGTACATAATTGACAATAAAAAAAAAGTCACTGAATCTGTGCTTAAAAGGCTTCTTACAAATTATGCAAAAAGTAACTTAACTGTTCCATATAATTTGACCGTTCGTTCGTTCGTATGATCAAGTGGCTAAATCTGGTGACGGGGCTTTTAGGCCGCCTTAAGTTAATAAACACATTTAATAACTTAACAAGAAAGTTGTTTAAATCAAAACATAACTAGGTATAAGTGAAATAAACCCCAAAAGTATATAATGTTTTTATCTAAAAAAAATATAGAGACTTTATTTACCGCTGTGAAGTTAAATTGGATGTCAGTTCAGCTGTCACTTGGTTATCGCAGCGATACAAGAGCACTCGGGATAGAAGGATCGAATCTAATCGAATGAAATCTACTTTCATTGATCAATGGCCGACTGATCGCCTGCAGTAAAGTACAATTCTATCTAGAGACAGTTCGAAACTTTATTCAACTATTTTTAATGTTAAATGGGGTAGTTCAATAGGCTAATTTAAACCCCTTAATAAGTTAACAAATCTTTATGAATAGCTTCCTTCCTTCCTTCGTATGAGCAAGTGGCCAACTCTATTAATAGCGGAATCAGTATTTTGATAAAGATAACAATAATTGTAGAGTAAAACCTAATGGTAAAATTGTTGACTTTCTTATATTTTTTTTTATTTCAAGTATGAAAAAACTAGTTACTGCAATACATATTTTAATATCTATCAACAATTTTCCAGACAGATAGTAGGTACTTTTTTGTCCGCAATAAAACGTTACATAAAAAAAAATTCAATTTACGGTTTTCGGCTCCAGTGACAGTTTTAATCAGTGGAGCCTGATCGAGTGCCTGCCTGCCTACCCATGTAGAGATGAGTGCGACGGACGATTGGAACTCTAACTATTTAATAGTTTATATTTTGGCCGATACTTGACTAGTTGAGGTCCTGGGATAGCTCAAGTAGTTCTAATTGTATATTGAAATTAGTTATAAAAAATTAGTTAGGCAGCAGTAGTTTCGTATCTTCGTTTAAATCTAGAAAATATGACTCAAAGTTACTGTTAATATTAAAAGGATACACAATTATGCTATTTGGGGTAAATTGGTCGCCTTGGACTAAATGACACGCAACATTTCCTGTCGGAAGCGAGAGACAAAGCAATCCAGTCCAGATGTCATCATTGCCCTCTTTTCCCCTTTCCGCTCGAATCGGTCAAAGGAAAGGACCACACTTTGTTATAGCTGATTACTTGAAAGGGATATTCTCACAAGGACATCCATAGATAATTAACTGCATTCGTACGTTCGTTCGTATGAGCAAGTGTAGTCTGGTGGTGGACTTTTTCACTGCATTAACCACTCAGGTCAGTAAGGACACGTAAGGATACATAATTATCGACGTCCATGGAAACTATTTAAGTAACTTGTTTGTATTTTAGCCTAAAAACTGTTAAAAACAAATATAACCTGTGTTTAGGCTCTTTTCAAGTCACTGTGTACTTACCTACCTCCTCTATTTAGTAGCTTTTTTTGAAGAAACTTTCGTGACTACGGCTGGTGCAATCCTGCCGTAACGTCAAGAAAATAATATGCAGGTAATCGCGATAAAAAACCCGTATAAATATTTATCTTGTGATCGCAAAAATTACAAAAAACTGAAAGGAATTTTCGTAACCTCTGCCATTAAAATTGTATGCAACCGGCTAGAAATTGGCGTCATGTCAATGATACTTTAGAGGCGTTATATCCTCAGTCCATATTATGTCTCGTAAAAAAATCTGCGAAACCATAGGTTATTCGGCACCTATATTTTATGAATCATTATGTTTATGCGTTTCATTAAGAGGAGATCGTAAAAGTGTCTGTTCTCGGCGCAGTAAATGAAGCTGATATCTTCTTTATGTTAAGTTTTACTAACTTCTGTCCGTAACTTCACTTGCGTTGTTCTAATTCAGATAAGTATGTGAAAGAAGTCTCACATCATTCAGGCATTACATTTTTTTTAAAAGGTTTACGGTCATATACAACAGAAGTAAATTTCTATGAGGTAGGTTTTGAAAGTTTCCACGGACAGACTCAATAACCTATCTATGTATTTGGTTTCGATTACAAAAACTTTTTAGATAAAATGAGCTAGTTCGTAAGACTAGAAGTTCGAAAGTTAAAATTAAACTTTAAAACATTCACCTGACTGTACTTATAGTTGAGTGGCGTTGACTCGGCATAGCACTTAAGAGCTATTTCGGGCAGATGGTGATTAAGGACCTATTACCAACCAATTAAGGGCTGATGGCATGAGTCTACGTAATAAGATTAATGGATACATATTGTCCAGTGGCACAGCCTGGCGCAGTTTGTCTGCTGTTGTCTTTGATTTTAACTTCAAGAGGCTTATACTACCCGGTAATATTATGAGCCCGTAGCGTTCCACTTCAAAGCCTTTGCCTGCATTCTTCCTCATCACTATTGTAAGCTAATGTGAAGGAACTTAACTCATACTGTACAGTCGCGGAATAAAAAGGGTGACCTCTGATATGTTATTGCTTGCTAGGTTTGATAACCATTTGACACAACACTCCTGTCGAGAAGGCACGCAGTTTGAAAGAGTAACATTTTTGCAACGCGTCAAAAGATTCGATTTAAAAACTGGTCTATCTTTTCATTCTTCGACTATTACACATTATAGTATTAGGAAGTTCTCTATTAAACGTAGGTATTCAAAGTAACAATACTTACCTATTCAGAATACCAGAGTTCCAGTGGTATTCAACTGAGTATTAAGTATTTAATACTATATACAAAGTAAACTTACGTTTAGGACTTTAGGCGGCCTAAAGACTTCAACACGTGATTTAGCCACTTGCTCGTACAAACTTACTTAGCGTCAAAGAAGGTTCCTTCCAGTTGCTAAGCAGGTGTTACGATGCGAATATAAACTCGAGTTAAATTACACTTGAGTTCACATTGAGAATTCTGCATACCCACTTATCCTCGACGTAGCTATCCATGTCTGAATACGCAATAAAACCGGTCGCTGTAAGATGTACCGTGTAATGATATACCTAGTTAGACGGATATAGTTTTCCTTTCCATCGCTTGCCTTTTGGTTTTTATAGCCTTTGTGGACATAGGTATCCAACATGTGGTCATGTTTTTGTACGACCCGGTTACGATGGGACTTCCACACAAAATAAACGTTGAGGCAATAATTATCTTAGGTAGGTACAGTACATTTTTCAAAATGTATGAATTTTTCCTTATTCAAAATGTATTCAAAAATTAATTAATTTCCTTTTCAGCTTGTGGATACGACTTATTATTATAATGTATTTAGCATAAATTATTTCACAAACCCACTGTAGTATGCTCTTCGAAACAAAGTTATGAGTAGGGTAGGTATGACATGACAAAGCCTTTTTTTATAATAAGTACAAGATAATGCATAACCCAAAGTAGATAATACATGGCTAGAAAATAAACAACATAATTTAGATAAGTAATTGATTTTTTAATTGCGTGTAATCAAAATTGTACAAGATCAGCCTTTAATCTCTACCTATGCAACTGAATTAGTACAGTTGTCTTGAAATGGTTTCTTAGTAAAACACTTGTAGTTACTCCACAATTTCCTCGTCTCTGCATTACCAAGTACCCAAAAAGTAATAGAAAAGGAACAGTGATATAACGTAACTATACTAAAAAATACCAAAAAATACTTTTTTAAATTAAAACTTATATAAAGCAATTTGTACACATCTACAAACACTTGCTGGAAACAAAAACTCCAAATCAATCCAGTCATTACGATTACTAATCGCTTTTTACCTCGATTAATATTAATTTTATTTACATTTTCTTTCTTTATCGACTTTAAAATTATAAAGAGTAACGTAGCGTTTACAATTAATACCGGCCATTTAAAAAGCGCTAGATATACAATGAAAAAACGTAATTCTTTACCATCCTGCGACTGAAAAACTTTAAACAATATTGCTGAAAAAACAAATGGAATCACCCATGTACATACTGATAATTTCCATACACAAGGTTGGGACAAACTGAATACGTTGACTAAGCTATTATACATGTATTTAGTGAATACAAACATCCAAGCGACCAGAGCGGTTTCTGTGTAGATCATGCTAAAAGCATCCAAGTAGATAACACAACCAGGCCTGATACAGAGCCCGTAGACAAATACGATATCAAAGAAGTACCTGACGAAAGTGTAGCAGAATCTGCTAAACATAAACTGAATGAGTAATTGATTCTTGAAGTTCTTTCTCCACTCTGCAAATAGCAAGGCTGTCAGGATGAGCAAAAATAATGCACAGATGGATAATCCAAGGCCGATGGTGCTCAGAACTAACGTGAGTTTAACTAGGAAGGGTGCGTCGCCGTGTATGTAGATGATATTATCTAGTTCTGGATTAAACAATTTCATTGTTGTATAGTTCCATATACGCAATTAACTAAAAATATCGCGACAACTTGGCAGTCTGACCCATTCACTGCAACCCTGCTTCTTCGGTTGTTATTCCATGTCATTTTGGTCGACTAAAAATGTCACTGTTTCATGTCGTGGTCACAATAATAACGTTTATAATTAAGTCTGACACAACTTCACTGTTTTTAAGTTTTGAATATTATAATAATACTACCGTATAATCCTTATCTAATCAACATTAGATAAGGATTCGAATGATTATCAGCTTGACTAATTACGTCATAGAGTCACTAACTTATAATGAAAGGTATTGAGAAGTCGATGGTTCATTGTAATCTTTGTTACATGCCACACTTTTGTGTATATTAAAATTGTAGATTAGATTGATAATTATTATTATCATATAAATGTATCTACCTGCCTACATTCAGACGGCTGATAAAAATACAATTATTATTTGCAGTCTGATCTACACATATACGTTTTTAGCATTGAATGGGCTAGTCCAACGAAGTGAAAAGTATATAAGGCATAACAAGGTTCTATTTTGTATGTTTACCGGACTATAGCGAGCCAAATGGTAACTTGTTCTTGCCTATTTAATAAAAGTACGAGTCTCAAACATTGAGGTCCATTTATTAGACTTTTCTTTTATGTTTCACTCTCTCTATCCACTTGACAACAAATCTTATCTTTCCACATTTCTCTTGTTTTAGAATTACCAAACAACCAAAACGTTGTTGTAAAAAAACAAGTAAAAATTAAACCTATATTAATTATTCTTAAAAATGACAACGGTAATATCCTTAGGATCATTAATAACTTATAAATATCCACAATCACTTGTTGAAAGCAAAATGTCCAGATTAACATGTTCATTACAATCACTAATCGTGCTTTGCTTCGTTGAACTTGCACTTTTTGAATGTTACTTTTTCTCAATGATCTCAAAATCATTATAAGAACTGTCGCATTAGCAATCAAGAATGGCCATTTGCAAACAGCGATATAAGTAAATAAAAATAATAGATTTGATTTAACTTTCACTTTATACACATTAATAGCAATCACTGAAACTAGCAATGAAACACCCCATGTCAAGGAGGATACTTTCCATAAACATGGCTTAGTAGAGTTAAACACTTTCACTAAGCTCCTATACATCTGCATGCTGAAGACAAACATCCATGATATGAGGGTGACTTCAGAGTGTATGAAGATTGTTTTGTTAAAATAGATAGCGTTCTCAACTATGGCAGGTAAGTCATAAAAAGATCTAATGTCGTAACTGTATCGGACAGCGATGTAGTAAAATCTGCTGATCATTAATTGTATAAGCAGTTGATTCTTGTAGCTTCTTCTCCATTCCGAGAACAAGATGGCTGTGGAGATGAGTAGCAACAATGAAATGGCCGACAGCGCCACACCGACGCTGCTCACTGCCACCGCTAATTTAGCACTTATAAACTCACTGCCGTTTTCTGTGACGTATAGACCTTGTTCTAGATCAATCACTTTCTCCATGATTTTCTGTTGCAAATATGTGCTGTTGTAATTCATCTTCGATGCTTGATTTTAGCGTGTTTTGTAAGTGCTTGGTGGAAGCACACGATTTGCATGATGATATTTTCTTTGCGTTCGTCTTCTGCGTTGTATTTTCGTTTAACTGTTTTGATAAAAATACACGTCCTCACCGATATAATGTTTACGCTTATTACAAATTATTTCCGATGTTATTGGTCATTGATGATTAGATAAACGTATTATGGATAATGAACACTTACTTGTACTTACAAACAATGTAGCTATAAATTATGGATGTACCTGTAGGATTTCAGTAATAAAAACGACATTTAAGAAACACAGATAATATATTTCAGATACAATGCCACGACAGGTCAAAAATAAAACTCACGACTGTGAGGAATAGAAAGGATAAATATTACAAAATTCTATACAATTAGTTAACAAGGTGTAGTTACTTATTGCACATTCGAATATTCAATTATAGTTGAGGATGAATATAATAAATAAATGGGATGGAAAAAATAAAGGATTAGATAGAAGCAGTGACTTGCAGATAAAATATTAGGTATTTATTGCATAATTTTATTTGATAAAGCGATGGTATAAGAATTTTTAGAAAGATCTCGGCAAGAGATCTGTATTCTACGAGCAAGTGCATTCTACTTACATAATATTATTGCATCACCTATATATTAACATCTACTGCCACAACAACCTCCTACTGCATTTAACATGATTCGAACTTTCGAAATAAATTGATTAAAATTTAATGTTTACCTATAGTATTCAAACTCACTATAAGTTTTACTATGAGATGCTACACTGAAATCTATTTTAATACTAGGGTGTTACTTAAAAACTTTTAATAAACACAGGGTGCTTAGTAACAACATTATTCTAATTATTATAAAGACAACATACAGTTTCGATTAATGTGTACTTATATAGAAGTCTTTATTAGGGATCACAGTTTGGAAAACACTAAGATATAGTTATATATTTTATCGGGGAAAACTACAAATACGTCTAAGTGTAATATTTTAAGTACTAAATGCAACCAAACTTTAACGACGTAACCCAACCAAATATCAAATATTTGTAACTATCGATAAAAAAATAATCTACGACAACAAAACATTTTGTAATAAAATTAGTACAAACATTAAAATGTATTTAGAATACTGTATAAGCAAATTTAAACAATCTTTGGTAAAATAATATTGCACTTAGTTTAATATAATTTGTAAAAGAACCACGTTACGGAAACAATGCTCAATCATGCATGCGCAAAAGTTTTGTACAAAGTGTTGTTTTTTACAAAGTGTTTGTGCAGTTTATTGATGAATTATATTTTCATTTTGTATCGACTTGATGTTAACTATGCTTGTACAAACTAACATTTGTGCAAAATTGAGCGTACAGCCGAGCCTACAAGAACCTACCTTGCTGCGTTCTAAAGCGAACAAATTCTAAAACTTACTCAAATACTTTTACAATTATTAGATAAAAAGAAAGCGTGCTTTATCACTGCGAGAAGAAAGCTCTTTATCATAGTGATACGAGTACCTACTTTTCTTTGCCCGAATATTGAAACGTTACTTAAATATTTTGGAGCGTACAATTTAGGACGCTCTTAACTGTCATATTTGTATAGACCAACGTCCAAAGTGTAATAGGTAAGTACCATGTAAATTAAGTATCGTTTTAGTAATCTACATGACAAGCAACGGTCGATTTTACAAAACAAACCAAGGCAACTGGTGGTTCAAATAATGATGAAAAGTTCATTCTTTTTTTAAATCATTCATGATTTTACACTTACAACAAACTTATTTCCACTATATTTTTAATTTATAATTGTAATTGTAAATGTTTGTACCAAAATTAGTTTTTTTTTGTAAAATCAACCGTTAAAACCTTGTCTTACGTCACAAATACAAATTTAGGCATTCAAAGTATTTCTTTGTTAGTACATCGGCTTATATCGAAAACCAAATTTAAGGCTAACTATAACGTAGAATATCCAAAGTGTTTTAGAGCTGACTAATTATTTTAATAAAATTAAATGGCAAATGATTTAAACAAAACTATTCGATGTTTATTCTATTAATTGAAAAAACAATTAAGCTTATCATAACAATCTTACATTTCCACAAAAAGATAGAAGCTACACCTAGAAGATCACATTGCATAGAGGCTAATTTCTAAACCTAATTCCTTAAGAAACTTACATCTATTTAATATCGAAAAACTTTAAAACATTATTTTAAGAAATTTGCGCTTTCTAAAACTGTTTAAAAGAAGGAGTCAACTAAAACTATTCTATGTTAAAGAATCAACTCGTGTATAATCAGAAATCTGATATTTTGCACAATTACTAAGATTTGTTTTGCTCACAGACAAACATCTATGAGATATTTAATATGTCTCGTTTTCACGTAAAAATGACAATTGAAAAGAAATAGATACCATTTTAGATAAACAAGGGTTCATAAAACTCGACTTATTTCGGTATTGGGATATAGTTTAGGTATTATTATCTACTCGAGTTGCAAATTTGATATTCCAATCCTTTAAAACATTATCTTGAAGTCACTGACATTGTCTTTTGAGAATAAAACTCTTTACTCTGACTTATTTAAAATTGTAGTATTAATAAAAAATGTTTTAAGTCGACAGGTGAATTTAGAATCGCCTAGTTTAGATTTCAAAATGGCAACCTGATTTTAAAATATAACCAACTTTAATACCTGCGCTTGTAAAGGGATACTTTATTAATTGCAAAGAAAAATACGCATTATGAAGAAATATAACGTAATTAAAGTAATGAGGTAAAATGAAACGGCTTTCTGGAATCCGCTATTCCACCATGTGTTCTGCGGATAAAAACAAATAAATTGTATTGACAATTAAAATATTTTCGAAGATTTAAGTGCTTCAATTAGTGTGGCATTGTACTTAATTTCGTAATTATTACGAATGAAAGGCCTGATTGGTATGAAATCATATTTGTATAATTATATTTTTACCATCTGTCATTTGGTGTAGATTGGATTATTTTTGTAAGTAACTATATATATGGCAAATTTCAGATAGATATTCTCACGTACCTTGTTCTTCTACTGGTGTATGTTCTTCGTCCGATGAGTCGTATCTTTCTATCAGCGAGCTCTGCTTTGCGAGTGTCTACAAAATAATGACAATTAGGTAGTGCATCTCTAATTAAGTTTGAGAAACTTACTTTAACTGAGAATGTGGTTAAATAGAAGAAAGAACTACTGTTTTATTAGGATTTTTCCAAAAATCTATCCATTGATTGAACTTCGGGTCGATAATCAAGATACAATCTTACTCGAGCAACTCGGTTTGTAAAAACATCCCTACTATAGACATCGCAAAACAGAAAAAAAAAGATATAGTAATTTTAAACTTCTAGGCACACATAGACAGAATACATTTAAATGTAAAACACAGCTTACCTTATTAGAACGTCGTCGCGGCGGAGATACTTTGTTCCACAGAGATTCGAGTTCGTCAAAGTGTTGGGACTGAGCGATGGCGGCCTGCTCCGGCCCTAAGCTCACCTGGGAACGAACTTTACATTACAATGTGAATTATATTTACAAATGTTATAAAATGGAAGAGAGTTTGTGTAATTTACATGTTATATAGGATTTATAAATTAAACAAATTCCTAATTAGCTTATTATAGCTTTGGGCAAAAATATTATAAAAACATAACATTACCAATGATCCCAAATCTTTCTTCGCCTCTTGTATTTTTGTGATTTCTTCCATTGAAGCGGATACTGAGAATCTAAAAAAAAAAAAGACAATTAGATTAAGGTTCTAACAATATTAAAGCACCGTAGAATTTCACCAAATTCCTTAACATTTTTGTTTGTCATTTTTTTTTTCTAAGTAAATGAGAGTATCAATACAATATACAGCTAAACATTAATGAAATTATTGAAATTTTAAAACATTTTATTATTTATAGATTATCAATAGAAACACCTAGCTTTTAAGCCAATGTCGATGTGCTTCTAAGGAAATATGTTGTTTTTTCTTTCATTCTTTCTTTCTTGAGTTTTTGAATCATTTTAAAAGTTACCTTCGTTTCAGCCTCTCGTCAACTTGCGCCATCATGGCGGCCGACGTGAGATGTCCATATTTCTTCTGCCAAGTGTATGTGTCTAAAGATACTTCTTTCTTTAGCAGTCTTCTCATAGGCCTCTTTGGTGCCAATGGTCGCAGTTCTAAGAAAAGTAAAATAAATGTTGAACTATTAATTATAAATAAAATAAAATAATAATAAAAAATAAAATAAAAAAAACAATGAGATTATTAGGTAATTCAATTATACTAACGTTCATGTGATATAAACTTAGAATTCTGTACGGAAACACCTTACCTACCAAGGTAGAAATTTAAGCAAACGATATAAAATAAAACCGTCGGGAAGTATTTTTTATTTAACTAATGATATGGTT
This sequence comes from Xanthorhoe spadicearia, assembly GCA_947086425.1. Classification (NCBI taxonomy): domain Eukaryota; kingdom Metazoa; phylum Arthropoda; class Insecta; order Lepidoptera; family Geometridae; genus Xanthorhoe; species Xanthorhoe spadicearia. Next base: position 2,944,325 of record OX352200.1, read on the forward strand.
ATGATTGATGTGAAATGAATTGTGAAATGTCTTACCGTCAGTTTCCTTAGTAGGCGCAGTATAAGTCGGTATTTTCACGTATGTGGCCGGAGTGTTGTGCAAGCAGATTATGGGAAGGCATCCTATCAGAAAATAATATTTTAATGTTAGTTTAGCTAGGTTTACTTGAAAATAACATAAAATAATATAATAACTGCAAAAGTCTTTCTGTCACGCTTTCACGCCTAAACCACTGAAGCTGTTCTCATCTTTGTTTGGTACAATCAATGATAGACTTCGTTGTACCAAATACTTGTGAAAGAACATTGAGTAGGTACATTTTGTTCAGGTTCCACACTTGGGAGGTCGCACACAGTAGCTAGTGATAATTACCTCTGTCCATAAGATGCACCACTATGCGGGAGCAGTCGCTGGTGATCTGGAAGCCGAGTAAAGGCACGTGCAGAGAGAGTGACGTCAGAGCGAGCCCTCGCTTCGTCTCCCAGATTATAAGGGTCTTGTCTTCCGCACCTAGAGGAGAAATGGTTGACTGTAAAGCCGGTTTACGCACGATAATTTTACGTGATAATCATAAGAAAACATTGTGGCTTAGGCTAATCGTGCCTCTCTATCGCGTGTTCGGCGCTTTGGCTTGCACACAGGGCTCGGGTGGAACCCGTCAATTTTTCATGCGATGTCGAGGTTTATCTTTTTATTACTTAAAAAGTCTTGCCACTACACTGAGCTTTATTATCCAAATTAAGTAGTTTTATTTTTTTTAAACGTTTTTTTTTTCTTAATTATAAATAAGTAGAAGCTTCGATATACCTACATTTATTTTAAGACAGTGTAATATAAATCCTTGGCAAGAAAAATGCGTATATGTTATTTCCCACAAAACTCCGACTTACTATGCTTCTGTTTCTACATAGAATGGCATTGTAAACAACTAAAATGATAATTATAAAACTACACAGTAGCAGTACAATAATTACCAAAACACAATTTTAGTTACACTATGTTATGGAAGGAAACTGAACAGGCCACTTCTGTTTGGAGAACTATTTCTGCGAATAAGTTACAAAACTGACCTTTAAAGTGCACAAGACGAGAATACTCGATCATTTTAAACTAGATACAAACTGTGGAAATGTCGTGTCCTACATTTTCTTCAGCCTTATTTTTAAACCAGCCAAGAAAAGTTTGTCTTGGAAAGTTTACAAAAGCTAGGCCACGTTTTCATTTAAATGATTGAAAATTTCGATAACTTAAAAATAAACATTTAGATGCAACACCAATTTGAACATTTCAATATTTTTATAATAGCTGATTTTTGATAGTTTAGAAAATGATTAGGTATACGTGGGCATGTAAGTACGAAATAGGTCGTACATACTTTGGTGCGCTTCATGGGGCGCTACGAGAAATACCTCGTTTCTAACCATTAAACAATTTCCTAAAAATTTTTTTACATAATTCATAAATAAGTTCATGATCCTGTTTTGATTCTTTTATTGACTCACCAGAAACAGCAATGGTCCCATCTCCCGTGACCTTCACGCACGTGACTTTCCCCAAATGTCCGGACAGTAGATGTAGATCGGAGCCCGTGTTGATGTCCCACACGATCAGGTTGCAATCCCACGATCCAGAGACCACTTGGGTCTTGTTAGTTATTGATACCGCCACGCAGGTGACGATGTCTGAGTGACCAACGAGAACCTACAAGAGTTTAGGAATTATAACATTAATGGTAAAAGAATCAATTAATAAAAATCAACCATACAGACTGGAACGAAGTTCTGAGTCGAGCAAGTGTTTAGCTTGTCAGAAAGACAACTTGACCTGGGAACTTTTTTAATTTTAAAATAGCAATAAAGTTTTTTCAATAAGTATTGCAAAATGTGTACGCGCTGATTCAATCACCTGTCTCCTCCGGATAGCGTCCAAATTCTCACTGAGTTGTCTCCGTCGGACATCACCTAGTATTTTTAAACACTTAAATACTTACTTGTGACAACTTCCCTCCATCCAGCTTCCACACTTTAAGCGACATGTCCATGGATCCCGTGACGACATGTTGCGAGTCAGCCGTCAGTGCGAAGCAAGTGATGCGCTCCGCGTGAGACACTTGTCTCTTCTCCTCCCCGCTGTCTCCTCCGGCGAGCGTCCAGATTCTCACTGAGTTGTCTCCGTCAGACATCACCTAATTGTTTTATGAAGTTTCTGATAAGGTAATGCAATTTTTTGTATATGTAAATAATGTATGTACATAATGGCGGAAACTTAATTGGTTTTTGTGTAACTTAATTTCATTAGCTATAAGATCTACTGCACTGTTTGTTTCCCTAAGAAAATAAAATAAAAATAAATAAATAAAAAATAAATATGCATTAGTTTAGTTTCTGTAAATAAATTAAATATAAACGGTAAAACAATAAAAAAACATGTCATTAATGATACTTACCGCAAACTTCATATTGAGCGTGACCTCCAAGCTGTGCGTAGGCGCAGAGGTTAGAGAATGCAGCACAATCCCCGAGTCGACGAGCCACACGTGCGCGTTGCGCGACCGGTCGCCCGACATCGCGCGACGACCGTCAGACATCATCAGTAGGGACTGGATGGCGGCTTTGTGACCCTGATGAGAGATACCCATTGATCATGGTTTTCAATTCCTCATAATCGGGATCTTTATTGGAGCCCCTGCTGTTTCTTTACAAGTTAATTTTCTGACATCTTGAGTAAAAATGTATTTTCATATCAGTTTTGACTCTTTGAGTATATAATACTGAACAATATCTGACACAAAGACTTAGACAATTCGAGTATCATAAGCAAGCTCATATCTTACCTTATAAATCAAAGACGAGGAGTTATCCGCCAGCTGCCAAACAACCACTCTCTTGTCCTCCGAGCCGCTAAGCACGAGCAGGTTATTGGGCGAGAAGGTGACGCAGGTCACGTGGCCCATGTGGCCAGAGACCGTGGCTTGCAGCTTATGAGTGGACAGTTGCCACACTCTGACCAATCCTCTGGCACAGCCGCTGGCAGCCAGCTGGCCATCACGAGACACTTCCAGACAGCTGATTGGGATGAGTTCGTTTTGCTCCGCCTATATGAATGTAAAATGAAAACTACTTTTACATACAAAAAAATATGAAACAAGATCATGATTTTATGAAAAGCAACGGTATATACTCGTATCGCAGTTTCTTTACGGAATTTAATAGAATTTGAGAGATGACTCGACTGGGAAGTCAAAAGCACCTCTTTAGAACATACAATATATTACAACCGTATTTTATTAAACCGCGTAGGCGTGTTCATCTTAAATGTGAGCACTTTTAAACGTATCATCGACATGATTAAATGTAAATAAAACCTGTCAGGAAAATAGAGCTTAAAATAAGGCTTCGTGTTTAAATATAACAACTCTACTAAGAATCCATGCAATGATTTTACGGCTACAACCAAGCTTATTTCTGAGAAACTTCGTAGCTATTTCAACCGTTTAAATTCTTATCTATTTCTCAGAAGAGGTGGGTTAAGAGCTACGAGGTGAGGGATAAGTTACCTGTAAGATGCTTATGTTGGTTTTCGATTTGGTCTGGCGCCTCTTGAGCTGCTTAGTGGGTCGGAAATTCGTCAAGTGGTCCTCAGTGTGAAACGAATAGATTGTCACGCGGTTCCCTCCTGTAAATACCCTTTGTGATTGAAGTGGCTATCATTTAACGGGAAGGGAGGTATTCTTTAAACTTTTACTGAAGTTTCGGGTTCCTAAATTATGTTTTTTTTGCTTAAAATTATTTTAAGTTATGTAGGTATTTGATATATATACATACCAGTTTAACCGTATTAAAATATACCTATGGTTGATTCGTACCTGCGATGATACAAGCGTCCTTAACGCGGACTGCCTTCGACCAACTCAGCCACGAAGTCCTAATTGCCAGGGTCGAAACTACCATTAAGATCAATCATCTGAAAATACAGCTGAAAATACTCAGCACAGATAACAAAAACTCACCAGAAGCAAGTAAGAAGTGATCCTTATCAGCGATGGCGATAGCAGCCAGGTCGTGTGCAACCGCAATAGTCCTTAACAGCTGAGCGCTGTGCAGACTGTACAAGTAGATGCGCTGGTCGGAACATCCCACCGCGATGCGGGAAGAATCGTGCGCCACACAGAAGCATTTTACCTGGATAATGATTATTTGATGCAGTAAATTATCACACTAAAAGCGTGATTCAACTTAAAAAGATATCATATTGAAATATTTCAATAACCCGTTGAATATTGGATCGAGCGAAATGAAAAAATGAAGAGAAAAAACTCTCCATCTTCAGTATTACCTATATGTTTTATGATGCTGCTCAAATGCATTAGAAGGTTTTAGATTAGATTTAAAATGAAATTAGCTAAGAAACGCCATGACATGGCTCTCTTGAGGCATAAAGGTGTATTGGTTATTACAATTTTAAGTATTAACGTTTATAGTCAGCTCTTGAAGTCTTTATAGCGCGATATTGATTACAATGATAACTCTGACTAGTGCAATCTCCGCTCTATAAAACTAGAGATTATTCATGTTATACGTTGCTGTAGGTTAAAATTGTAATTGTGATATTATTTTAAATGTTCTTGGATTTTCGAATATGGATAGATATAGGTGTAGAGGTAGAGCAGAGAAAAGATGGGTGGGTTCGTTACCTAAAAAGTTTTTTTATTAATTTATTGAGCTGTAATTACCAAACTAAAGGAAATTTGCGGTCTTCAGATATAAGTTATAAGAAAAACACCTTTTCTACGGCACTTACTGGAAATCTTCTGTAATCTATTTCCACTTGTAACGAATAAATGGAGGCTTATCCAATTTACCGGTCCTCAATTACGTGAGAGTGGCTCGAGAAGCCAACGATAGTTCAGACTTAAGAAGCAGATAGACATGTTAGGTACTACAAAAGTAGAAACAACCGAAGCAAATAAATTAGGTTACTGAAGAATTAGATCGTGCTTTGTGGCGACTGAATCGACTTTACGAGGCTAGGAAAGTTAGAAACTTTTCAAGTTAGGTACTTTTAATTTAACATTGTCAGTAATGCCCTACTGCTGGGAAATGGTGTCATACGATTTAATATTATTATTTATTAATGTTTACCCGTACAGTTTTTTCAGATGAATACAAAGACTATGTTTTGTTGGCTTAAAATTACCGATTGTTTGATGTGAGTAGTCCTTTATAGTACACTACACACACTACGTATACTGAGTACCCTTTTAGAGTGCCCGTCTACCCATTTTAGAGTTGGTGATTGATGTATTTTTTCGCAAGAGCTTTCCGCTTTCCGTCGGCCATTTTTATTTGCTCAGTTAATTGGTTGTTGTTTGAAGTCACTTCTATTTGGTAAACCAATTTGGTAGAGAGAATTCTAGAGTTGGAATTCGCTTGTTGTGGTTATGAGAAAGATAAATAAAACAAAACTACGAGAAGAAATACACAATAAACTTAATGAAAATAATATTGTTGGTTTGTAAGAAATACGAGAACTTTACCCTTTGTTTAATTTATCAGGGAGAAATATAGAAAACTATTGAGAATTTTGCATTGAAATCTTCGGGAACAAAGATAGTCGAGTGAATCTCAACGAGCGATCCCGGGAAAATGAGAAGGTATTGTTCTGGTGCAAAGTTTCAAGACAAAGTAAGTGGGACATAGTGGGGCTTCGTTATAAAAACTTATTGTCGACGCGGCCTTTGTCCCGATATTAAAAGTTTTTCATTCCAACTGAGACAAGTTATTAGTTAGGATCCTGTTTTGTTTCTATATATTTCAAAGAAATGTAACACTACCTACCAACTAAGACATCTTGAAAGGATCTAAAAACTATCCAAAACAATATGTCTCTTTATGAATCGTTATCAAATTTTGTTATCTTTTAAAGACTAAAAATTAAAAAATAATGTTCCCTTTTCAGCATAACCCTGATCACCATTAATTTAAAACCGCGCTTTTGAAACGTCTGAAATGCAGATAAAGATTGCTAAATTAATATCGAGTGTCGTATATCCAGCTGCAACGTTAGCCCTTCGTTAGAACATCGTTAGTCCGATCCAGGTTTATATTCCACGATCTATCTTGTCCTGTTTCGTTAGATTACGATACATTGCTGTGATCTATCGAGGCGGTTTCAAGACTCTTGAGCGAATGACAACAGAGCGATAAACATTTGCGCATTTTTAAATTATTTTATGATGTGAAATTCCATTTCAGAGAAGTTGCCCGTATCGACAGTTGAGCGAAAATTAGATGACATTTTTCGTAGAGCTCAGCGTAGAGGGTGCTACGGTGCTTCCGTAGCCAACAAAAAACTTCAACGCGCACCTTCCCTATTTGCAATCAATTATTCGATTCTCCGGATACTTTATAATCGAAGTGTTTATACGTTTAGCAATTTTGTCACCCTAATGTCTATCGCATGTGTCCTTCGTGCAAATATTTTCGCACAAGTGTGACAGATCCTTAGGGGCAGATGTCTGTGAGTTTCAATTTGGATTAGATGTGAATACAATTTCAGACTTTTATAAATGGCTAGGGGCTAAAGACTGAATGTGTTTTTAGGAACGCATAAACGAGTATATACCTACTGAAGTTTTACTTCAAATATTTCGGATTATGTGCGTTTAAGAAAATTCTAATCCAAATAACAATAAACTGCTATGCTATACTTAATGTTAATGACAATATATAATAATGATGGCACAAAAACGTCTCAAGTGCATCGATTCAAAGAATCTTTTAATGTAAAAACCATTAAAACACTTATAAAGGCTTGCTCTGATAAAAATCAATCGTACGTAACCTACATTCTAAAAAAATAACTGAAATATTACAACACATTTTTAAAACCACTCTGCATTAGATTTGCGTGCACTGCAGACCATTCATTAAAACGAAAACAATTTGATATGTTAATTCATGTAAATTGCATACAAGGTTAGTGGACGTTACAACGTACCTTGCCTTTATGTCTCCTGAGGACATGCAAATGTGTGCCGGTAATAAACGTTCGGACATGCAGCTCGTTCTCTGTCTGCAGAGTCACGAGGAATACGTTGTCGTCTGTTATTTCCATCGCTTGTACCTGGAAGAAGACAATATTTTAGGCGCTCTTAATATACTCAGCGGCACAATTAACCGCCTTAATAATAATTGATTTTTCTAGTTTTCCAATTTGAAATTTACCCTACATTACAACACAGAATAATGGTTACAACCTGATGCATATGAAAAAATAAAGTTATGGGGGTAGTTTTGAATGTTTTTTGTACTTTAAAAAATTGTTATTTTATTTGAGGGTCCAGGTACTAGCCCCTGCAAAGTCCAGGCGTCGAATACTGCTCTCCCTGTTTTGATCGTATTTGTTCCGCCTACGAGATTGCGATTTTACTTAGTTCTATCAGGACTTTATTTAAACTCCGTCACACCAAAAAATCGACAGCCTGAAAGATATCAAGAGTACATACCGGTACACCAACAGTGACGGTGCTGAGCAAGGTGAAGTTGTCGACATTCCACGTGCAAACGGTGCCATCTTGCGAGCAAGTGACCATAATCTCGCCATCTTGAATCACTTTGACTCCCGTGACGGGACCGCGATGGTGGTCGATCTTGGTTATCTGTATGAAATTTTCAAAATTATTCTGGACATCCTACATTTATTTACTTACAAAAAGTTAGACTGTCGCTGAAATAGCGAAATTGCATAGGTTGCTTGTCATGTCTAAACCGCAAAACTGCCAGTTTTAAATTGAATATTGCTAAAACTTCTCGACTTCTCGTTATATTTTGAGTGACGTTAGGATTTGGGGAGTGGTAGACTGCATAATAATAATATTTAGTACTTAAATATAATAAATATATTGCAGACATATAGAGAAAAATCTATAACACCTACCTACAACAATTTGCCTACTCTACACCACTACAATTTTGACTTACCTATTTACATTATATTCGAATTGAATAACCAACTTCATATTTTCATACAAAAGCATTTGATACAGTAACAGAATGTAAGTACTTGAAATAATGTAAGATGGCACTTACTACGAAATGTAAATGCGTATTAATGACATGTTCCTTTAGTAAATACGGCGAGGGTTTGTCCAGAAACCAAGGGTTGACGTGTAAGGAGTCTCCTGATCCATAGTTTATGTACCATACCTATTGCACATAATATGAAATACATATATTAAAATAATCATAGTATGAAAAGTCTAATAAAAAGTATCAATAACTTAATTTAAATAATATCACGCAGTGGTAATTCTTGCTCATTCGTTGTCATAGGAAAAGTTCCGATTCTGTGGTTTTTTATTGGCGGCACCTATTTTTAATGCTAAAACGTTGTTTTGGAGAAAAACTACGTAGGAATTCCTGTCGGGGTAAGATGAAGAACCATCAACTAGACTTTTCAGTCTTGTGTCAAGTCATCGTCTGTCAAATCGCTGTATCATAAATTTAAACACCCGCATTATTTGATAGTATTTATTTTTACCCGCATTAGTGCAAGTCAGCGACGATGAGTATTATGAGGTATTTCTAACTCAAACTGATTATGTGTGTGACAAAGCCCGCCAGGCTTGCCGCTAGCACAGTGTGTGCATTATCATCTGAGAGCTTCCGTGCCTCGGAGGGCACGTTAAATTGTCGGTCCCGGCTTTTAAATTCACTAAGCCATGACGGAGGCCTTTAGGCGGCCTAAAAACTACGTCACCAGAGTTGGCCTTGGCTTTAAAAAGCTCAAAGATTTCAAGACTGATAGAAATCTTTGAGCCTATACTGTACCTCTTTATGTTAAACAAGGGTAACTTTTGAACAAGAAAGTTCAAACCAGCTCTCAACTGACTAAACATCTTCAAAAGTATTAGCATTCAGATTATCTTAGAGAACTTTCAGCTGATCTCATCTGTTCACTTAATCCTTTTATTATCAAACATAAAATCTAACTTTTTTATTAAGAAACATTTCAAATCAGGTTAGTTTTAAATTAGTTTTTACCCGTCTGCGAAAGGGTTTTTTTCAAGTGTACGTTTGTGTCTGTATAAAATTTGGTATGCTCTGAAGCATAAAATTGGAATAGAATTTAATTGAGTCAAAATATATTCTTGGACTTTTCATACCGCGTCATCGAATCCTGAGCTAAGCAACTTCATGATTGTGTTATGGTTACCGTATGAATATTTTAAGATCACACAAATATTTGTCCCGAGGCAGGTACAAAACATGCTATCAACATAGTTACATCTTAAGTGGGTTTTCGCCCCATGCATCACAGAGGTCGTCAAAATTGAATTAAATGAATTTCACATATTGTAATATAAAACAAGGGATTATAAATATTCTTTGTGTAAAAAAAAAATTACGCAGTCGTGTTAATATTGTTTTAAGAATAATGAATACTTGTAATGTATTTACCTTGTTTCTGAAAAGGTCATAATGAAATATGTTATGATAGGAGTTAATGGTTGAAATAATAATTTAATCTATTATGATGATGGTTGTTATTTCTACGTACTTTGATAAAGTAGAAAAACAATCTAATTAAAAAAACCAGTAGAACAAGGCAAAGATCTCGAAAAATATGTTTTACAGTGATTTAGGAGTATTTTTTGTAAGAACACAAACTATGGATATGCACATCTGACAGGTCGACTACGTAGAGAGTTTCTATAATAGTGTACCCGAACAAAGTAATGAGTTACCTAAAGTAGTAAAAACGAAATCGTGAACTGAGGATTCAACTAAATGTTGAAAGCAAATTCATGTTAGTTTCCCTTTAGTACAGTTAGAACCAAAAGTCGTAAAGTTTTAGTTTTGTAAAGTTGTTTATTAGGAATAATGTACTTTTGGCTTTATAATATTTTTGATATAAATTATACGTGTATACAAGAATAAATAAATTTTCTTTCAAAAAAATAACAATGGTTATTATTTTTATGTAACATTTAAATCGATGACGTTTAATTTTGCGTGAGTCACTCTTTTGATATGATTTCGTTTAGAATTGTAATGATGACTGTTCATAATGTGAATCAGATAAATGAATTAGTACGACCCACGACGACTAAAGATAATCCTATGGATAAAAATTATAGTCTTTATTTCTAAGGCTCGTATTGAGAGTCTGCACTCAGACTTGAGTCTTCGCTCAGTACCGACAGTTTTCTATGGAAATTGAGTGTTGAATCATCTCTAGTGACATGCTTAAGAATGGACTCTATACACGACCCTTAACAAAAAAGGAAAAAACGATACACGGAAGATTACAATTAGCACACATCTATCTATGTAGTATCTAAGTAGAAAATTGCAACGTTTCAAATCTAATCAAAAATGTAATCTATAATTTTGTTAGAACGAAAGAACTAAAAAATTTACTTATCCTTGGTCATCTAGATAACTTAGATAAAGGTATATTTCAAAGAACGATGTATGTAGGTACTTACCAAAGCGCCATCAACAAGCGACGTGACGATGACTGCCGAGTCTTCTCCGCCGCTGATCACAAGAGATCTGTTCACGATCGCCGCAACACATAGCACCGGGGCTATGTGCTCTCTGTTGAAAGATTAATAGATTTTAAAACTATAAAGTGAAAGTATAGATTCTCGATGACATTCAAAAAATGACGCGGTAAGAGATTGCACGTTAATTATCTTTTATTTTCTGAAATCCATAGGATTATTCAAAATAACCACGTCCTGTCGTGCAACGTTATGACATGGTTTTTTGGAGAATAGGGCGGCTGGGTGATGGCCGAGTGGGTTAGTGAATCGATTTGTGACCAGAAGGTCATGGGTTCGAATTTAGCCGTGCTTCAATGGATTTTTTGCTACGATAAACGTATAATTATGCGCTTTATCACGTGGTCTAGACGGTGAAGGAAAATATAGTTAGGAAAAAATATATTCTGACAACGTGGATGGGCTTAAAACTTGTCACGTATGGAAGCTTGGGCAAAGTATAGGTATGTACCAAATATGAATTATGGATTTGCCTCTATATACAACTTAAGCATTTTCAAGGATCTATAATGACTAAAAAGATCTTAAACAATTTGTCTACCGCACCTCGGAAATATAGTCGTAATTATAACAATTTATTTATTAAGATTGTAAGGCATAATCGGCAAAGAGCCATAAAGTAATAGATGATCTAATTTTCAGTAGGTTAGGTATACATCAGAATGATCAGATTTGTAAACCACATGGGATAAACAAGCGCACAACAGCGCGGAACCACATGCCGTTATATCAGCAATATACGGTTCATTTAACGATGAAATTGGTTGAAATAACCAAACTTTACTACTAGTAGCTGTTCAATTTATCAAATACTTGTAGTTCATTAAATTTTGATCATAATTATTTAATTAATTAAGCTCAAAATAATTAACGATAAGATATTGATAGTGTTAAACTTTAGTGCCTTTGAGTTTGTTTCACCATTAAAAGTTTAATAAATTACTTATCTAAATAACATAGGTAAGTACTTAAAACCTTACTCGGAAACGGAGTAACATACCACCTGAAAATAGTGAAACAGTTTCCTCTAAAGTTAACCTCAAAATAAAACCTGAAAATAAGCGAAGAGATACCACAGAACCAATTCACATTATGGTGCAAAGAAACCGCAAAACAGGTTGCCTTAACATAATCCGACCTTTCTCGAAGTATTTCAAACATAAACTCTCGCAAACCTCATACGAGACCTCACTCGAGTGCACGGCATAAGCTTGCTTTTGTAGGATTTAGATGCAATATTATATTCCCTCTGTGAGTTTGTGTTGGAACTGCTAAAGTACCTTAATAGATGGAGTACCTACTCTGTGCTTTGTACAGAGCGTATTACATTTATGTGAATAGTATTCAATGCGGCACGAGCTTTAAACGGTGAAAGAAAACTTCGTAAGGAAAGCTGCGGCTAGTGCGGCTTGTCAGCCTCACACGTATTGACCATTGTATTTCCTGTGGATATGGCCGGCTAAGCTAAGGTTTAAATGCTTGCTAGGCAAGCCTATTCAATCTCAACAATGTCTCAAACACTACAGTGTCTCGTTAAGTGTAGGCAAAGATTGCCTCCTGACGCTGTATAAATTATCTAGTAAAGATGTAAAGGTGTTATTCAATGCGAATAGGTACTTATAAGTTCAACCAGCGAAAACGATAAGCACTTGCTATAACATTCAATCAATTGAAATCCCGCGAATATCTACTAAAGGGAAGTAGATACCTACTGGTTTTCTTACAAGGTTTTCAGAAAAAAGGTTTTCATAGCTTTTAAAATTACTGAACCGAATAAATATAATGAATTTCCTTCAGATCAAAAGTCGTGTATCATTTTTCTAATCTGGATTACGCGGATTTCAAAATAATATCAATTTCAGATACTTAGTAGAAATCAATTTCAATGTAATATCTTCTCATAATTTCTTTCGGTTATTATGAATTAATCTTCTACATAATATACATTACTTATTATTTCAAATGATACATTTATCAAATAGTAATGCTATTTCACTTCATACATTTTTGTTTAGAAATTACAATGCTATTACAAAATAATTTGTGATAAAGCTTATTATCATAATGCGAATATTAATTAATATTCTATTAACAACCGCACTACAGCTGTTTATCAATAAATAACGATATTACATTTATTAGAACTACAGTATAGCAATGACTACAAACAAATACTTACAATATCTTCGTCTTGATAGCCAAGGTGTGTAGATCCCAGACAATGACAGCTGTGTCATCAGATCCTGTCAGAAGATATTGTGACTCTCGCGTGACGCACATACATAGTATCACACCGGAATGCCCTGGAGGAAAGAGATCAGTCTTAAAAAAATATTAGGAAAGAATTCGAAGAAAATTATAAGCAGACGGAATTTTAACCCTTACCTAGGTCAATCTTGTGTCACCTTTCATTTAAGAGTCAACAATCTGATAATTATGCCTTTGTATTGCCAATTAATTATCTTGTCTTTGATTAATCTTCACAATCAATGTCAGATAATTAGTCACTTCTCAACAATTGCTTTACAACACAATGATAGCATAGTTGTAACACAACAACAATATAAAAATTATATTATTATTGGTGGATGTTATTACTCTTTCACACCAAATCTTCTAAACGGATTTGACTACAACTTTAAATATATGTACATAGTTTATGAACAGGAATAACACAGAGACTTCTTTTGATCTGGACAAATATCACCCGAGGTGTAGCGGAAACTATATAGTCGTATTCATAAACGCTAAACTTCAGAATGTTATGAACAATATGAATTCAGAATAAAAGAGTAGGAATAAAAGTTAATTGCAAAACGAAAGATAAGAATTGCATGATAAAACCCGGAGCGGGCTAATAAAGCTAATTATATCTACGTGCCCAAACAAAGATAAACACGACTTCCCAGGGCGCTGTAAGTAATTCTGACTAAGTACACATAGTATGAATGTATGGCTATAAGGGCACATGTACTTGGAAGCTTGGTGGTATAAGAGACATTATTTTACATTTAAAAAGAAACTCAGTGGAATAAAATTCAAGCAGAATTTATCTTATTGAAGATTACTTTTCAAATGAAAACTTTTGTGTTTCGGTAATGAAAGAATTATTGAGAAAGGACTGGACTGAATGCTCTAGAAGCTAAGGTAAAACCCTGCAACATTTACTATACCAAATATTTTTATAAGAAAATACTAAAAAAACACAAAATTCGTTACAATAAATTGAACCATCCATAAATAGCCAAGTTGATCCAAGGCACCGCTAATCGGTTGCGTGTCCAATATGTTAGCAGCATTATCAAATTACGACCGACAAAACCCAAAAACTACTTCATCTATTCATAATGTAAATAAAGAACATGTTACGATGTGTTTATTGAATAAACCCTCGTGGTTTTGTTTGATCTAGTGAGAGTTAACCTTTTCGACGATGAAAACCAACAGAAACTTGCCATGTAATTAAACTCTATGTGTATTATGGAATGGTAAGCTTGGGACTTGAATTTCAACTTGTTTGGTTGGTCTGTTTAACTTCTTGATGTACATTAGTAAGGAACTTCTTTTAGCATTTGCTGCGAAATGTTTACGAAATACAGTAAAGTTCTAGTTTTTTGTTTAACTTATGTTGTGTAGCTGTATTTTATTTATGTACATAAAATAGAATATGCGCATTTTATTAAGTTTATTAAGTAATAAAAAACATTTAAAGGCACAGTCAACATATTATAGAGATAAGATATTCGATTTATTTGAAGTCAATTCCATTAAAAATTACATAAAACTGGTTCACTCATATAATGTTCTTTAAGTGGAAATTTTCATTGGCCTTGAGCTAACCTTTGCCCATGTAAATTGCACAGCATGTTACATGTTTTAGGTTTGTTACATAGATGTAAGTTTTCTTACAACTCAAAAAAAATCTGGCGTAGACGGTAGGATAATTAAATAACCTAAAAACGCGCCCTAAAGTACACTATAGTATAGGAAGCGTGTTTAAATTCTCTGCATATAACAGAATCTGTAGAAAAAAACACATTATTGACACATTCTAGAAAAAAACACATTACTGAATACTGACCTTTAAATGTGTGTACTTTAGAATTAGACATGACATGCCATAGTTGGGGGTCCCCGGTCTTCGGAGCCAGTACTAAATGTTGTCCTGACGGCGCCAGCTGCAAAAGCTTTACGCCCACGTTGTTTGTGCTGGATGGAGTGGCTACGGACACCACTCGCACCGTCGATGCTATTGGTGGTTGGAGCCTGTGTACCAATAGAAGCATTTAAAACGATTGTGTAGTAAATTATTATTAACGAAACTGTCCTTAGTTGCTGGGAAAATAAGATGTTTTACTTTCATGAATTATTTAAAACTAACGTGGCTCTAGGATCCTTAGATAAGGACAAGACGTTAGGTATATGTAATGTATTACAATAACACAAACAATAAATTGCTAAGCTTGGAACTGTAGACGCTGTGTGGAATGTCAAAGGGTATTTATTCAAGTATTTTTTTTTAATGTACTTCTAGTTACACCTCTTTGAAAGGCAAAATTGCCTAATGGATATGAAAAATATGATAGGATAATATACAGTCGTGATCTAATTTCATTAAAATTTTCATTTTTCTATTACCTAAGGAAACAGGAACAATAATAAAGGAATATAGCTACCATTAAAAGTTATGAAGCATCTAGGTACGATCTCGAAGCTTAGAGAATAACATTTTAATGATGCACGGGACATTAATAAGAAGCCTGATGCTTTCCAGGGACAGAATTTAATTTTAAGAAACAACTTTGTCAGTTTATATCCAGAAACTGTTGTAAACACAAGGTTGCTTTTTATACTTTCATCTAAGTTTGGTTAAAATATTTTGAACCTAT
Organism: Xanthorhoe spadicearia; assembly: GCA_947086425.1. Taxonomy (NCBI): domain Eukaryota; kingdom Metazoa; phylum Arthropoda; class Insecta; order Lepidoptera; family Geometridae; genus Xanthorhoe; species Xanthorhoe spadicearia. The sequence continues at coordinate 2,959,784 of OX352200.1, forward strand.
CGGTAGTAAGTTTTCACAATATTGTGTATGTAATGATTATAATTTTATTGCATAAAAAACAGCACATATTTACGTCGCTAGGTGTCGCCGCAAAAATACAGCAAAAAATAGCCCGACGAAAAATAGGAGTGATTTCAATGTTCGAGATGAGGTACCAGTGATTATTCTTAGGTTATAAAATAATACAGTGAAAACATTTTGTACGAAATCCTCATTAAAAAGTTCAACAAGTAGCCCTAGGGTAAAAGTAGCCTTCATCATTAATCGTTTGAATCCGAAATGAGGTGTAAGGAGCCTAAAAATGTTTAATCCGGGATCTCATTAGTGATAATACGCCTAAGCTCTACAGACGTCCGAGAAATTACGACTACGCGGAAAGCTTAATGGAATAGATAAACAGCACGATTAGCCAGTATATCAACGAACAGAGTGAAGTTTGTGTCAGCTATTTGATAAATTAAAAGTTTTAAACAAACTTTGTTTCAAACACGGTGAACGTAAATTACGGTACGTACGAGTGCGAACCTTATAGCCCGAAAGTTTGTATGTGTAGATGGAAGTTTCAGCCAAATCCGTTCAATAGTACAAGTATTTGCGCGAAAGAGTGTTTGTAATTATTTTATGATATTTTACATAGGCTACCTTATAACTAAGTAAGTATCATGCCGCAGACGGATACTTACTACGCTGTCTTTATTATTAAAGGCAAGATCCACTTCATTTTTAATAAAGCAAACTTTTACAGCTTACTGAAAGTATCTACTTATACCTAAATAATATTTCTAAAGGATTTTATCATTCCCATTTATCCCTTTTGTTTATGTTGATTCTAGGTATTTTGGAGACATATTTTTCGAAAAGTAATATTCCCCAAACACAGTATAGCACGAGACGAATCTCATTTCGTAATGCCAAGTAAATATTTTCTTATCCGCCAAGTCAATAAAGTGTGACTTACGAAAAATAAAGAAAAACCTAAAGTCAATTCGAAACAATGTAATAACGTTTTATCCGTGGCTTGTTACGTATAACATAAAACAGGTGTGTTGGGTAGCAATTCACACAATTGCCCCACCTGCTCGCTGGAAAAGTATAAGTTTTGGAGGCGAAACTTTGAAATGGCAAGAACGCAATGTACTCGCGTACATCAAACAAGGGCAGTAAAGCAAAGTTATCAATCTAAAATGGAAATAAAGTAATTTTCGTAACCAATGAGAAGTATTGGATGCGCAAATGGTGGTAAGACTTTTTTCTCGTACTTATAACTTTAACAACTCAGTGTATTTTAAAGTTTCTCATAACATCCTATGTTATTGTAATAATTATTTATTTTTCTGAGAGGTGACCTCACTATTACTATTACTAAATTTTGATGTTATTTTTGTTTAATTGTATCTTAAATTAAATAACAACCAATATTTTTAATAGTGCTTTTCAAAACTTAAATTCCTGCCAACTGTTATATCAATTGATTTAAGAACTATTTGATTACAGCGATGCAAAATCACACAATTTCTCTAGTTGATTATGTAATCGTTGATTGCAAGAATTCTAGCGCACCATTTCTTTTTATTTCTTGTTTCATTTAAGTTGAAAACTCAATTCTGCGTCCAGTTGCCTTACCCCTAGTTCGAAGGGCATTTCAGTAATTGAATACAGTACGAGTACAATACAATTAGCAGTAACTATTGATGGTCCGACCCTACGTGCTCCGGATTAATTGGTCGTGATCGAAACAACGCTAATTATAAGAGTACAACAGCAAACACGTACAATGTTGACAAAAGTAGCTTTAATTTATCTTTTGGGTTAAAGTAGATCATGATTTATTTTCATTGCTGTTACGATATTTCTATGCCCGTTAGTGCACTACATGGAGTGTTTATTTCTGTAATAATAATGGTTTTAAAATGTTTTTATAATTAGAGCGTTCGATAGCTATTTTGTTTCATGTTAAAAAAATTTGAGACTACAATCTTGATTATACTTATTAAATTTTTGCAATTAGGTACAGTATTATGTGTGTATTTATAATACTACTTCCTAAAACTAACAAACTTCAATAAGATCAGACTTCAAATAGCTTTTGGGGTGTAATGCCCAAAATTTGCTTGCAAAGTAAATCATGCTATCAAAGTTCACTGCGTTAAGTTAAATCTCACCAGAGCTGGCCACTTGCTTATACGAAGGAAGGAAGGAAGGACTGCGATAAGTTAATAAGTCAACATAATAAAACGTTAAAAAGTTAAAAAGTCACCATTAATCTTTCATTATGAATCCTGTATTTAGAAAGCTGACTTACCATCCATTAAGTGGTACAAGTATTGGCTTGTCGTATCCATCGCACCACGCCATCGCCGCGGTCACCAAATTCGCAAGGACACCTCGGCGGGCCACCGCTGGACGAAGCCATGCTATTATCTATACAAAACACCGAAATCACGTTAAAATAGTGTAGATTTAACTAGTTTGATGACCAACATTTGGATGTCAATAAAAACATCTAGCCAATTAAGTAATCTTATTGACTAGTTTTTTAAATAGTTTAACGACCTGTTTATATTTTTATGAGTCTAGAAGATAATAAAAATCATCAAGAAAAATAAATTTGTATCAGTAAAGGTAGGTATATTTTATCTGTGGTAAAGAGCCCCCTGCAGGTATAGTAACATGTTCAACAATTGCAAACAAAACGTAACTAATTTCCAGTAGAATTTTAGAATACTAGCCCAATATCAATAGATGTTACACCGAATACCGTAGGCAACAAAATACAAACAAAATAATCGAATAACGAAACTTTAAACCCTAAAATCCAACGAAAGCCCGGCTCAATTCCACCGCGTTATACAGATTCCCAAACTTCGGGTGCACCACAGAATAAGCTGATAGGAGCAAGTTTATCGTAACTCGTTAAAGGGTTTATGTCCTGCTGACAACGGCTCAAATTGATGGACGTTGAACAAGGAAAGTCTAATAAAAGTGGTTTCATCGATATTGTGCCCCAATTCCGAATACGGGACAAACCCGTAAGCCTTTTTATCCTACCGCAGAATTATTGGGTTGGAAATGAAGTCAACATTTCCCTTGTATAGTAAGGGTGTAGTAACATTAGCATATTCTCAAGGGTACAATAATATTTTCGCACCTTTGTTGAGTATTGACTTGTTTTTCGTAGTAAGTTTCTGCAAATCACAGTGTTTTTACGACAATCGATTTGTAATGATCTGTTTGTTTGATGGTTTCCTATTTATCATTGTTGATGTACCTAGTTTTTTTTTATATTAAAGCAGACAATCACGCCTCTTTCCCATAGCCATATAACAGATACCACAGACTTTTAGTTGAATAGATCTACATATAATTTCCTATCTTAATTACTATCATAATATTCCACATAGCACAAAGGACAAACAAACGAAAGCATAAATTAAATTATGATCTCAGATAAATTAAATGAAAATCATTACACTGACCTGTGCACCTAACTGCATAGGATCCCTGGTGAGGATATCGCTGGCCTTCTTCACGGCGCCGTACACTAACTCCACGTCACGGTCTAAAATATAGCAGCGCACGTGCTCCAGAATACAGCGGAGGTACGATATTGTCACTGTTTGCACCTGATAACAATAAGATTACGTTTTTATACGTTTTTACGTCTAATAGAACAATTATCAATTATTTAGGACCCACTTTAAAAATAAGTCAACTAGCCTATTATTATCTCTTAATTTTCGAAATGTAGTAATAGCAAAATTTTCCTAACTTTACGTAGAAATGGAGTTTTATTATTCCGATCCTATGAATACTGATAAGCGTTTCTTCACACAAGATAATCCAAGAGCATAAGGCAAAAGTTTTGTGCAAACACGGATTTGAATAGGTATTGAAAAGTTAGGGATCTTTGCTGAAAAGCAATGAATGGAATCCTCGTGGATTATCTCTCAGTAAATAATTATTTTGACGCTGTAAAGTTTCAGGCCTCTATGACTAAAGCATGTTCTAATATACAGTTATTTCAACAGAATATGTTAAGCCACGACCGAGGCCTTTTGACGGCCTAAACAATGGTGTTTAGGCCGTCAAAATGCCTTGGTTAGCTATAAACCATCGAAATATGAAAATGATTACATCTGTACCAAGGTGCGGCAGATAACGGAAATTATATTTTCAGAACACATTTTAAAAATATATGTTCAGATTTTTTAGATCCTTTGAAAATGTCTTAGGTGGTAGTCAGAGGTAGGTATCATCATCATCATCATCTCAGCCCATTTCCACCCACTGTTGGGTATAGGCCTCCTCTCTATTACGCCACTCATTCCGATCCCTCGCGAGTCTCATCCACTGATGACCGACCACGCTTACGATGTCGTTTGACCATCGGGCGGGTGGTCTGCCTCTTGGTCGTTGCGCGTCCCGGGGCCACCATTCGGTAATTGCTTTCGTCCATCTTCCATCGTCCCTTAGGTAGGTATACTTACCAAATTATAATCATTGGTAGTTCATAAAATTGTTTCAGCCATTTATTTATTTATTTGTTCAATCAGACTTTATGATCTCAAAGCAATTAAGCGATGTTATTCAAGAAAATAAGTCTAAAATTCCACAAGTGTGCCATTAAATCCTTTAGAGTTTATTATTACATCGTTCATACGTTTCCAGCAGATTGCTGTAACGTGATGATATGAGAAATAATACGTTTAAAGCTCACTGTTGAAACACACCAGATAAATAAACTTAAATTTCCCGTCGAAAACCATATATTTCAACTTATATTTGCGGCAGCATATGGCTAAATATTACGTCATCGAGGCATTTTTCAACAACATGAATGTTAAGAATATTGGTTAGAGAAACCTGGCGTTAGAGACCAAAATCTATAATTACGCTGTCAAACTGTATAAATGACTCATTGTTTGAGCTAGTGGTCAACATTCATTAAGTTTTCAGGTCACCTGAAGTCCATCAAGGCTGGACGAATTTATAGCCGGAATTGACCATAATAATAATTGTGCTTTCCGAATCACGAAAAAGAAAACGTTTAGTCATTTTGATATAAATAAATAAAAAATATTGTATAATTCATATAACGCCTAGTCCCATACTAAGCATATTAATGCCTGTCTTATGATAACCGAGTGACTGATATATTGCTTAAATACATTTATGTTTGTAAGAACATAAGTTTAAAAAAAAGAAAAACACCCAGATCCGGAACAAACAGGTACCTAAATGCAAAATTTAATTATAAGCATTTGTCCTATGGCGGAGATCGAACCGAACCCGCAACCTTCTGCGTTTTATGCAGTTTTCCACCCACTCTGGTTACCTCAGGACTAGGTGACACTAAGGGGATTTTGATATGGAATAGAACAAGTAATAAAAATGCCTCGTTGAACACATTTGTTTCTGGGTAACATTGTAGATAGACTGTGTTATTTCCAGATTATATAAACAGCTAAAACCGCTATCCATTGTTTCAAAAACCACACGGTTACGAATTTGAATAGAGAGATGCTACATAAATAAATCCTTACTCAAAACAGACTTTGTTTTGATTCCATTGTAAATTTCATTTTTGATAACGCAGAATCACCGTGTGGTTCAAAACGATAATTTATGTTTAGCTTTTGTAATCCAGTTAATTTGAATTCATTAATTATAAGTCTATTTAATATCATATATAGTTTTAAAGGAACTCAATTTTGCTTTGATATAATGTACTAGATGGCGCCACAGGTCAAATTAGAACGCGCTATCGTTGCGTTTTGTACAATGGACCGGTTTGGGTCTAATCTAACTTAGTTTACAGATTACATAAGTCAGGTATTTTACCTCTAAATTTCGAACATTGAAATTATGTTTTTTAGAGCGCTCGCTTTGGCAGTCCAGTCAAAGCAATGCGTATTTAACTAACACTCTCTATGTATGTACTAGTATGTAGTATGTATATGTATTATTCTCTGTACATTCACGAGCATGCATCAAAATCCCCGTACGTTTACATTACGTTAAGCTTTACAATGCATTGCATTTCCCTTATACATGGCCTGACCATCTATAATCTTCATAACAAAGGGTTCACAAATTGGAATATTCAATCTGGGATCAGAAATTAATTCCGATTTTGAATGTTGTGAATAATATGGGTTAAAGCAAGCCTGATATCGAAATATCTCAAATTAATGCCCAAATAAAACTTGAATATTTACTCCCTTCTGAGGTTTTGAGGAAGTTATCAGTCAGTACAAACTCTATGAGATAACACATTGTGGAAACAAAAAGCAGCTGTTCACTTTAGATGCGAATACAAAGTTTTCAAATGATGCTTGTTTTTTTATTGGGATTCATAAGCATTTTTTAATTAATTTGTGTATTTTAGTAATTGAAATATATACTAGTACAATATTCAGATCTTTTATCAGGAACCGCAGACTCATAAGTTACCAATACAAAGCAAACCGACCGATGCCCATAAATCTATAACGCAAACAGGAATACCCCACGCCCCGTTGTTTTGCGCACTAATAGCAAAACTTCGGTATTTTAGTCGGAACTAATGCTCTTAAGTTCATATGTATGAGGTTTTAGTATGTAGCTTTATGTAGCTCTTAACGGAACTTCGGACAGGCTAGCTGATACTGTACATTTTTGTGATTCCTAACTCTTTTCACTGACGACTTTTGGAATTGTGTCTTTGGGGTCACATGATGCTAAACGTTTTTAAGCGTATTACTTACAGCAGCCAGCAAGAAGTCAAAGTTGCAGACAGTGAGATCCTTCAGTTTGGCGAAGTCTCCAGCCAACAGGAGATGGAGCCAGGATTCCTCCACGTGTCGTTGTGTGAAGGCGGCAGCTGTTCTACTGGCCGAATGGAACGGAGTCGAGTCTAGGAGGGCGTCGTCGTCGTCCACTGCACCTATGGGAAGATTGATGTTATAAAACTGTGGTTTAATGTGCAAATTTGACAGTACAGTTTAAAACTGTGTTAAAACTGTACTGTCAGATTTGACAGTACCTAAATTTTTTCGCGATTATCTGACGGTTTATTATAGACATACTTGGTTTCGCGACAAGGTAACCAATTAGACCAGCTGGAAGATAAGTTCAATCAATACTGCCCAATTTCTGCCTTGTTATTTAACGTCAAGCAATCGGTCGCTAAATCCCAATGTGTGTCCCTCAAAGCGGCTTCCACTATACATAGCGCCGTCTCGCCCTCGCACCAGCGCCGGCCACTGAGTTTTTGTTAAAACTTCTACACAAGAAGTTTGAACTTACCAAGTTCTTGAGCATCTGAGTTATCCGTATCCTCTCCGTCGTTCAAGAAAGACGCAAAGTGTAGTGCTGCTAAATCCGAATGTGTGTCCCTTAGGGCGGCTTGTACTCGCACATAGCGCCGTCTCGCTCTAGCACCAGCGCCCGCCACTCGCCACACCCAGGTACTTCGACCGGACACTACTACGACCGCTATGAGTGGTTCTGAGTGACAAAGAAAAGTATTTTAGAAATATAGAAATAAAGTTAATCATTTTTTTATTTTATTAATTTATTGCCTTATTCTCCAAATAACCATGTCTTTACTTGGCACGACTTGGCGTTGTTTTTTTGAATAATGCGATGGATTTCAGAAAACAAAAGCTAAATTACGTGCAATCTCTTACCTCGTCATGTTTTGAAAGTCGTCGAGAATCGACATCCAGAACATAAAACATTATATTTATGTAGGTATTCATTTCAATATTTATGTAATATTTAATACCTAGTTTTGAAAAATGCATAATGTTTGTATTGTGATGGCTTTCGATATACATCAGAAAAGCCCCTAGAAAAACTTAGCTTTTATTTACATCAAGTGAGTCTCTTTCATAAATCTTGGTAATGACATCAAATAATATTAAAACTTGATTCCCGATTTTCAATTTTAATGTGTCTTAGTTAAATCTGTTTATTTTTTCTCGCTGCATTACCCTGCTGATTATTTTCTTTATTAAAATACTAATAAGATTTATTGATAATTCGTTCTTAAAAGTATACTATCGTAAGGAGACTTCAGTTTCTCTTGTTAAAGAACTTTATTTTATTCCTTCTAGTTTAAGAGACAAAGAAAGAACATTCCTAATTATTTAACTTGCAAGTTTCCTTTCCGCTGTTTCTAATTAAAGACAACAGCAATAAGAAAGGTCCAAAACTTTACTAACACGTTAACTTTCTTTTAATTCTCTTTCTGACCACTTAAAGAACTTTTGAATTAAGAATGTACCTATAATACCTGTAAAACATTTAGAAATACGCAAATTTCTGCCGAATTCCTGCTATTTGTCACGTTAGTATGATAAAATACCAACATTCTCGCAATGAAAATAGTCGTATTATCTTCAAGCATACATTTATCAATCTCGCTAATTATCTCAACAAAGAACCTAACAAGTAGATAAATAACAGGTAGATCAATTAGTAAAGGTACCTAACATTGGCATCGGTAAAGAAAATAACAAAGTAAAATTTCAGTGAACTTCAGCATAATATTTATGACTTATTCTGGGTTTTCATTTTCAATTTATTATTAAACGTAGAGCTTTCGCCATTGTAAAATTATATACACACAATAGAAAAACATAATGTTTAAAATTCAAGTAAGTACCTCCTACAGTTTACAGAACTACGTACCTATTAATTATGTACACATTCATAGAATATTGTAGCCGGCCCCTACTGATTTACCTACTATAAGTTTTCAACGATACACACCCTGCAGAAAGTAAACTTGGTATACCTATCTTCGTACAAAATAAGTTATTCTCGTAGTTTCAAGTTGAAACAAGTTTAGTATCACTTACTCATCATGTATTTGGCGACACACAACGTTGAGAAGTTGAAGTTGGCTTCCTTCAAAGTTATCACCGCGTCGCTGTTGCTCGTAGGCATCAGAAGTTCCAATAGCTCCAGTTCAGTAAGACCGAACTCTGAGCAAGTTATGTAACCTACAAGAATAGTACGAAACAATAATGGAATGCTTGTAATATTTCTATAGACCGGTAAAAATGTGGTCCACCTCCCTTACGGTTGACCACTTTCCTGGCCGACTGTACTTACATTTTAAATGATTTATGCTCGCTGCATCATTTTTCATGCTCAGATAAACATAAAAAATCATTGAAATGGTGATTAAACGTGTTTTTTAATAGAAATAAAAAGCCAGAAACAAAAAAGAATATCGGATGGATTTAAAACCTATGAAGCAATATTAATATGTATCGATAAAAAAATCAAAATACTTTTCAGCAACAAAAAGTACAACATTCATGTGTACATATCAGTTTCTTATAATAGCTCTGTTATTTGTTGGGTACAACAAAAAATGTACAACTACTAATTGGTTTTTCTATTACAACTTACTAACTTGTGCTTTGTGTTAGAGTTTCAGGTTATTACTCTGGGAATGGTATCTTACTTTCACGAAAATTATTGTCGTAATTGATGTTAACAGGGCTAATTGTGCTAAACGTTTTGATTAAATTGAGATTTATTACGAAATATTCGATTTTGATATTTTCACTTCTTTGAAACGTACATAGGTACATATTTTAGACTTGCGTTGGTCTGTTTGTGTACTACGTCTCAATCACGAGACAGATTTAGAGTGCTTATAGTTAGTTCAAACTTCTGACCTGGAATAGCATTAGGTACGTAAGCAAAGCAGTGCGTGGAAACTTTATACTCAGATTAAATATTCCATATTTACTAAAATTTGTCAGGTAAAACACTTACTTGCTAATTTACTGAAGGCTTTCGTTCCAAACACCATTTCCAGCTTATCGAAGGCACTATCTATAGAATCACCATGACTCTTATTCTCTTCACTGTTTTCAATAGCATCTAAGATGTAGTAGCTGTTCTGTGTTTTGAACTTCTCTTTCTGTGATGGAGTGAGTTGTAGCTGTTCTAAGGCAACGGCTGAGGTGCAGATCAGAAATACATTTCGAGGTAAAGACATCGGTAACCATGAGAGACCCGTTACTATATCGCACTCTAAAGGGTTCACTCTATGAACGTTGTCAATGAATATCAGAAGGACTTCGTTCACCATTTCCTCGCATCTCTTCAGCAGACTTTGGAACCAGTTGTTTATGTACAAGGGGTCGAAACTGGCGTCTTTTGGCAAGTACCCTTCTGGAATGTTCAGTATTATCGATATCTGTTGGCACATCACTCTCAAAAGCTCCAGGTTATATGCTGATCTTGGCGTCGCTGCCGAGAACCTAATAACCCTCAAAACTGGCTTCGGGAAAATCTTTTCGCAATTGAAGTATAAGTGCGTCAATAAGGTGGTCTTGCCCGAAGCATCCGGTCCGTATATTAGCACTGGAGGATGCCGCGAACGGTTTTGGTAATTTTCTCTAGTGCTATTTAAAATAAGTTCGGCGGCAGCTTCGATTTGCTTAACATTTAGCTTATACATATGATTATGTTCTATACATATCCTAAGATGAGTGATGTGTTCCAGAAATACTTCCTGAAAACGATACAAAAATAAACGAAGTCTGTGTATATTTTAGATTTGAAGCCAATAAATCATATCGGTTTTATTATTTTACCTGTACAGTCTTTTTCCTTCCTTTGCCCTGGTCAGGTTCGGTGCTAAGGCTATCGTCCACTAAAGCGCTCACTACAGCCTGGACCTTCTCTCTAAACGGAGCTAACTGCTCCTCATCAGAAGCTCCATCAGTCCTTGATGATTCCGCAGATGACGCTCTACGAACATAACATACTTTTTCTTTCTTTCTTGTTAACATAAATTAAGTAACTTCATCAGGTCATTGGTGATATTCGAAAAATGCCAACTGTACAACAGAATACTGAATTAATAATCATAAATCAAAAAAAACTTTTGCAAAAGTTTGCTGCAACATATTGCGTGCTATATTGCCAATATATCATGCAAAAAGACATTTGTTTTATCTTTTTCCATCATTGGAAACATAAAATACATACAATTTATTGGGGAAAGTTCAATTGGATCTCTGTCAAAGGCACGCAACATAAAGTATAAAGTCCACTAGATTATAGGTAAACACCAATAAGGCAGAAATTGGCAAAGCTCGTAGTCGTATTTTGATGTGAAAATAAATAGCGTTTTACTCAACGCTGCTTATTTTTCCGTTTTGTTTTCATATAATTCAGGTAAACTTATTGTTTAGGAAGGCTTTGATTATGCTATTGTTGTAATATTGTTTGGATTAAGATAATTACGCGGAATAATCGTAGGTAGCCAGAGCTGTTAATGTTGGGAAAATTCTATTAATGCAAGTTTTGTGTCCGTTTAGAAAATCTGTAACTTAGGAACAAAACAACATTAAGTGTGAGTTTAAAACGCCCATGATAACTAAGAAAAAAAATTGTTTTATTTTGTGCTGTTTTCTATTTAAAAATATAATGATAAATACTTAAATACCAATCTTATCTTGCCACAACCATTTTATGATTGTAATATCGGAGGTTTAACAAGCAATTTAAAATTAGATAATTATAATAATAATAATAATAATAATAATAATAAGTTTATTTCTTCACAAACGTTACATGTCATTACATCTTAAGTCTAAGGATTTAGGCAGAAGTACAATACAGGATAGAGTTTGATAATTAATCAATTAACAAAGGATTAATCTAGTTTCAAGAATAACAGACTACCGTCGAGCGTTTCAATTAATTCCAACTGATTTGTGCTAAACCGCACTAACCTCCACTGACCCGTATTTGGTGTATTGGAATAATTTTAATTATAGTCAGCCGGCAGTCAAGCTATTATTCACAATCCGTCATTCAATTTAATTAGATGCTATCTGATTTGATTGTTTAGTGAACGAAATGTCTGGAAATTGGAAAATCAATAGCTTTTCATGGATATTATCTACTTGTAGAAGTAGCTATGGTACACATGCTTTCTGAATATTATCTAGAACACGTAATGGTGATGATGTCTCCTGAAATTCAATGATAAGCTGAAACCCCTCACATCTAACAATGTTATTGATTCACATTCGAAGGGCCGACCGCCGTTCAGTTTCTAAATTCAGTGATGCCATTTGAAAACTGCAAATTCCCTAAACCACATCGGCAAGCTACGCTCATATGCCGTAAAAGTCTTTTTTCCTAAGGGTTTCCTCTTTTCGGGTTTTATCACGAAATCGTGGCATTATCGTCAGCACTGTGCACGATTTAGACCCCTTTTTTCTGTTTCCGTCTCATGACACTGTATTATTCACAATAATAACGGAACACCTAAAATTTTCGCTAAAAAAATTGACATAACGTAACGTTTCCATCTTTATTCTGTGGTGACGTGTCGTATTGTATATTGTTGTTGTAAAAACATTTAAAATTCTGTTTTTAATATGAAAATGCATACTTATTCTAATCTTCAACTATACTCACTCAAGCCGTATGATATGATTACTGGGCAACGCGTCTTCCAATTTCTTCCTGAGTTCCAGTAACCTAGTTTGCGACAACACAGCCAGCTTCGATTCGTCTGGTTCAGGCTCTGGAACGTCTTTTACGACAGCTATCATTCCCTTAGGGTGGTTACCGTTTGTGAGAAGCTCTGTAACAAAATTGTAATTTTAACTGACTGTCATTCAATATTTGTGTGACTTATTCGTTGAAAATATTTATGATCATCCATAGTTAGCAAATACCTTGCAATTATTTTTATACTTCATGTATTGCAATGTTAAAATTGTTAACATTAAAATTCAATATTCTATGTCGTATTTTGTGTTTGAGAGTAGTCGAGCCCAAACCACATCCACACATTAGCGCATACCATGTCTGACCCACCCTATAGAAACTAAATAGAATAATAGTTTTCGGAAGTCCTGTTAAGCTTCTGTGCTTTGTAAATTATATTAAATTGCCAGTCTCGGCTTTTAAGTCATTTTAAGCCATAACGAGGCCTCCAGGTGGCCTAATAACATCGTTACCTCACCAGAGTTACCCACAAATAATATTGAAAACTATAAACTGACACGTAAGTACTACAAAATTTACCCACAGCTCAAAATTGGTCGCTCTCATACTAACGCTTCCTTTACTTAACTACAAGAAATTAGATTCGTAATTACTGATAAAGATATTTTCCGCTGAGTTGAAATGACGGAAGCCCGAAGCTCACGATAAAAGCTTTTGAACTGTATCAACCATCTTATCTGATGGGCAAGCGAGCAGCATTATTTTGAAAATGAGAGCCTTTGCTCTCTTGTTTTTACTGGTTTTCTCTATACAACCCAGTTCGGTTCGTTCGTATGATAAAGTAGCCAACTCTGGTGACGGAGTTTTTAGGCCGCCTAAAGGCCTCCGTCATGACTAAACGACTTTAAAAGCCAGGACCGAAAATTTAACGTGCCCTACGAAGCACGGAAGCACTCAGTTGGTAATGCCACTTGCGGTCACCCATCCAAGTAGTGACAGCTCAAAACGTTGCTTAACTTCGACGATCTATCAAGAACGCAAGCTTCGCCACAAGCGCTTCAGCAACTGTCAATAACCCATAGTAGAAAGGAAATCAAAATGTCGTACGGTGTAAAGTAAAATTTAATGGTAGACAATGGGTTGCACGTGGCTATAGCTCGCACAGGGTCGAAACGAATGGCAGACTCAAAGGAAGCCCAGCAATGAATACCAAATGGCTGATTAAGATGAATTAAAGTCTTTCAGATCCAAAGTAGCCGTTTGCGCGAACAATTTGATGAGCTTAAATATGTTGAAAAAGGTGTGTCCGAATCGTGTAGTTTATGTGCTTACTATATAGAATTACATAGCTATTTCTTTGAATTTTCAACTAATTGTATCCGGATGACATCACCACTATATTTTGATGCCTGTGGAGGACCAACCTTTTCTAATATTTTCCCATGTGTGTTTTTCATATCATAATCCAATAGACCAAATATGAAAGTGACGAATGAGGGTAGCTTAGACAGTGACGTATACAAATGAAGGTAGCACGGATACAAGAGCCGCGCCCCCTTTTAACATAATTCCATCGCATACACTATTATAGTGTTAGGCATTATGCAAATAATATTATCGACCTCATTGTAATTGGAGCAGGATTATTTACAATACAATTAGAATCAGTTGAGCACTCAAAAGATCGTCGTGTCTTAGGGTAGCTCAAGCCACTGCCAGTTTGTAGATACTGTTGCTGAATGGCAATGCAGATCTGTGGAACTCACGGCCCTAATAATGTTTATAGTGGAATACTTTGGAAAACAGTGGATGTTCATGGTTGAGATGATGATTATGATTTTGGGAAAACGCTCTTAAAAGCTGTGGCAGGATTTTTCCTAGCAAAAGTACATTATATCTTAAATGTAGATCAACGATGGTTAAATGCAAATATGTTCACGCCCTGAGATTTTCTTCTGATAAGAACAAACGAACAAACGTTTTCCATTTGTTATGTCCCTTACAATCGAACATTGTAAAACCATAGAACAAAATTTGAAATAAAGAAAATTCTGTAAAATGTTTAATCAACGTAATCTTTTCCCAGAAATAAAGCGCTTCAACTACTAGCATATTGCAGAAACTAGGAAAAATGTAATAAAAAACTGTTAGCTACATTTTTTGGCTTTGACTCAATTTTGTGTTGAATTTGATTTTAGTTTCCAGGAAAGTTCATTTTCCAGGATCGTGCTCCGGGTACAGTTTGCGGTCTGTGGTTTGCGGAAGCTTAGCGTTGTGGGCTCTTTGGTATATGGTTGGTATATGCCAAGGTAAATTAGAGGAGATGCCTACATTTTCCACCTTGCTCGCACGAACAAAGGGGAGATAATTTTATCCTGCGTTTGACAGTGAAGGGGCGGTGTAATCTCGGCAAAATTATTAAAACTGACAATCAAATTTAGTGGAGGGAGTAACGTGTTAACGTGCGAATTTCATTAACGCTACTTTATCATTTTCACACTTTATTTGATATCTGGGGCTACAAAATGTCACGTAGGTAAACAATTTTAGTTTCTGCAAAATGCATGTACAAATATGTTTACAACCAAATATAGATTAACCGGAATTCAGACGTATACATGTATACGTCTGAATTCCATATAATTAATCTTTCATAGATTCTAAAAATGCTGAATTATGGTAATACAGACGCATCATATTTAATTTGCTTCGTACAATTTATTTTGCGTGTCATCCCAATACTCTTTCTGAATGTTTCCAAAAGTGATGTGATGTTATGAAAAACAGTTTTTTCCAAAGCTCAAATAAAATGATCCCGGATAGCAAAATTTGTTTTCGATACAATCAGAAGCGCAGACTTCTATCATCGCCATCTGATTCAACTACCGAGCAGCAAACTCTCGTGTAATTGCCTCGGATGAAACGAACAGTCTCTGAGCACCAGTTAGATCTATGCACCAAATTAAAAGTCTGAGCTGAAACTAAGACATAGCTTTAGTGCTTAGTACTTGGACTTAGAGTGGCAGTTCGTGCAGCATCGGCGACCGAATTCAAAGATCAAAGGCGACCGTTATGGTTACTTAATTTTAGGCAATAAAGATAAAGATAAAGATAAGATAAATTTATTGGCACCTTTTTAGCTTGTTACAAAAAATAATAATAATGTTCACACAATACATTTTGTTTTTTAAACATTTACAGGCTTAAAGGTAATGTCTAGTAACAGTTTTAGCGAACTAACTAATATCTAAACTAAGATAACTTAATATCCTGTAATATAGATACTAGCGCCCACCCTCTAACAAAGTAGCTAAGTAGCTAATACAGATAAGCAGAGGAGGTATAATAATGTTATGTGTGTATTTCTTTATTTATATCATATAGGTACTATGTATTAGTGAGTGAATATAATATATATATATATATATGTAAAATAAAATAAAATATATATATTAAGATAAAGATATAATAGTGAAAAATATAGGTATTTAAAACTAGGATATAATTTTAAACAGCTGTTCAGTGGAATCATAATTCATGGATAATAGCCAGGATTCTAGCGTTTGTTTGCAGGTTCTTTTGCACATTCTAGAGATGCTTAACTCTTTATTAGACAAATTGTATAGACTAGGTCCAAGGAATAGAAAGAATCTTTGAGCAAATCTTGTACGGCAAGAAACAATATTAAAAATTTTATAGTTCCTTCTACTACCTTGTGATTCTGCTATATCATGTCAATCATATCAATGTCTAAAGATATCTCCATTAACGGTCTCGCTCTCGACCTGACGCTTACAATGCCTAAACTCAGTCTCTGTCTAACGTCTCTGTCGCGACGCGAACCGCTACTGTTGTAGCTTTAACATTATTTATATTCCTAGGTATCTAAAGTTGTATTATGCCTCTATTAATGGTTTTGCAAACACCAATTCAATTTCAGCAAGCAGCACGCTTTCATCTTTGGCTATGTTTGTCAGAATATCAAAATGGTAATGGCAGAAGGTCTGAAGGCGTGCCGAGTGTTGGCAAGTAATAGAAAAAACCGTTAATCAACATTTAAATGTTACCTGTGATGTTACTTAGCTAACTTTGTATGATTTCTGTTTTCAATTGCAACGTTTTCTTCGTATTCGCCCCAATCGGAAACCGGTGCTTTATTCCCAAAGCACGTAGATATTTCACCGTCCTGTTGTTTCCGTGTAATTGGATCGAGCTACGAATGGACTTTTTCTGTTTTTGGTTTCGGAAAAACGGAATGCATGCTTTTCGTGCTCCTTCAATAAAATTAAAATTACTTTGTTTTTTTTTTATGGAAAAGCTAAAGCTACTCTAACATTATATTTACCGAGCTTTTATAGCTAACAGAGTTATGGAAATCAGTTTAACGGATTACTCTCGTGGAAGGTTGGATTAAAAATTAATTAATTTTCTTGAACGGTGCGGCAACCTCGTTTCTTGAATAGAGGAGACGTAGGAATTTCTGCAGCATTTTAGTTAAACAATAAATAATGTTGTGATGAAAGGAGGGATTATAGAAATTGTCTGCGGGTATCCTACAGTCTGCGATGGTAAATCAAGAGTTGTCTAATAAATGTTCAAACATTTCCAAAGGAAACCGCAAGTAAAATAATGTAATCGATACATTTATTTTAGAACAACTAACTGTAATAAAAAAGTAAGACTAAATGAACATATTTTGAAATTGATTTATGCAACTGTTAATTAATTATAAGGTAATTTTCCAAATAAAATTTACTAAAAATATTAATGGGGCAAATAGTTTGCGTCTCGTACACATGGCAAAGAGCGATAAATTGATGGTGTATGTTTCATTCTGTGGTTGTGGTTACAGTACAAATTACTCGAAATAAATGAAGCAATGTAATTAATGTTGTACAATTTATCTACTATCTCACCTTTACCACAGCCTGAATATTAAATTGATGATAAAACAAAAAGACCGCAAAAAATAAACACTAAACAGAAAACAACTTCAGTTTTAAAGTAATTTTGAAAAAGCTCATAGCACCAAGATGCGTTTAGCTTCCAGAAAGACTATCAGTCAGTTAACTAAATCTAGTGCTACGAGTATACTCGTAGTAACCTCAAAAACGACCATTAGTGTTTTGACAAAAAAAGATTTAAGTACTTATAAGTATTTATATATTTTTTTAATTTCTAACTAGCACTTACCCAGAGCTGTTTCGCATTGAATCTCCACAGGACTCTTCAGTAGACATGATACTTCCACTCCTCGATCAATGGCCTCCAGAACAATGGCGGTAAAAGCTTTCTGGATCTCAGCAAGGCGATTCCGCTGTTCTTCACGATCTGTGAGGTCGTTGAACCTGGATGAAAAAAAAACATGTAAGTAATTAAAAAGCTTTAAATAAACTGAAAAAATGTGAATGTAATAATTTTGAAAACTAGTTTTAACAATTTCCTGCAATTCACAATGAGCAATGAATAGAAATGCCCCTCATTAAATGCCCCCAAACTTTCAATTTTTTGAATGTATAGTCTTTCTAAACCACCACATTTAAAATTGAGTTATGCTCAAGATAGTGCGTCTCGGTGAGAGAGAATACAATTATATCTAGACTACTACCATCTAAAAACATTTTTGGACCCTATCCCAAACAACCAGTATCTCGTAGGTAATATAATACTGTTTGCAGACACTTTGAAACTTTAAACAAATGGGTCACCCAAACCTCGGTCTACAATTCCACCTAAAACATTTTCGTTGCCAACTTGCATTACGGCTGATTACACAACTTCGGAATAGTTTTAGATTACCTCCTTGAGAACTATGAAAAGCAACTGCTACGGTGAAGTTGAGAACTGATATTATTCGAGCAATTTCAACTGGAAACTTGCATTATTGTTGTCAAAATATGTATTTTTCAATAGAAAATTGCAATATTAAATGACTCAAAATACTATTTTGCTTGTAGTCTGTTTGTGTAGCTTGCTCAATTATTCTTGATTGACCATCGAAGTCAAGGTGCTCTACGACTAGTTTTGAAATTTTTATCAGATATTTTGTTAATTGTGCCTGTGGAATACTAAAAATGACAAATCTTAGAATATAGGTTGTCAGTCTCGATTTTAGCCTATAAAGATAACAACAATACGTTGTTATCTTCTATTATTCAATCCAAGATCTACTTAGAAATAGAACTTTATTTACAGAAACTAAACTAATACATAACTGTACAAAATACAAATAGAACCAGTTGAGCCATCTAAGGACCGTTTTCAAAATTCTTTCAGGGCGTCTGGTCGAAGCGACGCGTGATCCGAGGGCTGGCTCTTATTTGGCTCAACGAATCAGCATTGCTATTCAGCGTGGCAATGCGGCCAGTGTCTTGGGCACGCTTCCGTCTGGCAGTGGTTTGGATCAGTTGAGATCTACTTTAAATAATATCAACTCTAAACCTTTTACCTAGTATGTTTTTTGTTTGACAAAGTTGGAACATTGCCACATAACTTCTAATAGAGCCATAAAAGCTATAACATTATATGTAGACTTTATACCTACTCAGACGCATCTCAAATGCTTTATCTACCGATTAAATTATATCTCACCCTCTTCATCGATTCGCGAATAAGGCATATTTTCATTTTATTGTCATCCTACTCACTGGGTCCAATGTTTGGAGGGCTTTGATCGTTCTTTAGTCCACCTCATTTACCATCGACCTTATTCATAAAATATTAGAAAGGTCTAACAATCTCGCGTAGCAGCTAGCTAGACGATAGCTTGGAGAAGACAAAATAGCGGAAGATCTATTCTCAAGTACAAATTAATGTTTAGATGTTATTCAATAGTGCATTTAGTTTGTTGTGGTCCTATTGTAATCATAATTTCTGATAAATATGGCACAAGTCTTTATAGTAGCACAGTACACAATAGTAACATTGATATTTGTTAATAAGGTGTAATTAGCTGGTGTAATTTATTTTCCTACATAATTTAATATCGCCGTGATTTATTCGACATCGTTTTAAACAATTAAACTTGAGGTTGGTTAAATTACGATTGTAGGTACATTATAATATGTTCATGACAAAGAGATCATTTTATAGCCAATATCACTATGTACTGAACTTGATACTGTTTCTGAAAAATTTGCAGTAAAAACCCGTTTGCAATGTTTATATATAAAAAGCTAATTTATCGTTTTAGCTATTGTAGTTTCATTTGGTCTTTAAAGAAACAGTGTTTATAACACTTTACGGGCGTTTCCTGATGAGGTACGATTACTCAGTGTGATCGTAAAATAAATAATTTATTGGACCACGAAGGAGCAGCACATAAATATCTGCCTTAGGAGGGTCCTGAAGGGCTACAGGTTATCTTTTATTATGGGACGCGGGACAAGTAATGGTTTCGGAGAAATAACAACGAATGATTACCTGTTTGTGGATAAAGGATATAGGTCAGATAAAACGGGCTTACGACTGTTATCCCAAGGACGGTAACCATCCACTAAATCTTTAGACTTCTATGATTTTTTCAAAATCTCTATAGGAGTAGTCAGTCAGAGGTATATACAAAGTTTTTAATATTAACCGGTTTAACATCATTATTGGCTGTATGAATGTGTCAAAAATAGTATATATTTTCCAAACAACATGAAAGTCTGTAGAAGGAAGTGTCTTACTAGAACACAGTGGGCTAAAATAGGTAAGGTACTGAATATTTAATCAAAATAATTGTTTCATACAAATTTCCGATACTAATAATATCAATAAGTTCTGTAACTAATTATAGTTGGTTATATTAATTTACAGAGTTCAAACTCAGTAGACAAGCGTCGTCCTTCCACGAATCTCTAGCTAAATTTCATTATCCAATTTTCGAGTACAACGGCATCAAGTTCAAACAACTAAATATTTTAAATAAATTGTATATAAACCATTATAGTAATAGAGAAACAATAAAAACCTGCAACTGGAGTACTGCCTTAATTATTTTATGTTGGTACATTTATTGAGCTTGCAAGCGTCCTCAGAAGACTTAAACAATATCCAATCACATTAATTAAACCATTGATCATACCAAAACAGCTTAAACATAAACATTAAAATAGTCTGTTTGCTGCTTTTTCTGTTTTGTCTATTATTTCTAACCATTTAAGTGGTAAAGAGTTCTATAGAAGTATATTGTGTTTCGTAGTCTGCTGCAAATACTCTGTCTGGCCGTATCGTTTCAAGAAATCGTGAGTAGAATCGTGAGTGAATAAGGTTGTTTACCGTTTTATTCTTTGATACCTGACGCGCTCTTATTATACTGAATATTGTTTATTTGCATCTAAAACTCTTAACCTTTCTTTTTTTTGTTTCCTTATTGTAATTTTATATTTAGCTACTCAATTTCCTATTTTTATAGTGAATTACGTTTCCCATTTTTATGGTACGTAATTATTCAATAACTTATATATTCACTTTCCAACAATTAAGACGTGACAAATAAATAAGTTCTAGATATTTCATTACAAGTTTACAGAAGACTAGTTCAGTAATTATTATTGTTACTGTTCGATCAATTAAAATACTATTTATATTTTACCTTTAAGTTTCCATATTTTTTAAATCTTAAAACCCTTTTAAATGACAAATCTTAATAAAAGAATATATAAAATAGAAAGTTAATTACGTTATTTAAGTAGTTAACTTTCTATTTCAATAAGAAAAGTTTTTTTTTTTCCAAATTGAAATACCAACAACAGTTTAGAGATGCCTTCAACAGTAAGTAACCCAATAACATGCCCTGAGCAATCTGACACACATTGTTGGATTCAGTAACTCAATAAGGCAGAAAACTCCAGCAAATAGAAGACACGCGGAAACTTGAACTCTAGTTACTTCCTGTTACTGTCCTGTAATTTATGACCCTGTTTTATTTTTGAATTAAAACGTATTGCCATTTTAGATGTCTTTTCAAAGGTTATGTTACTTTTTCGCGACTGTCAAAGCGCTATGTGTCACATAAAGTCCACCATACATTTCGTTGTAGGCCAGTAATGTCTACAAATATGTAAAAAATATCGTGTTCGAAACTTAAAACTTCGAAAGTTATTTTCAAACTATTCTTACCACTGATCATCTCCATCCAAATGGAAGCTGCCGTCATCCTGAAGTCGGTAGCATGCGTGGATGAGGTCTGACTGCGCCGACTCAGCCTTCAGTAGCTCATCGAAGGTGTCTGCTGGGATCGTAAACGGCAAGACTGGCTGGTAGGATGAAGCTTCACCACCTATGATACACTGCAATAAAACATACAATTAACCTTTTTTTAAATGGGATAGTTTGTTCGTTCGTATCTCGTATGGAGTAAGTGCCCAATTCTGTCCAATTTTCTTCTTCTTTTTTTTTATTTTACAAAATGAATTTGGCTGAAACTTGGAAATACAGTTTGATGGCCTGGAATAGCATAAAAGTTAGGATCTAGGCAGGTACCGCGGACGAATGCTTGAACTATATATCTTTGTACCTATCAACCAGTAACGTGCGTTTTATCTCTTTCTTCTACTGAGGTATGTGAGTATCTAATCAACGTGAAACAAATACAGGCTGTAAACATCAATTAGATACTTTTAGGAGCAACAATATGAATACCAAGGTATACCACTACCATTCCGGCAAATTGCACTATAAAATCTGAGGTGTAGGTAATCAAAACCAAGTACAGACCAAACCGCTACCGTAAGGAAAATGAGACAAGTGAGTTATGACGTCACCTAAGTCCCCCGACAAGCTTAGCCGACGTCTGAATCCCGGGGGTTTTGAATAATTAATACTTGTTCGTTCATCTGCAAAGGAGCTAAGTGCACGTAACTTGATGAAAACCAGTCGAGATGAAAATAAACATTCGTGTCTTCTTTGATACAAACTCGTGTACATTGTACATTAGTCACAGTTGTTTGGGTTTCTATGAAACGTCATTAAACTATGCAAGTGAGATGAGTGTTTAGTTTACTGAACTAACTGATCGTTACAAATGAACTGGTAGGTATAATCATTATTTATTTCAGCATAAAAGAGGTCCCCTAGTTATAGTTTAGTAGGCAGACTTTGACAAGGTAAATAACTTCTAACAAATTAAATCGATCGTAAAAAGCCTAGTCTGTCATTAAAATAACAATATAAGTAAATCTAGTTTTACTTACCTTCAAACGGTGATTGTTTTGCGTAACTCATTAGATAGTATTTAAAAATTATTAGTCCAGCAAAAATAATTAACGATATTTATTTTCCCGCCATTGAAAATATTTGACATTAGTAAGATTAACTTTTTTGGCTAACGTTGCTAAACTCTTTTCTGCCAGTTACATTTTCTTTCTATTTTTAAAATAAAACTTTTTTTAACCGAATAAAAAGAAGGTTTTATTTGCTACCGTTTGTGTTTTTTTTTAATGTTTAACCTATGTTTACCGATTATTCCGTCAATTAGTGGACCGATTTTAAAATTTTTTTTTTTTTATTTAAAAGAGTAAACTCCCGAAGTCAAATTTCAATAATCTTTAAAGTTATGAAAAAAATACACCTCAAAGTGCAGTAAATTGCTCTCTTCTTACGAACCTGAAGCCAAACTTTTTTTGAGCCCAACGAATGTGTTGCGCAAAAGAATTCAAAAATCAAACACTGAATGCAGTGTTCCATTTTTGAAATCTTTAGCATTATTTTTTTAAACTAGTGTCTTCTGAAATAAGGTTATGTACAAACTTACCAAAAAGTATCCAGCTTTGGATGTCTGATTGCAACACCGTATTTCTTCAAGGTGGAACCGCAGTAGAGATGGATTCGTTTCATCTCCTCCGTCGGTCCCATAGTGCATATCCACGAATTCAATCTGTGACACAAACGATCATTTAAAATAATTATGTGTTTGACTAACGGCCAGTTTCAAATGTCTTTCTTTGGTTTTGCTTACTGTGGGTGGATATTTGACATTTTTCGTATGAAAGTAATCTAAGGTTAAGATTAAACTCACCGATTGTTGAAAAAAATAGAATGTCAATGTTTTCCATTTTATCCTCCAATCAGTGAACATAAAATTAGCACAAAATTAGATTGAGTACTTTACTGTTAAAGCCATTTTTTCATCATAATAGTAAGTAAGTAACATGGAAATGTTATGACTGATTAAAATAAGTTGATACAATACTTAGGCAGGTAGTCATGATTTTTAATTTACCTAAAACGATTACAAGTCACTTGCCAAAAGTGATACATAAACAACTTCCTAAGTATTCTTTGTACCCCTATGAATCCTGATGTCCTTGAACACAAACTGTAGGATACTCAAACTCCGTACATACACATAAACTGGTTTTATTAGAATTATATAGCAGAATCAACGCATTTAGCCGACTTTGTGGAATCCAAAGTTACCTAATATTCGTAAACTAGTTTTACCGTCCCTGATACCTCTCGCATTCAGTTCTATCAAACGCGGCACATGTGGTTCGTTTACAGAACTTACTGTTTGCAACTTTGTCAGTTTGGAATGTAACACCTTTAGAACCTTGTTGAAGTTGAACACGCTATTGTTGATTTCAGCGACATATTACATTGGGAGTGTCTGAGTTTCCGAGTGGTGTAGTTAACTATCCTCGCTACTGGTCAAGTAGGTTTTTCAAATGTTTGAAACATACGTTCATGGTTTGAAATTATCTGCCCCTACTCTACAAACCGAAAACGATGTAGGTACCGTGCCAATTATCGCAGGTCAGAGTCTACTCTGCAAAATGTGGGCATGTACCAAATATGTATTTGGACATACCTCTGACTACCCCATTAGACATCTTCAAAGGATTTAAAGAGTTACTTAAAGATCTGAAAAGAAATGTCTACCGCCCCCTGGGATACAGTCGTGATCATATTTTTTTTTCAGCGTATGTTGGTGAAAACTCAAACTTCTAGTTTAGTATATTTATTTATATTTTAAAATCTAATATACGTACGTCTTACTCTCCGTTTAGTGTCTCATGTTTTATTGCGTACAGCAGCCAATCTATTTCGCTTAGGGTATAACTCCATTTATTACGAGTATAGCCTGACGTCATTTGCACAGGAATTTGTAATATCAATATGATACGAGTATGACAGACAGACTCCCGCATATCAGTTATTAGATTACGTCCCAGTTAGGTTCAATATTTGATTTTCACGATTTGTGTAAAGCATACGGGTATATGGTATTGATGCTTTGAATGGACGGCTTCTTAGAAGGTTGATTTACCTTATGTACTGTAGATCCTGTGTTTGATTTCAACGCAGGACAAACATTTAAGCATAATGTTTTTAATACCTGATTTCTGTATTTTAAGTAGTTATACAAAATCAGCTACCTGGTTCCCTTAAGTAGGTACTTGCAGAGCGAAAAGGTTGGCAAGATTGGAATCAATTCGTTTGACGCGTGGCAATGCAAGCACTTGTTTTATTTTTAACCGTAATAGAGTGATACTGAGAGCTGCTACTAGAAAAGAGTGTTGTGACAAATGCTTGATTTGGGGCTTGATCATTATTTATAGGTTTCACAATATTAAAACCAGTAACCCGAAGCAAGTCACTCGAGAGTTTACAATACTTGTTTCCTGATTTAATGTTATCTTATCAAAACGAAGTACTTTTATATTGAAGTACTTTGTATTTATCAGTTACTACTTTATGACCAGGTACTTGGTACTACTGTAGGAAACACTTGGTCTAACATGAACATTTTCAAGAATCGTTCTGTCCATATCGTAGCTTCAGACTTGCGCTGGACAAGGAAGAGTTTAAGAAGCTGACTGCCAACCTTTAATAATACACTGAAAGAAGAAGAAGATACCGTAGCTTACTAAAATCTGTTACATATTTAAACGTACCTCAGTGTATCGATCATCGTACGTAGATTGAAGTTCAGGGCCCACCAACTCAAGAATATGTCTCCTTTCCTCCCGAAAATCTGCGAACAATAATGGAAATATTTACAAACCGCTAATAACACAGTGTTAAGCCTTTTATCGCTACCATAATGTATATTTGTAGAGATGCGGGTTACTTATCTCGACAGCTATGTCTACTTATTTGAATATAATTAAGAGAACATACATGACACTTCCAAATAAGACTTTAAATATGTCAGAGAAATAAGTGATAAAAACACGCGGTGTGAGTATCTAAAAAAGATCTAATTTAGAAAGTAAACTTTTACAGTTTTACACACACAGAAGTGATTTCATAACAACGCAAGGTTCTAGTCAAAGCAACCAATGATCCTTCTTATGACCCTGACAGATGGTTAGTATGTTCAAAACTCCATCATGAAGAGAGTACGGTAGTAAAGGGTGTCTTTAGAGATTTGGTTTATGACTGTCTTTTATAATATTGTTCACAAGTCACAACCCAAACCCTAGCCGTATTATATTTGTACAATCACTTTATAAAGAAACAGACAAACGTATAAGAATATACATTATATGAGG
The DNA here is from genome assembly GCA_947086425.1 of Xanthorhoe spadicearia. Lineage (NCBI taxonomy): Eukaryota > Metazoa > Arthropoda > Insecta > Lepidoptera > Geometridae > Xanthorhoe > Xanthorhoe spadicearia. The sequence goes on from OX352200.1 coordinate 2,985,745, forward strand.
AAAAGTCACGCAAAGTGTTACATCAAAGGAAAAGCGTTGTATAAAGATAATAAAAAACAAATCGTTTATTATAATGCCATGACATAGCTTTAGAGAAGTTTCGCACGTTCAATAAAATAGTTCCAGATACACTTTCCAAGAAAATATACCTACGTGATTGTGTCAACTACAACCTACGCACAAGTTACGCAAGTTGTGATACGCTTTCGAACAAATTAACCCACGCAGATAAATTCTGTATAGTAAAAATGCGCCTTTAGACTGATGCAAATAATAATAAACAATACTGTTTAAGATAAGAGAAGACAGCCGTTTGAGACCGCAAGGAAAAGATACGACAAAGATTTTGACAGTGCAAAGGTCTAGGCCACTTGTCGCTCTGGGTAGCTTTCCGGGTAGGTTATGACTCTGTATCACAAAAAATTTATTGAGATTTGAATTGGATATTGCGATTGTGCCTCAAGAGTAGCTGATAATTCCTTGTAGTGGTTAGTAATACTACATACCGTTAAAGACAGATGCGACGAAGATCTTAACAGCGCGAGGACCAGGCCACTTGTCGCTCTGCTGTGTGAACCCCTGCAGTGCCTGCAGCACCGCCGGCTCCGGCGCGCTCATACCGCCCCACGGCTCACCCCACGCTCACGCCACGCCACGGCATTCTACAACAAGAATAAGTATGTTAAACAAATATAGATTATAGCACCGAAACAGTCGGTTATGCACTTTTACAGACCAACGACTTTAGGGCGTATTCACACTTGAGGCTTGAGCTTTCGCATAAGTATTGAGTTTTTGACAGTACTCTATAGAAACTGAGTGAAGGATGAATAAAAGCTTAAGATACGATTCACGCTTAAATTAACAAAATACATGATAAGAACATAGTTCTTAAAATTTTAAAGTGTTTTAAAATAAATTAACTTAAAATTCCTGTTATTTAAAATTAGTTATTGTACATTACATAGGCCGACGCTACTTAAATCTTTGAAATCATCGTGTCCGTTAACATTTTGTATCTCTGTCACATAATTATCTAAAGGTATTTTTACTTTCAATTGAACAAGACCTAACGAAGACATAAACCCAGCTCATAAAACATGTCCAAAGTGATTCGATGCACTTAAACTTAGTGGATTGGAACATACACTTTACGTCCTTTTAGTTTTATAACCGTAAAACAATTTGCCGACCGCGGTGGTGAATCTAACTTTGCTCTAGCGTTTGTGGTCTCTTATTTGAACACCGATATTTTTTGCCGATTTACGGTTTTTTACGTCAAAAGCGCATTTAGCTTTGAGACAAGCAAACACCAATGGACGGTAAACTTTTATTTGGTTTCGTGAACTTTTTGAAAGGTAACAAATTGCATGTGCGACGCGATGTTTGATGTAATTAAAGGCCAAAATGCTTTGAAGTCACACATTTATTAGAAATAAAGTCAAATTTGTTACTGATAATTTAAGCGTCATTACCAGCACTTGCCAATCTAGGCGCGCAGTAGATTGAAATAAATTTCACATACTATTGATAGATATCTATTGTTGAGTGGTAAGTAGATGCGAGTATAATAATGTTGTATATTTTACCTACTTTATCATAATTCACTGTTATTACGTCATAGGTATTCAGTGATTAGAATTACCGAGTATAGTACTGAAGTGGGTTGTAGGTAGTAATGCAAAATCTGTAGGTAATTTGTTGAAGCCATGCATGAAATTAATCTTATGGAAAGGCAAATTGGCTGTTATCGCCCGTGGCCGATACACGGCCGTTGAACACCTATTGGACCTTTGTAAAATAGTTTCAATAAACTTAGGAATTAGTATTAAAGGACAAAAAATGACCACTTATACTTACTACTAACAAACGAGGAGAAAAAGAGATTGCTGTCTTATTGTATTGAAAATATGGAAGCATTCTGGTGATTTTTGCTACGGAGAAAAATATTTCGTGAAAATAATAAACAAAACTTGATAAACATACCTACTGAATTTTTTTATATGTTTTATTATTTGATAGACAAATAAGATTTTTGGAGTAGCCACTTTACGTTTTCCTATTTTCGTAAAATTTACGAAAAAAGTGTTATTAGAAATCTCGAGTTATAAATTAAGCTTACCTTTATACAAGGTATTTAATAACAAAACCAAGTTTCACCGTAATCAAGTAAACGTAATTGATAAAGTTTAGAAATTTTAGTTGTTTCGAAAACATTGAATTTGTGATTAAACCGCTAGAAATGTTTGTAAACAATGGGCTACAATTTACAATTCGGGTTTGTGGCCTTGAATCAAAAATACTTTTAAAAGCATCCAAAAGGATTGTTTATTTTTATTGTAATGGTTTTAGTAATGCATTACTACGAAATTTGAATGACTTTGGAATAAAGTGCCACTAGTTAAATCGAAGATCCGTAAACCTAACCCATACAGAGTAGAAGACTAGGCTGAGCTTTTAAGTATTATTTTATCCTTTATAGTAGTCTAAGAGGCGCATAAAACACACTCCAATTTTATTTATAAAAACTTCAATTAAGTATAATATTATGAAATGTTCAATAAAAAATATTAATTTTGTTCTACAGTAATAAATAGGTACATCCAAGTTAAACGTTATCTTTGTACTATAAACATCTACATTGATCATGCGAAACCTTGTGTACGCCAAAGCCCAAGTGATGTCAAAATCAATACACCTTTAGAAATTAGGGATACCTTCGTCAAACCATTCATATTGTCACAGGTGTTTTATTGTGAAACTAGCTTGTATCGTCGTGTTATATGTGTAGCTTCTATATAAATTATCAGTAATGTAGTTCTGAATTTCTGCTAACTTAGCTCTCTATTTTATTTCTAGATTTAGTTTAAAATGATTCAGACATATAATATAAGCTTATTATTCGCCTTCAATCAACTTATGATGCAACTACTTAGTTAATCTAAGTTAATCTTTCCTACTTGTACAAACTTATCCTCAATATTTCTTGTAAACGCTTACCAACCGGTCTATGAATACTACGTAATAATACGCTATTATCGGAACAAATTATACAAATATGCTTATTCACGATGTGATTACAATATAAATTATGCTTTGACTATGAAAAGCATGCAGGGATTATTGGTTACATTCATGTGAACCGTAATTTCCTGCACTATGATTGCGATATTATTTAGCAATAAATAATTTGAACATCTATACTAATTATATCTATACTAAGAGGTTGATTTATTAGTTTGACGGAGGTAACTTTTGACACTACTCAGCCGATTTCAAAATTTCTTTCACCGATTTAGAATGGACTGTTGGAATGGTTATAGGCTATATTTTATCCCGGTAGAGAAAAACATCAACTTAACTATATACATTATATATAGTTTTTTATACGAGTAAGCTTCTTTTTTGTAATTTTCTTTATATTTACCAGTCTATGTGACAAGAAATAAACGTTTTTGATTTTGATTTTGAGTTGGCTACTTGCTCATACGAACGAACGAACAAACATAAGCTCGAGCTCATTTATCTTAGTATCTCCAGGTTTTTAAAAAAAAATTAAAAATGAGTAATTGGACATAAATGTCACAGTCCGAGGTGGGCTAGGAACATTAACTTAAGAACAAACTGTCTTGGCCACATAATCTTGTATTACCTTATTGGTAGTGCTTTTTAGCCTGCTGTGAATATGCAGGTGTACATTTATTCCCAGTTCCAATTACATATTCTCTGCCATATATTATTTGTAGGCCTGAATATTTACGAAGGATGACTCTGTCCATTTCAATATTTACGAAAGCACTCTACAAAATGATAAACTTTAGTTATATATTTACTTCTGGTAGATGCGTATCTATGTCAGAATTTAAACAGTAAGAGAACAAGATCTCAAAGTTTTCTACAACTTTCCGTCGTGACTTTTCCGCTCATTATAAGTTGCGGAACTTATTGTAATTGCGAGGAACTGCAGCTTGATTAAAGAACAGGATTTTTTTAGTAAGTAGGTACACTAGTATTGTGAACATGGACGTTGTTAAACTAGTAAGTACAAGTAGTAACCGTTGAAATCACAACACGAGTCTACAATTTAATCAAACGCCATTTTTTTTTAATTGCATACAGAAAACTTGTTGGTATCTTAATTTTTTAAGGGCGATAAAATCAACACATGTTCATTTTAATCTATCTCATAGAAAAAACTGCCATATTTTACAAATTAATTCGTGTCTTTAGTCTTGTCTGATCACTTTTACAACAAACGTTATAAGTATGTGATTCGTAGCGCAGCGTAGCACCGCGTAGCATAGTTGTAGCAGTTTGCATAAGTATATTTTTGTAAACAATTTGCAGCTTCTGTATCGTTTTCAATATTTACTTACACGATACATTGTCATACCTTATATATTACTGAGATGTAGTCTCCTAGTAGTGGGATTAAGTTCTTAAAATTACAGAGATTTAGTCATCAGTGGCAGTGATTCTGTGTGGCAGTGTAAACTTAAAATACCAGTGCAAATAAAACTGCTCAAAACTAGTTTTTGAATAGCATACAAATAAAATGGAAAACTCTATTTCCACCATGCATTCCAAATTCAAATATTTCAGTCGAGTCGAGGCATCACTAATTCAAATATTCAAACGGGCTTGTCAAAGTTGCGCGTGTAAGTAATTCAGAACTGAAGAGACAGGGAATTTTGGCGCGAATACGCACAATTATCTCGTGAATTATTCATCATTACGCGCGTCTCCAGGCTATATAAATATCAGGTATATCTCATGGGTGTACCTAGCGAATCCTTAGACCGATTGCACACTGTAATCTTTTTAAAGGCCTGACCACACTATCGGCCGATAGAGAAGTATGCAATTTAAGAAGAGTTTTACTCAGTCTACGTGAAGTACCTAGTGATAGGTCATATTCTAAATGAAATATCCGTCAATTCCTAATCTCTAAATGAGATATCAACAGCCACTTTTTGTTGCGCATTATATTAGAACACACATTTTCGTCCAAAATAAAACTTCACGACCTTTCAACGCAAGGATATACGACCTACATTCCGACTACCCTAATTTCAGAAATTGTCGTAAAAAGCAACGACAAAAGGAAGACAATAGAATATTTTAGTTAGGGTAATGCCAAGTAATGCCTGTTACTGCGTGCTAACGCGGCCGATCGATAGCTGTGCGTGCAAGCTACAGGTGCGTCGTATTAATATTTCGCAATGTTTTATACCCTGCTGCCCTACTTTAACAACATGAAAAATATTCAAAGGCTTTCTAAAAGCCTGGCGCTTTTTATGCAGGCTTTGCGGTATGAGGTACAAGTGGTTTGTATGACTACTAGAACTATTGTAGTAGCTTAGACACACCAAATTGTCGAGCCACAACGGAGACCACAACATAAAAACACCGTCATTATAAGTTACAACTTATTTCACTCATAACTTTCTTACTTTTTGTAACCACTATCGTACATAATGTACACGACATGTACACATTACCCACAACTATCAGCTTTTTATATCTTCAAAAGTTTGGAAGAAAACCTTGTTCGGATTAAGCTCCAAAGCAGCTTAATCCAAAAATTTGTTTTTGCGCAAGCGTTGTCTTTTTTTTTTCATTTTTATAAATTTAAACCAAAGTTTTACATTCATTACGATCCTGAAACTGTAAATTATTAATGTTGGTATGTTTGTTTTTTTGACGGAGGTAATCTCCGAAACTACTCAGCCGATTTCAAACATTCATTCACCGATGTGTAAAATGAACTGTCGCCATGGTTTTAGGCTATATTTTATCCCGGTAGTATCATTATTACACCTGTGCAAAGCCGAGACGTGCTGCTAGTCAATTACACAATACCGCTATGATACTAATCCATACTTGTTTTTTATTCAATGTTATGGGCTTGAGATATTCAAGTTATTTGTATTTAAGTCGTAGTGTACTCGTGTGTGATCAATTTTCCTCATCACTAAAAATGTCACGTATAGTCTACACGTCTTTTGTCCACAAAGTCTTGTAAAATTATCTTTTTTCAAATCGAAGTCGAATAAATTTATCTCCAAAGACGCACGTTTCAGCTCAGACGGTGTCGTTAGAAGATTATCATGGATAAAGAGATTTCTCTTTCTTTTTGAAATACAATAATTTCATTTGGTTTCAATAGGATTTTTTTGGTGATTCTGTAAACTCTTGGTAGCTCGATATCAAAGGTTTCATTGGACTATTGACAGTAATTTTCATCTAATAATTTCATAAAAGCAGTGATGGCCGAGCGAGTTGGTGCTCTAACTTTCGATTCGAAGGTCGTTGGTTGGAACCCGGGCGTACATCCATGGGTTTTGCGTTTTGAATTTATATGAGCATTATCACAATCTGTAAACCGTGAAGGAAAATATTGTAAGGATGCTAATTTCTGCAAAACGTGAGCATGGACCAAATGTAAGACACTCGCAGGCCAGAAAATCAGGTCCGCGGCTCACTTTGTTTTTACAATTGCTCTTGTCTTGATTCATAGAGGTACTGGTACTATAATATTAATTACAGGTACCTACTATCAGGTGTTTTGCTGGTACATTGCCGTTCATGTATATCTTAATCCTGTCCGCAACACCATTACCGCCATTCTTACCCACACTATGTGTTTGCACAAATGCTAAAAATGCCTAATGGTCTGAAAATAATATGTCAAAATCTCGCTGGGAATACACAGTCGTGATCATATTTACGTTTCTTTTGATTTTTATTTCTTTTTATTCGACGGAGTGTTCATAGGTACAATGCGTATTGTTAGGTTATCGGGGGTTCACTTACTACAAAATACTTAAATGGAAATTGTATTTGAATATTTTCAACAAACAAAATACATAATACAGGTACATTCGTTATCAATACGGCTTTCAATAATGAATGTCTCAAAAACAGACATAAATATTTTGTATATTTTTGACGTGGCAACGACAACAGCGCAGTTAGTTAAATGTAATACCTTAATTTACTTTTTCCGATCCCAAGTATATATTTAATCTAAGGGCAGCAGCATTGTAAATTCAAGCAGTACCTTCACGTCTATGATATTAATTTCTATGAAACACCCTTCTTCATCGATGAGCTAAACGAGAGAACACCTGTATCGACCTATAGGTATATTCACACAGAAAGCTGTCTGATTGGTCGAATCTAAAAACCCAGCGCTTCTGAATTTTTTTTATATATTATTTTGAGCTAAGTATTATGATATCAATTCACATTAAGATAAAAGGGAAGCGACGCACAGTTTAATGCATAGTTATTAAAGGGCTTTGAAAAGTAGTCTTAGCGCCACGGTCGCTTATAGTCGCCTGCGTTTGAACTTTCTCAAGCGACACTGTGTATTATGGTGATGAAGATAAAGATAAAATGATATGACAATAAAACTACGCGTCGTTGCTACTCTTCCATCTTGGTGTGAGTTGACCGTTAGACAACATTTATTAACTTGTAAATATATTAAATGTAGCCTGATGAATTTGAAAAACCCCTTTACCTACTCCTCATGCTGTATAAATTAAACATTTTTGACGTGATAAAAGTCATAAATTACTTGTATAGCTTCTATAATTACATTTAAGCGAGATGAAAGTAGAAAATAATATAAAATTAAATAAACCTGTTTGCTATGTAAATTCGTCCATACAACATGGATGAGAAATAACCCCTCCTGGAATTAGGTCACAGTGAAAGGTTATTTTAAAATTCACAGAATCGCCCCTCGAATTTCTCAGATTTTTATTTCTGAACTCCATTTTTTCATATTTCTGTTTTATTCGATCCTTGATTTTGCGAAGAGGTTTGTTTGCTTGTTACTTGCTCGTCCTAAGTAAATTGACCTCTTTGTCCAATCTTGTGGTAAGTGGCAGCTATATTTCATTTTTTAATCTGATTGAAGCAGAAACATTAAATGTTAACTTTTGACTTTCATAATGTATCAAATATTAAAAGAATGTACCATGACACTTGTGAATGATGAAGTGGTCGTTGGTAAGAAAGTAATTTACGCTGATCCCTAAATGTCGTGATTTAAATAGTAACTATGAAATAAGTTTAGTATTTAGTACATTAATTTAATTTTAATTACTATGAAAAACTTGACGAAAAACGTGAAAATCTCGTAATCTTACTAAACTCACCGTCTTTTTGCTTACACATACTATGGATTGGATAAGAAAAAAGATGTTTTATATTCTTCACAACAAAATAAATTTCATACTTCGTACATTTTAAAATGAACGTTTTGTATCCTTAACCGCTGTATACTCCTTAACAAAACATTGATAAGGCTCATAGGGTTATTAAACCGCGGGTACATGTAATTGTCCCTCAGGAAGGGTTTAAAGTGGGCTGGGATTACACAACGCATCGGTATAATGGTTTGATAATAAATGAGTACGTGGTATGAGCAACATTTAAGGTCGTGTTTTCACTAAAGATTTGTAAGAATTATCATGTAGTAAAAATGCGGCCTACAGTCCTATTTTGAATCTTTTGCTGCTCAGAAGATAGTTTGTATTGAGCAAGGCTTTTCCATATCACATTCACCAGTGAGAATCTGTAATTATCAATGAGAACCTGTAATTGGCTTTCTGGAGCTATAATTGTATCTAAAACTGTCTATTGTAGCTATTGCTTTTCCGAATATTAAAAAAAAAAATATCAACAATGCCTTTGACATGCATTGAGCAGTAAAAGAAACAAAATATGACATGAAATAATTATCCACCGCAGTATTAATGGTAAGTATACGAGTATTATATGACATATATTATATGACACAAAAATCTGCATTCATGATGACTGTACAAAAATTTGTGTCGCTACGAAAATCCCTTGTCCCGCTAAGCTGTGTGCTAGTTTTGTTGGTAACATTGCGTAGTCATTTTATCTCTCTTGTTTCTCGTAATCCTGCCGTTTCAGCATAAACACAGTACATATACGAGTAATACGTGTAGAAACGCAACTAATTCAAAAAATGAGCAATTTAAATATAAAATAGCGACGTCACAAGTATAACTTGTATGATCTACGAAATTTTCTTCCCAGCAAATGTTATTGCTTGGCTGACACCGATAGGGATACAAAAGAGTATCTCATCTAAATTTTAGATAAAAGGTATAAACATGGACAAAGTTAATCGTATAATTATGGTTTAACTAACCTGAACGTAGATACTTGAGTCAGTTTCAAGTAGTAGTAGTATCTCGAAACGTCGTATATTTATTGGCATGTAAACTGACATACCTATACAAATTTTTACGGTTTGTAAATTCTAATTCAAATTTATAAAACAACGAAATAAATAACACCATTTGTGCCTTCTGAGTTAACACTGAAAACATAATGAGGATAATGTTAATGATGCTCTCGGGAGTTTCAGTTCCTGTAGGCATTCGTATTGCGTTTAATTAAATTCTGCACGAAGGTGACGCCAGCGTGACAAAACCTTTTTGTACATACACTGCGTATTACAGAAGCGTATTATTCTAAGTTGCCGGTACTTTGCAAGCATTGTATTTTAAACTTCTTAAAATTCAGCATAATTTTATGTATGCGATGTCCCTGAAAAGGCTACGCTACAGTATGCCCAGGTACTGCATGTGCCTTAGTCACATTTTCTGGTATAGTAGATAAATAGCTTGTGGACGACCCTTATAACAATCATAATTATAATTTTTTATATGCTTGTATTTCATAAAATAATTGAATGCTTATGGTACCTAACCTTCCAAGAGCTGAAAGCTTTTTCTGCTAATATTCAGCTAAATAGGTTTTTTTTTGCAAACACAAATCATGTAAAGTTTTTGCTGTGAATTTATATTGTCAGATCGCGTGCTCAGCACCACTGTGTCACAGCCCTAATAGCCGTGCCGTGGAAACTATAGGCGCACAGTGACAGTTTAGGATATTGCACACGAAGCTCGTAACGCAACATGTCACAATTCATTTTCAATACCAGGCTAATAATATGTCGTGTCATCTAAAAAGAACGCTGGCTTACAAACTGCGCATTAGGTCATTTTATTTCTAAACAATCGGGCCAAAAGCTTTTGATTGAAATAAAAAAAAAACTAAAAAAAGTTACCTAACAATAACCAACTTAAATAGAGCAAAACGAGGTTAAATGCCAAAAAATAAAACATTATGGATAAAGTACTTTTGTTCACGCGTGTACCCTTGCATAAACTCAATTCCCTCGACATTTTCCTACGTTTTTTAATGTACCCCTATTAGGTACATGAAATTGTCGAACTTCCTTCTAGTTGTTAAATTATTAGAACTAAGAGTTGTTTATATGTACTACTAAACTTATTTGTTATTAATATTAAAACAACCATGACTAGCGAAAATCAAATAATATAAATATAAGCAAGATCTTGTTTGACGACAAAACAAGTGTTCTCAAAGATCTTCAGACATTCAAGTTTCCTTTGAAGGTTATATTCAGAAGCACAACCTGAACCAAATATAAATCTGACATTTGCGAATTTCTGTGAAATATTTAGTATTTCACGTGACAGGTTAGCACATTGCTAGTCGCCATTTCAAATAATAACTAAAATTCCAATATACTAAAACTAATAATACCAAAAATAATATAGGAGAGTTCGACAGCTTGTCGCAGTTCTACTCGTATACAAGAGCCTAAACTCGGCTTAAAGTTTTAATCATAGTTCGTGAGTTCTTGATACTAGATGGTAAGTATGGAAATAGCCATAAATGATTTATTATTATTTTTATAGCTCAGATCAAATACTGGCTTTATAGATACGAATAATAGTTATTATATGATTGTCGAGGAAAATTATGTTACAGGTTGAGAATAAGTAATGTTAGACTGAGTACGCCGTGGTCACGAGTAGACTCAGTCGAGGTAAATAATTATGATTTCGATACGCGATTAAGTCCCGTTAATATTTATAAATATGTTTCCAAGTCGCGATAGTTCAAAAAATAAGTAAGAAGTAGTATTGGAAAAGGCTCTCTTTTCCTCCTGCAGCGCGAAAAGCCAAGCATTTTTCTTATTTTCTACGAGTTCTTCACGCTTGGTATAATCCGGTGCTTTATTAAGTTCATAACGTTTAATGTAACGTACTCAGTAGCAATTTTATTTCTAAAATAAATCCTTCCTTCAACGCGCGCTCTGATTATAAAGTTTTAAATATAAAATAAAATGAAATATTATCACGAGATTGCCTACGATGCGGCGTTGCTATCATTAGGTATTTTTCGATCATATGAAAATGTTCTAAGAGGTATGTCCAACCAAATATGTATTTAAACATATCTACATCCCTTGGACGTAATTATACCCATATTTCACAGAAGTTAACATTCCAAGCAAAGGTTATAAATGAAACTTTCATAACGAAAAAAAAACATACATAACAACAATATAAATTTATAATCCTGATATTCATAAGGGGCAGCAGAAATGTCCATGCGTACTTACTGAACGCGTTCAATATATTTCTTTCGAGGTGTCATGCTTATTAGCAAATCAATCTCGGAATTCGGATATGAAAGCATTTAGGAAAAATTGTATAAAAACTGTACTAAATTATGCAATTCAAAAAGAGCACCAGTTCTGGGATATAAACACGGTATTTGTCAATTGCGTGATGGGTTGGCAAACTTTATGAGCAAAGTTAACGACTAGACACAAGATATTTTTGCCCAACTTCGAGCTCGTGTTTAACGTTAAAATATATAATATATATCTACCGAGGCAAGGACAACTTTCTGGGTCCTTGTATATTCAAAGTTTTCACAAATAGCTGTGACCGCTATTTAACACACGTCATTAGCTTGTACAAACAGGTATTTACTGCGAATTTACCTTTATTATAAGATCCAAAAAAGACAATCATATTTTTTTAAAGTCATAATCACCTGTTTTAAGCAAACGTTGGTTTAACTTCACGTCCTTGAAAGAGAAGGCGCGCAAAATTCATGAGGTGTCCATAATTCCTCGTTTGCGACAGCATACGAGCTAAAATTCTGCCTTTTCTTTAGAAGTTTGCTACATGAAAGAAAATCATGAATAGAGGGGCAACGTAGCAAAAAAAACCTTTTACTTGAAAAGCATTGGACACATAGGGAGCCGAAATCTTGTATAAGTAAATAGAGAACTTGTTGGTAGTAATAACGATTATATTTCATTCAAATACAATAATAATAAAAAAATAAGGTAGAAGCGAAGGTCGAAATATTGCGTAAAATTTGCTTTGAAAATACGAACATTTCAAGCAAAAAAATACTCCACACAATACCCATTTCCATTGTGGTAGTAAAAAGCCTTTTAATTTTGTAATACGCTTCGGCAAGGTTATTCAATTATCTATACACAGTTACAGCGTTAACGTGAGGGTGCATTTGTGAAAGCAGGTTTGTCTGGGGTGTCTTTACCTTATTTGTTTAGTGTACAAATTAAAAAAACACAACAAAAATCAATAATGTACAAAAATGAAATTTATTGATCGGAATTTGTCTTTTTTTTTTAAGTATATTCCCGAAGTGGTGATCTGATGAGCGTTGTCAGAGTTATAAAAAAAATGCACATTAAAAGAGAAAATCGGTCATGAATAAGTACAAAGTTGGAGTCGGTTTGATGTAAAATTTAACTTCGCAACTTGTTACTGGTTCCATTATAGGTATCGGAGGTACGCAGGCATCGAGTTTCACGGCCCGGCCATTCAATCCACTTTTCCATACTAAGCGTATTAATTACAGTTTACGGTCTATTTGCCTCGTAGCCGAGGAAGTTTATTGTCCAGGTAAAGCGTAGGTTTAACGCCCAGGCAGCCCTATTTAGAAGTAGATCGATATAAATGCGTTCGCAACAGGTGTGTCTTGGGACGCTTAAACTGCCTAATGAACTGAGGGTCATTGTACGTTAAACTATGTAGTTTATTCTGTTAGTTCACGAGAAGAGCAAGTCCAATAATCTATTTAAGATAACAAACGGCAATTTGTTGCAAAACAACAGTAATAAGTGAAAGAAGCGCATAACTTGATTATTTTACACAATCCAAGATTTTTGGTTGTTGCGTACAAAATTAAATGAATTGACTGTCATCATGAATTGCATGGTCTTGTATAAAAATGTAGTTTTTAACCATGGATATCAAAAATTGCTTTAATTTAATTGAAGAACTCGTGGCAAAGCTTGCTAAGACGGTCTTGATAGATCGTCGAAGTTAAGCACCGTTCTGAGCGGTCACAACTTGGATGGGTGGCAAGTCGTTAGGCCATGACGGAGGCCTTCCGGCGGTCCTCCGTCACCAGAGTTGGCCACTTGCGAACGAACGAATTGAATGCAACTCTCAAAAAAATGGCATAATGTAAAATGGATTTAAAACAAGGCTAGCATGACTGTCTGAAAGATAACAAGGACCTTTAATAAACTTCATGTTTTTAGTATCTTTCAAATCTGCTTTAGGTCTGTTGAGGTCACGACCTTTCAGGTGCTATTTTTTCACGGCGAAATAACACGAATTTCGAGCAAAAGAGCCTTAATTCATAAGCCTTGCTTATTTAAGTTTTTAACGGTCATTATTAACTTACTATAATTAATACTAATACTTTCACTAATGGGTATTTATTATATTCTCTAGATGCGTAGCACTTATCCTCTCTAAATATTATTAATCTTATCTTTAATTATTATAACTCCGTTATTCATAATGTTTTGTGAATTTATTAAGAGTTACAAGAAAAAACATAAGCAAGTATTTATTTTGTATTTTCAGTATTCCTTTACCGTTGTAGATTAAACAGTAAAGGAATACTAATCTACGGGGATAATGTTACAAGTAAACTCGCTCAGAAAATCTGCCAACCTTCGTCTGACCCGTACCTTTCTTGGATAACGTTTGGAACACTTCCTTACAATAAATCAGCGCTTAAACACATCTATAAAAAGTCCATTAACGGCTCACAAACATTACCCTGCTTCATTACGAGCAATATTTCACGGATAAAATACCTACAGCGGCAATTCTACGCCAATTCCAACCGTATTACATTAGCATAAAGAAGTAAATGTTTTATTGAGCTCTGACAATGGCAAGGCCCGTCCACATGAGCGAACACGCGATCGCCTCATCAAATTGGGGCGAGTCGTAAATAATTTTTAATTTCCTTTCGTTGACGTTTTGATATCGTTATGTTATTCTTGAATTATTTGAATAAATCTAAACCTAATAATATCCAAACCTGACACCGATAAAACAGTAGGAAATTAAATAAAAAGGATCACTTGACGTCATAAATAAAAAAGATTTTAAACATCTTTAGTCTGGTATTTCGCGTACGTAGACCCATGAAAATAACGTGTTAAGATTTTGTATTCCGAACCCTTTTATCTCTGAAATTCCACAATACTCCACAAGCATTCTTCTCCGAGGAAAAATGTCCTCTTGAATTTAAGTAACTCAATAAGATTTTTCTGTTACATTGCAATTACCAACATTTGTTGGCAATGGTTGCCTGGAAGAAATTGCTTTGAGCAATAAGGCCGCCAGTTGGTTCACAATTGTCTCTCTTCGAAATTGTTACTGTTTAGTCTTAAGTAAAGAACCAATAAAGAGTTATTAATCAATCAATCAATCAATTTGTATTCTTTTAATAATGCACACCCCGCAATTTTACAATAATATAATTAGAACTGAAACCACCTGCTTTGTTATCAAAGTTTAATTACTTTCTTAGTATTTCTCTAATTAGTATGTACCTAGAAAAGATAAATTCAAAGTATCAATCACATTTAAAAGTATAAATTAATATCTTAATAATTATTTATTTTCTGAACATTATACTTATTACTATACTCACACGGGAAATTATTTACTCACGTAAATGTATGAAGATGAAGATTCTCTGGAAGAATCGAAACATTGTCGGCATCTAAATGCGAGCAAGTGCCCGTGTGATTATTACAATGTCTACTACTTACAACTCACGATAGTTTTGAAAGTGAAAAATTAGAATTATTGGTATTACCTTTTTTATCCATATATTTTTATCCATTATATTTATTACAGATTGCAAAAGGTACAAGCATTTATATAAATTGCTCTACTCGGACTCTACACATATTCGCAAAAAGTTATTCTGGTAGCATTCCAATTTCAAAAATGGAGTTATTTATTTAAAAACCTAATTGATGTTGCGAGGAGTTTGTTATAAAAAAACAATTGCGAAAAAACGTCAAATTAAATCAAACACTCATGTTATACACCTACTTACTGATTAAACCCGCCAAATACCCGCGTTTATGCAATGTTGGCACATTGGTTTCCCCGCCACGAGATTACAGACATGTATTGGTTTGCGTATTATGAGCTAAGCCTCATGACCTAATTCTGCAGTAATTACAGCACAAACCTCGGCGTTGGATCATGTTTTAAACAACCGAAACACAGAGTTGAGTTTTTACCCCAGGACTCCAGGTGTACTGTATGGCGAGTTTTGGTCGGATTAGTAAGCCTAATTGTAA
Organism: Xanthorhoe spadicearia; assembly: GCA_947086425.1. Lineage (NCBI taxonomy): Eukaryota > Metazoa > Arthropoda > Insecta > Lepidoptera > Geometridae > Xanthorhoe > Xanthorhoe spadicearia. Next base: position 3,001,280 of record OX352200.1, read on the forward strand.
GAGATCGCCATTTTAAGACATTTTCAAGTCGAACAAGACAAATCGAAACATTAAAGTAGTCTTCATACAAGTTCTAAGTTTACAGCCATTTACGCTGTTACTAGTGAGGCTGAAGTCATGGCGTTATGAAATATGTCATGCATGACGTCATTATATTAGTAAACTTATTTTGGTAGTGATGTTCTTCCTAGGCTCAGGATTGGCTGTTAAAAAAATAAGATCTTAAATCGAATAGCAAAACCCGGAATAAACCACTGAATGGGGTGCATTGATCAACCTTATCGTCTCTTTAGTCATTCATTCAATCCCGTTATGATTCATTAGGAAATAATTAAATTCTCCAGTCTTTATTAGATTTTGAAATATTTTTCGACTGTTACTTTGTTAGTACGTTGAAAGTAATTGGATTTTGTTTGAAGTAACAAAACAAATAACGGATTAAATGTTTGTTTTATTTTGTAGGGCACGTACGTATGATTAACTCGGATTTCGGTTCAGAGTTTGGATAACTTCAACTAAACTTTTATATCCATAATTCAATTTCAGTGTACCTAAACTTAAATCAATTTTATACATATATCGATTTATTATTTGAAATTGTTCCAGTTCGTAGATAAATTTTGATACCTAGGTACCTAAAAATACTAATTTATTCAGTTTCAATGTAACCAAGGAATGGAAACATACATTCTAATAGATAGAGGAGCTTAATTTGATTTTGCAAACAAAAAATCCTTTTTTTTTTCACTTATGTACAAGTAGGTACCTTTATTTCTTTTACAAAGAACGACAAAAACCTTTATTAAACCAAATAGAAGTTTTCTATGATTAATATCAGAAAACGCTCTATTCACGTCATTGGAACCTCCACATGAATGAAACCACGTTACATTTTGTAAGACATCATTGATAATATCCATACATTTTGTATACGCCATTCATAGTTCTCCTGTAAGCATTCACGCGCTCAACAAAAGGAAGCAAGATCCGTTTACAGATAAATAATACATTTTTCATCTTGTCTGCGTAATCTTGTCCTGACGATGAGACTATCCATTATTTAGTTAGAGCATCTCTATCTGAAGGCCTATTCAAACCTATGCGGTTCGTTAGTTCGTACGCAAGTGGCCAACTCTGGTGCCAGAGTTTTAGGCCGCCTAAAGGCCTTCGTCATGGCTTAAAGACTTTAAAAGCCGGGACTGACAATTTAACGTGCCCCCCGAAGCTCGAAAACGCTCAGTTGATAATGCCACTTGCGGTCGCTTAACTTCGATCTATCAAGAACGTCTTAGCAAGCTACGCCATGGTCGCTTCACCTACGCGATAGTCGTTGATGCGGTGGGTAGAGAAAACCGAATGCGGTAATATTACTCACATTAGTTCACATAAAGCGGATTTCGCTATCCTTATTAAATATAAATACGGCGTTTGAGTTTCGCTACTTTAACTTCTACCCACCACCGACAACGAATACCGCTCAAGTTGCTCTACAAGTAGAACTTCATAGAAAATTCCTGAACAAAATCTGCACAGTATGTGTAATACCTATAGCAAATACCGCGTAGGTTTGTATAGGCCTTTAGGGAGAGGTTATCGTGACATCTACACTTACAATAATGGCATCATTATCGTTACCTAAAATTACCCATATTATGCTAGTTCAAATGATATAGTGACAATATAATTCTTATTACCCATTTATTAGGACAAAACGTCACGTAGTCTGTGGATATAATACAACGCATTCATCTCTATTAAGATAATAGCAGCATCTGTTGGCTACATCTGCTCCGAAGTAAATGTGCAGATAACGGCTGTGTTGAGCAATTTATGACAGTACGTGTGTACTCGTACATGGTATAAGTATATGCTCATTTAGTTTCAATGAAATCTATACTTTGTGGGTAAGTAGTACAAAAAACATACATATGGAAAAAAACACGCTTATCATAGTTTGGCATGATTGCTCTGAGTTTGGCACTATCGGACAATTACCATCCCATTTATAAATGAAAAATCTTACTAAAGTACTTCGACTTGGACTTCGACGGGAATCGCTTTAGTAAGATTTTTCATTTATAGGCCAAAGTGTGGTTTAACACTATAAAAATATAAAAACTAAGTAGTAGTTCCATCCCATTTATGAAACGCCTCATAGAAAGTCTTTGGATGAATTGAAATATCGCGGCTAATATCAAATTCGACAACATTATAAATGAGTTATTCCCCTGTGTTTGAATGTCAACTTCCTCGAAAATTATGGAAGTGAAAACCAATATTCTGAAAGTAGGTATCAAAGAGAGAAAAGAAGAATTACCTACCTTTGATAAATTGTCAATTACGGTTAAGGTTGATATTTCCAGCAACCAATATTGTGTGGTTATTGAGCTATACGTACTCATACCTAAGTAGGTGCCGACGTTTACTTTCGCATTAAATATTCGTTATTGTAAATATATTATTCTCTGAAACTTTTACGAGAGTTGCCGTAAATTTTGTAATATTGGTTAACCAAACGGTTGTCTTTGATAGCCGTAACAGTTTTTATATTAACTAGTACCGATCGAAATAACGTTTTATTTTCTAAGTACTGAAAGAGTGAACGATAAATATTCTATGAGACATTCAGCATACCACATTTTCTACGTCGATATGTTTATACGGCACATCCTGGCTGCACGGATGTAGTACTAATTAAATGATGATAAAATATAGCCTATAACCATTTCGACAGTCCATTCTACTCATCAGTGTAAGAATTTTTGAAATCGGTTGAGTAGTTTCGGAGATTACCTCCATCAAACAAACAAACATTACCTCTTTATAATATTAGGTATAGATTTGGATCCGCATTGGAATGTAAGTGTACGGACATACCTATAGAGGCACTCGTTTTCTATATAAATAACATAGTAGTACAAAAATAATAATGTATTTAGGTATATCACTACTATATAGTATAATATTTCCAAAGTTCCTGATGCTGAACAAAACATCCAAACGGAGTAACTTTTCAGAACAACAGTGAAACATCTATCGATCGCACTAAATTTTCTTCTGCGGTGCCGTGAATCATAAATCCCGCTGGTGTATAAAACCGAAATAGAATAGAAAAGTTTACGTTGTTCCACTTTTATGAGGATTGAGGACTATTGTTGCGAAATGGCCGAGATTTGCTTATAACACACGTATTTGATCTCAGTAGTCCCTCCAATTGTGTCTGTTAGGACTTAGGACTGTATTGAATACAGCGAGTTTACTGCGACTTCGCTCAGCAGGGATTGCCTTGTCGCGGTATCAAACTATATCGCACTCACAACAAAAACATGGTTTTACCATTGTTAACTAAATTATCATACAATACTTTTATATGCCCAGTAAAGTCTCTAATTAGTTTTTGTTTGAAGCAAACGTAAATTAATAACACGATGCATTTTGATACCTATTGAGAATAAATGAGACAACACATACTTGGACTTAGGTTGATCGTGTAGTTCGTATTCAGAGTCCAAATCAAGCGTGAATCGTATCTCAAGCAGTGATTTATGACTCAGTTTTCATAGAGCACGATGCAAAATTGATACTTAAGCAATGACTTAAGCCTGTAGTCTCTGAATACAAGTTTTATGACACAGGCTCCACAAATATGGAATTCTAAACACATGCGCTGAGTGCAATTTGGAAGTAAACAAACTATTCGCTAAAGTAAACTAGGAACGGTGGCTACCAATGTCATTCCACTGCAGTGGGATACGCTTGAGTGACTTTTGAATAAGTACTATCAAATAACTCAGTAAATGTCTTAAAATGTCTTATAGAAAAGTAACTCCTCCCCGTAAATCTCATATAAATGCAATCGTTGGTAGTAAAGACCCAACTTTAAAAAGGCGTGGTATAGATAAATTAACCGTTTATTCAAACGCATTTTATTAGAATGGCAGTTATAACATTAAGTGGTACAATGGGCAATTAAAGAGTACCTATTCTACCACCGCAAAAATGTTATTTTAGGTTTATTTCTGGCATGTTTGAATGAGGCACAACAGACGCGTAGTGCGTCTGTTCATCATGTTTAATTGAATTAGCGGCGTTTCATGTTCTAATCGTCCAAGCGAAAGTGTGAGACCCACGTATAAACAAACTTACGTAGTAGCTAACAGAGTAACTTTTCTTAGTGAGTCATTTAAAACAAATAAAATGAGTAGTTAAAAGGCCTGATAGACGTGCGATTTAGTACGCGTACTAAACGATCAATCAATCTTCCATCATGAACACTTTTCCCAAAGTAATTTACCTAATAACTCCATATTTTTTACACATATAAAAAAATTTCTCATATTTTGCGCCGCCATGTTTATAAAAACGAAAAATACCAACTGTTATTTTATACTAGCCGACATTACATCACAAGCGATGAGTTTGTTTGCCGATATCCAGTTTCTTGGAAGTCCCTACTTGAGCAAAATTTTTATTTTTAGATTCAGTAAACATAAAACATGTGTAAAATAAGCACCAGTGGTTTTATGTAACAGCTAATTTTAATCTTACCAAGTGGACGACGAATGATGTCAGCCTTTGATACGTACCTGTAAATATAAAAACATTCTTAATAATATAATAAAAACACTGAAACACAGAATCTGCTCCTTTTTTTAAAGTCGGTTAAAAGGCACAAAAACCCAACAATAGAACGAACAAGTTCATTAAAAAAATGACAAATAAATAACATATTAAGATATTGATATTTATTTTTTGAATCTCGCAAACGGCTCCAACCGTTTCCGAGATTCAAAAATATACCTTTAAATAGATAAGATAAGATCAAAGATAGATAGGTTATTGAGACTAGTCGTTAATCGTGGCTGTCGAACAATTTGCTTCACCTGAAGCGCATAGTCAAAAGTTCCATTTACTTTCAGTCACTTTGCTCGGGAGAAGATTTATTCTTGAAACCGGAGATAGCACTTCTGCTGGTACTAGATCCGGATATTACGGCTAGGCGTATTTGTTCATCCATTACAAAGAATTTTATTTTTAGAGTTTTATTTACCGCAAAATTTTAAGCTGAATTTTTAAACTGTGTCATATTTGTAATTTTCACTCAAACTTTTACATTATTGATGCTTGTATGATAAAAAAGTTATGTTGCCCAAATCGGGATTTACAATGAACACTTTGTCAAATAGATTAAACATATTTTGGTACACTCCATCCAAAAAACATTGAAAGTTAATTCGACAGAGTCATCAAAAAATAATATATTAATGGCACTAATACCTATATCAAAATTTAATATTGTGGAATTTACTTCATAAAATACACACATTCTCATTTCTTTAGCAAAATTTACTTCGTGACGAATGTACAAAATCCCTTCAAGACCACCACCGATAAAAAGACATTGCTAGTCAGCACTCAGCACGTTCGACGCTCATTGTTTATTAAGATGTCTTAAAGTAGGAACGTTGGTAAGCTTAAATAACCCCCACTTTCACCAAGGCTCTACCAAATATTTAATGACGCAACCGCGGCCATTAATCGTAAACCTCCAAATGATCGATCATCCAGAAAGGCTCCTTAGGCATTGTTTTAAAACTTTTCGTAGCGAACTACTTAATAAATTTCCAAACAGAATTAATTAAAAGACCGAAAGATGGGTGTTTTGGAAGGATAAGCCTTTTACGTACTTGCTTTAAATTAAACATTGCTTTGTCATAGAGACATCCCTTTTGTATGGTTTGAAGATAAATTTTCCCTTTTGCCAACAACATAACACTTGTTATGGTTAGATTTTATATACCTACTTATGTTTTAGAAGTCGGTAGGCCAAACAATTGTATTTTTTTACCTGCGAGTGTACATTCCGGACCTCATTAAGAAACCGAATGCAGCTTAAATTAACTTGATAAAAATTAGATCTACTTTATCTTTAATCAAAAATTGGGTCTAGATGGTGATAGTGTCAATTATAGTGATTAAAGAATAAATGAGTAATCAAAGAGAAATCGAGTTTCAAGAAGATGCGATAAGATCCATTTTTATGTTCATAGAATTAAAAAGGTGAACGTTTGCCGCATTATAATGTGGTAAGTAATATTTTATTGTTTTGTTTTAAACTTTGATATTACAATATAGACTCTGAAGAGTTGTAAAACATCGTCGTTATCTTTCTGACATCCATTCTGGTAATAACGACGATTTTTTAAAACCACTATTTGTACGTGTCTGGAAAAGTCCAGACACGCCGCCAGGTAAGTTACAACCACAGGTTACAACGGGCTTTAGTGCCGTAATTCTTAAATTCTTAAATTCTTTATTGTACACGTAAACAGAAAAAATACAGTAACAAACTTATACTTAGAGGCAATGTACAAAGGCGAGCTTAACCCTGAAAGAGTTTTCTTACAGCAAACCTGGGGTTATAGGGAGAAGTTATTATAGAAAGGGTTATGAATATACAGTGTACGTACATAAATGAGACAATGAGAGAATTTTTCATAAATAGTAATAAACATTAAATACAAGACAAAAAGAATAGGTATACCTACTTACATACAAAAAAACAAAAATAGAATAAAAATAACTACACATATAGGTAGGTACTCGCATTAATCCTAACATAATTATAGTCATTAAAACAAAATTACTAAATTATTATTCTTGTATATGCCATGTCATACAGGTCTTTGAATCTTGTATATTTTACTATACATGCCCATTTAGGTGTTATGCAACGGGTTTTAGGTATAAATAGTGGAACCGCCTGTTTGGAGCCGTAAATAATATATACCTACACGGCTAGCCGCACTGGCTACGTTATTTATTTAAGCTTGGCCTTATTCTGAGAAACTTTTTGGAAGTTTACATTGTTAGAAACAAATATAACATTTAATATTTATAGTAAGTAATAACCTATAAATCAAAATCCCCCGAGATTTCATCGACCACGAAGACTAAAATAATGTTATCTGTAGCAGTAGTACCAAGTTATATACGAATAGTAAATTGTAATAGGTTCGTATCTGCTGACGGAGTTTTAGGCCGCCTTAAAGCCTACGTCATAGATAATCAGCTTTAAAAGCCGGGACCGATAATAGAACGTGCCCTATGCCCAAATTTAGAATGGTGTTTTCCTTCAATGATCTATCAAGAACGTCTAAGCAAACTTCGCCACTATGATGCGCTCTAGGCTTAGTTGTAGAATTTGAGACATTTTTGATAGATATTTCAAATTAGCGATCACAATTTGAATGGGTGTTCCGTAGCTTCTCGCTAGTCAGTCCCTCACGTTTTGACCATTGTCTCCCCTGTGGATATGGCTGGCTAAGCTGAAAGGATGGTTCAAGTGCTGGACAAGGCAAAATTTGGCGTGGCTTATACTATAATTTAGTTAAGATGTATAGACCTATGTGTTGCTGTTAATCCAGTAACAATATCGTACATTTTTCGCAAAAATTCAACATTATGCCATATGCTCTAAATTTTAAAGCGTTAGAATGTTTTTCGAACACATTGGCCTACTTAATTAAAGCAAATCTCTAGCGATAAACAAAATGTTGTACAAACAGCGCATAATTGGAATTTAAACAATTTAGAGTAGTTTGCAGTGAACCGGTCGATTTTAAACAAATTGTTGTATAAAAAGAACGTCAAGAATCCATAACTATGAATCATGCTGACCTATATCAAACCAGAATATGAATTTTGTGAGTCATTCATCTCATCTAAAGTTTGGAATCTTATTAAGTGTTTTATCTATCGTGTCGGCTATGTGGATTGGTACTTCGACTTTCGATCCGAAGGTCGTGGGATCGAATCCGACAGTGCATTTATAGACTGTTCGTGTCGAAAAGTTTATATACGCTTTAACACGGCGTGGATTATTAAAAGATATCTGAAATCTCATAACGTACGCCCGAATACAACTGTTACAATTGTCAATAAAATACAAGTAGATATTTAAGTGAAATGATCACTAAGTTATGATAAATGAGATGTCGTGATCAGTCATCTGGGATTGAATATTAAAGGTCTCAGCACACATATGGGATCGGAAAGGGATCGTAACCGTAACGCCTTTCAGCTCGCTGTGTTCTGAGGGGAGGCGAACACGTTACGATTCCGATTAGTGTGCGTTGCAGTAGGGAGTTTAATACAAACCATTCTGAATGACTCGAGGCGATACGGTTACGATCCCTTTCCGTTCCCATTAGTGTGCTGAGACCTTACTGATGATTGAATGCGATCATTCACACGTTTCACTGTCTGACATTTAAATCAAAACGAACTAAAACAGACTGTACAGTGGTGCTCTCAATCTGGACACAATCTGCTTCAAATAATTTTAGAAGATAATAAAATTCCGAGATTTGAAGGTGAAAAATTAAAACACAAGCTTTTTTATTATTTATGTACTCGGCTGACTCTCAAGTTACAAAAGTTATTATTAGCTTATCGAGATTACTTTTAAACATAGTACTTATTGATTAAAAATGTATTAATTTCCTATAAAAGACATTGTAATAATACTTTCATTGTCCTCACAGCATCAAACTTGCGTCCAAGGCAAAATTTGCAGCATTTTTAAGGAAATTCAAATAAAACAAACAATTCCCTAAGATTTATTTCAGGGCAGTCACGTACCTCCCATCTCTCAAGGAGCTCGCTACATAACTCGTAACTTACAAACTTTGCCTACAAATTGTGATGCTCTGTAAGTGGATACCGTTTGTTAGGTATTATTTTGTGTTATCTACAAAAGATGCAAAATAAAATTGTAAGTATTTTTTTGGTAAGTTGGCCACAAGGACAAATCTGAAAAAAATAATTTTATTATAGAGCATAGATTAAGGCGTTCATTCTCAAACTGTGTAGGCAGCACAGGTTAACCTATTTACAGACATACCTTATAAATGTAGTCAACTTCACTCAACATGTTAAGCATCAATAAACCTAGGGAATTAGTGCATTTATTTAGCAATAAATGTTTAATTTTTTCGCGACATTATGTTACAAATACGACTAATGGCGTCCCAGAAAAAGTCGGGACAAGCCGCTAGTTTTAGAATATAATGTCAAAGCATAAAGGAGATTGGTTCCCAATGTTTTATCTCTGTACAAAAGGTATTTGTTTAGGATTCCCCAACCTCGGCTTTCAGAGGATTTCGTTCGTCTGTTCCTCAAACAGTTCAAAGAAACGTCATTCTAATTATGTGTCCTACGTCATCGCATCGGTCATCAAATGGCTTTCGATCAAGGTCTATCGATTGATTTATCGATTTCCAGATGTCTTTGAAGCGAATATATTCTGTTACATCTTAGAACTAATTGTTTAGTTTAACTTTGAACTTGATTTATTGGAACAAAAAGTTTATTGACACCGGTTTCAGATTATCTCACCTTGTTGTACTGGACTTACACTTTTTCTTATTGCAAGTACAGATTGCTGCTGAATCTATTCACATATCTTTTCAATTACCTGAGGGGATCAAAACTCAAGGTGGTTTTTACAAGACTTAATGCAGATCTGTAACGGTGAAAGAAAACATCATCAACAAACTCGCGGCTTAGACAGCTCAGCTTAGCTAACTCGTGGTACGGATTAAGCTGGATAAGGATAAGACAGTAGATAAGGACCGATTAGTTGAAAGGATGAATTCAGTGTGGATAAGCTTATATCAATGCCTCTAAAGCATGCTGTTCCGTGTAGGCATAGGGTGCCCGATAGTTTAAAAAACTCAGGCCTTTACATCTATACTTACTAGATGATTATAGCATCAGGAGGCAATGTTTGCCTACACTTAACGGGACACTAGTGCCTGGGACATTGTTGAGATGGAATAGGCTTGCCCAGCACCTAAACCACCCCTCAGCTTAGTCAGCTATATCAACAGGAAAAACAATGGTCAATACGTAAGGACCTAAGTTTACCTACCTATATAATAAAACTACAAACATATTTTGCTGATTGAAACTTAAGAATCGAAAGTTTACCATATTATGGATTGCCATATAAATGGAAGGGTAAAACTTTAGTTTCAATTATTTTCGTTAAGAGTATACCAAATAGCAATAAAGAACATATAATGTTACTTATTAGTTTCAAGCGATTTTTGAAGAACTCCTTAAAACTATTTCCAATTTTAAAATCCAAATATAAATCGCTTCATACTTTACTAAAGCATAAAATGGCCCTAACGAGATTTTTGTAAGCAAAGTTTTCTCGAGAGCAATAAAAAGTAAAGCACGAATAAAATTACTTTCAAAATAAACCAGCTTTTTTCAGACTGTTAAAATTGCCGATTTATTACTCGAAAACAATTTACATCGCAGTAAATGAACTTATTCTGCAAGTCCTATTATAAAAATATTTCTGTTTTTCAGAAAAATTTAATATGCAAAGGTAGGGTAGGTAGGTACTTTTTCTTATTATTGATAAGATTGAGGATCTATGCTATCACCACTATTACTTATTTTAAACACAAAACGAATGTGTATGGTTATCACGCAAGAACTTCTAAACGAATTTGCCTGAAATTTGGAATAAATATTGTTTAACCATGGAAGTTAATTTTTGATTAAATTTAATTTAAAGCAAATATGATAGAGCTTGAGTGAGATTTAAGTCTAGGTCCTCAGAAATGCTACATTTTGTTTTAGAAGTTAAAATACAAAATAGCACTTAAATGCAATATTGCGAAAAGGTAATTAACTATAAATTATCTGTGTTTTAGATCTCAAAATGAGTTTTTAACATAATAATTCGATTATTTTATAATTATAAAATAAAGTCACTCTAGATTAGTCTCAAAACTTTAAATATTCATCAAAATACGGACTCAAAACTAATGAGCTTTTACAATCAATTGCTAATGAAGTTGCTCATCTTAATTACGCACCAAAACTTAAATTGCTGATCACTAAATCATATTTAAAAGTTTCAAAATATAAATAAAAAAAGTAGATAAATACATAAAACGTTAAAGATATAAAATGAGCCTTAAAAATTATAGGTACTCATAGGACACAATTTATTAATTAATCGATTAAATCTATTGTCATCCTCAAAACATGAAAATCGTCGTAGCAATTTCCGTGATTCAGATTATTACTTTAGTTAAAAGAATTGCTTGTTTAAAGGTACAATAAAAAATGTTAATTCATTCATTCATTCTTATTAGCCAAGTCATAAAGCAGATGAGCGGGCTTACAATAAATTTCAAAGAGTTAAAAAACTATTTGTCTTGGCCGCCCACCAGTTTTAATAAACAAAATATTAAATTCCGCATTCACAGGTACCTATTGTAGGTAAATTATCGTTTGACTCTGCTTTTATGGCTCTACATCAAAAGTGATTTATGATACAGAGTTATTAAATAATACAGGAATGTAATTTAGTTATTTTTAAAGATTTTTATTAACAATAAATATTATATTATATTTGAAAAGATGATTGCAATGAGTTTTACGTGAGTAATTTCACGTGTAATTATAATAAGACATTAATGTAATGAAAAAGCATGGTTTCGTGTTCTAATTAGAACGGCCAAAGCCCGACAAATTCATTTTTGCTATAAAAATATTGCGACACGAAAACCGTTCAAACAAAAAATATGGGCGTCGTCAACGAATGTAAAAGCTTTTAGTTTAATAGGCTTCATTCCCCACCTGCTCTGTAACTTGATAAAAATTTTGTAACACTTTTTCAGTTTGTATATTCCACAGAGTATGCCAAGATTTCATTCTAATATCAAAGAGTTAAATGTTTCTTTGTATTGACGCTTGTAAGATTGAAACATTGTGAAAATCTTATCAATTAGAACGAGTTCCACGCGTCTTAAGAGTGTATTTTAAATTAAATAGATACCTAAGTATAGATTTTTGTTGTTAATCTGACAGGATTTTAAACAAGGCCTTTTATTTCAGCGATTGTTCTCGAGATGTCACAGAAATAATTTAGAATCTTATCAGATATTTACTCTGCCTAGACTTGTCTTAATCTTGAAAATATTAGTTCTTTCCCTCACAAGGCACAAGAGCATCTCGCTAACAGCCTTTTCGTTTTAAGCTGATTTCCATTACGACAGGAGTCTCGCTCCAATTTAACGTTTCCTACCCCATTCAGGGTCTTAAGCCGGAAATCTAATTATCACTCAGAATATTATCAGGTTGAGGGAATTTCTATAGCGCATTTAGAACCGTACATTGCGCGAAAATGGCGCGGGCCGTAGAAAACATTGTAAAAAGAAATTCAAGGAAAAAATATTGTATCTTCATACGAATTCGATTATGATTATGTAAGTTTTGCGTAAAAATCGAGAATTATTCGGATTTAGATGACTAACGTATTGGTCAATGTCTTTGATTGAAATAATAATATAAAGACATGAACAAGAATTCAATCAAACAAAGACGTCAAGAACTAAGTTTCACCATGTTTTAATTATTATAACGAGTATGTTATGCTTTGTCGCTTATAATATAAAGTGTGTTTTACAGTATTGTGTAAAAAAAACCCACATATAAGAATTATAATAAGTACCTAATGCTTATAAAAATCAATTGAAACTTCAAATATTGTTATTTGAAGCCTAACAAAGCTTTTATTTGTGTGTTTCTATCATGGTGTACAACAAAATCATATTCAATTCCATTGTATTGTTTGCTCACGCTCCAACCCGAACTATAAAAAGTTGCAACTGACATGAAAACAACAAACTGTTTGAACAATTTGTTCCGAATCTACACATTGAAAGCTTCCTTTATCAAACTTTCAGTATCAATCACTGATTTATAAACTTAGATATTCCAAATGGGTCACGCTACGCTTATCTGGGATTATGAAATTATTTATGTTTAGTTGTTACGTCATTGCGTATGAAGTCGTCCTACGTAACGTATTACTTTTGTTATCTACTTGTTTTAGAATGTGCTATAATATTATCATTTAAATGATTTTTTTCAAAACATTACGTTAAGTCGAAAGGACACAACTACACGGGACCCGTAGCATTTGCGTGCTACTACTTTATGTAATCTGTGGTGCTACGTAGCTAATCCGCTGTCTACAATGATTTGTCTCACTTTTGCCAATAATCGCAGGTCAGTTTATGTTGGTGATAACTACATTCGGAAGATAAACCAACATAAGCTGATCTGCGATTATTATCACGATGTATCATTTTCGGTTTGTAGAGAGGGCCTGTACCTACGCCTAGTGTGAATACAGAATAGTTCAATCTGCAGAATAACCCACTTACTCGCAATCAGAACAAAAGATTTCTTTCCGTGTTCACAATGACCTTTTTAGCATACGAAACGCTATTCAATTCCGATAGATGGATTTGAATATTCGAAACATCGAGCGCTCATTTGAATTCTGTAAATCAAATAGACACTACTGGTATTGATTTAGGTAGTATTTGAATCTGAAACATTTTAACACGAAACAATTAACGAGACCTATATACGACGCAAGTTTCTTAAAGAGGGTCCACAATCACACATTACTGATATTACAGAGTCAAGTGTATAACTATATCCTCGTCGATGCACGGCCGTGCAAAATGCACCTCGAGTGTGCAGGAAATTGCTCCCTCCTTACGACATTGAAGTCATTTTTTTTCTATAATTTTCACCACTTGTTAAGGTCGCGATTGCCTTGCATCCTAATCTGTTTACTCATAGAATTGCTTGTGTGTAAAATTAACAAGTAGGTACGTCAATCTGTAACTATTGACTCTAGATAACATTGTAGTCGTTTACTATTAGCGTAGTAAACTGGTAGCTATTTGTATCTTATCTCAACTATCTTGAACAATGAAATCTTTTGTTTGCAATAGAATAATGCAGAATTATGTGAGTCTTTGAGATTTAATGCTGGTTGACATGTTTCTTAAATTGCATAACAATATTGTCATGAAAATATTTCCACAAGAATCATGGATATTTTCAGATGTTCAGATCGATCACAATTTGGATGGGTGACTGCTAGTGGCATTACCAGCTGAGCGCTTCCGTGCTTTATAGGGCATGATAAATGGTCGAACCTGGTTTGACCTCAAAGCCATGAGAGAGGTCTTCAAGCGGTCTAAGCTAAATAACCAAAACTGGCCGCTAGCTGATATTTACTAAAAAAACATATAGATGCTACATAGATGCTTTTTATCTATTATGATCAGGGATTACATCCCTCTCAATGATAAAAAGGAAAAGGTCTTGTGCACGCAGACTGTTCTACAAGTGGTTTCAGAAGCAATAAACTAAACAACGAAAACTTAAAAGATTATGAATAAAGATGAACGTCACGTAACAGATGTGTTAAAAATATGTCTCCAAATTCATACCTTGGCAATAACTACTATGGCAGTTCAATTCCAAACATAATAAATAAAAATCAATAATGTTTCAACTTCTACTTTTGGTACCTACTATATGATTGCACATTTACATTTTAAAATTAAATAAGTTGGTAAGTAAACGTATTTGCATTATAGCTCGAATATTGTTAACGTAAACCGTAGCGAACCGGTTCTACGCCAAGAGAAGACAAAAGACGGACTAATAAGTCCTAAGTAATTTTACTGAAAACAACTAACTATAAGTAAAATAAAAATTGGTATTTTATAACTAACATTTTCAGGTTATTTTAATATTTTAATTCAAAAACTCACCCTTAAATAACGCGCTGAAAAACGAAACCCCCTTTCAGCTGAAAAAACAATAATCCACAACAATCCGAATCAAAACCCCACAAACACAATTCACAGGACCGAGAACTCGAATTTCTCTTTAAAAATGTTGGTTCTGAATTATTTTTAATTCAAGATTTGATGGAAGAGAGTTCGGTTTTCGCGGAGCGCAGTTTCACGGACGCGCAGACGGGTCGGGCAGCGAGGGCTGACTGCGGTGGGAGGGGCGCGGGGGCTTCAGGTGGCCAGCTCGATGCGCGGCTGGGCTCGCTGATGCGACGAGCCTAGATATCCGCAGAAGGCTTCCCGCCTAAGATAATTCTCATTGCAAATGGGGCAAAGTTGCTCCGCGCAATACAACAGGCGTTTGATAATTTAACTTGAAATAAATGACTACAGAACTACACTAATTTTGTGTTTGTTACATAATTATGTATTTATAAGATTGCTGAATAAGTTCTTACCTAATTACAGTGAAACCCGTTAATTATCTGTTGAAGAATGGGTGAATTGACTACCTACGATTATTATTATTCCTAAGTACATAGGTACCAATGTACACTCATATTTTAGGATATGCTTTAGTTTTAGGTCAAACGAGAAGTTCTAAAAAAATTCTGAAAACAATCTCTTTTTAGGTTGAAATTTACGAAATTAAATTCATTTTCATATAAAAACTATGTAAGTCAACTATGTAGTTGCATTGTTAATTTGTCATTACATTACTACCCTTTCAACAACACGTTGAAATTATGATTACAATAATTTCAATCACCTATAATGGCAATCAAAACAACTCACATAGCTCTTTGTAATTGTACCGCAAAACTTCCAGAAGATGTCGAAATATAATGCTAATTTGGTTAATTAAGGTACAAAGGTAATTGGTTCCCCATTCCCCATTGATTTCCCCTTTTGACGTAATTAGGGGTAAATGTAATTTGAAGAATCTTTCATTTTGTTTCATTACGTTATATTTTCTTTTTAGCAATGGGAACCTTTATAAAACATTTTGACTTATACCTAAGTAGGTATACTATTTTGATTTTTGAGCGATTTCTACATTTTATTTGCTAACTGGTTTGAAATAAGGAAAGGAGTAAGTAAAATTTAGTCATGATTACCTGATTCTTCACGGTTCTGATTACGAAACGAATAGGGGTTTATTACTTATTTATTTATTTATAGCTCAATAATCTTTGATTTTGTTTACTGTGGGTATTTGTATTTTTTTGTATGGTACCTAGTAATGTCAAATATGCCACTGTATCTACCTAGTAAAACAAATGATAGATTAGACTATTGAAATTGTGTAACACCATAAATTACCATTAATAATTTATAGATGAAATATAAAACAAACCTAACAAAGAAATCATTTTCTCATTATTTCGTATCAAAACAATTGAAACGTTAAGTGTGTGGTAAGAGGGTTTATATAATACATAATTTTGTAAGCTCCGCAGAATTTTCCTGATTGAAGTGCTGTTATTTGTGATTGATTGACTTCAGCCGTATTCTGGGGCTGGCGTGGCTGACGGAACCAGAACCACTTATGAGCCGTCAACCGTGAAAATATGCTGAATAATTTCACGAAAATGTGCATGAATTGGGCCTGTTTTACTTCAGCTTAGTATTCATAAAGAGCTGGGAAATTGAGTTTCGTGGAAAGTCCCTAATGTCCAGTTTCTCTGACCTATCCATCTATTTTTGGTATTGTCCACCGATATTGACATTACTTCCACAGTATAATAAATGTAGTTCGCCCCGAACAAGATCTCGCGTGCTAATGGTTAGCTGCTGAAAACAAATGCGGGAATATTTTTTATAAAAATACACAAATGGCTGTAAATTATATTTTACCTAGTATCAGAAGGCGTTTATTCATAGCATTGATACGATTGTTAGTGTGGCGGCTTTATCGCAAGTTATCATAAACATTCATTATATTGTGGCATCACGCCAACGCCCATTCTTTCCTTCAAGTATAAGGACGTTTATTTGTCGTTTATGTCAGCTTTAACATGAAAGATGCTATCTTCTAGAAAATGTGGGCGTGTGCCAAATTATTTAGACTTGGTTCTGACTAGCTACTAGACATCTTCAAAATAGAGTCGAGATAATTCCAATGATTACATAAATTTGAACATTTGGAAGGTTAATGACCTAAATTGGAAATTTCGCTCAATTAAAGATTTAAGAATAGTAAAAATCAAAAACTTTTTATTCCAACAAATTCGCTTCAGAAGTTGAAAATTTACGACAAACATGTTAATTATTCATAAATTGTATCAATAACAATAAATTTCCTTTCTAACTTTCCGTAAATAGATAAACTTCTTCAAAAAGTTTGAATAGATTATTTAAATATTCAAGCATTTATATTCTTTCACGGCCCAATAAACTTGAGTTTTACTAAATAAATAATTCAGGAGGCGTTGGGGAGAAAATCAAACTTTTTTATCCTCAATAGCACTTTTACAATGCTAAGGGTATCAGGATTAGCGGCCAGTGGGCCCAGGCCCCTGGGAAATGAGGAAGTGAAACGGGCACTGATCAAATAGTTTCATTTCAAGTGTCTGTTTAAGGTGGTCGAGTTGCGGTCTTCATTGTTAGGATGTTTTTGAACGTATTGGAGAGTTTGCGGTTTTGTTTGCTGCTGAGTGATGGAAAGCTTTCCGGTTGGACATTGATGTTTAATGCAAATTTACGGGAATAATAATTTGTTTATAATAACTTAGTTTTGGTTTCGTTATTTGAAATCTTGTAGACATACGTTTCATTATGACGATCTCTGTGACGCAGCGGGCGAAAGCCCGGCTGAGACGCGGAGGTTGCGGGTTCGATCCCCGCTACGGGACAAATGTTTGTATGTACACCCTGGAGTGTACATAAAGTACCGTATGTTTTTGTAAAATTCAAAGACCTTTTTACGACTATTACGCAAAACTTTTCGTGGTCATAAATCCAACATTCATTTTCATTTTTGCAAAAAAACTCTAGCTTCCAGAGCTCATTACAAATTCGTGCAGAGCTTTTGTCAGCGTTTCATTTTTCACAAAAATGATTTTACTCGTCAGCATAATGTTGAGGACAAAATTCACAACTCCTGTTACACCCTCTTGACACAGCTGAACCGAAACAGCACATAGATTTTGAAGTGACAATGTATCTTCAATTCGGAAAAAGTTTGCGTAAACCAGGATGTCGATTCTCGACGACTCTCATAACATGCCGCGGTAGAAGATTGCACGTTAGCTTTTGTTTTCTGAAATCCATCGCATTTAAAAAAAAACACGCCGTGTCGTGCCAAGTCAAGACAATATGGTTATTTGGAGAATAAGGCGGCAGTTCTAGGTGGATAACATGTGAAAACTCATTACGCTTGACTATCTTCTTCACTTTAAAACAATGATAATAATGATTGTGTATTTCTCAAATCGTTCTAAACGGCTAAAATTGTTTGAATTTTGTTTTATATAAAGGTAACGTTCAAAGAATGTCAGCCATCTCGATAGGCCGAGTTCTCGTTGTGATACCGGCGACGATGTAATTTGCATGTTATTATAGAAACAAGGGAGCATTCCAATTTATACAATCTCACAAGTTTTAAGCAATCAACTGAACTCATACTCTCATTAAAGTTTCGCTTGAGTGTAAGATTTCAGGGTTGGATTTAGAGAAAGTATGAATGTTGCGACAGAATTTTAGTTTTTAAAAAGCTCTACCAGCATATTATGCGCATACAATTTAACTATGCCTACGGTATGCATTACGAGTAAGCTTAGCGAGTAAGGACCTATATTTCAAAAATAAAAAATGTGTGCATGAAGTTATCTATTAGTTTCTAAAGTTTCTAAAGTTTATTCTTATTGGTTTCTAAAAATAAAATTTATATAACCATCACATCATCTAAGCTCATAAGTAAGTCACGTGACAAACGTCTTTGTTTCTATTCTGTTTATTTTGGAGATTTATTGCGTTTGAAAAACCGCGTGTTAACAACACTCGGTTGGTCCATCTTGTAATCTTAATCGTTAAGATCGTTAAAATGTATGTTCTGAGCGGTCAAAATATTACATGTATAAATGTATAGATGTAAGTAAGCTACACACAAACCACAAGCGATTCATGTGTGCTTTTAAAGACTACGAAAAGGTAACATTAATTAATTTGTCTTGCCGATCCATCTCTGCCTAGTCAATTCTGCGGTTTCGTCAGGCACTTCTCACTTTTGCTGACAATGTTATTCTCGTTGCGAGACCCTTATCAAATTGACTTTGCGTTATGAGAATTACCACGCCAAAAATTTGGAGCTGAAAGAAAAGATAAGCGGGAATTATTATGAAATTAATCCATACCTTTCAACGCAGGTAATGTATGTTGTTCCCTATAACCTCAGGATTACTTTGAAATCTTCTCCGTCTGTTGTGTCCCGTGATTCCTTACGTCATAATTTTACATTGATATATTAACAGTAAGCAACAATTGGCTTACCTGCCATATTTTTGATATATTTAAACACAGATGTGTATCGTGTTATTTACCTTATTTGATTGTGATCGCGAAAGTTATCCATCATTTAACGTTTATTTAAATCTGACAGGTAAGAGCTTCCCAAATATTTAATAAGCTTTTCAGTAGTTGGGGGTAAAATTGCTAGAAAGTTAGCTAGAAAATCTACTGCAATGGACGTGGTTCAAAAACTCGTGCTAAAAACACGCATGCTTCACTTAACCAGCACTTTCTTTTGTTTCTGAAAAGTACTAGAGAGGTCTTTGTTGAGGGTTTCTGAGAACTCTGTCACTTCTAGACTTGTAAGGTCTGCTGAATTTGAAGTCCTTTGTTTTGAGTCAATTTTAAATTTCACTTACACTTTAATGAAGGGTGTCTTTTTTGAGTTTTCTAGCCAGTCAGTAAGACTTTTGAATATTCATAAACCTTTTTCAGTTATACAGTAGTGGAGTTTACTTCTTCTTTATCAAAAGTACAGTCACTGTAAGCTCTATGTCATAATAGGCCGGTAAGATCTTCTTGCACTGCTTACTAATAACAACGACATGACTATGCATTACACATACCTAAATATAAGTTCGAAAGTTCAAGAATAACTTTCACGACACCGAGGCGCTTCATGTCCTGAGATGACATAAATTTTCACTCATCTTATTGAGCAAAGTTCTGGCATTCTCCCAAAATGTGAATTCATTTTGTTCAATGACGCTGGAAGACTTTGTAACAAGTTTGTAGTTTGACAGGCTTTGATATGGAAGTGGGAATTTTGTGATAGGAAAGTTTGTTTATGAAAAATACCGCTTTTAGAGCGTGAATGTCTAGTGGGTGCCTCGGCTTTCAATCCGTAAATCGTGGGTTTAAATTCGGCCGATCAGCAAATTTTTTGTTTAGAAAAAATCTTTTGTGCTTTATCACGGGCTCTAAACTGTGAAGGAAAATATCGTAAGGAAACCAGTTAACTTTCTAGTCACGTCGATGATGTAAGTACCAAATATTTGGAACTACCAAAATTATCATGTGATCTGTTTACCATAACATATATGTATGTGATCTGTTTTTAGTTTCTTTGCACGCGTCCAACTCCTAAACGATGGATGGCAAACAATGATGGACTACCTTTTACTACTATGTTTTCAATTTTCATGTACAAAACTTTCGATAACTCCCGGGCTATATAACGTGTGCTAACGTACCTGAGTTGAGTATTAAGTGTGTTTATTTTGAATTGTAGGTATATTATTTTGTACTTTGTACAGTTATGTAAATATAACTAGTTTCTGCAAACAAAGTACGGTTGATTTTGGATTGTATTTGATTGTCAAAAGTCAAAAGTCAAAAGTCAAAATATTTTATTCAATGAAATCTTATAGACCACTTTGACATGTCTTAAAACTAGGGGATTCTATTGCCTGTTCCAACGCGATTCCCTACACCCAGGGAAAGAAGCAGGCAAGAACCTGGTGATGCGGGCCTAGCATTTTTTTCAGTGGTCCAATAACTGAGTTGGAGCATGTTCAGTCCCAAGCGTTTTTGTCATCTAAATAATCTGATATTTTATAATAAGCTTTGTATAAAAGATGTATTTCAGAGAGCCGAGGCAGGAAGAACTAGATTCATTTTCAGCTAACTGGGAAATTCCAAGGCATTTGACCAGTAGTGGGCTGTGGGACGCAAGCGGCTGAAAATAATATTTATAAAAAAAATATGTAATTTCAAGGTTTTGATTAAGTACAATTTATCAATTGGCATATCAAATTGGTTAAATACATAATAATAGTAATCTAATTGAAACTTCCTAAATAAAATCGGTAAAAAGAACCGCGTAGAATCGGTTTCAATCATATTAGCACGAAGCTGGGCGTCCAGCGCTACGCTGAATGAAAAATGATCAAACAGATTAGCAGTCTCGCTCTTGGCGATTTATTTTTATTTTATCACGAAAATGAATTCACGAATCGGCTTACGAATCCAATTTAATATGTCTAAAAGATTACTCGCTTATTAATTTATAGGATCTGTGATAACTGAAATTGATGATGATTGCAGTTTGTAATTAAATTAGAAATTTAAAAAGGATTTTATTAAAATTTTTGCAAAATAACCGTGTTTCAATATTTAAGTAGTTTTAATATTTCGATTTCAGTTTTTTTATACCTACGTTAGGTATTTTAGTTAAGGCAGCATTTCTACACTAGGTGCTTAAGTCCCTATGGAAAATGGAATTTGGATATGGATTTTGGATAAAATCGTTGATTGGATAAATACAAAAATATCCATTTATTGCCTCACATAAAAGTGTCAGTGTCACCTTTTAAAATAGAAAAAGGAAATTATCATTGTAAATACAGTAACGTAACACACTTTGCAAAATAAATATGAGCTGTCCTACTGACAAATACCTATTGTACAAAATGTCTGCCGCACGCGTGGCCCCGACCCTCCATATTTCATATTCCAATTCATTTCTGTGTTTTCATGTCCTAAAACCGGACAGTGCTTTACGAATGCGAATGGTAGTTAAATCTTTAGGGGTTTCATTTGTCTCAGGTAAAACGAAAACCCGGCTTTTTTTCAATGTAAACTTTCCTAAAGGCGCATCCACACATGCCCGGCGGCACGGCCGGCGGCATGGCCGGCGGCCGTGCCGCCGGCGTTTGCCGCATCTCAGCCGCGGCACGCGCGGCTTTTGGTTGCCGGCGGCAGTTTGCTTGCGGCTTCGATACAATAACATATTGTATTGCAACCGCATCTGCAGGCCGCCGGCAACCGCCGGTAAAGCCGGCGGCCTGCATTCAGCGGCAAGGCGGTCTGAAACCCGGCGGCATAAGCCGGCGGCATGTGTGGATGCGCCATAAGTACCATTTAGACGAAAACCGACTGACATCATGACATACGAACAAACAAACAAGCAATAACTTGCATTGTGTAAATTGAACTTTAATCAAACCAGAGGTTTTTATTTTCCCAGATGTCTAATTACAAATGAAAAAAAAAAAGATTTTAATCCAAAGATCTTGCCATCAAAAAATCTAGTCTAAAATCATGAGACTTATTACAATTTTTTTTTTAATATTGCTCCAACTCAGCTTCTTTTTTTCTGGATACTAAGCCTTACAGAGTCCGTCCAATGTCCGATTTCCCCGAGGCATAATATCTGCACCGGCTTAGAACCTCAATATGCCCTAGTGCCTGCCGTAATTTGCTTTTAACTGCCAATAGGTGAATTATGTTGCTTTTAGGCTAGCGGGAAATACATTAAGGAAGCGACTTTTTCAATAACCATTTTCAGTAGCAAACACTAAGAGGTACCTACGCAAGCTATAAAAATAACTTAACAGGGCATACAGCGACAAATGGTTATAGGTTATGATTATGAGAACAGACAAGTTCTATAAAAAACTAAAAGTCTTAATATAAATATACCTACGTATACTTACTTGATTACCCACAACAAAGTTCTCATAATAATATAGATATGATACAAAATAAACCTAGATTTTCTGAAGTCAAATACTTAGTATTCATTCCTACACTGATATTGTATTCAATTCCACCTGTAGCTTGTTTCAAAGTGAAGCCAATTACCGACGTACCTGTGAAGTTGAAATATGTACGACATAAAGTATTGAGAAATATTTTCTTATTTTCGGTAAGAGAAGGATATCATCATGATAATCATCATTATTAGTATCATCAAAACTATTGATGGGATTTGGCTGAAACGTTATGGTAGGAAAAAATAGCCCATTCGAGTAAGAAACAGATAAAAAAAAATGAAACAATACCGATTTACGACTGTATTTATATCTCAAAGTATATACATTCTTTCAAATACTGAGACATTTGAGACTCTTGTAATTATGTGAACTAGCAACCTTCAAATTACGCCAACAATGTTGTCTGTAGACAGAGCTTACGAACAAAAACTTCTGACACAAAGGCTTGGGCGCGCAAGTCAACATCCTATGAATATGAAAATTTAAGGATGTTTGTTTGGCCCCTAAGATAAGGGTGTGGCGAACCCGAACTTGGTTTGTTGGGTTTGTCAGCGTTTGTCAGCGAGGTAGGGTACACGAAAAAGTATGTGTTGTTGATGTGTATAATGTGTATAATGAGGCACACTCGTGTAATCTATGTTTTTTAAATTTTTTCGCCAATTCTAGTCTGTCTTTGTGTGAAAGATTAACAAACATTCATACAATCTTTTGCATTTATGATTATTAGTGTGAGTGAAGTGGGATTTTAGAACGCTTTCTTACGTACAATCGCGAGAATTCTTGATGTCAGGTAGCTAAGTAGTATGTCCATTCAAATACAGCAATATTCATTGTATATTTTATAGAACTTAACATTACCAAGTGAAAAATACAAATTCCATTACCTTATAAACCTTCACTTACATTATCGTAGCTGGATAAAAATATGAAACACATAACATTTTGTTGGTTGCCCTCGCTTATTCTACAGCACGTTTTTTAGCGTCATTTCATCTACGCGTCTAAAATAAATCAAGCTGTCAGTCGGTTAGACTGAAAAGAAAATAAAATGGGCTATGAAGTACCTTTGTAGACGTGACCCGCTCTAGCTAATTTTGAAATAATTAGTTAATTTGGAAATAACATGGAATGGTAACAGGAATGGTTATAGAGAGCGTCGCTAACCGCTTTCCATTGACCAGCCTGGCGCTTTGTGTCCTTAACGACCTATGGCCTACTATGAAGTTTTGACAAAACTTGCATCGGTTTTATGTCATCGATTAATTATTTTTCTAACATTGAGTAGGTATCTACTGAACTTTCTAAAAAAGAGTTTATTTAGAAAGTAAATATAGTAAATCTTATATTTTTGAGTAAGTATTATCATTTAGGCCTTGGTGTTCTGTGACCGAGTTGGTTTAAGTCAATCCTGTTTGAGGACGATCGCTTGAGTCATCGTGTGTTCGTATCCCATTGTCATTTTAAAGTTCATTTAAGTATCTCCAAATGCTTAATAGTATTTCAAAAATAGACAATAAATCAGGTTAGCTGGAAAGCGAGAAAGCACGATATACCGTTTTAAATAAGGTTCATTAATTATTTCGAGCGCTTTCATAGTAGCTCTGCGGTCAAGACGTATTGAGCTGAGTTATATTGAACGTTCTGTGAGCGCTTTCAAGAAATGCTTCACATTTTTTACATTTCTCTGGCAAATACATTTCCGATGCTTTCATGAATAATGCCATATAAAATGTCATTCAAAATTGTATTTGTACAGAGTTTCGATAAATGGCAGTTATATTGATCAAGGGTAATTCGGTGAATTATTGGTAGCTCATTCACTGATATACTCGTACTTCGGTCGCACGTAGGTACTGTACAATGTACTGTTATATTATGGCTGTGGGCAACACGTTCAACCTTTTAAGAATATTAACAATAGTACACCAAAGTCAAATATTTACGGATGTAAGTATAAAAGTTATAAAAGTAAGGAAGTTCTATGTAACGATAATAAAATAACACGCGTTATGAATAAAACCCATATTATACTGTGATTTATCGTAGCATAATGTGGGTACAATTCTTTTGTGTGTATGTTAAGTAGCTGTCCCTTTCCGAAATTATATTTTTAACAGAACAGGAGTAAAAGATTGAGTGGCCCTGCGGGAAAATATGTTAACTACTGATATTTGTTTAACAAAATTATCTGAAACCACACATTCGAGTTTAAAAAGTGAGTTTGGTTTATCTTTTGGTGTAGTTTTATTCTTTTCCAGAATACTGAACACATAAATAAACCATAATGAAACATTATAATCGAGCGATTATTATGTGCAAAATCTCCTTTACGGCAGTCTAAGGCTATTTCTAAGAGACCATTCTCAAGCGTGAATAAATAATGTTTCTAAGGAAACTAAGTGCAGTTTCCACAGAGAACTGTCAAAAATCGATACCTGAGCGAGCGCATATGCCTGGGTGCAGACTCTGAATACGAGCCTCTCTCTGAATAAGTCTTAAACGACCAGTTAAGCTCTCATGAAAGAAAACGCACGTAAATCGCATGTCAAGTTCCAATTTGAGTCACGTCGAGAGAATTCAGAGTAAGATCTCAGGTTACATAATACTTTTTGCTCAAAATTCAAACAATTTCACTTACAGGAAGGCTGTACGGCCTTACCTTCTAAAGGCCCTAACACACCGTGGTGAAACGGCGACGTCGCCGCGTCCGTGGCTACGTTTACCATGCCTAGCCGTGCAAGGTAGGTGGTTTATGAGGCCAGTTTTATGTGTGTGTACAATTTGTTCACGGCGGCCTTAGAAATGCAAGGAATCGAGAAATAATCCAAATTAAATGTTTTCCTTTACCCAAATATACCTACCTACGAAATATTTTTTTCTATGCCGTGAATCTCGCTACTGTAACTCGACGTAGCAATATTCAATATAAATGGAAAAACCTTACCAAAAGTTTACGAAAATAGTATTACATTACTTTTTACACATTAGTTGCGGAAACGGCCGGAAGGACAAAGACGTGATTCGAACCCACTCCAATATTTTTATATTTCACATCCATGGTTTAATTAAACCATGCAAATCATGATGACAGTCAATTAAATTGTTTGCAGAAGGCAAGAAAATGACATCATGTAAATGTTACTGTACGTAGCATCCCAGTGAGGTAGAGCCTTTACAGTATAAATGAGGCAGAATTACTCGGTGCGCGCATCGCCTGTCACATCAAAATGTTATTTGCCTTTTATGCAGACAATTTAATTTCCTCGACACCCTGTAGGGAAATAAAAGACTCGGCTTCTCATTTTTTAATACGTCAGGCGTCAGGAAATAAGAATTTGGGTATCGTGATGAAATTATCGTTAGCGATACAGGGGTGGGTCTTGAAATTAAAGCCAATTTGAGATGAGAAAATTTTCGTTATTTTATCTTACACAAAATTCCGCGGCTGTATATTACTCATCCTATATTTCATAGGGCTTGTAGAATTAAACAAACTCAACATTTTCTTTATTCAACGACGAGCGACTCCCGTTATATGCAATGCGACTCCCGTTGTACTTCACATACGCCTTTTAATTGAAAATAAAAAAAAGTTTTTTTTATTTTTATTTCCATTTTTATTTTATGTTAAGTTTCTATAACACAAATGACCTTTCTTAAATGATTACCAAATTTTCCTGTTAGGTAAAAGAACCCTACCAAAGTTTAAACGACATTTTATATTTATAACCAAACATTTTGTACGGCTCTAGGCGAAAAAGGACAAAAAGGCCATTACGAGTCATTTCTTGTCCAAAATTTTTTAGAGGTTCAAGCCCTTTGTAGGGGTCAATATTACATTCCGATAACCCGTCAACCCAACCCAAGCTTATATTATCCATATATTCCTGCAAAGCTTTACCGGAAAAAATTACCTCTCTGAACCATTAGACCCCTTGCACACTGCAAACTTTTTATCTCCGGAGAATTTCTGGTTACAGCCGGTTTCACGAACGCAGATCATCTCCAAAATTAACTAATCAATGGTTAAATCCCGTAACAAGTTTCAAATTTGATAATTACCCATTCATTAGTTAATTATGCAGATGATAATTATGTGTTTGAAAAATTGTTTTTGTGGATCTGATCAGTACCTTCGGCGCTATGAAAAGAAATGCACCTCAAAAGTGCTAGAATTATTCTTACACTATTTAAATAGGTTTAAAAAAACTGAATTTCCAACATGATTAAAGCGACTAAACTAAAGGCCGACAGAAAAGTTTGCAGTGTGCGAGGGGTTTTACCTTTGAAGGCGCTACAGAACAATTCCATTACCGTTCTAAGCTGAGGATAAGAATATTGTACCACGGTTTTATACGAACCCTGAACAAGATGAGTTATTAAAATGATAATAGGGAAATGGATAAAGAAAACTGAAGGAGAGTAGGTAAAAATTTGTTCTGACGAATCTAACGTCTTGGAGATTACATCAAAGAAAAACGAACCATATTATCTCTTTATAAATAGTAGAGTACCTACTTATTATCATTTGTTGCCTGAAATAATTTTTACTTATATCAATATCATTTGCCTATATTCTTACTCTTAGTTTCCACGGTTTGGGTCACTGAAGGTCATGGAAAGGTGCAATTTATAAGATTTTCAATCCTATCTGCAGCTTAGACCTTTTCCAATAAATTTTTAATCTTCGAACCTCATTCAATAAATGCTCGATTCAACAGAAAATCGGTCAAATGGAAAAGTAAGTATTATCAAAGGTTACTGAGTTAGGTAGCTTAGGTACATGATACCATTTGCCTGTTGCAAACAGTTTTCGATTTGCAATTAAAAAATAGTTCCTCAAATCTCGATACATGGCAGGGCTTCAACTGGTACTTAGGGTATAAATGCAAATTAAAAACCCCTCATTAGATGAATTGTCATCATGACTAGCATTATTTATTTATTATTTATTGCAGGCAAGAATCTTGGATCGTGTAAAATGGGCCTTAATGATGATTCACTTTTGCGACTTGGAAGTTTAAGTATATATGTTGGGTATTCCTATTACTTATTACACTGATAAACTAAATAAAAGGCAAAAAGGGTCCGTATTGAAGATATTCTAAACATTCAAATAAAGATGCTATCTCAAATGACCAATACAATCGGCACGTGAGCTGCCGCTCAATTCCTTCTTCAGGCGAGGGTCCAAATACTCTATGTGAAATTTTCTAGCATTTACTCAATGTATTGGGACGTTACAAATTGATATAACGCCTAGCAGCGCCCCGCGGCTTTTCTTTTGGACCTACCGAGTAGATGCAGTTTAGATTGGAAATAATGTAAATTGAAAACAGGTCCAGATCGCCTACGTTTCCTAATCAAATGTTAATTCCTATACATTTATTATAATTTCTATTGTGAAGTACTTACCTACCTGTAGAAATAACATGATTTTGGAGGTAGTTACTCATTCTACAACAGATACTTTCCGTTTTCAATGTTTAAACGAGCAATCACTCTTCCCTAGACCTGAAATTCGAGGGTTAGATTCAGCCCTATAAGGAGGTGTTTTGCGTTTCATCTCACGTCTTTAATTCAAGGACCATTTATTTCTTCTCGAGCGATTGATAGCCAAAGATCCACTGAAAACTTTATAATTCGATTAAAGTTTAATTGCTTCCTAGGCACTACTTGATGGCAGTTCCAAATTGTTTCAATTTAATTTTCAAAGATCAATATTCGTGGTGGATTGATCGTTAAATATTAGTCATGCTAAGGATCATTAACACAATTCAAAGTGGGTGGGAAAATGTATGTCTGATCTGAAAATAGTCTTATATGTTATAAGTCTTATTGTCTCATTCATAAAAATTTGCCAATTTAATACAGGTTTAAATAATGATATTTTTTTTGGTACTCATATGGCAACGAAAAGAGATAGCAACAGATTTAATATCAGTTTAGCTAATATAGGTTAACTGATCTCATATGCATAATAGGGTCAGTACTTTATTTGTGTAAGTAAATATTAAAAAAACGTCAGTCATCTGGTCAGCATAACACATACCTAACGTAAGTTGTTTATCTTGGAACTAGATAAACACTGCATAAATGTCCAAGAGGATATTTATTTATTTGTTTCATAGAAAATGGAATATAAAGTTATTCCCTACGTTCTTACTGTCTGGCATTTATCGTTATAAGCGATTCACAAAATGACTACAACCCCATTTCACCATTTTATCGTCACAGCGCATACGAACCTAAAAACCGCTTAGCCTTTTACCATACAAAATCCTATTTGGCTATGAAGCCTGACTGAATTATGAGACCGAGTCTCGAACACGATTTGTCCATTAAAACTTCTTTGCTTTTCACATGCGGTTTCAAACTATTGATTAGAATGTTAAGGGAATTTAGTAGGCAATTTTCTGAAACGTTTCGACGTTAAAAAAAAGAGAAAGGTTGAAGGGTGAAACAGCTCTCGAAATTAAGCAAAGTAATCTCTGTACGCAACAAGGATTCCTTAGAATATTGTACCAAATAATAATCTACACAAGTTTATAGTTTTACTTTCAAAAATAAAATCAAGCAAATCATTTTCACCATAAAATACGCCAAGAACAGCACCTAAAACCCCAAATCACTTATTGTACTCTGTTCATATGAGGGGGCTCACAAGAACCTGCCAATACTCGGTAGGTATATTGCCGTTGAAGTTTATACCGCGAAACCAATATCCGTGACGGAGGAAGTGATTTTTCCTATTTTCATCGGAAAATCCGCTGTCTTACTGAATGAAGTTTTTTACTGTGATATCATAGCCAATATTTTATCGTCTTTAGGGAGCTTTAGAAGTTATTATGGATACTTTTACCTTTACTGCAAATTTTACGAAGACAGTGTTTTTATTTTTCAACGATTAACAATTTTAAATATTTATAGCTTTATATATCTTAGATGTTGTAGGACAGTGATCGCAGGTGGAGGGTGTTTGGATGCGAATGAATGCGATGCGAGCGGAGGCTCGTAATGAGGGCATTGAGGTCCCACCCTTCGCCCTACTTTCCATATTATGCCTTCATTTTGACCGCTCTGGGCAATTTGCTCGTGAATGCATTCATTTTATTGAATGCGTTCACCTGAACGGTTATTGGTTGCGGTTATCTGTTATTAAAATTGTTCTTAATTTTGTTTAGTCGTTTCTCCTTCTGGAAATTAAATTTTTAAAAAATTATGCAAAGATCAGGGCGGTTATTCTCTACGGCCCATCAAAAAGTAACGCGACGGAACAGCTATTTTTTTCCCACTCTCACTCACTACGTACCACATGTTGGTTGTTTAAAAATATACGTTCCATTGAACCCTTCCGCACATCCTATCTCCATAAAACTCTGATACCTCGGAAGCAAACAACATACTCATCTAGCTAGAGTTGGGAAAAACAGACATAAAAAGCCGGATAACATTTTAGATGGCTTTTGTTTTTAAAGAATTTCGTTTAAGGTTGGATGATACCTATGTCATGTACCTCACCTTGTGGATGTAAAACTCATTGAAATTTATGTAGCAATAAACGTATTAATGACATTACACTAAATACATAATTATAAACTATTTACAACCGTAATATCATTAGATTTTTACTTCATACCACCAATAAAATACCCCATAGATAAAGACTCCACATTGAGCCAATAAGATCTAATCCACAAACTTATAATTTGGTTTGAATTGTACCTAGTCCTAGCCAGTAAGGTTCTTGGAAAACAAAAGGTTCACGTCGCGACAGACACAAAGAGCTTTATTTCGAGAACCATGAGATACATACATTTCCTAAAGTCAAGTACTTAACTTAACTGTTGCGGTATCTCTTCTCCTGTCTCGGTCTCTTGTCTCTGTCATCTTTAGTCTTTTTAACAATATTTTAAGTATGGAATATAAAGTAATCGAATATTATTTTTATTCGATGAAATCACTAGTGGAACAGGAAAGGTTTTCATTTCCATCTAAAATGCAATGTCGCAAACTACCAGTTTCAAACAAATGACTGCGGTCTCCGGGTTTTGACCGTCGCTCATCAATCGCCGGCAGATGGCGTCCCTATCATGTTTTAGTACCTACCTAATACGGTCAGCTACAAAAAATGTAGGTAAATGTTTTAAGTTGACAGAATAGGCCAACACATACCTAAGTCATTCAAGCCCGAATACCGAAAAGCTAATTAAAGTGAGTGGTGCTTATCTAAGACATATAAATTGTCCATACAAATCTGTCAAAATTTAACTTCCTTAACGGTAATACGGCCTTAAATATTTAATTATCGTTTGAGTTTTCGGGCATCAGTGAGATTAATCTGACAGACGTATGCAGGTAGGTTACCGATCTGTATTTAACATGCGCTTTAAACGTTGAGAAAATATTGTACCAATTTAGCTTTCTAACAGCGTCAATAGGCTTGCAAGTTACGCGTGGAAGGTCAGTTTTTGCAAAATGTATCTTCAAAGGGATCTAAATAAAATCATAAAGAGCTGAATTAAATGTTATCTATCGCTCCCTGGGATACAGTCGTGGTTACGTTTTTTTTTGTATCTTATGCACATTACGGCTAGTATTCAGTCAAGTTCAGGCAAGTCTGCAATCCGACTTTAGTCTAAGATCAAGTTAAATAAATCCGGTTAAACTTTTGCATTAAATATATTAGTATAAGAAGGAAGATGTTCTATCAACACAATTACAACTTCCACTGCAATCAAGTTGCCACAACGATTGCTATCGAATCCTATTTCATTACAATGGGAACTTCTCCGAACTTTTCATTCGATAGTACCTACCGATACTTACAATTAATTGGAAACTAACACCGTTTTCCGATAATCGTTCATACTCCCATTTAAAGTTTTAAATTGATGACTTATGGTTTTAGGGTTGTGAGATGGAATTAGGCGGTGTTTAAACAAGGTTTTCCAGAAAAATCACGAATGTGGATAAGTACCTAATACACCCACAAATGTAAAATAAATAAAGCGTACCTACCTACTTAAGAATTTTGTAACCATACCTGTCTCTTTCTACGACGATCTATCAACACCATCAAGGTCGAGCGAGATGTATGACAATCGAACAAGACGAGAAACTAAACAAATCTTCATAATTCTCTCGAAAACAATGAAACAAAAACACACAATGTTTACAAATCCAGCCAGATAGCGATCCTGCCCTACTTTGACAATAACAACACAATTGAACCTTTCTTCGTGTTGAGGTAAACAGCTGCTTAACTAATGGAGATCGTATTAATGTAGGTACCGTAGATATCGTCCGTAGATAATGGGTTCGTCGTTGTTGATAGACAGCATCTTTTATACTTTAGCCAATATCATTGTAGAAAGAAGGAATGTTTATAAACAAACTGTCACTTTTTTTTTCAATGGCTGGTTTTTATAACCAAGTAATTTATATCGAAGGAAGTAGTAACAAATCCCCAATAATTGAAAATGATCTAGAAATATTAATAAAAGGATATTTTTATGTTAAGTATGGATAGTTTATTCATAAACATACTCCATTGAATTTGGCTAAAGTGTAAGTAACTAAGATAGGTAGATATAACTATGGATATACACTCTAAACCTTCCTGATACTCCGTTTCACTCGATTGAGCATAGACTATGCATGATGCAACTTAATTGGCACCTCGATTGTGAGTTCCGGGCCAGTTAACTTCTCAAATGCATCGCTTTGGCGGAACATTCATCTTTCTACATGATTTATACATTTCCAGTTAGGTACCTGTAGGTGTATGTATACCTAAAACTTAAAATCTTAGAATAAAAAATTTGAAGAAAAGCAACGCACACTCCTGAATATTCAACCAACACTTATCATGTACTGCGAGAGCCCCAACTGACGACGACCGTGTTTATTTATTCAAATACACTCATTCCGAGTTTCACTCCCGTTGCCTTGTTTTTATCTTATTTTACATACAAATAAGTCTGTAGTCGCGGTGAATAGAGCAAGGTAGAAGGTACTGTGAAATGGTGGTTGGAATTCTTCTAGTAAAAATAAAGTTAGTTTTGTCTTGCTTCCTAACCTAGTTTGAAAAACAAGCTTCGTGTTCCCCGGACTTGAGCGATGATGCAGCGCGAAATTGTTGCGGCACGAACCGTAGGTATGCCATTTTGTAAAGCTACGCGACGAGTTGACGTCGCGCAGCGTAGAGAATTTAGCTACACGCGCGGCGACCACTACAACACCGACCTTTAGATTCGAGCACATTATGCCGGGCCGCAGCGGGGCGGAGCGGGCCGCAGCGCAGCGCAAAATGTTTACCTAGCACATTAGTGACAGGCCGGGTCACAGTGCATTGACGGATTTTGAGTTCAGTGTACTGCCAGAATTTGCATGCAACTGTGCAACTGTGCAATTTGCATGCAACCAATCCGCTAGCTATAGCACACTGTTGACGGGGCGCAGCGGGGCGGGGCGGGCCGCATCGCACGGACGAGAATCCGCCTCGCATTAATGCGAGCCGCTGCGGCCCGGCACAGTGTGCGATAATTCATACAAATTGTATTAAAGCGATTTGAGCGGATTTTTGCGCTCCGCCCCGACACGCTGCGGCCCGGCATAATGTGCTCGAACCTTAATGCGAGCCGCTGCGGCCCGGCACAGTGTGCGTTAATTCATACAAATTGTATTAAAGCGATTTGAGCGGATTTTTGCGCTCCGCCCCGACACGCTACGGCCCGGCATAATGTGCTCGAACCTGAAACTATTTTTTGACATTTCTACCTCCTTCAATTCTTTGGTACACTTGAACCGCGTGGTCACTCCGAGCCCTCGTCGCTACGACATTCTAGAATATTCTACGGACGAGAGACTTAAACGACTGCCATGAGGACGCTGTTCAAATTGACAAAGTTTTTTTAATACGTAAAGAGAAAAGTAGCGAAAACAGAGTGTAAGTACAACTTCGTTGCTGTTAAGCTATACAAAGTAGAGCTAATGAATTTAATATAACTGATGATGTAACTTCTATCTTGATAAATCCTATATTCACATTAGATTGAACAAACTTTAATGGAACGACTAGACGCAATATTTTCGATGTTATTCGTGCAATCCCAGACCTGCTGTATTGGCAGCTTCGAAGTTATAAATTTTAATGTGAGCTGCTTAGCACATAAATTGCAACTGCAATAATGTTCACCGTCTCGACAGAATGAGAACATAAACATTTTTAAGGTTCTCATAAATATTTCTATTTAATTAATACCTACTAAGTTTATATTATTCGTAGACAATAGATTGACCTTATTAAAAACCTCATTTTGTTGATGTCACTGTGACAAAAAGGCCGCCCTTCCTTCCTTCCACTCGTCTTTGCCCTAGCACTAGGTACTAGCTCTCAACAATATATAAAATTACTTGACCGTTCACACTGAGCTGTGCATTGCTGCTCAAATGCAAAACGACCTTTATATTGATTGTGTATTTAGAAAATGTGTATCATGTCTTGTTTTCTATAGTTATATTTTTTTCTTTGAATAAGAGTGGCTACGACTACCTACGGCTAATTCAATAATAGAGTTACTCGTATTAATAATAGCTGAATAAAAACAACGGTAGACGGGATCGTTTCTCGAAATTACTTGTTTTATCCCCGCAAAGGAAGTGGGATTTTAATCACGCAATATTTTTGCCTTTGGCCGTTTTTCCCGGAGCAAAAAGACTTTTCTCTCTGCATGATTTATTCCGTTGTAAAATTGGTGCTTCTGAAATTCGTTTTTTGTGCTACTTATAAATGATAAAATGCCTTTTGATGCGAGTACAAAGCTTGGGCATATACTGGCATGCCCAAATATTCTTATTAAATAACTCTCTCTTGTAAGTGCTTTTTGACTAACAACTATTTAGATAACACTAAGTATTTTCAGAAATACTAAGTGCATGAGTACCTACATCGTTAGTTTTCTTTGATTTAATATGAAATGACCGAAGGTCCAATATTTTGACTCATAACCTCTTTGTTACAGTTTGTTAAAAGGTCCTGTAATAACAAGAATCTTATTTCTAGTACTGTTTACGCCAAAACACTTAGTAAATCAATCTCACTGATAATTTATTCTATTGAAATTTCAAATCAGGACACTCCACTTGCGACCAGATTTTCAATTATGTGATTACGAATTTGGGTAAAAGCCGAGGCGAGACTCTGTAACTAATTTACAATTCTAACTACATCTATGCCCGAAGGAGACTTGGAGGCATTAGGACTGATGCACATGGTACATTGCTAGCTTTGAGTTAAATAATAAATAAGTAAATAATATAAATATTCTTGAACATTTTACACAGCGTCATCTAGTCCCAAACTAAGCCTCCCATACATGTCACTTATTTGCATAGTTCGAAACACAAATATATAGAGTCCATCTTAAAAAATCTAGTGTCACCACACCACTTACATGTAACTACATATAATAGTGACTGTGTGTGATTTGAGAATAACATCAGATTTTTAAATACTCGTGTTACAAAAAGGTGTGTCTGGATTTAGATGCTTAACACTGTGTATGTCACTAACGTGTACAAGAATGCAGTAGCCCTAGACAAGGTTTTAGCAGATGACGCTGATAATCATTCCTTTATCTTAATATTCTTAGAATTACTTCAGTCCCTTGTGGGACTGTCCTTAATCCTCCAAAGAGTTTCTACAGTTTTAATTAACAAATTGAAAATGGTTTTGTGAATTCCCCCGATCATTGGTATCCTTAAAAAAGTTTCAAACAAGTATTGAAACTTAGAAATTGTTTTCATTCTTTTGGGTTGAGAAATTAAAAATTATTCTTTGAGCGTTTCATACTTTCACACTTTAACTTTAGTTTGGAGTTTTTGTTCTTTGAATAAAAGCTTTGTTCGATTTTAGATTCTATTTCCTGATTGTATATAACTCTAAGAGCCTATTCATATCAAGTTTTTAAGCGCGCACTCACTGCGCGCTTGTTTAAACAAACGATATATATAACACACTATAAGATCTAAAGGGACTATCAATTGACGCACAAAATGATTGACCATAGGATCGCACGGTGCACGGTGTAATAATGACTGCTGAATAAAAAATACAATATCCAAACCCAAAATGGATTATTTTTTATTATTACCAAAAATACTATTTTTTTGATATCGCAGTAGGTAGCGTAGGTACTTCAGCTAGTCCATAAATAAAATACATTTTATAATGTAGTATGTTCGCAACGTCAGTCACACGCGTTCTTCAAACAACTTCACTCGCAGTGCCTTGGAGTGAAAAAATCAGAGTTCCATCTTCGTTTGAGCACACAAACGTCTTCGTGTGCGCCGGGCCGGTACACATGGCTGATCACAGCGTCTGTATCTCTTATAGCTGAAGAATTATCCTTATTCACAGAATGACTTTACATTTAACAAATGTTTGTATGCTCAGCAGAGATTTGTTCCGGGTCTGAGTGTTTTTCTGTACGTATTTACAAATATTTGACGTTGACGCTCTTTAAGGGAGTTATTAAGAATATCTTCGTTCGACCACTAAAAATCAATTAAGAACTATTAATACAACTGGTGGTCATTAGAATTTTCTGTTGAAGTATAGGAGTGAAATAGACCTAAATACTTGAGAAGGTACATACCCAGCGCTTCAGTGGAGTCAAGATTTGAGGCTGTTGTCGGTGTGTGTCAATTGAATAAACAAGGGTTCTCGTGAAGTGGCCACGTTTTTAATCGTAAAAAAAGCATCAATTTCGATGCCGAAAATATTGAGATTTGTACTTTCCTTTACCTAATATATTATTATTATTTATTACGAGCCTGTAGCGTCCCACTGCAGGGCAAAGGCCTCCCTTCCTTCCTTTTACCTAATAAAAAAATTAAAATATTTTTCAAACTAATCGAAACATGGTAACCCAGAGGAAACAAACGTTAGTGCTGGCAGACCACCTGCCAGATGGGGAGACGATATAATATTATCAAGGTCCTCAAGACCTGGATGCGATCGGCCCGGAAGGAGTGGCAAAAATTGGAGGAGGCCTGCACCCAGCAGTGGGTTGACACAGACTGACAATGATGATGATCATGATGAATCGAAACATAATTATGTGTTATTAAACTGAAATAACACTTCTCACTTCTGTATAAACAGCTGTACAGGAGTGAAATAGACTTGAATACTTGATCAGGCACATACTCAGTACTTGAGTGGAGTCGAGACGGGAGGCTCTGGATTCGGTGCGTGCCAATCGAATTAAGCTACAAGGGTTTACGTCAAGTGGGCACGTTTTTAATCGATGAAGAGTGCTCTGACATATCTAATCTCATATTGATTGGATTATTTTGAGACGTTGTTTGAAGCTTCTAATATTAGAATAAGCCCTACTTTACATAGCTGAAAGTGTGATTTTAAGCCTTAAAGTTTTCATAAAGTTTTTATACAATAAAATAAGTAAGCAATTTAATTCCAACTCAAGTACCAAAGTTTATCAAATTTTGTACCAAAATGCACTTTAAACTCCGTAAAAGAATGCTTGCATGTTTTATTTGCGTTCCCAGTGTAATATCTCGCACAAAGCCGCGCTGACGACACCTCGCTAACTGAGAGTCACTTGACCCACCTGGGATATGGACCGTTTTAATTAACGCGAACAGGCTTAATGCTGTAAAACATTATTTTTACTGTACTAAAATGATGGGAGAGAGTTGACGCGTATGTTTTTTGAGAGTATAATGAAGATTTTTAAGTTCACAATGAAAAAAAAAAACACCTAAGATTACAGAAAATGATTAAACTTACTACTGATTACTTAATACTTACTTTTGATTGATTTTTCTCAAATATTTGAGTTTGATTAGGAACTTGTTATTTTATTATTTTTTCGCTATCAATATCGAGAATAACTAACGCAGCAAATACAGTTGCAGACTGCCTTTTTAATGCTCATCCTAAAAAACGAGAGTTACTCCATTTGGTAAGTATATAATAAAAAAAAGTGAGGTTAGTTTTCCAAAGGTATACAAGACAAAGATAAAGTCCTAGAGCTATAAGTCTCAGGGCGATATGCCTTAACTACAAGCAGCTGGCAGTAATTCGCAGTAAAACGTTATGGCGCATAAATAGAGCAGAACAGTGCGATACGCTGGCCAGATTGAATATAAATAATTCAAGGCGTAGTGCTGGGAGTTATCGATATCACTGAGATTTTGGGGATTTAAACTTCTAGCCTTGTTGTTCAACTGTTAAATTATGTGGCAAAATTAATTTTTAAATTAATTTTAAATTAATTTATTATTGTAATGTAATAGCCGTATTTTTAAATTAATTTTACTAAACCATTTCTCTCGATGAACTTGACTCCTTCCTTAACACATGGCCTGTGGTCGCGCTGAGTCGCGAAGAGTGGAAGAAGGGAA
Source organism: Xanthorhoe spadicearia (assembly GCA_947086425.1). NCBI lineage: Eukaryota > Metazoa > Arthropoda > Insecta > Lepidoptera > Geometridae > Xanthorhoe > Xanthorhoe spadicearia. The sequence continues at coordinate 3,039,417 of OX352200.1, forward strand.
GGGAGGCCTTTGCCCTGCAGTGGGACGATCATGGCTGATTAATAATAATAATAATAAAACCATTTCTACTTACATAAGAACAGAGTTTCCTGCACTCTATATATATATATAATCGTTCATAAATCTAAACGTTCCTCATCAAGTATAACAATTTGAAAAATCGATCTTCTGATTGAGTGATGACTCAATCAAAAGTGATCCGATTTTGGTCAACATACATTAAAATGCGTTACTATTTATTTATTTCTAATTAAAACATAATTTACATAAAGAAGCAGCTTTGCGCTCGAAAAAACTAATTAGGTACATGACGTCTAGAGCGTAAAAGTAAAAGTCTTCAATTTCTTAAAGCTGATAATTATTACTTTCATCGACACGAGTCACATCGGTATTAAGCCAACCAAATCTATCCATAACAATTATTTGTAGTCCGCCATTCGATACGCTGTTAACAATGCCGTATTTCACGTGAAACAACGGGTGGAGTGGTAAGTATAAGGTGCTGCGATATGAATTTCTGATCAAATATGAGTTTATGTTTGTTTTCTTGGTTTTTATTATCTATTACCAAAAAAGGTAATAGGCCTTTGCCCTGCAGTGGGACGCTACAGGCTTGTAAAGCACTGAAAATGTTGTCGTCTCTTTCATAACGAAATAAATAGGATGGCATCATAATTAACATAATAAGACGTCCTGTCAAAACTGTAACCCTCTTATTTATTTTTTGCTTCTTTTCCCTCTGCTGTGCAAAGGAATTTAATATAATAAATTTATTGTATTTGTTTGATAAGGTTTTGATTTATTTCTAAAAGTCTTTAACTCCTTCTTTAAATGAAAGTGCGATAACAAGAAACGATACAAAAAAGGTCAAACTCAATCATAGCAATGTAATGAAATTGTTAGTAAATTTACAAACCGACCTGTGGGAATAGAGCCAAAGCTTTTAGTCTATTGGATTATATTCAAATGGATATTGAATTTATGAGCCAGCGATACAATAAAAGCCGACTCAGGGAACAAGTTATATCATATTGGGCACATTCTGTCTTATACCGACTTATAAAGCATTTTTTGACGTCATTCTGTGGCGTGGGTCAAAACTTGTTAGTTGTGTCACTTAAAAAAGCCTCATAGACACCGTGTAGGTAAGACTCGTTTGCCACTTGGCTAGCTTTTCTGAATCAAGTAATTTTTAAGTTTCAAGCAACTAAGTTTTTCGATTTTAATTAGACGGCAGCAATTTTTCTTTATCCATGAAGACGGCGTCATATCGTTAGTTTTCTAAATGCAGTAACTTCCATGTTTTTTTAAATTATGAAATAAATAACGCTGATAACTTAAGTTTATCATGTCTACCTAAACTCATCAATGTACCGCAAACAAAAGATGAAATGCATGATATATGAATCAGCTACGCCGTAGTGCTCTGCTACGACGTAGACATGCTACGTTTAGCCGTGTCACGATGAATCATTGGCAATTTGAGCTTTCATATATTAAACAATATTTTTAAGGCAGAAATGTAACATTGTCCCTTAAACGTTTTCACGATCCTTAGATTATAAATAGAGTATTTGTTCAAAAAAAACCCTCTTGAAAACTGTTGTAAAACTTAAATTTTGCAAAAAGTACATAAACATTTGAACGTGCCAAACAGACGCCAACCGTGTATCCTTTGCACTCGACATTTTCAAAGCATGTTTTAGAACGTTTTTATTGTACTTATTGTTTCCCGTGAAAGCGCTGCATTAGTATGAGTAATGAAATAAAGTCGTAAAAGGTGCGAGCGCAGCATTACCGAGAGTGCTTCCATTATAAAATCCATGCAGCTTTACATCATCATCATCATCCATCAAATTACCATCGCTCAAATCTATGATCTCAATGTTACTTTCCATAAATAGGGTGTCTAGAAGAAACCGCTTGTAAACGGTAAGACGTACATATTGTACAAACATATTGTGTTGTAATTTTTTTGTTTATTATGATTTTAATGGAGTTATATTTTATTCATTTATTACATAACAATAGGGTTCCTATATTTTCAAATAAAGGAAAATTTAACTCAGTTAGACTTAATGTTTTCGTGTCTCTTTATCATTTAATAAGGAAAATATTTTGATAATAATCACTAGATTGATGTAATAAAATCAAATCAATCTTCATCGTGGAACGGAAAAGACGACTATTTGTTGATAAATGGGGGCTTTAGGTGATTGATTTTGTTTTTTATGATAAAAATCTTTATATTAATAATAGTACGCATTGATGAAAAACATATAATAATTTTTCAGTTATTTTTCTACCATTCTCAGTACCTAAGTTAAGCTTGAAAATCGTGACATACAGCTTTACTGATGAATGTACTCGTAGGTAATAGTTTTATCCAATCAAGGCCCGATAGAGACGTGCTGAAACTGAGTTACGCGCGAGCCTGATTGCGGAGCCCCGTATGAATATTCAGACCGTGTCAGACTTCGAGTGATAAAGTGATATACATTGAAGAACTTGTTTATAATTTCCAGTGTATGGTTCAGGTATAAAACGCTGACACGATAAAACGCTACCTAGATTGATTAATTAATTAAGCACTAGTGGTAATTCAGTTGTCACGAAAACTAAAAAAAAACTGACTAAAGATGATGCTATAATTTTTATTTGGATCGTCATGAAAAGGGCGGTAACATTGTTAGTTCGCTTAGTTTTACAGGCAATAGAGTCACCTAGCTTATACACTGGACATTTTAAAGTGATCCGTGAGGTCCTATAGAAATAAACACATTTTTCTTTCTTCTTTCTTAGCTTAGCGTGACCTGACACTTTAGCAAGGGTTTATGGCAATCACTGTTTCCCTGATTGTTTTGAAATGGCGGCGGCTGGAATATATGAATCAAGTTACCTTTAAATAACAAAAATATTTAATTAGTAAACCTTGGAAAAACATAAAATCTAAATCTAGCTTTTGAAGTTGATTGACATTAAAATTGTGTTAAGTACCTACTACTTTTTAAATAACTCTTTATACAATGCACTGAAGATGAACTAAAGAATACCCAACACTAAATAAATGAAATTGAAAAGTTTTCAGTATTGATCAATTCCTAACCACGATCAAGATTATGCAACAAGTCATGAATAACGTATGGAATCTTTGATTGCAACGTGTGGCGCTCTACCTACACGTGCCCATGCATAACTTAGCGCGACAACCTAATGCCTGCACTTACTGTTTTGATTTAAGCGCATACTCTCGCATCTTATTAAACTGTAAGACTACCCCAGAAATAGTTCTTGAGGCCTGCTTATTGTTTTATTATTTGACTGCATAAAATGCATATAGTTTTCTAGTTTTTAGGTTAACCTTTAGTCGTTGTAGAACTAACCACCAATTTATATTGATCGTACATAACGCTTCAGAAATGTATACCAGGAGCGCATAGAAAAGAAGAAATGTTGGAGTAACTTGCGAAATATATCTAACGTTCGGACACATGGTGTTAAATCTTTCTATTTTATTTGCAGTGAGCACGAGACTCAGCTGCGAGGTGTAATTGGCCATTCCATGAGGCATGATGGACGTCCTTTTTTACAGCTTTGAATTGGTGGAATATCCAATGAATTTTTAGTAACGGTCAGTACCTACGTACATCGCTGTTCACTCACGGCCAAACTCCATAGTCTATCTGTCCACAGTTTTGCTAACTGTTGGTAGATTTTCTCTAATACAAAACACTTAAAATCTATACCCACCCATAGTAAGTAAAACCAAAGAGACCAACATTTACTTGTTTAACTAATGATTATCTAGGTGTCTGATGATGATTATAAATAAGTTTTTCAACAAACATACAACTTGCTATGAAGAATACTCGGATTTGTTCAAATGCACACAATCTGAAATCGAAAGGAAACTACAACGACAGACGGAAACGTACAATAAAAACACAATCTTGCACCCGACTTCTTCTTCGCTTCGATATTATGAAAACATACATAACTTTTCACACATGACTGATTCAGATACGAATATATCGATTGCTCCTGCAACAGTTACCTTTCAACAAAAATTATTTACAAAACCGGCAATGGGTGCCGAGAAAAAAACACAAATCCAACATCTCGCCCAACTCACAATGATTACTTACAATGTGTTGTTGAACACATTGGTACGCCGATACTTATCTTACTAAAACACAATTCAGTAATCCAGCAATGTATGTTGCAGTGTAATAAAGAGTCATTGCACAAAATCTTGTTACAGAATGCATAGCAAAGGTATTGGATTTTCACGTTCATTTTCTGGAAATATTTCTGTTCCGTGAAGCATGTACTGTAAATGTGTTATGTTGCGCAAGTTTTGTGATAATATCAGTGTGAATTATGAAATGGTTTATGCTAGATTTGAAAGTATTTGTTTAAAATACCACCTTTAAAATCTAAGTATAATATCCTAATTATTGAATATTTTCGTAGTCATTTTGAGGAAAACTTTTTAGTAGGTAATCAAACATTTGCTGACAATTTATAATTCTTGTAAAAGTCATCTTTATTCCGACAATGGTTTCCGTGGCCGAGTAGGTTAAAGGAAGGAAGTTAAGCCGGGGTACCGGTTTGAGCAAAATCCGTTTGTATCAGTGCGAGTTCGAAAAAAGTTATTTAAAAATTGTGTTTTGAAGAAAAGCCTCTATATTATATATAGCTTTTCTTCAAAACATATTTTTTCTATAAAAGCTAGTACATTTTTGTAACTCCAAGAAAGCCTTAAAAGCATGTCAACGTTTTCAAAAGGTGTAATAGAATACCAAAATGTCTCCTATTTTATACCTTTCTCAATTTGAGTCTTTATTCAAGCATTCTCTTTTGACAGTTCCTAATGGACAATGAGATCTTTAACGTGAGATTGAGTGCTTTTATAAATACCTTAATATTTTAAAAATATAATGGTAATTTTATTTTATTTTATTTTATCTTCTTTAAAACCTTAGCGTAAAACATTTTCTGTGGAAATCGTTTGTCTGTTCGTATGAGCAAGTGGTCAACTCTGGTGACGGAATTTATAGACCGCCTAAAGTCTTCCGTCATAGCTTTATTTGTCTATCTATAAGTCCTAAGTACTAATATTATAAAGAGGTAAAGTTTGTTTGTTTGACGGAGGTAATCTCCGAAAGTATCTACTGATCCGATTTCCAAACTGTTTCACCGATGTATAGAATGGACTTTCGGAATGGCTATATTTTATCCCGGTTGTTTCATTAGTACACCCGTGCGAAGCCGGGACATGCTGTTAGTGTGGAAATAAAGCTTATTTTATCTTTTCTTTTTCCATAACACATTGTTTTCCCTAGTCAAGGTTTAACATTTTTTGCGGAACAGACAGGTGTCCAGAACAAACAATGTTGTTCTTGCATCGTTGCACGTAACACGATACTGTTATTGCTACACGAAAATAACCCTTAAATCAATAACAAATACGATCCAATAAACTTATATTATCGTTAAGCTCCAAACAAATATCATTCTTATGGTGATAAACATAAGTTGCATGTTGTATCTATTGTGTGGTAAGGAGTGTTACACAAAAGCTAGAAGACAGCTCAGAATAAAATAATTGAAGTGTTGTTTTGGCTTGGAGATTTTGAATTCTCAACAAACCTGAAAGTACTTGGGAGTATATTTTGAAGTAGACTTTTCCTGCAAATAAGTATTCTCAAGTAGACAGTGCAAGCTTATTGGGCTACCATTTTTGTTGTCAGTTTGTGATGTCATGTAGTCAATTTGTTAAGATTTCAGAAATTAGGCGTAGGAATTACTTATTTAGTATTTCAATATGCGTGCAAAATTTTTAACATAGATATCTAACCTACACTAAAACAATTAAAAATGAAACGAATGCACTACCTTAGTTTATATTTGGATTTATCTCTGACCCAAACAGGTTTTAAAGGATTTTCAAGAGACTGTAGATTTGTCATTTTGGTGTCTTAAGCGGTCTACACACCAAAGCCGCCGGCCCGGCCCGGCACGAACAAAGATATATATTTTGTTCGTGCCGGGCCGGGCCGGCGGCTTTGGTGTGTAGACCGCTTAATACATACATTTCCATCATGTTTTTTTTAAAAGGGGTAAACAAAAGTGTAGATAAATGCATAGGTATATTTCAACAGTCTATTGACTAGTGATATTGTCAGGTTCACGTCACGTACGAACTCGTTGACATTCTCGATGGAGAATACGGACCCTTGAATTGAGAGCGCAATGTGAACTGCAGCTAGAATTTGTGAATTTTGAAGTCCTTTTAGCGATATATTGCTACAGAATACTAGATACGAAAATTGAAATACGCGAATGTTTGTAACTATTGATGGATGTATCTTTGTAACTCTTTCGCGCTCAAACCACTGGATGGATCTGAATGAAATTTAGTACTAGGATAGCTTATATTCTGGATTAACACATCGGCTACCTTTGTTTCCGTTATTGCCACGGAAACGGGAACTGTGAGTAAAACCGTGAGGTTTACCTAGACATAATACATACAAAACACCCATACTCGAGACGAATCTCTTTTGTAGTTTTTAAAATATTTTATCTCGTGGCGGGGTTCGAACCCGCAACCTCCTCCAAGCGCAAATTCACCCACTGAATCACACAGCGGTCTTCAGTATCTATTATTGCAACCATAAAAGTCTGTCATATCATAAGACAGATCACCATCTCGAACAATGTCCAATAGCAGTGTACCTTTCATGCTCAATTTGCTTTGCAATGACAAACCAAACAGTTTTATGGTTTCCAATTGTGAGATGCATTTTGTGCTACGTTTCAATCGGAAGCACACAAATGCATAGTTCCATTAGTGACTCGTTTGAAAGTGCTTTTCGACTACTCAGTGAGCACTTTTTGTGGAATTGGATATCAAGCTTTCAATGAATATAAACGGCAATTTGTAGTTTTGGGTTCAGTCTCATAAAAACCCTAGTTCAACAAAGAAACAACTTGAACAGTTTAAAATAAAACACTGGAAATGAAGACATCATAGACATGAATTATTATGAGTAGGTACCTAATAATAAAAAATACATTTAAAACGTCATAGTTACTATAATTCACCATCTCCAAACCACAATACGAGTAGGTAAACTTTGGTCTAATCTATTAAAACATTTTATCAATTCATTCAAAGAATTTAATCAAACCTAACGAAAAACCTTCTACAAAAGCCGTTTAGAAGGTTATATCATACCTTCTCAACCGCAAATAATGTCCCTTGGAAAGTTCTCATTTATACTCGTTTTCCCAAGTCATTCCTAAGCAGCGGACACTCAGAGTTCCAGACAACAGTTGTAAATGTTAAAAAAGTAGCGCAGTTGTACATATTGGTAGCTTGTATTGGTATTTTCTCAAAATTTATATAAAACTATTACGTACTTTTAATAACTGCATTCACAGGTTATTATTTGAAGGTCTGCAAAGTTTTAACACATTAAATGTTAACTAGTTAACAGACAAGTTGCGAGGACATAAGGAATATTCTGCTTAAGATGATGTAGGAAAGAACCTTAAGAACGCAATGTTATCACGCCATCAGATTAATATTTTAAGTGTTACTTAACCACGTTATACCTACCATCACACATTTAGTCTGATACTAGATGACGCCGACCGTGTAAAACTGACCAAGGGTAGGTTTATGTGGTATTACATTTGTTTTAAATATTCCGTCACCAGAAAAACCAGCTCTTACGAACTTACCTACTTGCTGAATTTGTAACGGCTTCGTGTACATGGAACTCTAAGTGCCCGAAGTCCTAAGTGGGTACCGCAGGCCCTAAGGGCACGCCGCTCAATTTTATTTCCTTTTAGGCCTTTATACCAGTCCCATGTTTTGAGAATGTTTTCTTATCTCCACTATGTTATTTCTGTGGCTCTTTTTCAATTTACTTTCTTGGTTTGCGTGTTGGGGGATCTTGATTGCGGAACTACAACTGTTTGACAGACAATTTTTGTTGGTAAAATACGCATTGCAAAATGTGGTGTAATATAAAAGAGATTTCGATCTTGTAAACTTAGTAGATAGTAGCTTTTGATTAAAAATCTAAATCAGAAAATTGACACATAATTTTATTATAAATTTGTTTTGGTACATTTTGCAAAAGTTTTCCGGATATTGTGTATTTCATTAAAGACAGTCAATAATAATATTTATCTTTTAAAGTCAATATTTTGATTAGGTACCTACTTTTATTAATTTGATCAGCAGGAACTTTTAAAACCTCAAACAATAGTTTTGCTGTTGTAAACCACCCATTCACGTCAACAATATTAAAGCCCAACAAAAGGTCGTGACCGGCGAATTTATATGAAAACAGATAATTAAATGGCTACTACGATGCTTTCATGCGTATGATAAATTGAGTAGCCGACTCGTTATTAAAATACCTCTGGAGTAATATTCTTGGATGATGGATGGAGCCATTTTCTGTCTGCGTTTTATGAGAGCTTGAAAACAAGTAAAATGTCAAAGAAGTTTTGGTAAATTAGGTAAAGTACCTTCCTACCTAAGAAAGTTCGTGAAAGCCATCTCCGCTTACGAATTTTATGGCTGCCTAATAATACTATACTCTGTCGTACTTTAACAACTTTACAAGCCGGGACCAAGAAATAAAAGCAGCCGCCGAAGTACGGAAGCACTTAGAAGTTTTTCAAATAACTGACATCTCATAATTGTCCAGTTTAGGAAGGCAAGTTAATGATCATTTCTAGAAGCAATTAATAGTTGTACTAACGATTTCAATAATACTAAACCAAATTGCTGTAAATAGCTAGTCAATCCTTTCACCATTTTCACATTTTCCTCAATACCTACTCCTTCGCGTGCAAGTTTCCCGTCTAATTTAATGACACGTCAAACGGCGTCTATGTAAACTTACGAGCGAAGTTTTAAATTAAGCTCTACTCAAACCAAACCCGCTTAGGACTTTGAACAGTTTATTTTCCATTGCCTCGGTATTGGAAATGTTTCGTAAGCAAACAATGAGGCGCGAAGTTTGTGAAATCAAACTTCTATCTATAGAGTAATTGGACCATGTACTTCCGACAGTGGAAATAATAGGGTTTAGGCAAGTGGTAAAACTTACTACAGGTATTTTAACAGCTATGCCAGTAAGTAGGTACTGCCAGTAAGTACCCGATAAGAAGAGTAGCCATTATATGGACGCTAAATGTAGACTTACCTTATACCTATCTGTTTGTATATTTAGACCTGCTAACAAAACAGAGTTTAATTTGCTATACTTCCTGTGTTACCTAGTCACGTGCCAATTTCAGCTTTTTTAAACAATCATTTACTATTTTGTGCACCGTACATTTTCAATAGAAAGGACAAAAATCAATTGAAAACTAAGTGTGAAACTGCATCGGTAAACAAAGTTCTTTGTTCGACGTCAATTGGGTTAGTCCAATATTTACCTTGTCGCTGTACCTTTCCTTTAAAAGTGAGCAAGAAATTAAAATCCACTTTGCTCTCGCCGATAAAACTGTGGCGATATTTTTAATGAGCGAACTGCGAGCTTTGATCAATAACGTCGGAAATTAGTGCACGGAGAAATGGTCGGCTTCCATAATTCCTGAAGCGAACAAATTAATATTCACGATAGCAAAGTGCGGATAGATTAACTTTGAAGCTTCGTGCGAAAAATATGAATTTAAAATGTGAAAAGTAGAAGGCGTCTATATTCTACAACAAAATACTAAGTGGTGAAGTAGATAGTTACTTATTTTTTTTATTTTGAAAAGTTGTTGCTGCATATTTTCACCTAATTGTCATTACTTTTTACATTTTATTCACATTTTTTCATTCAGTTAAAATATAACAACCAATTTTGCACAGTTTAACGATACCATCAGATAATGTTAACAATAATTTATTGGTACCAGAAATCAGGGCTTTATCCAATTCCAAGAGAACGCTCTGCGTTTCTGTTTCAGACAGTTACGTTGAAATTCTGCTTGAAATCCAACCAGCGGAAATGAATTCTGTATCGCATTCGAGAAAGCTATTCCGATTACAGCGGTGACATAAAACATCGCACCAAAGCTTGCACGTTATATTTTGCTTCTTGCAAGTTATATTTTGCTTCTATAAATCTGTGTTTAATGGGTTTTAGTTTGTTTAAACATGCTTTTATGAAACTAGGTAGGTATTTGAAATAAAGCTACACTGTTGTGTAATATGGCAGAAAGTACAAATTGCTCGAGTGTGATTGTGGCTCAAACTGTGATCCGAAAATTCTAGGCCTTAAAGGTATCCTACAAAATGTGGACATGTTTCAAAATGTATTTGGACATTCTTCTGACCGCTTTTATTATTGAAAGGTAAGTATATTATATTTTTAAGGCGTTGTTATCCTGAACTAACTTCACATTTGAGATAAAAACTGTGAATCTAGTTCAACGTGCCCTGTAATTTTGATCTTTACTTTGGTCATTATCAAATGTGTCTATGCTTACATTTTGGCTCTAAATTAGGTACTGGTTTGCGTCAATGGGTATCAATACTTACCTATAGGTACTTCATTTATTGAAACGAGCTAATAGGAAGAGAAATAAACACACGTGATTGGTCGTCGAAAATAATTGCATTGGCTAGATTTGACAATTGACAATTGATTTGACAATCTAGCTAATCACGAGAAAGATAATTATTTTCGACGACCAATCACGTGCGTTTATTTTTGTTCCTATTAGCTCGATTCAAGAAATGTAGTATAGTTTAAAAATAACTCCATTTTTTAGAAAATTGTATGTTTTCAATCGACTTCAAAAAAGCAGGACATTATTATGTTCCACTGTACGTATTATTTTGTTTAGGTGTTCACCGATTATTCACCGAACCGATTTTGGAAATTGTTAAAAAGGAGTATAGTCGTTCAATTTTAGTATTCCTTCATTGACAAAAAACATTACTTATAACATTGTTTTTTCAGGGTTAAGCATGATTCACGCTACACCGTGCCCCGTCCAGGAAAAGGTCAGACATGAATTCATACAAAAAGCCATAATGTTTGAAGCGAGAATCATGCTTTAGGGTTGAGTAAATGAGACAAATGAATAACGTCGTATTATTTATTTGTTGTGTTCCAGCCCGCTACAAACAGGCGTACATGTCACTTTGAGTACACGTATGTATCTACATTACCAAATTCTCGAAATACTGTTATCTGACTGGGACCAAGCCCCGCAACGCAAACTTACAGCGGCACTGGTTACGAGAGAACGATAAGCTAAATTACAAGCAATAAATTATTCTAGCTATATCTAGGAATATACATCCATCTAGATTAAAACAAACTGCAAATTCCTTAGGCCCAACATAATTGCAAACATTCAATAGTTTCTAACAAGTGCGATTTTTATAATCGATACAGGGGGTATGCTTAACAGTTGAGTATAATGTTGTCTCGCAGAACCATTGCCGCGTCCGAAGCCAAGCGTGCCGTGTCTACTCTACTGACCGCCACACGCCCTCACGGACTGTCGAGCGACACTTCAAGCCTCTCACAAACCTGACAACTAAACCTCACAACTCTCACAACTCGACGGATCGACGATAAACTCACAAAGGTGAGGAATCGCAAATTTATTAACATTTTCTTTTACTTTTTTCATACTGACTACTATAATGAGAGAAATTATGCAGTAATAAATTCTTGATACGGCGTAGCATCACTGTTACGGACTTCTACGAACGTAGCGACTTTACATAACAGGTTTCTAATATCCATCTGTCAATTTTAATGAAAAGATCCTCGCAAGAAAATTATGCTTCTGTTAATAAAATAAGAAAAATTTATTGCTACGGCGTAGCATCACTGCTACGGACTTCTACGAACGTAGCGGCTTCACAAAACAAGTTTCTAAGAATCAGCTTTCAATGAGTTAGAAGTAATCTTACTAGTTTTGTTACTGATTTTATTATTTTACAAAATAAGAATGTTATAGAAATTGCTTGAATGATTAAATACAAATTGTCATTTACTACAAAGTACGTGAGTATCAAACGTTCCGTAAAACTTAGTTATTTGCAATTCCGTAACCTTAAATATTAGGAATACCTTAACCGTCAGGATATACTTATTTGAATTTACAATGTTCACACACTCATCTGCAACCTACGCTACATTGACGCACGATCAACAGCGGTTTGAACAATGCATTATGAAGCGAATATCTAATGGAAGAAGTATTTTACATTTTGGGAATCAACTATCAAGATGTAGCGTAGTTAAGGGAAAGCAAAACGTATCGACAGATCGTCTTTGTGATATTGAGACTCTTTCGTGAGATATACACAAACTTCAATCATTTCTTTATAGCCTATCCATATTTCGCGGCGTGAATCGCAGCGAGAAGCTGTAAGCTATCCACACTCTGATTTTTTAAAATATTGTTTGTGTTCTTTTCGCGGGACAGAATACCGATAAATCTGTAGGTATTGTAGGTATTTGTTCTTTTTATATAGCAAGTGAACAGGTCAGGTTGACAGGCCCTAAGATACGTTTTAATTTCTTTCAAAAGGCGATCGGTCGATACCTATTTATCGCTACATATTGTCATCGAATTTACAACATCCAAAACACATTCTCCCCAGCACTTAAATGAATTCTCAAAACATTGGACAGACCTTTTAACAACGAATTGTTTTTCACATTCTAAGGAATTAATTTAAAGAGTATTTAAAACGGTACAAACGTACAGCGGTAAGAAAACCTGAAAATACCGAGCATCCCTAGATTTCAATAGTAAAAAATAGGAATAGGTATAAAGTAAAAGTATCAAAAACATTTTGTGTCCCATATCAGTCGTGGTATTTGTGCAATGCTATTTATAAACAGTAGATTAACAAAATTGTCTTGAAGTGTCGCTCAAAAGTTATAGGTTACCGTGTAGCCTCCGACAGACATATAAACAAGTGTATATTTAATTATATATTTCTATAAAATGGACCAATCATGGCAGTGAAATTTGCAATCAGTGTTATCATTGGTCGATTTACGCGCACACTTATATATGTCTAGCAGACGCTTTATTAAGAACTGAGGTACCATTTTCAAATTTCTTTAGTTTAAGTGAAGAATGATTAAATATTAGTATTGAAATTTGAAGACATTACCTCTGATCTTGAGAATGGGACCGATCGCGATCCAAGATTAGTTCTAACAATCCTTCATAGAATTAGCGACCCGTAAAAATGCTCTAAACACTATTTATTAGATAATATTATAATATCGTTACAATAATGTTTTATTAATAATGAATGAAGATTATTTAAATAGTTAATTTATAACATTGAAGTAATGAATTTGCTAGTTTTTTTGTTATTTATGAGCATCTGTACACTCTCAGGGAATATCTTGTTTTTATCCGTCAAAGATATTATTTACTAAGCCTCAGTTAGTTCACAGTAGCCTGACAACATAAGATTTACAAAAATCGTGATATGGTTTTGTAAGACAATTTTTTTCATTTAAATCGTCTTGTTTACGTAGCCAAGCTAACACTAGTGAACTAACTACATTCTAATCTTATTTCTAATGCCGGTCCCATTTTCGCACAACTATTTTTTCTTGTAATTTAAAAATGTGTTACTAATTTATAACTCGAACTGACCAGAATTGAAAACGATCCCAGATAAACCTTACCATTATTGATTTATAGGTCACATTATGTAGATATCGGGAATAATAGTCTATTCTATAATTTGTATCAAATTTTACATTGCATATTCAATTCGTAAAAGTTAAACAAACAGTGTTATAACTGATGTTACATGATAACGTTAAATATGAGGTTATATTGAATCAATATTTTATTACTTTGATAAAGACACCGTGCTGCGTATTTACGGGACCGGGCTACAACCTTTTCAAAGTAACATTGACATTTCCCTGAGCGTACACAAAAGCCCCGACGCAATCGCTGGTTCTACGACGGATGTCCATCGAGCAAGGCTACTCTATTCTGATATGGTCTCAGTCTCAAGACAGTCCGTTACGTCTGATCTATACACTCTCCCTACTCGAACTACTGACTTGTGTCCACTGCCTTCACTATTCTTCTATTCATGTAACTTTGCGGCTACTAGAGTATATAAAAAAATAAGAAATATGATAACGACTGTATCTCAGGGACTGGTAGACATTTCTTTCAGATCTTTATGTAATTCTTTAGATGCTTTGAAGATCTCGAAGGGGTGGTCGGAGATATACAATATACATATAAAGAAAAATAAAGATTTATGAGACATAAAGATAAATAAAGATTTTGTGAAATATAATTGTCATTTGTGGCAATAACTACACAAAATTCTGTAATCATTGATAATAATTAACAAGGTACACATTAAACATTACTTTCTTATACCTACTTGATTGAATAATTATATAAATCTTTTTGAGTTTAAGCCAAGTTTAATAATCTACTAGAAGCCGCGAAGTTACATAAAAAACTTAATGTTGCAATACATTATCAGCTGCCTTAAACTACATTTGTTTAGTGTTATACGACTATTATTGCATTCATCAACTTAAATTTAAATCTGTCATAGGTAGGTTGTAACTCGAACTCACGTCTGATTTTCGCTTCAGCAGCAGGCAACAACGCTTACATGGCAAAAACCCTGACAAGTATAACTTAGACATTATAATAATAAAACACGACACTTATTCACACAAAAATTTTTGATGCAGATGTCGACAATGTTGGACAATCTTCATCTGAGTAAGTGGAAGGTCTAAGGAAGTCTCCACTTGCTTTGTTTACCTATGCACTTTAGGTGTTATAGCTCGGAAAATTGCAATCACTGCTTATGATGTACCTACGATTATAATGTTGTCTCATAAGGCTCGATTTTTTTTCGATATTTTCATTTTAGAAACTTAATAATCGTGTGTTTTTATTATAAAGTATAGCTCTTAAGTGACGTTCGAGTTTGCTCTGAAATCCCTGTGTCCTTGCTTTGAAGTGGTCAACCCAACCCGTGGGCCGAAATCCACTAAAAATGTATTTATATTTCTATATAATTCAATCTTCACTACTAATTAAAAGGCAGTTGCATTCCAATACTTCATTCCCTGGACTGTTAACACGCTTGTACTATTTAGCAGAACTATCTTAATATTATGATTATATTATCAAGTCTTTGTAAATATTCGTGATATACTGGACATTGATGGATCGATAAATGCGTATCTGGTACGTTTAATGCCTGAACAATCACTCAAAAACTTTGCATTATGACTCTTAAAGAATTACTAAAACAAGAAACCAGTTGAAAGAATCCAATACTGGTTTGATGTAGTTACTGCGTTTTGATTATAACATTTATATATCGTATTTAAATAAAACCATTATTAATTCTTCTTGCGAAGTTTGTATGAATTACTTATGCAACTCAACCAAAATTGCAGCATCTCAGCTATCTTGGTTGTGTTACATACAAATTCTTACACAAAAGTTTATGTTTGTATAGTTTAGATAGGTACCCAAAACAATGCTAAAATTAATGCACACACAACAAAAGCTAAAATTGTATACAATAAAACAACTTAATCAAGTTTGTAATTTGTGAGCAAGAGTCAGAGTGATTCAACAGTCATAGTATATAATAAATGTAATGTTTACATCGGATAACGAGTGACTGACAGCGCACACAAGCCCCTGATAATGTGGGATATGTGCAATTTATTCCCAAACGATAAATTCCTCAAAAAACACTCTTATAATCTCTTTCGAAGATAATTTCGATAGTTTATTATGAGAAGTGTATCTAGTGGGAAACTGTGTAGCGACCGACCGCCCGCCGTGGCCCTACTTTGGTACAAAACTTGGCGTACCTATTCCTTTAAATATACAATGTACAATAACATAAACTAGGTAACTATAGGCGGACGGCGGCATAACATTTTCACAGTAATATACATCGTAACTCGCTCTATATTAACAAACATTGGGTTGAGAGACGGTTGAGTTGAGGCATCGGATTGATAACGGTTTATCAACCTGTCAACCGAGCACTGCTTTATCGATTCGTTTACAATTGGAGCATAATACTTTAACTGATTTAAACTACTTAAATAATTTTTAAACTTGATCTATACTATAATTTCAATCATCAGATCAATAATCGCTTAAATATTCACAGCGATATCAACCTCACTCATAAAATTGCTTTAAATTTTAGTCTCTGCAATATAAAATATCTACACTTAGCTGTCAAACAGCAGTAACATATCTCAAATAAAGTAAACCAATCTGTCTAAACAGTCATCAATCTACCTAAACGGCCGTCAATCTCTTCAAACGGCTATCAATCTTCAACCACACCAACCTCCCTCACCCGCGAACGCACCACGCCCGAAAACAATATACAGCTGGACAATACAGTCCAATAAAGAAATTGACTAGATTCCGCTAGGAGTACTACGCGTGCGTTGAGAATATATCAGCGGACCGCCAGGCCTCCGCTTCCGCTTCCGCGTCGTACTGCTGCAAGAAAGGATTGGTGGATGTGTACCGGGGGCTCAGGGCTCCGGTGGAGTTGAGAGTGACGGCGAGGCCGGCGGACGTCCCCGGGATGGCGCTGCCTTGCGGGGTGCTGCGCGGGGAGTCCCGGGGCGACGCCCGGGGCGAGTTCCGCGGGGAGAGCGCCCGGGATGGTGACGCTGGCTGGCGCAGGATCGACGACACAGAGCCTGGGGAATTATTATTTTACTTTTGATATATAGTGATAGTCACTTTACGATCAGCCCTACTCGCCAACGTAACAACCTACATCTACAATCGCTTGACTCGACTTTAAGGCATGATTTACGCTACACCGTGCCCCGGGTCCTGTGTTATGGTCAGGCATGAATCACTTCATACATAAAGTATACTTACCATAATTGTCCTCGATACGGTGTTGTGTGAATCATGCTTTAAAGTCTAGTCAAGCGATTGTAGATGTAGATTGTTGTCTCATTTTGATGATGTTTTTAGAGAGAAGGGTTACTAAAGCAGTTAGTTTTATATTATGTTGGTAGAGAAGGTGGTTACAAATGAATTATGTAAAATATATTAATTGACGAGTCATGGTATGTGATATTTAATGATATATTTAATTGTATTTTATTAATGTGTTACTTCCGTGCCAATAAATGATTCTAGTTCTAAATTCTAATTCTAATTCAAATCCTAATATCGTAATACCTCCGTGTTTGATAGTGTCTGCCGGGCTATGGCTGCCCTCGCTACTGCTGGCCGAGCCTGGTGAAGACACCGTCACCCGCCGGCCGACCGCCGCCGACACTGACGCGCCCCGCGGGGACGCTGGACGATATAGGCCGCCCCTGACTGATGAGAGAACCTAAACGCAATAACAACCTTCAGTACATGAACAGAGTAAATGTCTTTCATTAAAGCCTGACTGATGAGAGAACCTAAACACAATAACAACCTTCAGTACATGGACAGGGTAAATGTTTCATTAAAGCCTGACTGATGAGAGAACCTGCACACAAATCACAATAACAACCTTCAGTACATGGACAGATTAAATGTGATCAAACACTTTAATCAGGCGTTTGATGTTGTGTCATGCTTGACCTTTTGATTTAGTCAGAATTATCCTGAGTGCCAATAGCATGTCCAGTTGCATTGTACGTGCACCCCTAAATAGTTTACTTTGTAGTAGTCATGAAATATGAATTATATAAGCCAATGGAACGGAGATGTTAACAATGCTGCCGCTTGAGGCCGATATGAAGCATGTACTGTGCTAGCGCCATCTAGTTGTGCAGTGGGAACTAATATCTCACATGTGCGGGTGGCTGTGGCTCGAGGGCGGTGTGAGCCGAGAGAGCTGGCGGCGGAGATGCTACCGATGCTGCCGCTTGAGGCCGATATGAAGCATGTACTGTGCTAGCGCCATCTAGTTATGCAGTGTGAACTAATATCTCACATGTGCGGGTGGCTGTGGCTCGAGGGCGGTGTGAGCCGAGAGAGCTGGCGGCGGAGATGCTACCGATGCTGCCGCTTGAGGCCGATATGAAGCATGTACTGTGCTAGCGCCATCTAGTTATGCAGTGTGAACTAATATCTCACATGTGCGGGTGGCTGTGGCTCGAGGGCGGTGTGAGCCGAGAGAGCTGGCGGCGGAGATGCTACCGATGCTGCCGCTTGAGGCCGATATGAAGCATGTACTGTGCTAGCGCCATCTAGTTGTGCAGTGGGAACTAATATCTCACATGTGCGGGTGGCTGTGGCTCGAGGGCGGTGTGAGCCGAGAGAGCTGGCGGCGGAGATGCTACCGATGCTGCCGCTTGAGGCCGATATGAAGCATGTACTGTGCTAGCGCCATCTAGTTGTGCAGTGGGAACTAATATCTCACATGTGCGGGTGGCTGTGGCTCGAGGGCGGTGTGAGCCGAGAGAGCTGGCGGCGGAGATGCTACCGATGCTGCCGCTTGAGGCCGATATGAAGCATGTACTGTGCTAGCGCCATCTAGTTATGCAGTGTGAACTAATATCTCACATGTGCGGGTGGCTGTGGCTCGAGGGCGGTGTGAGCCGAGAGAGCTGGCGGCGGAGATGCTACCGATGCTGCCGCTTGAGGCCGATATGAAGCATGTACTGTGCTAGCGCCATCTAGTTATGCAGTGTGAACTAATATCTCACATGTGCGGGTGGCTGTGGCTCGAGGGCGGTGTGAGCCGAGAGAGCTGGCGGCGGAGATGCTACCGATGCTGCCGCTTGAGGCCGATATGAAGCATGTACTGTGCTAGCGCCATCTAGTTGTGCAGTGGGAACTAATATCTCACATGTGCGGGTGGCTGTGGCTCGAGGGCGGTGTGAGCCGAGAGAGCTGGCGGCGGAGATGCTACCGATGCTGCCGCTTGAGGCCGATATGAAGCATGTACTGTGCTAGCGCCATCTAGTTGTGCAGTGGGAACTAATATCTCACATGTGCGGGTGGCTGTGGCTCGAGGGCGGTGTGAGCCGAGAGAGCTGGCGGCGGAGATGCTACCGATGCTGCCGCTTGAGGCCGATATGAAGCATGTACTGTGCTAGCGCCATCTAGTTATGCAGTGTGAACTAATATCTCACATGTGCGGGTGGCTGTGGCTCGAGGGCGGTGTGAGCCGAGAGAGCTGGCGGCGGAGATGCTACCGATGCTGCCGCTTGAGGCCGATATGAAGCATGTACTGTGCTAGCGCCATCTAGTTATGCAGTGTGAACTAATATCTCACATGTGCGGGTGGCTGTGGCTCGAGGGCGGTGTGAGCCGAGAGAGCTGGCGGCGGAGATGCTACCGATGCTGCCGCTTGAGGCCGATATGAAGCATGTACTGTGCTAGCGCCATCTAGTTATGCAGTGTGAACTAATATCTCACATGTGCGGGTGGCTGTGGCTCGAGGGCGGTGTGAGCCGAGAGAGCTGGCGGCGGAGATGCTACCGATGCTGCCGCTTGAGGCCGATATGAAGCATGTACTGTGCTAGCGCCATCTAGTTATGCAGTGTGAACTAATATCTCACATGTGCGGGTGGCTGTGGCTCGAGGGCGGTGTGAGCCGAGAGAGCTGGCGGCGGAGATGCTACCGATGCTGCCGCTTGAGGCCGATATGGACTGACTGAGGGCGGAGCTCGGCCGACCGCCGCTGTGTGCGTCTTGTACTCTGTTCAAATGTTCATTATCAACTTACGCTTTTGATATTAACAGCCGTATAAAGAACGTCTACTAAAAATAAAACAGAAGGCTTATAATGACGTGTTATTAAACAATTTAGTTTAGGTTCTTACTGTTCGTCAGCTCCTTATTTTACGTCAAAGCAGTATATTATAGTAATACACACTGGATCGCTTTTCACGGTCATAGTAAGCCAGCTGTTGATAGGTATTTCAAAAGAGAAACAGAGTGAAATCAATATGTATATTATTTCAACAAGGTGGATTTCATTACTATAACTGTCATTATGAAAAAAGAGTGATACCAAAGAGAGCCTAATCATATTTTTTTGTAAGTACCATGCATCAATGGGTGGTCAGTTTTTGTACGATATTTTAATAGAAAATAGGTATAGTATTTTAAGGACAAAAGAAAAGTTTTGATGGAGGGATGAATTTTACTGGTGGTAACAATGAAAACAAAATCTTTTTTCTACAGAATGATTGCTTTCTAAAACTCAATAATTTTGCTCTTTTCAAGGTAGACGATCTTCGGCCTATAAACTGTTTCTTTAGTTTCATCAAGAGACTCTATGTTGTAGTATCTGTTGTAATGTGTAGTAGCATCTGTATTCTGTACTCTGTATCTGTAGGTACTACTACCTACGCGTATTAAGTAGATGGCTCAGAGGGGTATAGAGATATATAAAGATAAGTATTAGTCATCTGGTAACCATAACACAAGCGTTAAATTGTTTAGATTGGGACTAGATGGACACCCCCCCAAAAAAAACGCATTTTAATAACGTTCAAAAAATTCCATTTTTACTTAAGTATTTTAAAATCTGGCTAGATAGGTCTGGGCCTCAGTCTCCCTACTAGTAAGAGCTACAGATACGCCCTATCTATCTGCCGCGCCGACGTAAAAGTTTCAAATGGTAAACTTAACTATTATTTTGTTTTATAAGTACCTACTTACTAAATAAGCTTCTACTCAAAATACTGTACCTACTTAATCCTCCTTTATAGTACAAATAAATGATGATTTTGTTTTTAAGCTATTGCATAGCTTCTATCGCGGGCCTCGAGCGTGGAGACCGAATCCAAAAATTCCGTAACGAAATCACCTTACGCTCTCACTTTAGTTCAACAACTCGCCTCTAGGTGGCATGCAATAGCTTTACCGCGGCAGTCACCGAGTGCCACACGTCTTTTTTTTTATCTATCTATCTGTACGTACCTGGCGGGAGGATGGCTGAGCCCGCTGGCGACGCACTGGCTCTGTTTCCACGCGGCCCGGTTACTGGCTCGCCGCGCCGAACTGTCTACAAACATACATGCGTTAAGGCACCGCTGAGGCTAACGAGGGAGCGCAGCGAGCTACTCACTAACAACTTTACGTATCAATTGTGCCGGCATGTTTACGGAAAGCTACAGTTTTTGATCTTAGTTATGCAAAAACAGGAGCAATTTTAGCTCTTAGGACGTTAGAGTTTTGAATTTAAAAGATGTTTAGCTTTTTAACTTTTGTTTTAATGCACTGGTAGCCTAATAGAGACTTACTCGTATTATACAATAGATTATGTTTGCAAAAATAACTCTTTACTTTCTTTCTTTTCGTTGTTTTATTTTCCGAAATAATGATAACGCGAACCGTAAAATAACTATAAATGTCTTAATCCAAAAAAAGGTAAGTAACGAGCAGAGCGAGCCGCAAAAAATGAAATTGAATGAAAAGGAGAAGTTTTGAGAGAAGTGTTTGGTGTATTGTGAGTTGTTAATTTGTTTTAATATAGTTGCATAATAAAACGATTACAGTGATGTATCCAAATACGGTGATGTAAAACGATAGGTCCAATATCCAGGGCAACACAGTTGCAATGAAGTAAAATTTGTATTTAAAAGACAAATAATATGCCATGCACAATTCAGACGTACTAAAAGACTCATGATTGCACTACTAGCTATGAAATCTGATTCAAACTCGAATAGCCAATATACGAAGAAAGCTTCAAAAATGAAAAGGTTGGGATCAATTTAATTAACGTAATGGAAAGCCTGCAAAGCTTGGTCAGTGTTAAAGCCAATTTCATAAGATATTTAAATTATTACGTCAAGTGCTACTCGGCGCTCGCGAATTTGAATTTTCTTGTCATTAATAGTCATAAGTTGAGCCCTCATTTCTGAAACTTGATGAAGGTGTAGTTTAGTAAGTTTGCAGAACATGCTGGTAAGAAAGATATTAACAATTTAAGGCAGAAGGCTGATCCCTAGGGGATGCAATAACTTTATCAACAGATCAAAATTAAAAGGTGATTGTCAATTTTCAACTTGAATTAGGATTTAGGATGTTAAGTTATAAGTTCACTTTTTAGAGATTTCATTGAGCGTTTTTGGACACCCCAGATTTACTTAACACAGTAGGTACATTGCATACAAAAAGAAAATGAATTCTTAGTGTTGTTTGAATGTGGAATAAAGCTGAATGCGGTTTTAAGATTTCTAATTTGTACTGAACTATAATCACCTCTAAGACGATTCCAAGTAATTCCAAAGATTATATTGTACTTATGGATGACTTGACTTTAAAATAGAATGGGTTGGTACGAGTTTAAAGTTGTAAATTGACAATCACATCGTTATCCGACCAAGGAGATGACATTACCTGAACGCTTCGGCGGCGGCCATATTTGCAGAAGGCATTGCAGGACGTGGATTGGTCGAGAGTAGTCCAAGTCAGTGGCGGGCGCGGAGTGAAGCATTAGCGGCGGAGCTAGCGCCACGGCTAGGTGCTGTGGCGACATCTGGAATTAAAAGTTACACAATATCTGTAGGCCTTACATGTGTAATGTACCTAAAGCAGAGTGGTGATAGTGTACTAGATACAAAGAAAATTTTATTAAGAATGTTTTGACTTGATGCGCACGTAAAGATCGCTAGTGTTTGAGTGAAGCATTGGTTACGAAGCTTTTCACACATCACGTTAGTTTTATTAATGTTTATTTTGTGCACTACTAAAATTGTAATTATTTATTTATTTATACTTTATAAATAAATAAATAATTACAATTTATATATTTCATCTATTAGAGGCACTATGAGAAGCTTTCACACATCATTTTTAAGCTCATTTACTAAATTCATAACATAGATAATTCTCAATTAATTCTAATTTTAAAGTAAAGCAATATAATGCCTCTGCTGGCGTAACACACCAACTGTAGGTCTCTGCCTAATGCTGCAACGAAACCAGAATAAACCAGTTATTATCATACCTTGTTTCTATCTTGAGCAGCGACGACCAAAGCTAGATGGTCGAGTAGAAAGACTAGCGTGGCGCGCGCGGCTCGCGGTAGACATTCCACTATGGACGCCATTAGACGCGCGTTGCCTTCGCGATCGTCGGGCAAACATACACCTGAGGACATTGTTTATGTTTATATACCTGTTTATTTTCATTACACACCTACACGAAAGAAAAAAAACGAAAAGTGATCAAAATATAACAAAATTTGTAAATTTTGATAACGAATGTTATCAACTGATTCAGGTAAAAACCAAATGTCAAAAAAAAACGACATCTATTTTGTAATGGATTCCTGTACTCTTGAGGTACATCTCTATTTATAACTCCGAAGATTAGATCCTCAATTTTTTTTATGGGACCACTTAGGGACTTAGGGAGTGCTTATTATTTCAAACAACAAAGAATTTTCAATAAAATCGGTTTATCGAAGTAATCGGTGAAACTACTCTATATTATGTATGGTTGGATCTCAAAGATCTTTCAAACTTAGAAATAACTAACAAAATGAATCCACTAATGACGGCGTAATCAGTGAACATAAAAAATACAGGGCATAAACACAGAACCTCTTCCTTTTTTAAAGTCAATTAAAAATCTAAACTCACCCAAAGCATCAACAGTCATCTGGAACAGGCATCGACTGAACAGCGGCTGAGGTAGCTCTCTCAGATAGTCCTTCAGTAATCCAGTGATGACGTTTATATCTGGTACAGAATCTGGCGCTAATTCAACAGTACGCGCGTTACGTTCGAAAGCCTCTCGAAGAATACGCTTTTTGCTCGCAGAACCGCAGAGGCGGTAAAGACCTGGAAATTACATGGTAATAATGTACATAAAATCACGCTGATGAAAAGGTTACACAATAAGGACGACGCTTAAAGTAGTTGTAGCTAAATGACGAAGAGTTTCGGAAATACACGAACACATCCGAAATATTCCACCAATCTAGACATAGACAGTCAGACAGTTTTTTTACCAATCTCTCAGAATCTTACCTATAATATCAAGTCCACGTCGTTCAATCTCCTCAACGCATCTCCGTACAATAAGCGGCACAGGTGGGTTATGTCTGTCTGTTCTGCTAGATTCTCTCGCGACAACTGTCTCTAGCTCTGCGCCAAAGAGTGAGGGAGATGCACGACCGACGATGCCGCGACGTCGGAATAGTTCGGGCGGTTCCGTGTGCCGAACACGTACGTATAGTGTACCTCGAGGCTCCATCTAGAATATTTAAAAATAGTGTCTGGTATAAGTCGCGCGCGCCACGTAAAAAGAACTATGAGGGGAACGGGAGGGGGTGTGTGTGTTTGCGCAAGGGTTACTCGCTTACAAACCAATAGTACGCGCTACATCAATATGGTGTAAAGTGCGCTGCATCACCTCTCCACCAATCCCACCAAAGATTCCTTAAAATCACCCTTTTACCTCAGCGTTCTTCTTACGTGGTCTCATACCAACTAGGTATTGTATGTAATGTATGAATAATAAGCATTAAACATTAAAGTTACTGAGGGTAGACATCCATACTCCGAAAAAACGTCTTTGTCTCAGCAGCACACTGGAGTTTTATTATAATAACCAAAGTACTCCCACCTGAATCAAGTTTATATCAGGTATGAGATAAAAATCACTTCGGACATTTAGGTCCATGAAATACCCTGATAGTAATGTGAGCTAGAAAACTTACTTTGAGCGCCAGCTGATGGTTAGGACCTCTTGTAAGCAGCTCAGGCAAAGTGACAGCACTTCGGTAACAAAGCTTGTGTCTATGCTGAGGATCCCAGGAGTAGACCAACACGTCTAGTTGTCTATTGTCTACTAACTCCAGTTCGAAGGACTCGTCCCAGTCGAACTGAAGCTCGCCGGTGCGGACCTGGAAGTTCAGTTGGAGTGAGTTTTATGAAGAAAGTAGTTCGTTTATTAAATTATGAATTGTGATCGCGAGAAAGAATATGAGAAACAACGAGAAGAAAGACATAAGTTGTTGTAAAAGAAAATGTTACATAACGTCACAGTCTCATTATAAACACTTGATACGAGATAATTACCATGATTTGTGGTTGTTTGAGTTTCCCGATATTTCGGCACAGTTGCATGCGACATGTAATTATCTCGTATCAAGTGTTTATAATGTTTAAAACCATTATAGTTTAAAAAGTTTTATCACAGTCTCATCCCCAACTTTGGTAGATGCAAAGCAGTTCACTTACCACAGTCCTAGCCTTGTGTACTCTATCACACTCCAGAACACAGTATAAATCCCGTGGGGCAACGGGGGGCTCTCGGTGTGCTAGGGGGGCCCCGGGGGGTGACGAGGGGGACCCAGCCCCCCCGGGTCTCAACCCCCGCCCCGCTAGGAGATGCACCCACAGCATCCCGGAAACTCGGCCGCCGATCCGGGACAGACCCGTCATTGATGCTGATAAACCAGCGCTGGGTTTCTCCACTTTGTATTTTGTGTATTCTGGAAATAAGATTTCGTATTAAATCATTGATTGGTCAGACAGTTTCAAAATCAAGTTGTTACAACCATATAGAGTTTGAAATTAGATTAGAATACCTCTACTTAATAGAGTTTTAACTCCTTACAACGGCACTCAAATCACACCGTTCATTACTAGGGTTTCATTCAGTCTAGTCTCATCAAAACAAAAGGAACCGATTCAGACCAGCGAAAAGCATGTAAACATCAACTATGGATTGAAAATTAGAAGTTTTGGGGATTAGATTATGACAGCTGAACCGTGACTGGAGTTCTAACAGCTGTCTCACTCTTTTTGCCGAATGTGACATCTAACCCACTCGCTGTGACTCAAAAATATACCACAAACACTCACCACTAGGATTGAAATCCAGATGTCTTTGATGCCTAGAGCCCGGCGTCGGCACAGGGCTCGGGTTAGGACAGTTGAACCGAGAACCGAGTTCTAACAGCTGTCTCACTCTTCTCGCCGAAGGTGATCCCCCAGCTAGTCCACTCGCTGTGGCCCCTAGTTGTTGGGACGAGACTGAGCGAGCTGGAAGATGGCGGGGTCTTTCTACGCGACGGGCTAGGCCGAGGGATGAGCCGAAGCGACTGCCGCTTTCCATCTGCGAATCGTGTAAGTATTGGATTCAAGATTAAAAGATTATTATTTGGTCAAAATAATTGCTTTTACTTGTTTTTGTTAAGGAATTGATAGAGCAGGGTATAAGGGTTAAAAAACTCACATTCTTAAGCGCATCATGTATATTCTCCGCGGAGTAATGCGTCGGCAGGCGAGGCCGCAGGGTTTCATATAGCGCGCTGGTAGACGGCGCTCGGGACAGCCAGGCTCGGTACTCATCTGACGTGAATATGGAGGGTGATGATGGTAAACGACCTGATGACATCCGATCACACTTATAGATAGGGAAGTACTAACCATTGAAACATCCAAGACACACACACACACACACACATCTATTTGAAACATCTTTTCAAGCTTCTATTGGACATGGTTGACAATGATCTAAATATTAGTAACAAAGCCTACCTCTGGAAGAACGTAGATCCAATCTCGAAGACAGCGGCTCTGGTTCGTCTTGCAACACGCTGCCGGCTCGTCGTGATAGTCCCAATCTGTATCAACAACAATTACAGCTTGTATACCTACGTAATTTTCACTTTAAAACTATCGTAGATAGATTATAGAAACTGGCCGAAAATCGCGCACCAGAAACAGATAAAGGTAAATGTGATGATTTTAGGCGCTCAATAAAAAGAAACAGAGAGATTAAGAAATTATGTTTGAAAACATAGGCTCAAATAAAAAGGTATCGATGCAGGTAGGTGTGATCTTATACCATTGTTTAGTGACAGATACAACCGCATCATTTACAAGCAGTTTCTTCGAACACTTTTCTTATCGAGTCGTCAACACTATTTCTCACCTTTGCCCAGTTCCCCTAACATCCCGAGGCAGAGAGTTGAATTTGGAGCTGATGTCTCTTCCCAAAGTACTACTTCTGTACCCACTC
This sequence comes from Xanthorhoe spadicearia, assembly GCA_947086425.1. Classification (NCBI taxonomy): domain Eukaryota; kingdom Metazoa; phylum Arthropoda; class Insecta; order Lepidoptera; family Geometridae; genus Xanthorhoe; species Xanthorhoe spadicearia. The sequence goes on from OX352200.1 coordinate 3,066,423, forward strand.
AGTCCAGAGTAATATGGCGTCCTTGTTGGTGCCGTTGCTTCCGTGTCCGATGAATAATCTGTATAAAAGGTTACTGTTTTTTGATTACTGTAAATTTTAGTTTTGACTTGAGTAGGTATGAGCATGAACGAGTAAGTTCCATCGTTCATGAGTATCTATAATAGTTTTGATTGTTACTTTTGAATCGGTTTAAATATTATACAATCATACGCTTATAATTTTTACATAGAAACGATTGGCAAAAAATAAAAAAAAAGGAAAAAATTTAATTTGTTTGAAGGATGAAACTAATTCAAGTATCGAAGTATTGTGTTACTAAACGTGGGTATCTAGTGAACTACACATAGAATACTCACCTATTTAGCATGTAGGTATTTTTTCATGCCTGCAAAAATGGTTTGATGTGTACCATCTTTGTATTAGCAGTATATTACTTTGATTTTTAAGTACTATGAGTTTAACTCTGAGTTTTAAGTAAAGGTATCCTACCGGCTGCGCCAAAAAAGTTTTCAAGATTCTAAAAACAAAAGAGTTATGTATTTTAGAATAACGCTTGAAACTTACCCAATGATCTATTTCTTCTTGTCGTTCCAAACTTGCTGTACGATGAGAGACCTAATCCAGTCGTTCCATATCCAGTGCCTAAAGCTGACGTCAATCCTGTGCCTGATAACCCTGTTGAAATAATACTTCTGTTAGCAGAATATTAATGACGAATCAGAAACCAGTCATAATTTTATAGTAGAAGGCAAATTATTATCTGAGTTAATATTTTTTCTATAGAAAAAAATCAGTTGTAGCTTTCCTTGACCTACTTAAAATCAGCTGCGCCAAATGGTGTTCACCGCAGTTAATAGTTCTCGTTCCCGTATGCGTACCAGAATCAAAAATAGCGTATGTGGTAATCCAATATGAGCTATCCTGGTATAATTTATAAAAAATCATCCAGCCATTTGAGCATGATGGAGTAACAAACATTTACACTTAAACACAGACTTTCATCTTTATAATATTAGAAAAAGAATAAGATAGTTACCTGTCCCAAGACCAGAACTAGTAAGCCCAGATCCAACCAAACTAGACCCAGTCAATCCACTCAACCCAGTCGACGATAGCCCAGAAGGCAGGCCAGTTCTTCCCATAGTGCCCATATCTCCCAGCCCGCTGGGCATGCCAGACGACATGCCTGATGGCATGCCAGATGGCATACCGGATGGCATGCCAGATGACATACCGGATGCCATACCGGATACCGTCATGCCAGAGGTCATGCCCACACCGCCGTATCTTTGGTTGTAACGGGAGAGGCTTGCTGGAAGGGAAATGTAATGTTTATTTATTCCTACTAATTTCAGATATTTATATGAGTGTTGTTCAACAATTATCAACTTTACTCATCCGCTAAACAAGTGTAGTTATACATTTTGATGATAGTTTCGACCCCGGTAGAAAAAGATCCCGTGGCCGAGCGGTGAGGCATCTCGCGTTTAGGGAGATCATAAATTATATGAAGATTTTTAAATTTTGTGGATAGAACTAGTAAACTTTCAAAGAAAAAGGTAGGTAGGTACTTGTGGCTCTTACCTCCTGATGCTGCAGAAGCCTTCAAACTAGACCTCAGGAGAGAATGTCGACCAAAGTCCGAGTGAGTTTCGGCTCTCGGTAACTGTTGTTCAGAGCCCGACCGAGGCACGCGTCCACCAAAGCGTGTGCTGCCATCTTGTGGGTAATACGAGTGAACTTTCTCCGCGAGACTGTCGAGTGTGTTGGGGTATGATCGCTCGTATGGAACGTAGTGTGTTGTGTTTGATTTAGGCTGTTCTGTGATTACTGGAGGCGGCGGGCGGTAACTGAGAAAATATAACAAAAGTTAAAGTAACATTTTTTTTATGAACCTGTCGTGTGCCACTGCTGGGCAAAGGTCTCCTCCAAAATCTTCCACTGAAAAGTAACATAAGTTTATAAAATTATATCATAGACCTCTGTGACGCAGTGGTATTAGGTACCTACATAAACAATTGTAAGTCTAATATTGTCTTTACTAAACACTTTCACTTTTTATAATATATGAACAGCATTTTTGAAACTTACCTCCAAGAGTGATCAGACGGTGGTCTCGGATTATAATACATGTCCATAGCGTTGGAGTCGGGAGACATGGGGCCAAGCGCGAGTCGGCCCCTCTCTTCTCTTCCATCGCCGACCGGTCTGACGCTACTGCCCGGACCTCCCGTTGAACGGAGGGTTCCATGTCTGAGGACGGTAAATTGTTTCATTTTTCTAATGTATTTTAGTTCAACCTACTGACTTAGCTATAAATTTGTAATGTATATAATATTAAGTCGACTTACCTTTACACCGCTTTATCATTCTGCGATGTTTAGGAAGAAACGCACTATGTACTTGAGCAGGAGAGAACATGGAAGATTTCTCATGTTGTAGGTATATAGGTATAAGACCCGCTGGCACTTGTTAAATTGTCCAGGCTTTTAAAGTCGTTAAGCCCTGACGGAGGCCTTTAGGCGACCTAAAAACTCCGTCACCAGGGTTGGCCGCTTGCTCGTACGAACGAAAGAACGCTGGTTATACTCACTGCGAGTAGAGACCGTCGACTCTGTCTCTGTCTCTGTCGTCGTCGTCTCTGCAGTCTCGTTTGAGCACCACCACGGGCGGCGGCTTGTGTTCCGAGCGCGGCATCGACGGGGAACCCGCACCTGATTTACCTGGTTACATTTACATCAATATTAATAATAATAATTAATAATTTAATAATTAATAATAATATTATAAAATATTACAAAATAGGTTAAACAAAAAAAAAAAAAAAAATATTATAAATGTGAGTGTGTGTGTGTCTGTCTGTTTGTCCATCCTTCACGGCAAAACTGAGCGACGACTTAACGTGATTTTTAAAGTGGTGATAGTTGAAGGGATGGCGAGTGACATAAGCTACTTTTTATTCCGATATTCCCGCAGGAACGGGACTAACGCGGGCGAAACGGCAGGGCGCAGATGGTTATATATAAATTACCTATCATTATAAATATGGTTAGATAAAGCCAGAAACGTATGCTACAAACACAAGATGAATAGTATTAAGAACTGACCTTTCCTCTGCCGTGTACAAAGCAGTAGCCGGCGTGGTATAGACATGATAATGACCACGTCGTCCAAAGACATTCGTCGGACATCCACGAGATTCACTGCTAGGATCTCATCGCCGACCTTTAGGCAACCACTGCAAAAGGAAACACTTTTACAATGTGTTAAACTGATTTGAAAGAAGCATGTAGAAAAACTTAACAAACTTTTTTCATATAAACATGAATTTGCATTATTTATGTATAGCTCGTCTGCATTGCCTTGGTGGTGTATTTTCTTATTTTTATCGTGGTCATCTTCCATCTGATTTCACCCACAACTAGGTTATAGGTCTCCCTAAACTAATGGCTCTTTTCATTATTTTCTGAGAATTCTAATTAAAATTGAACCTTATTCACTAGCCTGACTGAAGCCATTGATAAGTCAAAAGTCACATACAAATTAAAAACACAGGTGCTAATGATAAATAAAATACCTATTATAAACAGCAGATTCAAGTGCTATCCTTGATATGAAGACGCCATCAGTTCTTGTCCCACCATCCCCCTCCCGGATGTACAGGCCCAGGGTCTGCCCGGGACGCTTCACGATCTCCACCAGCTGGACTATGTAACAATCCTGGGAGTTTATATAAATACCTATTGTAAACAGCAGATTCAAGTGCTATCCTTGATATGAAGACGCCATCAGTTCTTGTCCCACCATCCCCCTCCCGGATGTACAGGCCCAGGGTCTGCCCGGGACGCTTCACGATCTCCACCAGCTGGACTATGTAACAATCCTGGGAGTTTATATAAATACCTATTGTAAACAGCAGATTCAAGTGCTATCCTTGATATGAAGACGCCATCAGTTCTTGTCCCACCATCCCCCTCCCGGATGTACAGGCCCAGGGTCTGCCCGGGACGCTTCACGATCTCCACCAGCTGGACTATGTAACAATCCTGGGAGTTTATATAAATACCTATTGTAAACAGCAGATTCAAGTGCTATCCTTGATATGAAGACGCCATCAGTTCTTGTCCCACCATCCCCCTCCCGGATGTACAGGCCCAGGGTCTGCCCGGGACGCTTCACGATCTCCACCAGCTGGACTATGTAACAATCCTGGGAGTTTATATAAATACCTATTGTAAACAGCAGATTCGAGTGCTATCCTTGATATGAAGACGCCATCAGTTCTTGTCCCACCATCCCCCTCCCGGATGTACAGGCCCAGGGTCTGCCCGGGACGCTTCACGATCTCCACCAGCTGCACTATGTGACGGGAGTCCTGGGTAATTAAAATCATTGTGAAAGTACAAATTTTAAAATAGGACCTGAACGATTGTTCTAGTGGATATAATGAATAAGCATTTTGTCGAACAATTATCAACGGATCGATTTGTTCAATTGTTATTGATATGAAGTTTTTTTTAACTTTTAATTAACCTATCATGCCTCACTGCTGGAAAAAGCCTCGTCGAAATGTTAAGATAAATATTCGAATTATGATGAACTGATGTTAATTCTATTTTGTAAACAAATATCAGATCAGCTTTACTCTTGACCGATTTTGTAATTCCCAAAAACACCATGGAACAAACGTGATACAGTACTAAAAACCTTAAAATCCTTTTATTAATCAAGGCAATTTCTAAAACGCTACCAGCGTATAGGCCACTCGGCAGCGTCAAAGCCATTCACGAACTTTCCATATTTATCATCCCAGATATTGCTGCTTAAAATGCGCATCGCTTGAATTTCAAAGAAGACTCATTTGCTTCGGCCGTGTTGGGTGATTAAAGATATTTTTTATCGACATACTACAACTCCCTTTTGGTGTATGATATTGACAGAATATTTTTGATGAAAACAGTTTTATTTTGGCCTGAGTAGAGTATCTTGGTACTCATGATAATTATTATTGTGACACACAGAATTTAAGAGTGGGACAAGGATTGTGTGGGTGAATACTTGTGTACCTATGATGATATTATTTTATATTTATTTTCTTGAAATTATTTTCAATTTTGTCAAATAACTTGAAATTTTATCACGGACTGTACCTACTGCAACGCACCTTTGGAATACAGTCGTGATCATAATTCATTTGTTTATTAACCTATCCTACACAATAATTTACTGTGCACGTCATCAAATTCAAATTCGAACACAAACATTTGAATCGCAGTAAGAAACTAACCTATGGCAAATGCCAAAATACGCCCTAGTCTGTGCTCATATGGTTACTGTAACAGGTATTTTTCATCACTAACCCGAATGAAAAAGCTCGTAACCTACCTAGACACTGAAAAGGGTAGTCTGTCCCATCCCTATTGTTCTCGCTGGCCTAGATCGCGGGAATGCGAACGCAATTTAGCTGGCATTGTTGGGATGCAGCACAACCCTATGTAATATCGTTGTGAGATTCCATTGGCGATGTATCACGTGCAAGATACGGGTCTTGTTTTTGTTGGATTGTATTGGGTTCCGGAGTGCTGTTGAGTGGTTAGTTCAGGCAAATTCGATGTGCAATGTTTGTAAACAAACTGTCATTTTTAAGTTGAATTGCTTTTTTAGGAATGGTGTTTTGAGGGATTATAGTAATTCATATATCTTTATAGAAAACGTAATAGACAGTTAAATACATGATTTATTTTATATTTCGGGATTTAGTATCAACATATTCTTAAATTCCGTTACTCACAACCGAATCCTAAATAAAAAGCGGTCACCTCACTTTATCTTAGGTCTTTATTGAAATACAAAAAATATATACCTATATCATCACGACTGTATTCCAGGCAGGAGCGGTAGACATTTGTTTCAGATCTTTATATTAATTCTTTAGATCCTTTGAAGATGTATTGTAATACTTAAGTGGATAACTTACGTGTAACGCGAAGAACTTCTTGGCGGCATCCATATTGTTCCGGCCGACTTGCCTCAGTTCCAGGATCCGGACGATCATCTCGCCGCGTCGCTCCACCGCCTTCACACAAATAATATAGGCCTTTACATCTTTACTAGATGGTTTATACAGTCAGACAATTTTAACACATACATATACTCGAATTCTATAATCAACGTACAGATATCATCACTATGGCAACTTTACACATGGCGAATATGGCATACAATGGCGAAAGTCCTACAGCCATCTGTAAGTTGATTATAGGAACCGGGCGTTAGCGGGACGCAGTCGTGCCTAAGATATTGTTGAAATGGAATAGTTTTTGCCCAGCACCTTAACCATCCCCTCAGTTTAGCTGGCCATATTCACAGGTAAGACAAAATTGTCAATAAAAAAATAAATGATATTTTCGGAATTTTGGTTTCTTAAAATTAATTACTAATACAATATTAGTAATATTCTTTAATCTTTCTTCCTCAAAATTAATTGTTATTAATAGGCATAAATATTAATGTCTAATTTATCATCCACAACAGTAAAACCGTGTCCACAAAATACTTGGTCTAATTTGCCGCATATCGGCCAAATAGCTCTACAGAAATGCCGGGCCGGGCTATCCAATACATTCCGTAACCACCGAACTCGGAACAAGTAACAATTTTAATATCAAACTTCTGTAGGAAAAACTAATATTTTTATTTATTTTAGACTATCTTCTGCCTATCTATATTTGCTTTATTTTTAAAGCTTTTCATGATCTTTTAAAGTTTTATCTGAATCAATCCAACGTTTCAATACGCTAACATGCCCGAATTGAAGTAAGAATAATAGGCAGTCTCTCGAAATTATAAAGACCATCAATGTGTCAATCAAGCAATTAAATTCAAGTAGGTATGTTTTGTTCAACACTACATATCTTATGTAAGGCATTTATTTAAAAACAGAATCAAGTCTTTGCACTGTCAATCATACAGGCGTAAAGAAAAACTACTCTATACGTAAAAATAAATCCAATTAAACAGAAAATACCTTAAAGTAAAATAAAATCAGTAAATCTAAAAAGTTTTTACTCAGAACCACTGATATACAATATTGTCGACCCTTTTGCTGATCCCCAAATAACTCAGCCCGAATGCCTCGGCTAATACATTCAACTTCAGAGAACAAGCTTGAAGGTTAAAGCAGAAATAGTTGAGCAACTTATGTGTCCGAAAAATGAGCATTTGACGGTGAACATTTGAATCAAAATGTACCTATACATTGAACTCAAAGTCAAGCATGCCAAACATGAGAAGTTTTGTGATATAAACCATTAGAAATTAAAAAAGCATACAAGGATCTACCAAAATAAACAAATATGCCCTCTTCCTTTATCTATTTGAAGAAACTTTACATAAAAAAAAAACATTTAAAAAAAACTTTCTTTTTTATAATAGATAAAATCATAACTAGATATACAGTAAACTATAAGGTACCTATCAAACAAATATCGTGCTCACAACTTAAACACACAAGTTGCTCAGCTACTTATAACATTATAGTTATGTGATAGATTTACTAACCTCGAGCGCCGCGGCCGTGGTTTGGTCGTGGTCGTTCTCAACCATTTCAATCTGCCTGAATATTTCATTGCTCACTCCTGATACCTGCAATTCGGAAAATGCCGTAAATTGATTGAGGTTATGTGGTTTTTTTGAACCAACTTAGTTGTTCAGCTAAATTTGAGTAAATGTTGTGGCTTTTAAAATGTATTTACAGTTTTGTTTTTCGTAAATATACAATCCTTTTACAACACGTTTCAAATACTCGTACTTCAGTGTGGTTTATGACAACACTGTACAAGGTTATTCAACGTGGTCATTAAGTTATACCTAGGTTATAAATAATGTGAATAAAAACATAAAAATTCATTACCCAAACCATAATATGCAAATACAAGCACTTTGGTAAGTAATTAGAATTTAGGTGACACTTTTACGATTAGATATGGGATGAAAATCCTTCTTTATGGCAACATCATTTTTAAATTGTGGTCCTTTTTTAATTTCCCCATAAAAAGTACCAACACGATAATAAACCGCTGACTTTTGATGTTCAGCCAAAAATGTACGGAAAACATTAATTTAATCCTGTCGCGAGCACGCGCGCCGTGGTTGCGGTCATGGCTGTATTTGTTTAAAAACATTTGATGTTAATAAAACAAAAAAACGCAATGTGAACTGCACATTTGCGGGCGCTCGTGGAAATTGCAGCGTTGCGTCGGGTGCTCATTTCCTATTTACCTGGAGGATATTGAAAACTCGTTGGTACGGATGAATCGTGTTGAGTTTCAATAAGAAATACAATGTTATTCTATAATGGCTTTTGTTGGGCTCCAACTAGATGTTTGCCAGCTTCATACCGAGTTGTAAAAGCGATGAGAACTTGGTACGGAGCGGGCGGTTTACTAACGAAGTGTAGGGCGGCTAAATGAGATCTTGTGGGTGAACTCCAGTGTAATGTTAAATAGTTTTGCTCGAAGCGAAATAGGTCTACAGTCTTCAAGCCACAGATTTCCTGCTTCTATTTAGGTCCTGACTATAAAATCTAGACTACAATAGAAGAGTTAAGCACCTGGGTTACGTTATTAGTATATCATTTAGCTAAATTTTATACAAAGATTCTACGAACATAGTTAAAACAATAATAATACCACTAAAATGGGTTACATAGTCTTAAATTCTTTCAACTAAAGACGTTAAGCCATTAAGAAGGCTTTTAGCTCTATTATTTCTGTTACCAAAGTAATTTTTTTTTACCAAGATAGGGAATATCCTATATCATATCCTAATGTAGGTTCGTAGCGTAGCCATTCAAATATAACTATACAGATTAGAACAGGTAGTTCTATGTCAAACAACATTGTTACCACACCAAAACTTTGCCAATTAATCGTATTTTCTGACAACTGATCGTACCAAAGTTATTCCTTAACTAGATTCTGTTATGGGTTAAATGTGAATCTAAATCTGTAAGCTTGTAATCAGAGTTGTGCTCAGGTTTGAGACTACAACAGTCCAGCGAACTGGCAAACGAAATTTCGTGCCAATCTTCGAAGCTCAGCTTAAGTTGGTGAACTGTTACAAATTCAGTATCCACCAAGATCTCTTGGCCGAGTGTCGAATTAGGCCCATAAGAACTTCAGTGCTTTATTTATTTATCTCCAATTAATAAGTAATATTGATTGAAGTTCTAACAGCTTTTTTATATCAAAAATAACAGTGAATTAGCTATAGGAAGACAATTAAAGCTCAGTGAAAACGGTGGAATTAATACATTTTAAATAGATAGGTACATGAGTAGCTACGTAACTGACGTCACATACTTGACGACATATTGATATGTCGTCAAGTATGACGTTAACGGCGTCGTTGATCAACGATAGACTACTTATCTCGTGTGCAATGTCGTATTAGAGACCAACATAAAGACCAATATAAACCGCACAATAAAACATTTGCGAAACGACACATCTGTAGATTGATTGCTTATGAAATGATGTTACCTTGCGGAAGTCCGGCTGCAGCACGCAGGGTGGCGCGTGGTTGGCGCGCGGCGGCTGCGGCGGGCCAGCGGGCGGCGCGCGCCCCGGCGACGCCGTCAGGTCCGGCGCCGCGCGCCCATTCTCCTACAAACAGAATCATCAGGTATCAATATCACGGCAAAAGGTTATCTTCTATCCAACTCATATTATAATTCCGAAAGCTTCTGACTATGGATGGCCCGCACCACCAGGTTCCAGCCTGCTTCTTTGCAAGAACCTGGTGGTCGCGTTGGAACAGGCAATAAAATCTTATTCTTATTCTAAGTGGAGTGTAATAAGATCTTATTGAATAAAGATAGTTTGAGTTTGCTCAAACCGCCGTAAAGTTGGTTTGTTTGTATGGGGTAATCTCCGAAACTACTCATCCAATTTCTAATATATATAATGCACTTTTCCAATGAACATAGGCTATATTTTATCCCGGGTTTTCGTTAATATATCCGTGCAAATCCGACACGGGCTGCTAGTCTAATACACAATTGAAAATTAAAACCGATACAACTTTAAAGCAGTGAGGAAACGTTATGTACACGGCTTTATATTCACATTGTCGCCACATCCTGCGATACTGGGTCAATCGGAATCGCAATCATGTACGGGACTTGATTACTGTTTCAACGAGGGAGGTCATAAATGTTTTATGGCGGAATAGAGCCCTTGTTTGCAGACTCAACGTTGCATTTGTCTAGTACTGCTGGTACTTTTTGTTTACAAGTACATACATAGTACCTCTTTTTAAAGCTTTAGGGCTTTCGTGAAAACTATTTTATGTATAATATTGCCGATTTTTGTGAAACTAAAGGACAAAGCCTAAAATTAAGTTGTTTAAAGTTGCTTGAGTTACTACGCAATTTTTTTGTTATATTCAAAAAAGAAAACTGAGTAGGTAAATTTACCCTTGGCTGTTTTATGTTCTTTTCACCTCTGTAAATAAACCTAACATCCAAATGTTTCCATTCCATTGCCACCAGTAACTCACAAAACCCACATAATTCTTTCGGCCGATTTTTGTTTCTCATGCGTTAGAATTTTGGCGGTCGATTTCGGAGACGGCGGCGGGGCGTGGACTCGGGGGGCCGTGACCTAGATCCCCTCCCCTTAGCTCCCCCCTCGCGTACGCACGGGGTCACTGTACTGCAGTTGCAACCTCCCGAATACCGCAGGGTGACTGGACTATCTCACAATGAGACTCCTCTCATTGTTGCTTAACTTTATTCTCGAGTGCTGTGAACGACATTTGAGTGTGCATGGTTGCATAAATTACGCAATGTACTATTTTATATTCGTTGATTCGCTCAATCGTTAAAAGCTCATATCGAGTTTTCAGAAATTTCAATGAAATTGCAAACATACTTTGCAAAAAAGTATGTGAATGCAGCGAAATATTAGCTTTAATTTTGATACAGAATACATAATTTTAACGTAGGGTAACCTTCATTATTAAAGGTTATTGTATGGTGTCAAATTAGTGCTGCCACGTTTTCTAACTCACAGGTACATTTTGGTTTAAAACCAAAGTGATAAATGAATGCATTCGTAATGTGTGTTTTAAAGTAATGTAAGTATCCAAATTGCAAGCATTTGTAATACGAAAGACGCGCCAGTGACCTGTCTAGCTCTAAGCCTTTCTGTCCTCTACATTTGCAACCCCGCCCGGCCAACAACCCCTATACAGTACCAACCTTCAGAACTTTGTCGATGAACTTATAATCCGAAATATTTAATGATGAGAAATATCTTGCTGTCTGCACATTTGAATATGTATTTTAGAAAATGCTTTCAGATATTTAATTTAAACAAATGTGTTTTGTATTTCTTGAGGTTGTTTTATATGAACAATAGTGGCGATTCTGATGTCGCTAAAACTAACTAAACATTTTATTTGCTTAAATAGAAGTTATCTTCCTCTATCTCGTTCTCTTTACTGTAAAATGTATTCAATCATGTCGAAACCTATATTCATTTTCCACGTCGCTAGCTCTGTTTACTTTGTGTCTAGACAATGCTCCATTAAAATATTATAATACCTATTTTTTACTAAAAGATTCAACTACGAAGCAAGATAGGTAAATAGTATTTAATAGGTACGCAAGAATATAGAAAAAAAATTGTTTTTCTTTCGCTTTAACGGCTTCTCATTAGTAGCTATGATTGAAGTGTGTATTTAACTGTGTCATATGTGTGTTATATTTTAGAAAACTTCAGGGAATGTTTCCTGCCGCCACACGTGCCCAATGCATTTCAGGAACTTCATGGGCACTCAACGCGTAAAAATGGTCTATAGGCACACTCACTGCTACTCTCTACAATTAATCAACTCTAAATGACTGCCTTCATCGCTTCAACCTATCAATCTAGAACATCGTTAAACTGTAATAAATGTAGAAAAATACCGATTAAATATTTATCCATTAAACGTGACTTTTCCATCCCTTTCTGTTAGCAAAGCAATTACATGACTAACGCAACTCGATGCATACAAAAACAGCATAACTCACTTTTATTTTTATTGGAAAACAGGTTCTATGCCCAGTAAATAACAGCTATTTTTCATTGTGACGGGGGTTGATTACCTACGTTTTCCCGGTACAGGCGGCTGTAGACGATAATAGAGTTTTGTCGTCCGTCATGCAAATCTTCGGCATCAAGGCACACATAGCTCTTATGAATATGAATTAGATACGGGAATGGAAAAGGCCTAAGGTTATTGACACATTCTTTTATGATATTACATTTATTTTCATTTCGATTTTTCAATGATAAAAGAAGATAACGAAATAACGGTGAGTTCTCAAAAAATGACAGTGTGACACGTTTTTCTCTACCCATGGTTAAAAAAACGTTTAATTTACATAAAGTTCAGGAGCGAATATTTGAAATGAGTTTAGTTAAAACGAGTTTCAAGGGTTTCATCGGAAACCCTTCAAAATGTTAGAGTAAAAGCTCAAGAAATGTCTATATAACTTACGCCGGCCATAACGTACCTAATGATGGACAAAACCGCCCGAATACAAAAAGGGGCACATATGGTGACGCTTAGTCGGCCCAGCTGTCGTTTACCCCTATTAAGCAAGATAAAGCTACAAAGACAGAATATGAACAATAATTCTGTTGTCTATACTAATCTATACTATTTCAAAAATTCTTTCACGGGTGTGTAGAACGGACTGTCAGGGTGGTTATTGGCTATATTTTATTCCGGTAGCTTAATTAGTACACCCGTGCGAAGCCGGGTCGTGCTGCTATACTTTACATTGGCAAAGTTCAGTTCGTTTGCTTTAATAACCACCCAAGTAATATTTCGTTTCAGTATAATTTCACACATTTAATATTCAGAGGAAGTATCTAACTTACTTTCCCCGGGGCAATTTCGTGCAATGCGCTTATATTTTTTTTCGAATTCCCATATATTTCAAGTAAAGAGAGAGAGACCATTCAAACGAATAGAGCACATAAAATACAGTGATCAACGTATCCTGGATACAAAACAAATTGTTGGATCAAAGGCATCTACTCCATTGCAGGTTAATAAATAGATCATTGTTACCTTCCGAATCTAGGGCAAACTGCATCTAATAAATCTTTACAATATACATTGACGTGAATTGCTAAACACGCCGATGAAATCCATGGCATTGCGAATCAAGCACGGAAACTATATTGCTATAGTTTTTCAATTTTTTACAGTAACTTGTATTTTTATTAAAAACTAGCGAGCTGCCCCGGCTTTGAACGTTTGCTTTCTTTACGTTCTATAATAATGCCTTAAGTATATACATACTTGTAAATATTAGATAAATCTATAAAAAAATTGTGGCCGCTCCGAACGTTGCTTAACATCGATGATCTAAGAAGACCGTCTAAGCAAGCTTGTCACGAGCGATTGCCGCAAATATTCAGGTCAAATTGCGTCTTTTTAAAGCTCGAGTTAGTTTGTAAATGCTTAATAAATCATTGTATCAGTCTAGACTTAGGGGAGGTGGGGGATAATAAGCCCTGGTTAAGTAGAAATCAGGGTTTTGACACGTAATGACACTTCCGGTAAACAGTAGCCGTATTTGACAAGAAAATGATATGTTATAATGAAGAATAACAAGGAAATAATGTTTAGTTTGGAATATCGTGATCACGCTTCCAAACACGCACTTGTAATTTCATGTACATATTAAATACTCCGATATACGTACTTTAATTCTTTATTTGAGACATTGATTCTCAAATGACTTTACTTATTTTTGATATAAGTAGGTATTTAAAAAAAATATACTTAAATTTGTTTTATATGAAAATAAAAAATTATATGATTATTAATATTTTTTATATGATTTAGGAAATCAAGTTTCCAACCGCTCATAATTTTTGAAATTTCAACCAACACGAATGTTTGTGAGAGGTGAATTGAACCGCTCAAAATAAATAGCGACAACTTTCCCCCTATTGCCCTCCAATCCATGCCACGATAAATCCATTCTTGTGTAAGCATCTGAAGCTCTTCACAACCACTCCCACCCATCAATTTCAATTCGTTCATGCATATTCGATTCAAAGCAAAGCGGTGACGCCCCGGAAAATGCTTCACTCCACGTGTGATGATGGAAACCTATTATATGCTAATCTGCCCGCGCTTATTGAGGCGCGGCATAAAAACTACGAGCATTTCTTGGCACCATTTTTAAAATCATAAAAAGCGTTCAAGTGCCGCTGAACAAACTCCGCTACGTCTCCAATTACTGGAACTTGCAAAATCGAAAAAAGACAATCCAAGACGTACTCGTACATTAAAAGACGTTCGGCTCGGCATACAGCGGCTCTCAGATCGATGTTGGAACGTACTCCTAATCGATACGGCCGTACAACCGCCTCAATGGGGTGCGCGCGCCGCCGCTCTTACGTAACGCGCACAGATCACACCTGTTGCTTAATACTACCACCCATTTATAACCCAACTGAAGCGAAAAAGCCGTTCTGTGACCACATGGTGAGGTTTCGGCGGTAGTTTTTAATTTACTCGGTTTATGGAAGTCAATGCACTGCAGCAACCTTCGCCGCTGCACTCAAGGGTGCATAGTAGAGGGTAGTCTCGTATACGGCATGATAATGATCTTCGTTAACGTTATTGGTCGACATAATGAAGGGTCTGAGGCTTACGGGCCGCAAGTTTCTTGCCCTGAGTTTACTTAGCTTCGTAAGCTAAGGAAGGTTAGGGTTCGTGCGGTTTCAGCCATGTGGGTCGTACAGCCCTAAGCAAACAGAGGCGGATTTAAAGAATAGCGCTCGGCTTGTTAAAATCCTTTGAGTGTTTCATGAATATTTGAATACCCACGAGCACGACGTGGGATGGCTCCGATCACCAGATCAAGACACCTACATTGAGCGGCTATTTACAGGCCGTAACCTTTTTACGCAAATACCTACTCATTGACATTTATAATGGGTTCAGTGAGGCTCGATAGAAGAGGGTCATCCCACCAGAGTACTGACATTTACAAGTACCTAATACCTATACTCTGTCTACAGACACTCTACATATTTAACAATAACATTTTGAACCTATCAGTTTAAAATAACATAAGTAGGTACCTCTAGTACAGGTTAATGATGTGTCTCTCTCTACTAGAATAATAAAAAGGTATCTACAGACAGCGACATAAATAACCTTGCACAAGACGATCATCTTGAATATCTATGACGATTTCTGTGTCTCTGTACTACAAAGCTTAAACTTATCATTGACCTAGAAGTAAATAACCACTTCTACACAGCAAAAGCTTTTAAACATGACTTTTAACATAGTCAACTTTGTTACCAGATCAATAAAACATGATAGATAAGCTGATAATAACATATTCGTGCAAATATGACCATCAGAGAAGATATCATGTAGCCAATCACAGTACATTTAAGTTTAAATAATGCTTATAGGTCATTTTTTGGGATGCGAAGCGATTTTTCCATTTGATACAACTCTACTTTACTTAACTTTACTAATCCTAATTGCATTTTTCATACCAAGTTAGTGAAGTAAGTTTCGAAAACCCGAATTTTAAAAGCCACTTTATAGATTAGTACCTTTTCTTACCTATTGAAATATTTGACTTGCAACCTGTCACGTATGGAAAATTAAAATATGGGACATTAGACATCTTCAATGGATCTAAATAATTATATAAAGATCTGAAAGTAATGTCTGCCGCTCCCTGGGAATACAGTCGTGATTCTATTTTTTCTCAAAAATCAGACCAAAACGTTGAAATCTGTACATGGATTTTCGCTAAAACGTCCCCAGTAAGCGGCGCTAACCTATTTCAGTTAAAGACTGTGTAAATAAATTCTCTCCGCAATCTCGGCTAAGTGACAGTTAATTACCTAGCCGCAAGCTGTTCCCGTCCTAACGCAAACGATGTTATTAATAACACTTTGTTGTGACTAGAGATGGGCGGGTGGGTAAAAATTCGGGTGGGTTAAATAGGAAGGAATTGGTAAAATAGGTAAAAATGAATAAATACCCATTTATACCGGGTATTTTTTATTTATACCGGGTAAAAATTCGACATGTATTTTTGAATTATTTAATGTTAAAAATATTATGAAATATTATAAATTATTATGAAAATAAGTAGTAAGTAGAGTGTCATTGATATTACACAGGAAAACCCTTAATTTTTGGTCTAAAATATGATTTCATTAGATAATTAAAATCGACAAAAAATTCTTTCAAAAGTCCACTTAATTGTGATTCGTGTAGGTGCCTTTGTAATAACTTAAACCTGAATAAGAATAAAAAAAAATATTAAAAAAAAATATTAATAATTTGAATTTTTTTTAAATAAAACTTTTTCAAGTACCTATCTAAACTAAAACTAACAAGTAAAAGCTTAAAATAGTTCGATATATCTCAAAAAAATATGTATTGAATTTTTACCAGGTATTAATTCTAAATGGGAAGGTATAATAGGCCAGTCATTTTAGTAATTCACCTCGGAATCCGAGATACCCAGCTGGAAAGTCAGTAAATAGTTGCATATTGACACCCTAAAAGTTGTCTCAAAACCTACATATGGTAGCGTGTGCGCAACTATTAAATTTCAAGGTCAAAAGGTCACGAAAAACGGTTTTTGGTAGATATCTCATTTCCTATGGGTTTTTTGATATTTATATGTTTTTCAATATTGTAGAATACACAATTCTCTACAAGTTTAGTTTAATAATTTTTTTTATACGGTGAACCGTTTTCGAGACAGAGGGCGGAGAGCGCGCGGTCGGTCGCAGCATCACTTGGTGCCTCCGGTCGAAAATACGCCATATAGGTATAGGTATAGGCTATAATCTAGTTGATGAACTATCGATAAATCAATAATTATAAATATTTGTCAATTTTTATTAACTACTAGCTGCGCCCCACGGTTTCACACGCGTAAGTCCCGTTTCCGCGGGAATATCGGAATAAAAATCTTATGTGTTAATACAGGGTGTCACCTATCTACATACCAAATTTCAACCAATTCGGTCCAGCCGTTTTTGCGTGAAAGAATAAAAAACATACATCCATTCTTACAAACTTTCACATTTACAATAATTAGTAGCAAGAAGCATTGTAGGAAGTAAGATAGGATTATACTATAGCACTCTCCGCCCGCGGCCTCTCGACCGGAGGCACCGGTTGACCTGAAATGATGCTGTTTGTGCCGCGCGCTCTCCGCCCTCTATCTCGAAAACGGTTCACCATATAAAAAAAATTGTTATACAAAATTTGTAGAGAATTGTATATTCTACAATATTGGAAAACATACAAATATCAAAAAACCAATAGGAAATGAGATATCTACTAAAAACCGATTTTTGTGACTTTTTGACCTTGAAATTTAATAGTTGCGCACACGCTACTATATGTAGGTTTTGAGACAACTTTTAGGGTGTCATTAAGCAACTATTTACTGACTTTCCAGCTGGGTATCTCGCATTCCGAGATTCTTACCTAATTTAAGCTAAGATGACTGGCCTATAAATAGCTTCTTTATAAGAATTTATGTAGCTAAGACTTTTTTCAAGTGTGTAGAATAAAAACGAACAAGTAAAAGCTAAAAATA
The DNA here is from genome assembly GCA_947086425.1 of Xanthorhoe spadicearia. Taxonomy (NCBI): domain Eukaryota; kingdom Metazoa; phylum Arthropoda; class Insecta; order Lepidoptera; family Geometridae; genus Xanthorhoe; species Xanthorhoe spadicearia. The sequence continues at coordinate 3,084,091 of OX352200.1, forward strand.
GTTTGATGAATCTCAAAAAAAGATGTATTGAATTTTTACCCGGTATTAATTCTAAATGGGTAGGTATAAATGGGTATAAATGGGTAAAAACCCAATGTTCGGGTTTTTACCGGGTAAGCGCCCATCTCTGGTTGTGACTACCGATATTAGTGCATTTTTGCTTTTTGATACATTCAACTGTATCAAAAAGCTCAAAGCTCAAGCTGGCCTGAGGCCTAGGTTGCGGGTTCGATTGCTAAAGCGGGACAAATGTTTGCATTATCTGCAAATGTTTGTCTCGAATCTGGGTGTTTCAATGTATGTATTTACAAAACAATCTATGTTGTAATCCAAACAGTATTAAAACAAGCTTGAAACAGGTGGTGGTATATTTAATCTTAGAATACCAAACCCATGCTTTTTATATTAACGATCGTCTTATAAGAATACCTACTATGAGTCTTATTCATAAAGAATTGTAAATTCAATATAGATTAAAATATTTTTTGTTGTTCCTCATAAAGCAACGAAAAGAGATAGCAAAAGACTTAATTTCCGTATTAGCTAATATCGGTTTACTGGTCTACTCTAATATGCATAAGGGGGTGAGAGTACACTTGAAATCTTATGTCTTTTCTATGATTTTACATGTATAATTATAATTGTTATCCACGAGTATATCTGTGTCCCGTCTTCATAACAAATCAATCGGTTGGTGTCTGATCTTCGGCGGATCGAACAAGTTTATTGACTATGCTAACGATGCCATGTTTCTGCCCACTGAACAATCTTCAAACATTCCATTGAACAGAGCATGCTCGAAATTTTATGGTACAAGGAATGTTTTTGTGATCTTAAAATATCTTGCAAGAACATATACGGTCTTATTCCTATTGGTCTACTAAACTTACTTTTACTACTACTAAACTAACGAGCTACTAAATCTGTTGCTATCTTTTTTCATTGACATAAAGAGTATCTAACATAAAAAAACATTCTTAAAACTCATATGAAATTGATAAATCTTTATGAATAACGGAGATAATAAATGTATTGAAAAGATAAATAAAATTCCCTCTATTTAAAATTACAAAACAAATGGTTTGCAACGAGTAGAGTTTGCGCTACACAAAAACGCGCAGCTTATAATAAAGAAAACAAAGCTCTTTCGTAAAACGTCCGTTCTAAAAGTCTTCTTAAAATTATCATAGAACACACATTCACATAAATAATGTTTGTAAACATGCAGTGGCGGATTTACAAATTTGCCGCCTGTAGGCTATTAAATTTTTACCGCTCCTACTGACCTTTTCAATTCAATAGGTAGGTACCTACGCTATATTAGTTCACAATCATTTATTTACCTACATTCAACCTATTCCATGTTCTGATACAATTCCATTTCCTGGCAAAATGCCAAATAAAACAGTGCGAGCGAAGCGAGCCGAAATTTTTAAGACAAATAAATCATGGAAGGTTTGATTTTGCTCATTGTGCTTATAAGGTTGACACTGGTGTTCACCTTAGATGATGGAGAAGATCGTGCGAGCGAAGCGAGCCGAAATTTTTAAGACAAATAACTCATGGAAGGTTTGATTTTGCTTATTGTGCTCAAATAAAAGGCTGACACTGGTGTTCACTTTAGAACATAAGCGAAGTTATCGTGCGAGCGAAGCGAGCCGAAATTTTTAATACGAATAAGTCGTAGAGGGTCTGATTTTACCTTTTGTGCTTAATAAAAGGTTGACACTGGTTTTCACTTTAGAAGATTGAAGTAGGTATCGTGCGAGCGAAGCGAGCCGACATTTTTACAATAATAATAATATTGAAATAATAGTTTGAGATCATAAAAATTGTCCATTTGTTAAGTCTACGCGAATGATATCGCAAGCAGGGCAGCTATTTTATACAGTGTGGACTACGTAAGAGTGCTCAGTACACCTACTGTGCATTACTAAAAATTATTTTTTTGTAATCCGTTTATTTCTGCAAGACAAAAAAAATTGGTACCAAATCTGCCGCCCCCTGAAAACCGCCGCCCTAGGCTCCAGCCTACTCAGCCTATTGGTAAATCCGCCACTGTAAACATGAAACACGCTAATGTGTCGTGACCCGAGATCACTTCCAGCCCTGCAGAAGCAAGCCAAGCTTACGATTAAGACGAGGACCCCATCAAGGCTGTCGACTGTCTAGACATCGTGTGTAAGCATTATTAATATGTCATCTGACAAACAACCACGATATTGCTTTTGTACATGCAAGATTTGGTATGATTGTACGAGTATGTTTTAACGAGACTGTAATTTGTTTGGTTGGGGATTCATAAGCGCTCAGCGTGTAGCGACTAGTTTGGTGTTTCATAAATGTTTTAAATGATTTTTTTAAAATTTCATATTAGTTTTTCATATTTCATGGAGCATTTAACAGAATTTTATAATAAAGACGGTGCCTTACTGTTTATAACCAATTTCTTTCTGACATGTGTACGAAGAAAGAATCATATCATATTCTTGTATAACGATTCGTTTTAGAGTGAGTGTTGGAATTGAAGAAAGGCATTTTCAAGTAGTAAGAACAACTTCATTTTTATAGACGTGTGACAAGTGTCAATGTCAGTTGATACACAGCGCCAGTGTCAGCAATTGAGGATAAGTAGTAGATATTAAATAAACTGATAAGAGAGTTCTCTTTCTATGTTTCCTTCCACAAAAAACAGTTTCAATACTACTTTACTTGTCATTAACTCAACTCTTCACCGGTACTTGAAAGAGCTTAATAAGTCTCAAAGTCAAGTCAAGCCAAACGGCGACAGACGTCAAGACCCATTTACTCTCGTCTGACAACCATGACGTAAGTACTAGATAACCCTACGTTAATTGAAGCCGTGAAGCAAACTTTGACCTTAAGTTGACCCACTTTGAAATGAGTTGCGATTCAGGTCAATATCAGAAGACATTTTGTTGTGAGAAATATCTAAGCGCTTGTAATAGCCTTAAAGATCCAAAAAATTAAATAAAAAACTGTATCTTAAAATGAACGGTAAACAGTTAACTCCTTTAAAAGATCAAATTCTAATCAACAAAATTAAACTACTTACAATGAATAAACACGATTAGGAGTGTGAAAACATGCAAAAACAAATATTAATTAAATTACATTTACTTCTGTATAATAGGACAATGTTAAAATTTCGAATGACTTATCGCAAAGTGTACATATTGACTTGAATTGCCAACGTCAATTTATCTTCAATAACACAACCATTTACATAACAAAAGGATTCATCATCATCATCATTCACAGCCCGACTTCACCCACTGCTGGGTATAGGCCTCCCTCAGTTTGTGCCATCCACCACGGTCCTGTTATTATTGTTACCTGACAAAAGGATTATGTTATAACAAACACTCCAACTCTGAGGAATTCCTTTGACAAAAGGGTTATCAACTTCCACGAGTTTAATCACAAGTACAATGTATACAGTAATTTGTGTGGTGTTGCTTGTTAGTCCTTTGAATACTTTAAGAACTAAGGGTCTTATTCATAAGTAACTTGACAATTTAATATAGGAAGGTTTAAAAAATGGGTTTTTCTTGTTACTTATAATGGCGAAAAGAGACAGCAACTGATTTAATATGAATTTTAGTAAGTATAGGTTTACTGTTTGAATAGCATAAGGGGGTAAATACACACGTCATATAACTACAGCTCTCTGAAAAACATTCTTTTTTTCTCTCTGAAAGGCTGTCTTTAAGAAAGAGATAGAAATACAAGAAATAGAAAATGAAATTGAAAAATTATTGCTATTGGACAAGATTTTGCATTCCATGTTTAAAACGCACAATAATGTTTCGTACACATGAGTCATCGGCAAGGCGACATAATCCTATCCGGGTGAGTAGGGATTACCAAGACGCTAAGCAGGTTGTCAATGACTCACACTATGGTGAGACTTCATTTCTTTGTTTACACCATGCAGTACAGTCAGCAGCATAAAGATATTATGTAACAGGGTAGTCAAAATTATATTCGAGTCACAAATTCAATTTTATATGGGTTGTCAGAATAGTCATATTATTGTAACCATCAAAATGGTCAATAATATCTTAGCAACAGTTGGCAATTTTATATAACGCAACAAGATGTCCAATATTATGTTCGCGTATGAACTATTCAATGGTATCTACGCACCAAACTTTCCAAAAATATCTTCGCATGAAAGAAAAATGAACTCTAATGTCTCAAGTCACAGTCTTTTATTCGTTTCCATAAAAGTCTTGATACCTTCAAGAAATCTTATGATTATGACAAATTTAATCTATGAGACAGACTTAAAAGATCAGTTAGGTATTTAAAAATATTTTTGTAGGATCCTAAATATGTAGCATGCTATGTACCGCAATAGAAAGGAAATTAAGAAAAAAATATAATTAGGTATTATGTTATAAAATTTATATTAAAAAACTAAACACATCATTAAAACCGAACAAAAATGCTTATTCATGAATAAAACTAAATAAAATCAATATCTTGTGTATCCTCCTTCTGCATTGATAACATCTAAAAGGCGTTGTCTCATTGACCGGACAGCATTGTAACAAAAATGGTCACCTCGCAGGGATTCCCATATTTGTGTGACATGCGCACGCAATGTTTCTGAAGTTCGAGCTTGAGTGTGATCCCACAGTTGAACCATCTTACCCCACACATTCTCAATAATGTTTAAGTCCGGACTCTTGGGAGGTAATCTTATTAGAATTAAATCGTCGTTGCCAGCGATATACTCGTTCACGACCCTGGAATTATGTATGGAGCAACCGTCATGAATGAATGTAATCGGTTCTTCATCATCATAAACATTTCTTGCTGTAGGAAAGAACGATTCTTCTAAAATCTCTTTATATCCCCGTCCATTTAAGCGGCCCCCTATCTCTACTATTTCACCGGGTCCGGCCGCAGACACCCATCCCCAGAACCCTACGCTGATGCGGCCACTTCTGTTATTGGGCCGAACGTTTGCCTCATCGTATCTAGTATTGTTGACTCGCCACAAAGATACACGTCCGTGAGCCGAAGACGTAAAAACTTTCTCATCAAGGAATGCTACTTGGTTGAAATTATGATTTAAATATTGAAGAGCGAATTGTAGCCTCAGTTGTTTATGCCTCGGCGTTAGGCCAGGTTTTTTTGCAGGCACCCGATGTTTCAGACCAGCTTCGTAGAGTCGGCGTCTTATGGTGCTTTGCGACACCTCATTTGCGACTGCTAACTCCGACGTTTTAATAAAGCGGTCTTGGCGCGCTGTGCCAACAATGGCAGAGTCTTGGACCATGCTGGTTTTCCTTGGTCGTCCGAAAGAGACGTGTTTGACCACGTCTCCCTCTTGACGCCATCTTTCAATCCAAAGTCTTACAGTATTTGTCTAAAAAATAAAAAAGTTATCGTTAAGAAATATCAATCTCGCCATTTCCTGCTCAGATGGTCCGTGGAGATGATGGATACTTACACTTATGCCAAGTTCATCCGATATATCAGTATTGCTTACGCCTTCCTTATGTAAATTTATAATCTGATGCTTATTTAGTTCAGTTATTCGGTATGTAGCCATTATTAAACTGTATATATGTATAGGTATTCGATATATTTCTAATTACATTTAATGTAAGTAATCAATACGATAAATCGAATGTCAGAATTGACTTGAACTACGTACACTCGTAGTTTGTAATCTATGATAATGAACTCCAAGGAGGTAAATGATAATCTATCTCGAGTTCTATCAATGACTATTTCTAATCTAAAGAGTTTCTATTACTATACCTATCTAATTTTAAAGTTTTTTCATATATACGTTGTAAGTGCGATAGTTTGTTTGTCATTATGGTTTTCGGTAATATTAAATTTTCTCTACGTTTTTCTGATCTGCGCGAACGAAATCGAGGATGTAAGTATGCACTTGAATAAATAAATTTATTGATTCCTCTTTTCGTAATTCGTAACTGACATGAAAGGAAATTTACGCCGTAACGAGAGAAGTTTTTAATTTTAATTTACTAGTAATTAATTTAATATCATTCTTATATAGTTTATCGGATTTTTATTTCATCTCTCTATTTAAAGCTTAATAATTACTCTATAATATTATTCTAGGCATGCAATATTATTTAAATCAGTTTCTTTAAGACAGCAAGTAAAACCGCGGGACTCGCTAAAACTTTGTACCAAAAATCTGTCTTCTTGCAATTTTAATAAATTTACTAAGTTTTAAACAAAAGACAAGTCAATGACGTTATGCACGAAATGAAAGAGATAAATAGAGATGGTTTATTACACACGTAAAAAAGGAATGGACGATGATACTTTTGAATAAATAACGAATAAAAGACTGTGACTTGAGACATTAGAGTTCATTTTTCTTTCATGCGAAGATATTTTTGGAAAGTTTGGTGCGTAGATACCATTGAATAGTTCATACGCGAACATAATATTGGACATCTTGTTGCGTTATATAAAATTGCCAACTGTTGCTAAGATATTATTGACCATTTTGATGGTTACAATAATATGACTATTCTGACAACCCATATAAAATTGAATTTGTGACTCGAATATAATTTTGACTACCCTGTTACATAATATCTTTATGCTGCTGACTGTACATAAAAGAATACATTCGGTTTTAGAATATAAGATTTTTTTTACAATCGAACTTTAATGCTTTTGAGGACACCAGTCCGCATATCAAATGACTTTTATCTGTCACGTATTACGGTATTACCTTCTACAAAATAAAGGTCTGTGCCGCGTCTGTATTTGGGTAGTATGTCTGACTCATCCATTAACCAATTCCAATTCTATTCTTTCAATTTCTTCCTTCATCATAACATTTAAGTACTCCTTTCTTACTCATAACAACTTTCCGTCTTTAACTGAAACTAAATTAATGAAATTTAAAGATAAAAGAACAACATGATTCTAAGAACTCATGTATTATGAGTCCGTAGTTTTTTGTACCTAAAGATCTGCTCATATGCATAATGCATGAGTCAACCCTTTCAACTGCTGCAAAGCCTTTTTAGTGTCAAAAGGCTTACGAGTGTGTTTTGTAACTACCATTAGATGCAAACTTTCATGTACCTACCTATCAATTTACTTAGAATTTTCAAATCTTGATATTTTTAACTAGTGGGTATGATTTTTTAAGTTTAGTTTTCTACACTAATATTATAAAGAGGAAAACTTTGTTTGTTTGTTTGTTTGTTTGTTTGGTTGTAATGAATAGGCTCAAAAACTACTGGACCGATTTTAAAAATTCTTTCACCATTCGAAAGCTACATTATCCACGAGTGACATAGGCTACTTTTTATCCCGATATTCCCGCGGGAACGGGACTTACGTGGGTGAAACCGCGTGGCGCAGCTAGTGTCAAATACAGATAAAACTAAAAAATATATTATGGCAGTCAAATGGAAAAGAGAATGAGAAGAAAATGTGTTAAGATACTAATAAGTGAAAAATGTATTTTTTATCTTATCATAGCTACTTATAGAATATCAACCTTTTATTTTTTATTTAACCTTTTATTTAATTTATTGCAGTATGTATTCTACAACGAACACTAAATTTTAGGTCATAAACTCTAAGTAAAATAATGAGTCGTGTTTTCTCTACACTTCTGAATTAAATATTTAATAGGATTAGACACTTTCATGCGTGCTTTCATTGGCTGTCTAAATATTGAAAAGGTCGCTGTTAATTATTAAGTAGGCCTTAGAAGGGATAAGTGGGAGTATAACAAAACCCTTTTGGTAATGTTTAAACAATACTAATCTTTGAGAAGATCTTCTCAAAGATACTAATATTGCGCCAGACCTATATTTTTGTTATGATGTTAAACGCAAAAACAATGCGGATAGTCTTAATTTTATTTGAATGATCTTGTATTGATAAAAGTCCATTTAATAGCAGAATTTGAGAAGCGCTTGTGGCGAAGCTTGCTAAGACGTTCTTGAAAGATCGTCGAAGTTAAGTTCTGAGCGGTCACAACTTGGATGGGTGACCGCAAGTGGCATTAACAACAGAGCGCTTCCGTGCTTCGGAGGGCACGTTAAATTGTCGGTCTTGGCTTTTAAAGTCGTTTAACCACGACGGAGGCCTCTAGGCGGCCTAAAAACTTCGTCACCAGTTGGCCACTTGCTCATACGTACGAACGAACGAACGATAGCAGAATTGTCTGTAGCTAGTAAACCCTTTTCGGGTTTTATTAAAAAAACAACAAGTTTTATGTAAGGGTTAAGCAATAAAGCATCTAAAATCATGGTACAGGTAACATATAGGCTTTTATAAAGGTGGAGACAAACCAAAACCGCGAACGAGTAAGCTTTGTTCTTTAAAGGGAAGTTTTGAAGGAAAACTTCCTAAAATATTTTACACCACACTGGCATCCTTAGTAAAGCGTTCTAAATCTAAGTGAGTCATTAAAGGCTCTTCACGTGCCACGTCTGTCCCATTATAAAGTTTCTTACACATTACACCTACTTACGTATATAACACTTACCTACTTACCTCGTTTAAGTCAAGGCGTGTAGGTAATCACGTGCACTTTAAAAAAGAACCTTAAGGTTTTTAAAGCTTTTGTAAGTACTACACATTTTAATAATAATACTAGGTAAGTGTGTAAACTGTAGTCTAGTATACGGATCACGGATGTTTCGATTCATTCTGTTTTTTTATTACGGTCTTCTTCACTGGAGACTCTTTGGTCAACATCAAAATTAATCAAACTTACTAGAATAATGCATTTTCAGATGATACAATTCGGTTCTTGTCATGTTATTTCTATCCGTTTTATTGTTATTACTTTCATTTGTATTTTTTCATGAATCGTCGATTTGATACCTTTATTATGTAGCAAGGCACATCACATCATCCAAAATAAAAACCAACCCTTTGAAAATAAAAATTGGGCTTGATGTTCTGTTAATAAAGGTCAAATTACAGGACGTGGGTGCTCATTACCGTTGAGTCACGCCTACTGCAAGTTTATACGATTTATGGTGTGGAAGTCTTTGGCGTCTAGTTTTCGTGGTTATTTTATGAGGGTGAAATTAGCTTTGAAACGTACAATTTTATCTTGTTAAAGGTCAACCTTATACCCACTTATTATTGTTCCAGAACATTAATGTCAGCGTGGGATGGGATGAACATTGTGGTTACCGTTGGTATATGAGGACATTTGAGCAATTTGCGGAAAATTACTTTGCACTTTCAAGTCTTCATAATGCTAAAAGTTTATACAAAGAGGTTTTTGGACTTGTAATTTATTGTTATAGAACATGGTTATTAAAAACGTGCAAAACCATGACCATTTTGAAATGAATCATAATCATTTGTAGTACTATAACAAATTAAAATTAATATTTATCTCGTTAGGTGCTGTAGGTAGGTACTAAAGAAGAAAACTGGCTAAGTACACTGAAAGTTCCGCTAAGTCCAATGGCAAACTTCACTTGGTAGAGATGGACAATTCCTTCAGTACCTACAGAAGTTCTCTTTAAATCAATAAATCAGTCATTTTGCCACAGAGAACTTGACATTATGTTAATGGTAGGAAGAGTGCTTCAACATTAACAAAAATAGCTTAATTCTAAAATACAATTACGTATTATAAATCATGAATCATATTTCATAGGGTTGACAAGCACCATAAAATTGCCTCTCTAATTGACAGATAAGTGAACTGGCGACCAAACCTTTTAGTCTGTACAGTGTGCATCCTGGGTACTCATAGCACAAAAGTTTATTCACAACTATAGTAAACAAAACAGGCTTTACGTTTTTAATCAGAAATTCGAACTTTTAGGCCCCATGACAACGGAAAAGCGCGCTCGAGATTACCTAAACTGGGGACCTGATTTTTTTTTTTCGCTTTATCAAAGTTGTTTTTAAGCTCACGTTCTTTCTAAAGTACTAATATGAAAGAGGCACATGTTCTACTAAACAATAAAAAAGCTAAACGTAATTTCATTTAACTTTCTTAGTTTGTAAGTGCAAGGTACTTTTAGCGCTCAGCGTTTTGAGAACGTTGTTTGTAAAGGTACTAATGAGGTATTCACTTCAGTTGCCAAGCTACTTCTGGCATCCTGATAAAAGGAATGCGGGGAAACTAATTATTGTCGGAAAAATGCCGTGCCGATGGTAACTTTGTCGGATATTTTAAAGCAGATTTTTATTCATACCATAAATTATATCGTTTTAATTTGAAACTGTAAGCGTATCATAAATGTTTTATGGCTGTTGTGGGCGGGTATTTTGGCTGTAATTTTTGTAATCTCGGAATGTAATATCTTAATTTATGCCTCAGATTTAATGTTGCTTAGATGTTTAGGAGATAGGGAACCAAAGTGGCTTTCTCACATTAATAACAAGAGATTTAAGGAGTAAGCCAAGAAATATGAACTTACACAAAATACTAATACGTATACTGTTTCAACGTTTACAAATAAATAACACAGAGTTACAAATAAAGGTTATTCGTTGTGTTAGTTATTTGTTTCTGTCCCCCTTTATCTACAATCCGAAATCGATAATTATAATTATCGTGTAAATCGCAGGTCAGCTTATATTGGTAGCTCGGTCATTCGTTTGTTTGTTCTGAATTCAGAAGATTAACCAACATAAAATGAACTGCAATTATTGCCACGAATTATTGTTGTTGGTTTCCGGTGGGCGATTGCAATATCATAATACCAATACAGTTTGGGGACTCATGGAATTATGAAGTTACCCCATTCGTAAATAATTATTAAAATGGAACGAGCATTTTAGAAATTACCTACTTTCAAACTTTTAAACTTAGTGGTAATAGTTTTACATCTTACAATATTAATAGTCAGCACGATAATTATGTTTAATAATACTAAAGTTAAACTTATTTGTTTATTTAGAAGCAAAATGTTTGAAAAACTATATAGTTTGCACTACTGTTTGAATCAATTCACAGTACCATTTCAAACAAATCCAACAAACTAGTATCAGCTTTTACAAATCCTAGCATTAGTAGTTCGTACAGTTCGCACATAAAGCAAAAAGCCTGCAAACAAAACGCCCCGTCTTATATCACAATAGTCGTTTGGTCTGACGCCCTCCCTCCCCCCCTTTACACTACCCCTTTTACCCCCAAGAGCGGCGCCTAATGAGAAGCGTTGAAACCTAAAATTTGGTGCCAACTCGAACTCTGAAGAGCACTAGATATAAAGAGATTTTCAAATATAAACCATATTTCATCGTGGTAAGAGCGAAGTTGTGCTTGGAGTCTAAATAGTTGTGTTGATATTGGGGTACGGTTTGGTTGTTTTAGATACGAGAGTTGTGGTTTTTAACACTGCAGTTATTGAGGCCTATTCCTGCAGACAGAAAAAAATTATTGAAGTAGTTGGTATACAAAAAGCTATAAAAATCATGTACTTGTCTGAAGAGCCCTCCTAAAAAGATACAATTAGTAAATATTTCTTAATTTAAAAAATTGTTTCGTCGTTTCTATGGACAGTAGTGTTTAAGTTGGATTTTTTTTAATGTTTTTTCGTGTAATTGTAATTGTTTCAATTTAACTCTAACGCGACTCTCTTAAACATAAATGCCGCATTGGTCTAAGAATTGCGCTTAGCTACACGTTGTGCTATTCATTACAATATATTTTAATTTGGAAAAGAATAGAAAAAAGTTTTATAATAATAGAAGACTATAATAAATTACAGGCAACATTCTTTTAGATTAATGTCTTTAAAACCCGTCTGCTTGTTTTATTTTACTAATGTCTATTTCATAAAATAAGAACCCATTAAAACAAGAAGCTACTAAGAAGTATTGAATAACGACAAACGACGACAAACGACTACCACGCAAAACAACTTTTAGGTACAAAAAACATTAGTCTTTACAATACACAAACTTTATTCAGAAGAAATAACAAGCCTCAAAGAAAAAGCAAATCCTTACTTAACAAAAGATTTTGGTAAAAACCGCCTAGACTGTTGCTTTTAGAGCCTCAATAATGAGATTTTGTTAATATTTAGTTATTAAAACCAGACCCTTATAACCTCAAAAACTGAGTTTGCCGAGTGAAATAGGGATTTGACTGTCGATACAAAATTAAATGTCCTGGGTTCGAACCCTGGACGTATAAACTGATTATTGTTTCGAAAAAAGTTTATTGTGTATTAAAAATTTAAAACGATTTTTATATCATGAATGATGCGATGCGTTGATGGGTTAACCTATCACGTATAAAATGCTTACTTCTTTCAAAGGCAAAAATAAGTAACAAATCGTATTACATTGGTTTTTAGGGAATAAGATCTTTAAAAGATCGAATACCTACCTAATTAATGCGACTAGGAATACATTTACATACTTTTTTCTAATAAAAAACTTTTACTCCAGTAAATTTTCCTCAGTTTTTGAATGTCTCTTTGAATGGTAGACATTTAATTGGGGCCCGTCTAAGTGAGAAATCAAGATTTATGAGGACGCGTAGACGGTCTACGTTAACAGCTACGTCGTAGCGGTGTCTACGAAATGTAGCAGTAAAGAGGATTTATTGCTTCCGATCTATTGAAATGTGTGAATTTCTTTGGACAGTTTAGAATGTTTGAAGAACAAAGTTATCTTGCGTTCGTTTGTAAATTATCTAGATATTACAATATAAAATAAAAAAGTTGAGCAGTCTAAAACAAACAAATGTATTTTTTTAATTACATCCCCTTATCAATTATCGCACGAGTATTTACTCTTTACACATTACGATTTCGTCCATCTATATTTTCTTAAGGATACTTTTGCCAGTCTATCTATCACAATCAGGTTAAGGTAGTGTGTTGGCGGGTTCAGCGACTATTAAATAACTTCTATTCCATAAATGAAACACTAGCATTTATTTTAAATTCACAGTTTAAAACAAATGACGCGGAGTCTAATGATTCTGAGAAATGAAGAAGACAATAGAAGAAAAAAAATTTTGACTTCCAATTGGGTTTAATTCACGAAAATAGTGACGAGTTTTACTTATAAAGTTGATTTACACGTGTCATACAATAATTTTACATCAATAATTTCCAAAGTATGTACTTCAGAGTCAATTTATAAACTAATGACTTAATAATTGCGCTTAACCCGTATTCTCTGTAATGTTTTGTTTCTAGGAAAGATATAAATCTAAATATGAAATTGGTCAGTTAATGGCTGACAATCAATAAAACTATAAGACCTTCAATAGCTTACTTGTGATTCAAAGGTACAATATATAACTCGCCACTGTCCACTCGATGACCACTGACCTTATTTCGATTAACAATTAGTAGTGTCAAGTGATCAATAAAAATATTAATGCATTATAATTATTAAACACTAGGCATCAAGCGAATAGACTGTGTTCCGAAGTTCTTAAATACATAGTTAAATAATGATAAAAAATGGCAATCGTATCACATGTAGAATATGTACCTACTTACTCAAGTTTACAAAACTGGGTAAAGTGGCTTTAGAAATATTGGCCAAATATACTATTGGCAGATGATATTACGAGCTTCGTAAGACCCAGCTTCGACGACACTAGCACAGAATCTTGGAAGTAGAACTAAAAAGCGAAATGGGTCCGGCTGCAGGTGATGACGTTTTGAACTTTTGACGCAAAATATAAATCTTACATTACCTTATTCAGCCACTAAATATAAAAAGGTTCGATTCGTTCAAAAGCTATTACAGAGGCAAAATATAAATATTGTAACCATAACCAAATAAAATAGAGATCGTTTACAAAACAAAAGCAAAGCTTTACAATACATAGTTTACTTAGCAACAATGCCGATAAACCTTTGTATAAAACCGCGGCTAGATACCGAAGAATGCTACAATTTGCATGGAAATGCATCGATAAATTCCACCAAAGCAGCTGAACAATATTGTGGATAACGGAACATTTCTGGGATAAGCTGAACATTTGAGAATAAGCAAGTGGAACGTGCTTGAGCGGGTTTGTAATAGAAAACCATAGAAAGATAACTACAGGCAATAGAATCACCTAGCTTGTAAGACAGTATAATCGAAGTGTTTCTTGCGGAAACGATTTTTCTTTTTTTCTAAAAAAATAGTTTAACCGTCATTATGGCGCATGCAACTGTGCTAAAATATCGGGAAAGTCATAAACCTACGAATCATGGTAATATCACGTTTTAATTGTTTAAAAAAAAATAGTGGTCATATGGTGGTATAGTGGTATTAATACCTACTAGTAACTGTATACTGTACCTTTATTGGCTTAAGAAGAAACTATTTAAGTTCTCCTGTTTGAGTTATTAGTTGAAATATGACAAAAAAGTGCGTTGGACTTTCGTAGAGCGGGTGAAGCCGCGGGGCGCAGGTTTCAATATAAATTGACTGTTCATCAATATTTACGGGTTTTAGAAAACATTTTGCAACTAAATGCACAAGACAAAAATAAAAAAAATGTCGAACACTATTAAAGTTTTCCCCAAGTACATTTTATACATAGAAATATATATATATTAGGCAGATTGTAACATCACAGTACGATAAATGTTTCAAACACTACGAGTATGCATATTGCCTAAAATCCCTTCGCAAAATGAGCTTTTGGAAATACAGTGGTTATTTAGACACAAATTGGAATGTTCAAGCCAAAATGTGAACGTTTAGCTGTATAATTGGATTTGTTTAAGTACACTTACGTTTAGGAATGTTAGGCGCTTTGGACGCTTTAATATTTTAAAGTGTTTAATGAAAAGTAAAAATCATAGTGAATTTTCTTACTGAACCATGTTTTCCTGTACCTATTTCTTTCATGCAGTGATGCTTTGAATACAACCTATACATTTTCTAATTTTGTTTTTTTAAACTTTTCAAAGCAGAATAACTTCTTCGTCACTTTTGTAAATAAAGTATTGATGGAGATGTAACAGATTTGTGAGTAAGATGTTATTCAAATAACCTGTACGAATAAAACATCACATCTATATTTGTAAATGTATAGGTATGTAACCTAGTTGTTAGTCCTACCTAATAAATTTAACACATCGAATGCTTTTTAAATTAAAGACCAAATAAGTAAATTAATCGATTTTCTGGTAACTACATATAACACAAGGCACACTATCGAAGACTACAAATGTGTTTGTTGACGTCGATAAAATGAGTGTGTTTATAAATAAGTCACAATGGGCCATATGTCCTTCGGCTTGCGATGACCTATTTACAAGAACCTGCATAAATTACCCGCGTTCAGTATTATATGCGTGAAAATAACGCTGGCTATTCAATATTGTATGAATATGCAGTAATAGTTTTAAAATGATGAAAAGTTAAATTTAACTTAAAATTATTTGATCCTTTATCACCAATACAAAATCATTTAGGAATTTTTGCTGCAGCTTTATTTAGAATTATGTAGATGATTGTTTTTGAATTCACTATTGTTATGGTATATAATTCTACTTTTTACTTATAAAGAGGTAAAAATGGTTGGGTAACCAAAAAATTATAGGTAATAATTACCCCCATGGGAAAGAGGCGTGATTTTATGTATGTATGTATGTATGTATGTATGTATGTATAATTAGCTAGCATTCTCAGCGTGATAAGTTGGAAGCTTTTCGTAAAATAGATTTGGTCCAAGTCTATTTAGAATTGAGGTGAAAGGGTATTGAAGGCCTAAAACGGCAATGCAGTGATCTATTTAACTATAAATGGATTAGGCTTTTCCATTTGCCAGATACATTTGTAAAAGAAATAAATCACATGATTTTGGATAAAATAGTAATAATAAAATTGTCAATCAGCAATCAAAGATCGATCCATTTCGTATCCATTCGGTCAATACGTTTGCAGGTAAAAAGTCTCCCGTACCATTTGTCTAAATTCCAATTCTATTATTAAATCTGATTCTCTGTTATGAA
Source organism: Xanthorhoe spadicearia (assembly GCA_947086425.1). NCBI lineage: Eukaryota > Metazoa > Arthropoda > Insecta > Lepidoptera > Geometridae > Xanthorhoe > Xanthorhoe spadicearia. The sequence continues at coordinate 3,100,038 of OX352200.1, forward strand.
ACTGTTACTACCTGTATTAGAGAATACTAATTTAAATTCGAATCATATTTTATTTTAGTATCTGTAGGAAGCTGTTTTGATCAAATGGTGTAATGCCTCTTTCAAATCTTTTTATTATGGAACAAATTACATGGAATTGGTTACAATAAGGAACGTTGACTTCCACGGTACTTCTGCTTATCATCCAAAGTATAAACTATCTTCAGTAGGTAATAGTTAGCTTAGCTAACTTACAAGACTAACTGCTGAGACCCCATGAAAAAATATGAAAATATTTTCAGTGATAGAAATAGTCTAGTTTGTATATCCAATGTTATATACTGCGCGTGAGAGCACTTTTAACATTCTGTGAGTACATGCGCAGTATGCGCATAGTTGGAGCAAGACGGCAAATAAACTGAACCACCACCTTCGAAGCTAAATCTTCTATATCATCAAAGCATACCTATGGGCGGCTGAGGAAACACACTGACTGATATCAGAAATATATACAAACCTACATGAATCTACCGTTGTCTTTAATTTAGGAAATGCATGCTAGTAGACATAACATTTAGCGCGATGAAAAATTACGTGGGCTGTTCCCCTTTGCTTAAGAAAATGGAAAATGTAAGATAAGGCTAGGTTACAGTAAAGGAAGGCTTATATATTTAAGACACGGTTATGGCAAGATAGATTAGTTTACACGCAAAACTTAATCGTGTGGCATGATGTACTCAACAAAGGGATTTCAGAAGTTTTTATAAATAGATTAAAGCTGTGTAACATTTTAGAAGAAAGCGTTTGATTTATGTCTTGATTGATAGAAGAAGAAACACTATGTATAGGTTTTACCTAAAACCAATTAAGTATATTTGTGCAAGCCAACCTCATTTAGATTCGTGTAATGAGAATAGGGTCACCAGCAAAGTCTGAGAAGATGAAAGGCAGGGTTCAGGAGGTGTGAGACGCTGTGCCGCGGGGTCGTCGAACGGCGACGGCGTCCGGGCCGGGAGGGGCGACGGTTTCGGCGCGCGATATCGATCGGATCGCATCCTACCTTCCTGCGGCCGCAGCAGAGCATCCTCCGAGCGCGCGACTGTCCGCCCGGCGAAGACTTCAACCTTGCCAGTTTCCGCCACTGCATGGGTGCAGGTTAGCGCGGCGCTTGCGGCCGCGGGGCCATGAGCTCGCGCATCGCGTCGCGACGACAGACGCGGCCGGAGCGCGCGAGCCTTCCTCGCGTAGTGCCCGTTGGAACTCCGCGCACGCGCCCTGCGCCTAGAGTAACCCCCCCACCCTCTCCTCCCCCCACGAGGACCCTCGCCCCCTTTACTCCCCGCGATTAATAATTCCGGCTACGCTGCCAGTGCGTATGTGGGTTAGTTTTTTGGCGATCGATGCGATTATTCGAGGTTTCGGTGCACCCGAGACGGGAGACGACCTATTAATCGCATTCTGACATCACGGCTGAGTGGCGGCGATGTAGGGATCACAATACAATGTAGGGCAAACATTATCACGGGAATGTAGGTAACTGTCTCCCCTCAAAGGGTTAAGGTAGCATAATGGATTTACCTACCTGTGTATAATTCATCATCATAGCAATTATGCTGAGCAAATAAACCGATTTTCTAACAACAGAGTTTTTGAAAGGTTGCCCAAATTCTACTTATATTTTTGTTTACTTATTGCCATAGAATTTATGAAAACAACCCAAGACCCATAGTCATGCGATCCATTGATAATGGTGAGATGTCGAAATAATAACTTATGACCGAAAACCTACTAGATAATATAATCGTAAATATGCTTGATTATGATGTACAAAAATATGATTTAGAAATCTATACTAATACCAGAAAAAAACAGATTTCTCAAGAAATATGAACTCGATTTCACAAGCGTTTAAAGTCGGTCTCCCTCCTCTAACCAATGCTCTCAGTACCAGGGTTTAAGTCAAACATGAAATGATATTAAGCTATCCGGTCTCCGCACAAATGGACCAACCAGATACGTCTGCCCAGGCATTCTGCCAAAGAGGCTGACGCGTCGTCTAGATACCTACCAGACTTCTAGGACATAATATTATAGGACAAAACATCAAACATCACAACGCTTGTATTAAACCATATTGATAAGAGCTTTTGGTTACACGATCATATCAATTTTAGATAACGTACAGGCATACACAGAGTAATATTGAAAGGTACAATCAAAACCACTTGTGTACGTATAACATGAGAGGAAATCTCGGAATAATTGGCTGTCATAATAATTACAAGGGGCAGGAGTCAAGCGAAGGGCGACTGCGCCGCGGGTTACGTCCGGCCACACAAAAGGACCGACCACATACAAGTTGGCCCTACGCCAGGGGCGACGTATCGGAATATACAACGGATTATACAAAGTCTACAAACTGTTGAACATTTTCATAATTTGAGTTATACTCCCTCGGGAATATCTAATAGGCACGTAAAGAGACGAAGGGAAAATGAGAATGGAAACATGTTGTGACCCACTTAGTGTAATAAGGAGAAGGATATGATGATGTACGGCTTCAAGATTGGCAGATCGTGAAGTAATTCTATTTCCTAACATATCCTGACTAATATTATACAACGCAAAGGTTTGTGTTGGTGTGTGGATTTGTACATGTTTGTCGCTCTTTTATGTACAGTTCTAAAGTAGAAGTTAAGAGTATCTACCTATCATTATGGAGATGAAGCGCTTGTGGCGAAGCTTGCGACGTTCTTGATACATCATTAAAGTAAGTCAACTTTCTGAGAACAAAATTATACGAAATTTATGAATATGGAGGTAAGTATTGTTAGCCCTTAATTTCGAAATAGCGTGGTGTCCTTTTTCCGCTTTGATTGGGGCTAAGTTAAGAAATAATATTGTTTATTCCAGAGTTATGACTTGGTGAAAGCCTCTTTAGGGTAAGTAATCAACGTTAGTTCAGTTCGAGGTATGTTAAATTAAGAAGTACCTACTGCCCCTACTGGTCAGAAGAGAGAGAAACATAATAGATGTAGAGCTATATGAAAATTTTCTGTTAGTTCCTTGGACATTTAAATTTGGTAGTCAGGGCGACAGTAATATATATATAGATCTATACGAATATTAAAAAGAGGTAAAGTTTGTCTGTTTGCTTGACAGAGGTAATCTCCGAAACTTCTCAGCCGAATTTAAAATTCTTTCACCGTTGATGTGTAGAATGGGCTGTTGAGATAGGCTATATTTATCCTGGTAGTTTCATTAGTACCTACACCCGTGCAAAGACGGGACGTGCTGCGAGTATATTATAATAATATAGGTACTTACTCAACATGAAGTTCAAGTTTGTTGACTAAGCGCTTTAAATGGAGAACATACCACATTTCTCTAATTAATATTATTGTGGATACTCCAACTACGCATGAGGGCCGCACTACTAGTCTCGAACTATGAACAAACATTAACCTAACCATACGGGTAGGTACTCATAACCCGTATTTGAGCGCTGAGTGGAATAAGACTGTATTGAAATAAATATTTTCTTAGAGAATAATTAGCATTTTTGAAATCGGATGAGTGAGTAGTGACAACAGAAGATTGGTATAGATAGTTATATTACCTTAGTAAGTCTTATATTTAAACTCTCGTGGCAAACCTAGCTAAAAAGTCCTTGATCGATGGTCGTGTGAAGTTAAGCAACGGTCTGAGCGGTCACAACATGGATGGGGCAAGAGGTATTTACAACGTATATACTTTCCAAAGATAATTTTCAGATCCTCTTTCAAACAAAAATAATTTTCAAAATCAGTTAACATAAAAGACGGTTGGTCTTTTTTGAAGTCAGTTAAAATGAATCTATTAAGAACATTTGTGTCAAAGTTGAACGAATTCAAAACGAGATAATTGGTCAATTCAAAACTCATTCCGATAGCTCTATCTAGATAGAGTTAATGGAATTTTTAATTCACTGGAAACTTTAAATCCAATCAGTCTCAATCAACCTTTGATAAAGCTACATTGTAGTTATATTATCTATGCTATTTTAAAAACATTCAAGACGCCTCCTGTTTATTAGAATACGGTGGAGATACCTCCGTCAAACAAACAAACAAACCAACATATTTTTTTTATAATATTAGCTTAGATTAATTTACTATACCACAAAATGTATATAAACTAAAAAATATTTGCATCGCCGCAACAAAAAACAGTTATTTGCAAATGAAAGTAGGGCTAGGTCATACCAATCAAACAACGAAAACATTTTTATCTATGTAATAAATGTTAAAATTTAAGTACTTATACTAAAAAGGTAGGTACTAATTTGTAACAGATGAAATTACTAGAGAGATTGGATAATGCAAGACAACCTTTTAGTAAAGATTTCTAAGGTTTGTAACAAGACGTCCAAATATACATGACTCACGCTTCAGGCCATTACAATCGTATCGTTCACAAGTTTATGAATAATGCATTCCATACAAAATAATAAAACAAGACCCGAGATTTTATTCACTAATAAATATCGTTTTAAAATCCATCAGTAAAATGTAAAAAATCATTGAGCGTTTGAAAAAAATAAACACTTTTTCTTGTGAAAGATTTATTTAGAAGTACGTAGTGGTTATTTTTAGATATATGTACTTAATGATAGTTTTATAATTATATGATTAATTAATTTGGTTTGGCTTTGAGTTGTGGTATATGTGTAAAGAATTACAGATGAAGACTTACTCTTATATCATAAGACATACATTTAAAATAGTTATTTTAATGTGTTCGTTTAATCTAAATTAGGATTACGAAGAAACCATTGAATACACAAACCAATGTTAAAATGCCGGAATCGATGTAATACTAATACTAATGTAATACTAATCGAAGCCTAATAACTAATCTTTGACAGAAGTAGAAAAGAGTCACTCATAATATCTGTTCCTTTGCAAGAGGTATAGAGTGGCTTACTCTGGTGACGGAGTTTTAAGACCACTCTTTTATCTTTTACACCCGAATACTGACACGCTAATTAAAGTAAGCGGTGTTATTTATGACATTTTACCTAAGTACTACATCCTAAAAACTACTCTCAATAAACTACAAATTACAAATAAATTATTACTAACTCATGGACATTTTTCAACACAAGCACCAGTCTCTGAGTCCCTGATCAGACCAGCATTACACCAACAGTCGCAGTAGTGACGTCTATAGGTGTGAGCACTTCGGAGACCGCAGATTACTTCGAAGCTGCAGTCAGGACCAGGGTTGTACTCGCCTGATGGACACTCGGCTGGAATGTAATAGTTGTGTGAGCTAAAGCACAATTCATACGAAGCCAGTAATGTTGGTGCCAGTCACTGGTTTTTTTTTTATTTATTTTATCCGACAAGTGGTTCTTGGGACCTTTATAACTTCACCGGACTTATAGCAAAATAGACAGGTTCTCTATCCTCGCCAGCGTGGGCTGGCTTAGTTTAAAAAGTGTTTACACAAGGCGAATAACAAGCGCTGGATGTATTTTTAGTCCAACACGCCAAGCCAACACTATTGCCAGTCTTATTGGCAGCTAGTGTTGGCTTCGTGTAAATTATACTTAAGAGCTTTGAGGAATCAATTTTTTCTCATGACTTGGAAACTGTTGCTCTTACTTAAAATAGACGGAAACTAAATAGTCTTACCAGTGGCGCTAGACCCTATGTGTTAGAAGTATTGATTTTAATCAAGAGCCTTTCCACTAATCCCATCAATATCTCACATTAAAGAACATGTGCCCTCGTCTCATCACTTAAGGTTACCGTATCTACAGGACAAAGTAAGGACCTATCTCAAAAACCTATTCAAATGAAAGGTGCTTTGTTCGACTGAGCCACGGGGATTTGGGACAAAAGATGGGTGAAGACGCGTAACTGTGCCAAAAGATACATACAGCTTGCCTTGTATCTTTAGGCTGGTTGGCAAAAGGTTTTAAGATGATTTTTCACGTAGGTCGGCTAAAGTCTACATTAATGTAATGTAATCGGTGGGTAGGTAGTAGAGACGGCAAAAAATGGTTCCCAACGCTTTAATAATAGATGCTAATAATATTTACTTAATTAAAAAATCTAGAGCTAAACAAAAAATAGTCCAAAAAAGTTCTGTTTTGCAATTTGTTGCAGATCAGTCTTTATTTTCAACAAAAGCAGGAAAAGGGTTTTTGATCTTTGTCATAAAGCATCGTACACAAATTGTCTCTTTTTAATTCAGAACTTCAGATTACCTTTATAGGTACCTAACATACCTAATGTATGTGGAATGATGTAGGTGGAACTCAATTTTTTTGGTAGGTATCCTATCCTATTAACAGCATAAATATAAAGATACATTTTCAAATAACTTACCCAAACAATATCCGACACACACAAACACGACACACATAACAAAATATTTATTTATTGCCATATTTGATTCGAATTCAATTATCAAGTCGACTGTCTTACTCAGATAATACCAACGCTATGACTTCAATCAAAGCAGATTTGACCTTGCATTAACTCTTTATCATAATAAATAAACTAATTTGAGTAACACGGTTGTGCATAACAACAATGGACTATAAAATGATGATTTTCTTAAGACACACGTGATTGGTGAATCATCTAGGATGTGTATGGCTGCCTTTTTTGCTCAGGATGTGGAAAATTAGGTGACGTATTCATACAGATATTATACGCCAGATAGCATGAGATTTTTGTACTAATTAGACAACAGCTGTACATTTTTGGATGAATCTAAGAAAAAATATTCAAGGCGAGAAAAAACCTCCGACGGGCGTCGTACCTACCTATGTATAATATGAAATGTTCTGTTCATAGCATACCTAGATTTCTGATATGGATCTCAAGGATCTAGCTAGATCGACTTAACCAGTAACCCTGTATAAATAAGGTAACTAACATCTACTACAATAGGGGAATACTAGCACTGGCTTCTATCTAAATAACTGTTGCAACGTTACAAAAACTATTTATACAGTCATGGTTTTGAACATTATAAACACTTGAAACGAGATATTTACCATGTTTTCATGAATCCACAAATCATGGTAAATATCTCATTTTAAGTGTTAATAATGTTACAAAAACTAGTTATGTGTGAGGTCAGTCAGAGTAAAATAACACAAAAATTATTTTTAAGATTTTTTATTTACCAGTTAAATTAAATTAATAATAATGCTCGATTATCTTAAGTTTAAGATAAATTTTGATACTATTTTCTTCGGCTTTTGTCTAGTCTAGGAGAACCACAGAATAAATTATAGTAGGTAATGTAGGTATAAATAATAGAAAAAAGAAAGTTTGCGATATTAGGTTTCAATAAACTAAAACAAAATGTCTTACTTTTCTAAGCCCGTGAAGTGGTATAGTGAAAGATTTTACATACATAAAAAAGTCTGTCTTCGGTCTATTACCGAATTCAATCAGTAAAAACGAATTACATCCGGCAAGATGGTAAAAGATTTACATATTATTAACAGTTTTATAAAAAAGTCGGTCCTCGGTCTATCACCGAAGTCATCTCGTAAAAACTAATTACATCCCGCGATAGTAACACAGGCGTTCCTACTGTCCAGTATTCTGAAAGTTCCAGGGTTGCACCAACAATCGCAAGAGGTCCTCGGGCGAGCGTGGGAGCTGCGAGCCGCGCACGACGGCTCGATGCCGCACGGCGCGGGACCCGGATGGTATTCACCCGGGGGACAGTTAGCTGGAACAAACATTTTACTTGTTCAGAGACTATATCATCATCATTCCCCTGCCCTTATCCCGCACTAGGTGGGGTCGGCACAACATGTTTTTTCTTCCATTCATCTCTATCATTCGTCAACTCCGTATTCACTCCTCTCACATTCATATCCTCTTTCACACAAACCATCCACTTCTTCCTCGACCTTCCTCTACTTGTATATCCATCCACAGTCATACTCATAACTTTCATAATGTGTCGTGTCTCAAGTGGTGATTCATAACACAGTTTTCAGAGAACTGTCAAAAATGGATGTTTAATTGTAGAGTCAAGTTTAAATGACGTATCGATACGAGACTTAATAATGTAGTACAGAAGATTGGTCTCTAAGCAAACCAGCAGAGATAAGGGTATGTTGACTATGGAACCCATTGAAGTCTTACCTAGTACATATCTAATAGTACTTCGCAATACAAAAATTAAAAGCCAAACAAAAAATTTAAAAACTACTCACGCATTGCAAATGCAAAACTGACAAGCATAAGCAAGAAAGTAAACACAAAATACTTCATTTTCCTTTGATTATCTTCTTCCAAATGAGTGTAAACATATCACTGATGGGCTTATAAACCAAAAATTGTAAAGCCATTAAAACCTGTTTCATAATAGCATATACATAGGGACCTGTTTTTAAATGCATTTTTATTGATGTTGTTTAAAAAGAAGGTTGAATGGCATCAACCAGGTTTTGTGACCTTAGTAAAGGCAATTTTTAATTTTTTAATAAATTAAACTTACAAACTGATAAAGAAACATCTTATGTGGTGTGGAGTTTAAAAATGAACTTACAAATGAATGAAGATCTATTTCCAAACCATAGTATTTTTTAAAAGTATAAAAGTATAAGGTAAAAATGCTACAAAAATATCAGACTAAATAATTACTATAATAGTTAAGGTGTATGTTACTATGGTGATTATGATCTATGGTCATTTATAAGTTAATCATTGAAACCAAGTTTTCATAATTAATTACTATCTCCTTAATTTTAAGAGTGCTTGTAAATACTATTACATCTAATGACAGGACATATAGGGCAATAAGTAGGGTGTTAAAATATAGTGACCTTAACCAAAATTGTAGGGTGTTAAAACACCAGTAACCGGTCAATTTAGTAAGCTATGACCGTTAAAAGCGATTCAGTTTAGGTCCTATTACTGCTTTTGACGTAAACTAAGGCTCTGACGTAAAGTTTGGACAGTTAAAGTTTGAACCCAAACAGAATTGTTTAATAATATGCCATGATAAGCTCCCTGTACACAGGTTCACAATAAATAAAATTAACTTAAGATACCTCATTTCATTCTCTTCCTCAGTTGCGCCCATGGATCTTGTAACATAGACGGGTGTAGATATGCATCAATGGCTGATCTGTTGTTGCTGTAACTGTTGCTGCTGTAACTGTTGTTGCAGGAACTGTTGTTACTGTAACTGTTGTTACTATGACTGTTGTTACCATAGCTATTGTTGTCACTCTGTAAAAAAAAAGGTTAGGTGACAATGACGAAGTTTCCTAATCTAAAGCCACCAACAGTTTCACTTAGTATTCAAGAGAGAATTATTGTGTTGATTGCATTTGTATGTAAGTAAGTAATTGAGATAGGTAGTATCCAACAAATCAATTTTTAGTCAGAGGCATTGTGTAGCAACACCTGAAAAATTGTGGTTGGCGGGAAATGTTGCTTTTGTGATGTTTACCACATCATAAAACATTAAATGGCTTACACTGTAGCTGGCGTTCCGCATACCACTCACTCCAAACTGTGTGCGCTTTCCGCCGCGATAATGAGGCCGATAACTGTTCCATTGCCGTTGAACGGGTGTGCTTTGATTAAGAGGAATAAAATCGTCAGCCATAACTCGTAGATTAGATTGATTACAGAAGGTTCGACAAGGTGATTATTTATTTCACTATGAATTCCAAAACGCTATCAAATTCAAGTTTAGGAATTACGTATTCTTACAAACAACAAAGAAAGAAACACCACGAAAAGAGAAAGAATCACTACGTTAACAAACAAAAACAAAGTTTTGCGGTTTTGTTTGTTTGTGCTTTGTGATTGTGCTGTGCCTTGCCCAGAAAAAAGCCTTACTCAAGAGGCCTTGCCTTTTTATTTTAGATTCGACTGACATGACATTGACAATTGACATTGATACTCCTGAACTAATTTGACTGCAGCAGTGACATTATCTGTTGTTTGACTTTGAAGTTGACTGTCATAAATGAAGGATGGAAAAGTTGAACTACCTACCTCTATCTTTGAGAAAGACCTCTTTATACCGTTTGCAACGGTCCTAAAGTTCTATTTGTAGTTTTTGCACGGGTAACTCATTTCGAACATTGTTTTCACTTCGTTTTTCTTGGGGCTATTTTTTGGTGTTTGATATTTTGTTAGTCACAGTTATAACAATCTTTCTGAACACTCTAAAATTAATATCCCATGCAATTTTATCTCTACCCCGTCTGTCTCAGAGAAATGGACAATCTCATTCATAGAAGGGAGGCCTTTGCCCTTTATTGGGACGATTATGGTTGAATAATAAAAGACGTGTGGTGTGGCCAATGAGGGTGTGGCACTCGGGGACTGCCGCGGTAAAGCTATTACATGCATGCCACCTTGAGGCGAGTTGCTGAACTAAAGTGACAGCGTTAGGTGATTTCGTTACGGAATTTCTGGATTCGGTCGGTCTCCACGCCAAGGCCCGCATAGAAGACAATCGGGCGCGGGCAGTTTTAGATTTGGTAACTTTTGCCAAGAACAGAGAGAACAAACAAAGCACATCACTATCAAATCTTTAATCCAGCTGTCAAACAAACGTCAGCCAGCCAGCGGTCAGTCATGTTGTCAAATTTCGTCGGAAGCTGGGGCTTTTGTTAAGAGTACTAATTAGGAAATTGATTATTTTTCAAGAAAATGATGTCGCGATTTCAATTAATCATTGGAATTTTAAACAAATAATGCACAAGTTTTAGATTTAAGTTATCTGATAATAGTGTGAAAATGTGGATTCCACTGAAATCCACTAAATTGGCCGTCGGTAAGTTGACGTTTTTTATTCAATCAGCATTTTACTGCGATACATCCTGCCAATTACAGCGGAAGCACAATAACATCCCATGAATTTTAACCATGAATATCCAGGAACTGACCTGCAGAACGGATTTATTGTGTGGATACGATTTGTTGTTTATTTGCCCACAAACTTATTGATTTATTTGTTGATCTCAACTTGTGCTATCAACCCTATCTCTTTTCCCTGTATTTATTATTAAAAATGTATGATAGTTGGTTGATATTTTATTATCAGCATCAGCATAGGTAGGTATTTATTATTTTTGGTTGTAGTAAATACTAGGGAATTTATCTTTTTAAATAAAATTTGTTTTAAATAATTACTTTACTTAACTATACTTTACTTCGTTTTACCAAAAGAAGGTTGTTATGATCATTAATAGAATTCATTATAATATAGCATTGCCAATGTTCTTTTTATTATTTCAGCTGTTTATAACTGGAAAGGAGATGTGCGCTCTGGCTTGCCTCTAGAAATAGGAGAAGCTGTACAAATATTGGAGGAAAATGGAGGTAAATATTTGAAGCTATACACTTTAAACAAGATGATTTTACTAATGTAAGCTTGTTTTCATTACCTATGTGTAATTTTTAAATTTGATTAGGTACCTACTAGCTTTGATACATTCATTTCTTAGTTACACTAAGTTCCTATTTGCACTTAAATGTAATTCAAATTTGAAAAAAATGTAAGGTGTTTTTAGGTCCATCACATTTTTCAGTTTGCGTTTTTAATTTCAGTGTGGTACAGAGGATTCAGTACAAAAAATAGATCTACGTGGGGCATATTCCCAGCATGTGTCATTTCAATCCGTCCATGTACGGTTAAAGGCACCGGTGCATCGGCTATAGCTGAGCTTAAAGATGACCCATTGGTGCGGGAGATAGCATGCGTTCTGAGGGAATGGGCACGCTTGTGGAAGAAGCTTTATGTGGTGAGTATTTTTATAGATACAACTAGCACATCCCGGGTTTGCACTGGTGAACTAATGAAACTACTGGCATAAAATATAGCCTATAACCATCCCGACAGTCCCTCCTACATGTTGGTGAAAGATTATTTTAAATTGTCTGAGTCGTTTCAGAGATTACTTCCATCAAACAAACAAACAAACTTGTACCTCTTTATAATATTAGTATAGGCTGGGCAATGTTGACAGATGATATTATTTATTTCCTAGCACACCTCAAGTACAAATGCTGAGATAAATGTTGCAAAGGTTGGAGAGTAGCACCCTATCTGATTAATCATGCACTAGCACATAATTCGAGGTGTTCTAAAAGTTAAAACAAAAACTTATAAAGTTGAATAGAGCTTGTATTAAAATAGCCCATCTGTCTCTAATAAAGCTATGTTTATGATAGAAGGCTAGGCTAACACTAAACAGAATATGAACATGCATAATGTTTACCATCTGTTAGGTGTTTACTACTATGTATACCTTGTTTTGATAAGTAGATTAGAAATAGGGAATACATTTCGAAAACATTGTATAAATCATCTAACAAGATGTGAAGACCTGAAGCAAAGGAAGGCCTATTTTTCTTATGTATAATGAAGGGTGTTTGATCTGTGGATGGTGATGATGATGTTGATGCAGAGTATGAGTTTCATTAGTAATTAATCGATTGGTGTAATATCAAAACAGTGGTTACAAATAAACAATTAACTGACTCATGTTATAGCATCTCTTGACAACAGCTGTGGCTAATAAATGTATTTGCTGCAGTCCATGTTACTTATCAGGGATTATGTATAATCCCACAAATAAACACTAAAGTTTGTATGGATGTGTGGGTGTTTACCTTACACAGGATTTGGCTGAAACTTAGAATAAAAAAAGGAAACAAAAAAAAATGAATAAGAATGGTCTTTCAGATGTTTAAGCATGCAATGTCTATAAGGCTATATATACAAGTATAATATTATGCCTATTGAGTCTAGGAAACATGCAGAGGTCTTGACTTGAAGATGATCACATCGTAGGTTAATAAGATCCTGACCCTATGCTATTACAACCGAATGCGAAAACAAAAGCAATTTGTTACCGTAGCTATACTTTTATATATTTTCTTCTATTTTGTTCTTTCGTAGTTTCATTATCGTATGAGTAGAAGTTAGCAAAAAAAAAAATATGTAGGTAACCAATAGTAACCATAGTTAAGGAGTGTTAAAATATATAAATAAATCTATGAATGTAATGAGTTAATGACAGCTGATAGAGAGAATTGAAAGAGGAATAGTTGATATGCCCTGCGTAATTACCCTTAGGGGATATTTTTATGAGTTCAGGGGTATTCAATGCAATACCTAAACTATAATTTGCCTGTAACAAATTGAGAAACATTCAAGCTTACAATCAGCGCTCACAATTCCAAAGTACTAAAGTGTCATGTGCATTAGTCATGAACTGTAGTATCCTTTCATACAACTAAAAGTTCACATAATTGTCATTTTACGATAGTACAGTCGGCGACAGAAGTCGATAAAAACTTAGTTCTGATGAGGATTATAGGATATTTTGACATTAGCTCAGGAGTAGACCGTTTTAGTGACGAAGTTTTTCCAATAGCATTTTATTTGATGGCTGAACAATTTTAACACGTTGGGTGCCCCGGACGCACTGACCGCAGTACTTGGGCCTTGAATGTGTTAATTTATGTAAAAATACAGAAACGTATACTTACCTTATTCATTTGACTACTGACACCTTACCTCACCTTTACCACACCGACATGCCTTTTCACTTCGCGCTAAATACAATAACCAGTTGAATTATGTTCAATAAATCATCATTTCTCTAATTGTGTCGCCGACTGTCCTTCTGTAACTGGCTCTAATGCGGAAGTTCATCCCATTACGTACTCCATAATATAGTAACGTTGGTTGTATAAAATTTTGTTTAAATTTTACCGAAATACGTAGAGGACGAGCGGGAATAACCCTGATTTATTTCCTTTCATAGTGGAATTTTTCACACTATTATTGAACCGATATTTTATCGATCTAGAAATGAATAACATTAAAAGTATCTAAGTATTTTAGCTATAGCTTGGGACTAGATGACGCTGTGTAAAATGTTCCAAGGATATTTATTTATAACAAAACCGAGCGACGAATTGACGTGATTTTTAAGTGGGTAGGAGATTGTTAAAGCTTTTTATATTGTAGTGATTATCTTTATGTTGAACACGGTCTCATTTTGACTAGGTACATGTGCGTTTTGCTGGCACTGAATGCGTTAAACTCTCACAAAGCTCATTCGCAATCATGTCTTTCTTCGGCCACAAGGCTTTATTACACACACAGATTATACACTTATCAACATAGTTTAAAAACCCTTATTGTTTCTCTTAGTTATCACTAATTACCCTAATAATGGTAAAGTTCCTTATCTCACGATATCTGTTCAGGTCATTGTTAGTTTTGAGTAATGACCTCTGTAAAACTCTTGTTAAAACAACCATAGACTTTAGCTATATCCATGAATCATCGTGAATTCTTTGTTGAACATCCTTTGTTTGTTTTCTTGTAAAATATTCTAAGAAAATTAATTAGGTGTTGTTACACTTGCTTGACTATGCGAAAAAGGTACCAAAATTTGGTACCAGGTTAGCTTATATCCCGGATCAACACAGGCTACTTTTGATTCCGGTTTTACCACGGGGGCGCAGTTAGTTTTATAATTGATAGCTGGATTTGACCACCTTAAACATTAATTCCAGGAACGAGAGACGTACCGTTTCAGCGCCGTAGCGAAGGTGATGAGGGAATTGCTGAGTGGTCGACGAGCGCTCCTAGCCGGGACCCTGACCCAAGACCAGACCAGGGCATTGCGCCTGAAGCTCGTCGCGAAACTCGACTGGGGGAATAGGTGAGTCATTGTGCATAAACAACTTCCTACATGTCCCACTTAATGATCTAGGTACTTACTGAATTGTCACAATGTTTGAACGCTGTTGTTGTTGTATGTTTAGCGGCATAAAAGCAGAGAGTCCAGCCGGCTTAACATGTGCAGCGCGAGAAATCATCTCGTCGTCGACAAAATATTATCTCCTGCTCTAACGTAGTACTGACATGATCGAGATATTTCATTTGTCGTGTTGAAACGTTGCACATGTTAGGCCTACAGGTTATTTCTTTATGTGCATTTCAGATTTATCTTTCATAAATCCTTGTATTTAAAACCTATCCGATGTTTGAAAACAAGCCCAATCGAGATTACCGTTTTACCGAATACTATTCATATAATACAGAGTGAATTATATAATTTATTTATTTATTTAATTACTGCTACAAATGTATGAGAATCCAGCGCAGCGCCGGCGCCGCCCGCGATAATCAATTTGGAAATTTTAATGCTAAGATTGTAGTAAAAAAGTCTCCTCTTTTTCCCTTTTGTTCTTGATTATCTTTATAGTAAAACCACTATAAAGATAAATCGAGATCAATTACATTCAACATACATTTGTCTTGATATGAGTAGCGTAGCTAGTGCAAGGGTGCGACGTAGTAGCACTGATTATAGGGTTTTCCGGAGAGCGAATGATAAATGCTAGATAAAGGGTTCCAGTGGTATCTTATATTCCAATGTCAGATCGATGGGATGTTAGCATGAACTACTTTTATTTTTCCTGGTTCTAGGTTTGCTATGATTCAAATATAAAGAGGGCTTTAGTGTATGTTCATAATAAGTGGGTAAATTAATAACCGACAACGTAATAAAGAGAGAATTTTACACTATTTTCTTGCTGAACACGAAATTTACGCAAAGCCTTTGACATTTCCAAAACAAACTGAGAATCTGAGAGATCTACTGTGTTTGACATTTCTATTGTGAAATTTATCTTTTACTTTTTTATTGTTCTACTT
The DNA here is from genome assembly GCA_947086425.1 of Xanthorhoe spadicearia. Lineage (NCBI taxonomy): Eukaryota > Metazoa > Arthropoda > Insecta > Lepidoptera > Geometridae > Xanthorhoe > Xanthorhoe spadicearia. The sequence goes on from OX352200.1 coordinate 3,115,746, forward strand.
TTCTACCGACTTTTTAGAACACATTGCAATAAAGTAAACTGAAAAACTGAATGTGTCGAACCACTTTTATCTCTAACTTCAAACTCCTTTATATTATTTTACTTGTATCTTACTTTAAAGGGATAAACTACAAATAAAACATCATTTTAATATATTTATTTGTATAATTCAAAGCACTGTAAATACATGGGTGTTCTACTACAATAACAGTCTTCCTTGTATACATAATTTAGGAATTATAGCAGCCAAGATTATTCTTAGACTTTTAATTTTGACAACTACGGTATAGGAGTCTTAAGGTCAGAGCGCACTAGCACATCTACAGGGCTTTAAAACTAACTGCATTCTTTGCTATAATATCCAACAAATATTTTCACATTTATTAAGTGGAGGCGCCGCCATTACTTTATTGCTTGATGGATGAAGTTAAGTTTTGAGCTGTCACAACTCGGATGGGTGACCGCGAGTTACATGTATAAAGCAATGACAGTATTCTCACCAGTAGATGTTTTAGTGTCTGACCTTAGTATGGAAGACTTATTTTCTGACAGTATAGTAATAACACTTATATCAAGCAGTCTGCTTATGGTCACAAGGAATGTACATTTTTAGTATTTTAGATTTAATACCGACATGGCACTTTAAATTACGCTCATTTGTCCTTCACATACATCCAGTAATTTCCATAATTCTATTTTTCCTATTTTTCTGAGTTATCGAGGAACAATGTAGGTACCGTCTTTTAGTTACTACTATGAGTATGATTGACATCATAAAACAGATAACACTGCATTAAAAACCTTAAAATAACAGATGCAAGGGTTAAAGTTGACATGCAAACACTTAAAATAGATTTCATTGAACTTAAAATATGTATTTATCTATTAAACATTACGAGAACATTTTTTATGCTATTTTAATAAAAGTCCTATCTAAAAATATTTAAATACCTATCTACTGAATAGTTACTCAAAAAATATTCATAACTTGCACAACTTTAGACCAAAAAGGGTAAGTTTTTACAAGTGGGCTGAATTCTACGCTAATAATATCAGATGATGCTTACTAATCTATTTTAATATTTTTCATGACTATACCTAGCTTAAAACTATTGATTGTCTGCGAGACCATTTTTCACTAGTTAGCTTATTCCCATTAAGCTAAAATTATCTCTCTTGTACACAAGAGAGTCGCAAATCATATTGTCTATTGAACATGGTGTCATCTCGTTTCTTTAACATAACAATGACAAGGATGAAAATAATAACACTTGATGCCTATCTAAAAGTTCCACAATTTATTTGCTCACTGACTTTTTTAAGAATTTAAAAGGCTATTACTAAAATAGCTTTGAATTAACGTACGACAGATGTAAAATCTAGTCGTGTAAAACTTAGTCCTAAAATGTTATTTCATGGCATGCTAAATAAGAAGTATTAGGTATATTGATAAAGAATAATTATTTTATTTATGTTTAAAAATAACATAGTGTCTTTTGTCAATTATGAAGTTTCCTAACTAGTATTCCTACATTTTATCACATTCTAGCTATTTATTTTATTGTTTTAGTATAACGTTGAGATTGATATGTTCGTTTATAATGTTTACGTGGGATACATTGTTACACCTACTCATAGAACAAAAGTACTAAACTTGCAAATTTTTCTTATTTCTATCAAAATGATAAATTATTCCTCAGATTTTCAAACACTTTGCCCAAAATTCGAAGTTTGCAAAAAAACTAACGTAAGTTTTAGTTCAAATGACGAATTTTAGGCGGTCAATATAATAGGAATATAATATAGTCCTATAGAGACTACGTATAATAAAATATACTTAAAAGTAATACATAAACATGTGCGAGTATACTTGACATTTTCTAAATACATCTTGGCAAGTAGATTCTCAGTACTTGTTTTTCATCGATACGGAAAACCATATCAACGAAGGAATGTCTTTTACAATAGCAATGGTCTTATAATCTTCAAAAAACTACTTAAAACACGCATGTATAATTTCATAAGTCAACACCAATTGATCAAGTTGTACTTAAAATTCATTCAGAGAAGAGAGCTAAAAATTCGAGAACGACAGCTCAATTAAAAAGAACCTTAACTACTATGACTAATGCTAAATTCACACCCAAAGTCGCTTGAGCGGCTTGTCAAATACCAACATAGTATAGCGGTAGGGTTGAAAAGCCCGTATTGATAATTCGGCAGTATTAGTTTTGGCACTTCGAAGACTAAAGAGGCAAGACAAGCGACTATAGGTGCAAGGGTCAATTCACACCGAACGCAAAGTCGAAACGACACCTCTTATTCATACAAATTGACTCGACTGTCATTGCGTGTCGCATTCAATTTAGTTCATCTTGCTAAGTCAATATAGAATTCAAATTCAAACTACCAAAAAGAGTATGTGCCTCTGCGCTAGTGTGAGTTGAGCCTGAATAGCCTTAGATTTTGTACTTCACTCATTCGTTGTGCTTACGTTTCGGTTTCTTTCGAGAACTTGTCGATGTCAGGGTATATGGGCGCCATCTCCAAGGTCGATGGGGCTGATGGTGCGTTGGAGCCGAGATGCAGTCTTCGCGATAGCTCGTCTAGAACCTCGCCGAACAAACGCATGGATATGTTCTGGCCAAGCAAATGTAGAAGAAGGAAGTCTCCGACCTGAAAAAGGAATGATGAAATGAGAATCGAAAATACATCTCAGATGAAGCTACTTAGAGCTAATATGGGCGCTATAATTTTTCTATCTCTTTTGACTCAGTGACAAGTTAAATTTAAGTCATTATAGCCGTGCTTTTTGTCAGTTGAATACGAATAAGGTTCATTACACAATATTATCTATAAATTGAATTAATTTTGCTAAGTATTCGTAAAAGTATATTCAGATTAAATTCTCTAAGTCCTTTGGCATGGGTTTACACATAGAAGCCATGTTTTATTCGTTTCTTGTTAACACGTAGGTACTCAATCATTCTTATCGATGTTTGCAAATAGGTCGGTGGCAAACCTTTCATTGAAACTACCTATAAACATAAATGGCAGTGCAATTGTTTCAAAATAAATTGTAGCCTAAGAAGTCACATGATACAATAAATGCTGCAAATGCTAAAACAGATTTTTTTAGTATACGCTAAATACGCTTCTGTCAGACAGTTTTTGTCATTGAATATTTACCTTATCTGTACTGCATTTACTTTCTCATTACACTCATTACTTACTTAAGCCGTTTAAAAGCTCATATATTTACTTTATAGCCTTTCATTTATACGCCATACAAATTACTACATAAACCATGCAATATTTACCTGAGTCTTCCTAACAAGAGCCTCAACCCCATTGGGTGTTCCGAATCGGAAGCGTCGCTTGAGAATCGTCTCCCGAGTGCTGGGGAGGATGATGACGGCTGCGGAGTAGACGATAGCCAGCCCCGATACAATCGACAGGATGATAAACCTGAAATTATTAAAAACGTATAAATATTTATAGAAATTAAACATGTCGAAGTCATGTAAATGAAGATCTTAATAACATTGTTAAAAACACTAAAAACAGATTCCATGTATCATTAAAAAAAATTAAGTTAATCAGCCATAACTGTACCACTCAACTGCAGGGCAATGAACCAAAGTTTAGTTTTAGTGGCACATTTTAAATAAGTCATCAAAATAAGTTATTTCGATTTTAACAATCATTCAAGAACGCCATTGAGACAGTTATGTAAAAATTCTAATAAAAACACACTAAATATGGTCAGCATACCTACCTTACAATCCGATTCACTGCTTGTGTTAGCAACAAAGAAAATAGGTTTATTGAGCTGGCTATCAACAAGTCACCTACCATTCCACACGCATGAGTGCAATGTTCAGTTTGCATTACTCACAAAGGACAAAACGTACAATAACGTGCATATTGAATGAACTCACCAGAACCACAGGAAGATGAAAATTTTCTCATTGAGAATGTTCAAGGCTAGAACGCATAGAGCGTCGTGGGTTTGCAGCGATCCTGACGCACCGTACTTGTGGAATGTACACTTTGTCAGTCTTGGGAACACTTCGATCTAAAACAAAAGGATGAAAGTATAGTAATTTTTGTCTGCCAATCTATGTTTTGATTAATAATAATGTAATTAATTTTCAGTACTAATCTTAGCCGTTTTTTCAAATACTTAATGCACACTACACACTATTACACATGAAGTAAAAAGTTATTATTGAACAGATTCCCTTCTTTGATTTGTCTATATTATCAATCGTAATAAAATATAATGTATTCAAAATAGATAGTGCTTGAATATTTCAAGCCTATTCCATCTTAACATTATGCCAGGTACTACAGTGTCTCTTCAAGTAGAGGGAAAGTTTGTCTCCTGTCGCTGTATAAAACATCGAGTACAGATGTAAAGGCCTGAGTTTTTTTTTAATATTTCGTCTTACCATATATTTTTTTAAATTTCAAATGTTCTTTATTTCATAAACTTAAATATTAGTACATTTCCAGTGTAAATTCGTCTTACCATAGGATCAGTTCGTTGCTCTTGGTTCATATTCGAGAATTTGACAACATCACTGCCGTAAGTCAGGAAAGCGCCGCCGAGGAAGGTGTCGAGGAAAAATATGTTGCCCACCTAAAAGAAATAAAAATGCTATAACTTTTTAATTATGAACACAGCTTAATTATGGCATAAGTTTAAACAAGTTCAAATTTTCTTGCATGCTACTTTTTGTTGCCATAGTTCTTGACTGACACTTTTTAGTCACAAAAAATGTCACGAAACGGCAGTTGTAATTTACTAAAACGATTATAGTAATTGGCGCCTTAGAAATCGATATTTATTCTGTAAATAGCTTAGATAATAACGATACTTACAACATTGATGAAATTCAACACTTCGCAGAAGAAATAACCAAACGAATACGTATTATGCATGTGCAAGGTATCCATCAGGTACTGAACGAGACGGTTCTGAAATTATAATGAGAAGAGGTTATTCACATTGCCACTAGAAAGTGACATGGCAACTCCAAGTTAGAACGCATGAGGTAGAATATTTATTCCTTGTATTTTTATCATGGGTTTACTAGTTTTGGCTGGTAGTATTTCCTTTTAATAACAGTATTGAACAGCTTTTAATTTATTGAAGTAGATCGTGATCTGGAATATATTGCATTTCTGTAAAATGAGCTAATAAAGCCGCAATTGTGTACAAAATGTTTTAATAACAACATTCCTCTACACATCTATACTAATATTATCTATACTACCCGTGCGAAGCCGGGACGTGCTGCTAGTATGATGATAAGGGAACTTGCTTTAGTGAGTTATGTAATCCCATTAGCGGTATCATTATAACGATCTATTAAGGACATTCATAAAGCTTCGTTAGAACTAGACTCCTCAATTGAGTAGAAACAAGATACTGTGTGCTAATTGACTCCTGATTAGCAATTTCTTGGCGTGTTCATATATCTCAGTCGTGATGTTTATTCTGACAAGTCAGCTTATCTCATTATTTTGTTGCCAGTTCTATTTGTCTTGCCAACTACGTAATATAGGTCAGAGGATTTCGACACTTAAAAGACAATGCAAATGACAAATAAACACTTCTAATTTGTTGTAAAATGTATGCAACACCTTACCAACCCTTTTACAACACTAAAGTTATCCACGCACCGACCTAGTGGTAGTGTTGCTCAAAAGCCGCCTGCTTTCTTTTAATTAGTCATTGGCAAAATGCTTGATTTAAACTAAACCTATCTCATTCTTTCTTACATCGAGGTCTTTGTGCTCAGAAATAAGTTTACCTGACGGTTGTTCTTGTCATCGGCGATGCAAGCAGTGGTTCCACGCATACCGTCCGAGATCATGCGGACCTTGCCTTCTTCCCAGTTCTTCCAGATCCAGTGGGGGATGTAGAACAGCAGTCCCTGAAAATAATCACCAGTTAATCCAAATCACTTTAAAATTTAAGGAAAAAAACAAAAGCTACTACTAAATAGATCATGGAAAAGAAACAATGTTCACGGGCCTTCTCAAAGCCCAACAATTTATTGAGTTGCGTCAAAAGTCGTGTAAGATTTAAATGGCAATGCTTGTGCAACATTTGAAACTTGCTACTGAACGCGCTGCCGTTAAATTAATCTTGAGGTGGAAGAGACGGGTCCAGTTTGTTGCTGTGAAGGTCACAGGTCACCGACAGCCATAGACGGCTCATTAATGTTGTATGCTCAAATGCTCATTGCTTCAATTATAGTCAAGGGCACTATAGGTACTCATTTTTAAATTTTTTTTCAAACAATTTAGAAAGCAATCTGTGGTACTATTGATGCTAATATTTGCACCTCTATCACGTTTTTTATTGCAATTTGCCACTATCACATTTCTCTTTGTTCTCATTGGTTAATTCTCTTAGGTCTTGTCGAATGCTTACCTGGAAGAAAAGCATAAACGGCACCCATTGGTAGTAGGCATGGATGCGTTTCTCTTCACCGTATTCGTTTCCTAGACCTGGATGCACAAGACCCTTGTGCTCGGCATTTGGCAGAGTGAATGTGTACGTGATCCAGCAATAAGTATTCAGGACATGACCAGGGATGGCACCGTCACTTATACAGGAGATCGGGTCGCCTGTAATTAAACAATACATATTAGGGCATCTTTCAATCAACGATCTCTATGAGGAAAATGTTTAAATATTCAGGTATTTTGTGCAATTTGCTGAACGTATGCATTATTGAGTCATTTCATATCAGCTTTACTTTTTCCTTTTCGTAAGTCAATAAGCATAACCACTAATGACTATCTAAGCTACAAGCTTGAAATTTCAAACTAAATGGCACATTTTATAGTATCAATAATAGTAGGTATGTATATCGGAATATTTGTTGCAAATATAATGCAGATTTTATTTTATAACTTTCCTACACAATAAATTGGTTTGATTGAGGACAATCAACGAAATATTAATTGATTGCAGTTTTATTACAAGTTATATTTATCATCCAGGTGGCTAGGCTATACCTACGTCCTACACCTATCCTAAAGTGGCGTTTTCTCCATAGATAAATTACTGTTGCTTAAACTGTGTAGCATAGTATTTATCTCCAACCACGTGTTTCCCACAAATAGGTAATGAAGTAAAGTGAGCTCTATTTACAATGATAAAATGCCATGATTACATAACATAAATTCATTCCCACATGCCCTCGACATTGGCGAGGCGGATGACGCTAATATAGATCTTAATAGCAGTGCAGCTGCCCCTGACTACCTGCGGCGATTGCGGCCGTGACTGAATCACCTTGCATGGGGGATCCAAATGAGCCCATTTCCAACAGAAAAATAAACAACCGCCTACATTTTGCATAGAACCAGCTTCGTGGTATTTGGTCAGGCAGGTTCATTGGTTTCTCTTTTTTGGATCGAAATCGGTATTTGGTGAGGTTGTTTTCGTAATTTAAATATTCTCGTGATTTATTGACCGTGCGGATAACTTTTGCTTTGTGATAGGGAATCAACTTTCCGATGATTGTAATATATTAAAAGGTTTGCCAATTTATGAATCTTCGGAAAACATAGCTAGGGAAAGATTTTTCCTTAACTGGATTATTTCCACGACGTGAGACTCGTTTTTGCAATAATTGTTTGCGTTTCAATGTATATTTTCCTTATGAGTAATGACAAAAAAAGCTTACGCAATTCTGCATTCTACATTATCACTATGACGTGAGCAATACTCGTTCATCCACAAGTCATTTACCTAAATGTTTACATTAATATAGCAAAGAGTACAAAGGTCAACTTTTAGATAAATGCTGAATTTCGTAATGTAATTTTATATGCAGTTTCGGGTCGCATAACACTGGATTTGATGTGATAATACCACACAAAACCGGCCAGACAATGCTGGGAGCGACCGACTTCGAAGGACGGATGTTACAGCTATTTACACAGAATGTCAACATGATCCTGTTTAAAAATGACTAGCAGCACATCCCGGCTTTGCACGGGTGTAATAATGAAACTACTGGGATAAAATAGCCTATAGGTAACCACACCGACAGTCCATTCTACACATCGATAAAAGTAGATTTTTTGAAATCGGCTGTGTAGTTTCGGAGATTACCTCCGTTAAACAAACAAACAAACCAACATTACCTCTATCATATTAGTATAAATATAGATGACATGCACACAGTTTACGAATTCTATGAAAATCAAGAATTCCTTGTACTTGTAGCAAACAATACATAATTAGTTCATATTTTATTCTAAGTAAGTAATTGAATCAAATTTTGCATTCCGAAAAATCTACACATAACGGTGCAAGTGATTCACAAAAAGCTGATACTATCAGATGGAGTCGCAAGCTTGCTAATTCCCTCAATAACGAGCATTTAGCACTGTTAGCACGATTATTGCCGTCTCGCCGAACAGATGCCTACCTACCATATGAACGTAAGACATAATTTATTCTACAAAGGTGGGAAAAATCATGTGCCATTGAACCCAGTTTACTGGGTCACTTCCAAGAATCGCACTAAAGGATATTGCTAGGGAAATGTTCCTACGCGCATCTTGTTATTCCAGTTATGGTGATTGTACTACCATAACCACAGACTAACAAATTGTAAAAACTTGCATCATAAGAAATTGTTTATGACAAGAGCTTGATTTACGAGTTGCATTCGATTATGTAGGTCACGGAGAACATCTAGGTTCTCTGAATTATAGGCACGTGTGTGCAGTTTTGATGATAAATAAAGTAATGAATCAGTAATAAATGACTCATTTAGACAGCATGATAGCGTTGCGGAAAAGACGCATATCCGATTTGTGTTTTGAGATTTTTAGTTGTGCTGAATGTCTGTCATCAATTTAATATCTGTTAAATATAGGTACTTCGAAAATGACTTAACATGCAAGGCAGTGCGTTACCTTATCTACTAAAACGATGAAACGCTGCTGACTAAAGCTTCATCAGGTCTGACTTACATAGCTACTCTCTTCATAGATAGGAGAGACTGCATGATAAATTTAAAACAAGAACATGAACTGGGCGCATAGTAACAAATCTTATCGAATGCACATGCTTCGATTGCATACACCTGGAGCGCAAATGCGATTGGTAATGTATAAACATTACCTCATAAGTAGGTCTTGTGTATCGAGATATCACGGACTGCGACGTTGCACGATCGCTAGACCTGAGTAAGATTAACTTTCTTTAAACAAAGCTTCGTGACTTACCTACAGTATGCACAAAACATAAACTAAACTTAGGACTAGTTAACTTAAATAACGCAAGTTATGCTTGTAGCAAAGCGAACGCTTGGAAAGTTACAACAATGAGGTGTGCCCTAATGACCTGAGTATTTAACGCACGGTTCAATAATATCGTATAATAAAGACTTATTGATGATTTTGCACTATCGTGAAATATACATGGCCCAGTAATAAAGCAAAACAAGAAAAATATTCATAGCAATTATTTATCGACATACTTAAAGCAGCGATTGGGTTGCAACCTGCCTGACACACATACACCTACTTACGAAATAACATGGTCTCATACTCAGATGCATCACTTTAATAAGGATCTTCATCTTCCGAAATTGGAGGTGTTGTCATTGCCTGCGTTTTAGCTTATTTCGTATTGAATTTTTATTGCATGCAAATGATTAAATGCATGTGTTTACAAACACACCCACATTTTATAAAAAGTATGATATAACATTACCGTATAGAACTATAAACAAAGTCCAAATAGTAAGATAGATTAACATTCTATATCAAACTACGGATTTAATATTCGTTTCGGCATACTAAAATGTAAAGACTACTATCGCCGCAGACGCATAACTCAAAATGATTACAATTTAAACTAAGCACAAGATAACTCGAGGAGTGTTCAAACGAGGGTTTCAAGTGCCGTAATAAGGTAATAAAATATGTACCTAAGCTATTAAGTAGTTCTGTTTACTAGTAGCTCATCAAAAGGGGCACGCGATAACGTACAAACATTGCTTGTGAAACGACTTCCAGATGACTTCGGGCCACTTGATACTGGATCACGTATTTCATATTGTCGTGGGAGATCCTTGAGTTTAGTTTTTCCTTGAGTTTTTCCTTGATTAATTGATAGTGCTGTCTTAAAGGTACGTCTCTAAAAATTATCGCATTATTTGCTAATGACTTTGAAATTGTGATATTATGAGTAATAGAATATCTTCGGCAGTCATATTCCGTTATTATAATTTTTAAACAAAAAATATATATTCATAGTGCTACGTATTGAAGATAGTATCTTTAGCGCCGTTTTCAATAAATTGAATCGGGTCACGTACGGTTACGACGAGTTTGTTTATTTGTAAAACCAATTGTCATAACGTCTCAATTTGGGTAACTGTTACATCGTACACGCGGGTTTCCTCTGAACATTGACCTGAAAATGATTCACTTTACGGACTAGTAGATTTTTCTGTAGACTCATTGTGCTAATATGTCTGTAGGTTGGGTCAGTATCAGATAGAGTTTGATAGGAATTACTGTTTTCTGCAATTAAACACAACGGCATGTGAGGTATGACTCAAAACTTTCTCTGGCTTTCTTTATACTCTGAAGTAATATCTACTTTCTCGGGCATTACAGAGGCGCTGTTTCAAGTTAATATCAACCTTTTGCGTACAAAATTGTTATTGGTCAATTATGTTACTTAAATATATTTTTCTAATTAAAATTACATGCAAATTTATGTAGTTTAACTTGAGTCAAGGTTCCTGACACCAGCGTCAGTAACTGAATCTTAGTATTTATAATATAATTTTACATGTTTTTTGTGTTATGTAAAATATTAGGAAATACGTACATAATTCATTAAAGATTCCGACAACTTCGACATTATCATTGCAAACAAATTCAGAAGATAACAAGGTTTAACTATATATACCAAGTGCGTGATACTTTGCCGAAAAAGCATGCTCAAATATGTCTTACCGATAAGATTATTGGCCGTGACAAGTATGCAGCACAGGAACAGTATGGCAGAGGTGATTCTGTAGTGCATCCGGAACACCATGTTATCGATGATGGCTTTGTCGATCAGGTAGCGGACCTTGACGAAGCCCGCCACCGCAGACGCCATTCCAAACAACGCCATCTTGAATCCCTTTGTTTACAAACAGTATCTGTAACAAACATAAGGAGAAATCTTATTTCTGAAACAAAGGGACGCTAAATATAAATCTACGAATACAACAACGCTCTAACTAGCGCAGTGACAAGTGCCATACGCGTTATACCAAATTAGAACGTAAACGGTAAACTTTATTGGTACTTTATTCGATCAATGTGCGCAACAGCTGTCCTGCTAAACTTTGTGACGTATTCTGACGACTTATTTCTCATATGTTCTCATTATGTGTCGTGGATACTATCGGTTGGGGAATGAAAACGTGGTTTCCCAACTTGTTGAATTCGTTAATTCAGTGAACCGTTAAGTGAGAATAAAGTAAATGCACGGGTCTACTCGGTCCTCTCAATCAATGACCTCAAACATAATTTAACGATGCGGCTACCTCTCGCCCACGCTCGTCGGGAAAGAATTCTCAGCTCCGTCGCTTTTTATAAACTAATATTTTTTCTTCACAGTTTGACCACTGATGCCGGTTAACATGTATGTGAATACGAGTTCCTCGTTATTGACTTTGAACTTTAGCTTTATCTTTGTACACGTACACAAGCTAGACGCTCAGATGAGCCTTGTTTGAGGTGGAGACTGAAAACAATAAGGGGCAATTCTTGACAAATGGATCCAGCCTTGACGACTTCTTGATCCCGTTCCTACGCGGTGTCGTATGTCCAGCGAGCTAGAGTTATTTAGGTCGCTCGTGGGGGGACTCTGCTGGAATATTGTTTGTCAGTGAATCGATGCTATATTGCTTCTATTGAAGCTAATGATCATAATTGCAAAACGGTGAACTCGAGGTCCGATCGCTTAATTTATTATAAGGCCAGATTGTATTATAGGTTACTTGAGTTCCTTGAAGAATTTGCTAGCATAATCGTAATAGCAGCTAGGATCGAATGCGTTTGAAGCGAATGGTGCCAGCGCAGGGCATGTGTCGGGTCGTCGACCGCCGCTGTTCATGCGCCTCCTGCGTTTTGAACCCCCCTCTTTCCTCCTCCCCTCAGCTGCTTTACCTCAACCGACCCTGGGCAGATGCATTGCTTGGCAACGCGAATTTTACGGGGAAACCAGTTTACATGACGACAAATATTTGCCAATTCTGCACGTCTCTCGTCGCGGTATATTTATTATGGCCGCCTTGTTTTAACTTAGGTAGGTACCTACTTCGTTCAAATAAGTCTAAGTTTATTTATTTTACTATTATCCAGCATCTAACTTCAATTTAAGCTGAACGAACTAACTAGAAATTCTTGCCGCATAGATAGAAGCTCTCTGAGTATTATCATCCTGTTTCGGGTATCATTGTTTGCCAACGTGCTGGCTGATAATACAGAAGGCCAAATATTCGGGACGAGGGAACATTCCACAGTTTAAGAGGCACATTCCTTGACAATTATTCTAGAACACATTCCCTGACAATCGTTACTTTACGCTCATAACTTAAAAAACGTACATTTATAACTTAGCATCGTCTTGTACTTTCCATAAATAAATGTTCACGAGTAAGTAGCATTTCATTACATGTTCAAATGAAGAATACTCGGGGATAAATAACATTCTAGCCAATTGAGCTCAGAGTATTCTCCGGTTCTTCGTCGGTAGATTGTATGCTTATAACTCTTCATGAGCAAAGAATTACAATTGTCCGACTATAGATAATATCAACTTGTATAGCTCGACACGCGTTGGACATGAATGACCAGTAATTGCGCTTGATGAGCTGCCGTCGCATCACATGCCTGAATATTCACACCTAAATATTAAGGGTCTTATTCATAAAAACTTGACAATTTAACACAGGTTTAAAGAACGTTTTTTTCTTGTCACCCGTATGTCAACGAAAAGAGATAGCAACAGGTTTAATATGCGTTTTAGCTAATACAGGTTTACTGATCGAATATGCATAAGGGGGTTATTGTTTAACGTCATTCCTGGTTTTAAAGAAACGAGACATCTGGAACCAGTACTTTATGTTTGATTATTGTCATGTTTTAGATATTTTATCATTTCATCATCAGTAAAAGCGTGACCAATGAGGCAAAACGATCTCAATATTATGTAACATCAAGTTTTTCAAAGTGCAAGTGAACGGTCTGTTGCTGTAATTCACTCGTGTGCTTAGGCCTTAAGGGCTCGCTCAGTTCCGTCTACCCGTCCCAACGCCGGGCAATGACGTCTAATATAATTAGCTCCCATTGACTGCGTTGAATGTCGGTGGCATTACACCATCATTGTTTACCTAGTAGAGAAACTATGTGAGCTAAAAACACGTGGTGTTTGTTTCACGTGAACGGAAACTTGCAATCAATTTGATAAGTTTTAAACTGTTCATCTGGTTTGCTTTCCGTCATGGCTAGTTATCATTGATGCGGAAATGCGCGGCTTGCGGTCGTGCCGCGGTTCAGCTAGTGTTTCTTTATAAAACAGACTCGAGCTGATGAGATAAAAGTATCGCCAACAGATACATCAACCATTTGAGATAATTACAGAATGTTTATTATTTGAGGTCAAATATACATTACAAATACGTAAACAAACGCGCACTGTAAAACGTATGCGGGCTAATTGACATCGCGTGTGCTGCGTATCTAATGAGAGTCAGTACTGTAATCGGTTTCCGAACTGTCTTATCAGACGTTCCAAGCGTAACTCTTCCTTCGAATCTCCATACTCTGTGACACTTTACAATTTTACAACCTCACCGTGACTTTATTGTTAACTTGTGACAATTTATAAAAGCCTGGGAAACGAGAGACATTACGCGGACGCCCATGGAATAGTAAAACGAGTTTGCAAGTTCAAAGTATTATAAAGGTTATCGCCAGGCGCTAGAGCATCGTCGATGCAGGTGGCGCGGTGGTTCCGTGACTAGAATCGAGTGACGGACCGGTTCAAGATGACCCCTTTTGTGACACCATACAGAACTAAATGGAAAAGCGATCGAAACCAACACTTGAATGTAAATAAAATTCAAATGCGTATAACGGTAATCCATTGCGGAATGAGCTTTCTTTAGAATCTGACATTACACTCTGTTGGTTTTCACCTAATCATGTACCTACATTACGTCTTACTTAAGTACTTGATTACTCTTTAAAATTCCAATGACTCATTAAAATTGCTTAGTTGATAAACGTGCAGTATTTGGTAGTGTCTAATTTACTCATTAAATCATCAGCATGATGTCAATGACGCTTAGCGAATCATGTTGTTATTTAATAGCTTTTATTTCATTATTTATCGTGTCCTTGGAACATCTTCAATGAAAACCGCGAACCGTAAAATATCACGTGTGTACTAGAAATCCGTGTAACATCACCGGTACGTGCAATACTTTGTTCTAGATAGAACCGACTCTCAAATAACTTAAATGTTTGAAGCTGTGTGATTGTAAACCATTATTACTTCCCTCGGGTATGCTTTGTCCGTTCTATTCAAATATAGTTCCCGGTAATAAAGACCCGTCCCTACCCCTATGTCTGCCAGGTAAAGGGGACTGAGCTACCTGGTCTGATTGTAAGAAACTCTACGTGAAATCATAACGGGCTAGATTAATTAACACGTAAACCTTTAAAATCTGTTCCAACGCTTTTTTCACACCCGCCATTTCTGTCTCACAAGAAAGCGGGTGAAATAAAAAGAAATGTGATGACTATGCACAAGGCTTTTGTTCCCGTACATGTATGCTGTCAAACGGCATTCCTCGCCTCGTCGATATGAGTTAAGCGCTTCTCAATCCACAAAGCTTTTGTGACACAACTTACCTTTTTAAACTTAACAGTAACTTTAAAAGTTCAAACTTCGTCTAGCACACAACACTAACACTGTATCTAAATGCGTATTTTATCACAGTAGTTGTACGTCATATTATTCGGGGTGTCAATAAAGCAATTGGGGTAAAACGGGTGGCAAATGGGTTCCGGGTGCGAGCGACACACCAGTCGCTCGCGGGTCAGAAATACAAACTGAAAGGGCCGACCGAACGCTGCGCTCGCGTTGCTCTGTCGTGTACACTGCCGAGACTGCTGCGCGCGCATGTCGTCCGTCCCACTCGCACTTGTGCCAACTCGCTACTCTTGCTCTAAGCCGATTGAACAGTAGCCAGGAGAAGCTCCGTTGAACGAGTTCTGTCGAGGGTCTTGACTTCGGTTTCGTCTCTCGCCTTTTCTTCCAACACTTTTTACATGCAATTTTTTCTGACTGTATCACGGCGGGATTTAAAGACTGGGCATCGTGTTTTCACTGGCTTGCGGCAGTTAATTAACACATTGCCGACTGTAGTGGTTTAGCTGAAGGAAATAACTACCATGTGATTACTGATTAGAGTTATGTTGTTACAAAAACAGGTTACCGCTCTTTTGTGATTAATAGATGAAATTACTTTCAATACTTTATGGCACAAGCCCATTGTTGACCTAAGTTCATCTGACGTAATCTTTGTACACAACGATGATAGATGAATAGTGTTTTGCTAATACTAAAATAGATAACTGTCATAATTTTAAGCACATTTATAGAATTATGATGTAAGTAGAGGAATATTCATTAAACAATAATATAATAATAAGTTAATTAATCTTACAAACATTGTAAGATATGTAATGTTCAAAACCAGAATTTTACTTGATCATTCACATAACATTTCACGTATTGCTTACAGGGGATCTTATCGCTTGACCATAAATTAGAAGTATGAAAAACCTATCCAGTATATATCGTGGATCCCAATAGTGGGCATGACAGCATTGACAGCACTCAGTACTGTATTTCAAAACACTTATCAATGCGTCAGGCAGTTTAGTAAATGTAGGATCGTATAAGCAAGTAACCAAATCTGTTGACTCAGGTTTTAGGTAGTCTAAACTAAAATCATCCGCTATAGCTTTTCTGTATTGGAGCAAGTAACGAGCTCTGGTTATGGAGATTTTAGCCTTAAAAGCCCCTGTCGGCTTAACGACTTAAAAAAACCGCGACCTACAATTGCTAGTTAGTCGACTTTCTATTTTTATTTCAAAATTATTCGCTATGCTCTCTTAAATTAATTAGGTTGTAGTTTAAGCTATGCAATATTTGTGATTTGTTCCAAATAAACATAAAACGGCTGTTTACTGATCGCATATAAGGTCTCATACACAACACAACATTGAGCAATGGATTAGGTATATATACCTAATATGTATTTTCCTAAAACATGAACAATATTTGATAAAAATGATTCACAATTACTTACAAAGTGACATTCATTTACATTACGCACATTAGATTTTTTAAGGAAACTCAGGGATAAAACTACTGAGGAACAGGGGATCATGTCATTGGTCAGGTATGCAAACTTTACCTGTTCTGGCCAAACGGCATTAGTAAAAAGATAAGTACCTACCGCCCGAACCCATGTCTTTCGACAAAGTAATTTTTCGCAGTAGTTTCGTCGTACTTAAGTACCTACCTAATATGTACCTATATAAAGTTGCGCTACTGGTTGGTATGATAGCAGTAATATCTATGGTTTTTATGACCATGGCCCCGCCTCTTTATGGCTACCTATAGGTATATCAATACCGGTTACGCTGACGGATTAATTTGGCGGAGTATGAATGATTTATGTATGTATCTATTTGATCAAGAGTTCGTTGATGTCTTTTGTATAGAGGAAGCACTTCGTAGCGACCGTAGCTAACACCTTGAGAAACATCAAATTGAGAAAACTGAACAATCATTCTAATGACCGCATGGTTATGCTGAGGTCTAAAGTGCAAAAAATTGAGGTGATGTCATATCTATATTGAACATCTTCATAGATGCATGACCGTATTTTAGCAGAAATGTTCTAAACTTGATTTTTAAGCATCACTCAATTACTTTTTATGATCGACATTAGGTATAACAAAAATGCAATGTTAATGTTATTAGAATGTGTTTATTTGGTTTTAATAATACCTATCTATTTTGACTGGCAGGAATTAGCACATATTCCTAAATATAACAGTCTTTTTATTTACCAACTACTGGTTCTTGGCAGCAAAGCAGGTTGAGTTTATAAGGGATAAGTTTTTGTTCATGATGACATGTGTCTTTACACTATGATGCAGGTGCAGCCGGGAGAAAATGCTATTCAAGAACAAAATGCGAGATGTTTAGCTTTTTTACAAAACCCGCCTTGCCTGTTTCACCTGTCACGTTATAGTCTTATAGAAGCTAGATCAGAAAAGTTTAAGTCATGAATAATTCTGTTAGGTCGTTCACCTGCGACTGTAGGCGGATTATTTAATAATATTGTACCTAATCCGTCGACAATAAACTCGAAACTACAATTTAGAAACGCTTTATCTGCCGATTCATTCTTTGGTTTAATTGTTACAGAAGATCATATATCTTGTACGAATAAAAATGTAGTGAATTACGCCAAAGCTATCTACAACTTACACTGTTTTCGCTGCTCACTAAAACGAACTAACTTATCAATATTTGGTTTGATCATGGCATTGAGGTCTAAATACTTGGATAAAAAGAACAAAAACTTAACAAAAATAATTAAAATAAAATAATAGCGAATAGGCTCATTTTACACTATAACAGTGATTTCAATTAGCAATTTTATTTGCTCCGCTTTCTCAGTGGGTCCTTCGTTAGGTGTAGGACTCCTTCATTCGATCCGATTACTTCTTCATTAATCGTGAGTAAGTAATCATTATTTCATTTATTATTTTATCTAACTGCAACCCCTTATCTAATTCCAGCGAAATTAATTGCTGCAGTTCTATTTAGGGCTTGGTCAAGAGCCATAATCCAAATACCCGAAAACGTGAATTTTAAAATTTCGTAAATCTTTCATACTCGTAATTAAGCTTATGTGGTAACTATACTTCATTTATTGAAACGAGCTAATAGGGAGAAAAAAAACACTTTTTTAGGTATTTTTGATTAAGACTGCCGATTCTGTGCCATACACAGCTTTGTTCGTGTAAATGAGCCATGATGTGGCCAGACATCGGGCATGTCTCGCAACTGGTTTGGTGACCTTTCTACGATGCACGTCGATCGGACTCATGGGTTTTTACTTATCGGCCATCGCGGCAGGCAGGACATTATAAAGATTTTTATAGCTGATTGATGTTTGCTATATTGTGTCTGAAGCTATGGGAGAGGTTTTCCTCCATTAGTTAAGTATTGTGCCCTAAAGGTCTAAAGCTGAAATAGTTAGCGATTTATAGTTATCGGTACGCAGTGTAAAATTATTTGTATTGTCAAATTAAAAAACACTACATCAATTACTCCATTCGTTCACTATTTTTGTACAATCGCTAGAACAAACTGTCGAAGAAGCTAGTTATTGCTTTATATTTTGCTCAAATGCATAAAACATGCCAAATTGTATTAACAGGCCTTTAAAAAATGCACATTATGAATTCCACCTAATTTATATTTGCTAATTTGACATCATTAATAATCTTGTTTATTTACTTGCTACCTAAATTTAATTAGGTCTTCTTCTTTCTTTACCTGTTTTAAGAAATGAAAACGTATTTGAAAAGAATCCTTACGAAGCGGGGAAATATTTGCAGAAATTATTAATTTTCAATGTGTCGTCTAAGACAAATACATCTTTTGAGTAAAGAAATGATTAATCATTAAATTTTATGTATTGGATTTCAAACTGCGTTATTTACATATGCAGAAAAACACGCAAGCTTTGCCTACATAAATTTTTGCATGTAAACTGACTTTGTGCTTTGATCAACTCAAGACCTTTTTGCATGTGTTTTAAGATTGAGTTTTAGAAAAAAAATCATAGGAAGAACTTGATCGGCGCGAGATTGGATTGAAAGCTTATACACGTCCGTTACGTGACCGATTATCCTCTAATTTAGCATTTAATATAACTAGTTTTCTGAAAGGTATCATTATGATATTTGCAATGTTCCCGCCTCGTTTTAGACAGCGTTCACCAACACTAAAAGTAAACCAGTGCTAAAAAATTATTCCATCCACTATGATGATATGATACTACAAGTTAATTCGCCTTTATATTTAATAGTTACTATTTACACAAGATTTACACCCTTGACTTAGCTCGCGTGGGTACCCGGTTGAACGATATAAAACGTACTAATCCATCCCGATTCTAACTGATTATCTTTTTCGCTTCTTCGAAAGTCTAATCGGTTTTTTGTGGTTTATAAGTTGTAATTCAAACATTGTTGGGTTACCATAACGAACGGTTAACGTCTTGATGCACGGTGTCAACTCTCAAATTGCAATGAATGATCGACATTCAAATTGCGAAGGCGCCTAAATATTATTTAAATGCTTTTAAAGGGTTTGTTGTAAGTACAAAGATTTGTAACGGGTATGGAAATTAGTTTGTAGTTATTTTGATTTTCCTTATACAAATGAAGTTTCGTCTGGTCGACCATGGCATCAGACTGCTTTTGCGCGAATAGAACATGAGTGCAACCTAGGTGTTTTAGAATAATTATGAAGTGTGAAAAAAAAAACGATCGTGATTACAATGCCTAAAATGCCTAATGTTACACTAGTCTAAAATATTCTTAAGACCCTTCGTTCGTTCGTTTGTTCTTATGAGCAAGTGATTTTAGGTTTTTTTAATTATTTTATTTTAGAAACCCTACAAACTGTATTTGGTTGTAATTTTTTTTCTGCCTAGATATTTAGCCGAATTACTTATATTCTTTGAATAAAATAACATTGGGTCGAAAAGCCTCATTTGTAGTGTAGCTCATGTAGGTAGTTGTACTAGACATTATATTAACACAACGGGACATTACTCACGTAAAATTTATACGTTAATTTTTACGTTATATTTTTTTTTTGCGTCCCGCGCCGAGCGATACACAGCCCGCAGTGTACGTCGCGCCCGCGAGGAGTGAGCACACTCATACCCAGATGAAGATTCTCCGGAAGAATCGAAACATTGTCGGTATCTAAATCGACAGTAAATTTTACGTGAGTAATGTCCCGTTGTGTTAATATAATGTCTCATGTAGGTATCCTAATTGTTTTAATTCTCAGTATCCTCTTACGTGAATCATGCTTGCGGGTCCTAACCGCGATTGTATGTATAGCGGTTTTTTTCAACACCAACTTTCAAGTTTCTGTTTTGCCTGTCATTGTTTCATATTAAAAGGTATTTTACATTCAATTTGCATACCAAGGCTGGGATTCGTGTAGGACACGCACTAAGAATTAATCAGCCACTTTTGTAGAATACTGTGCTCAATACAGGAAGAGTCAAGGACTGCTTCATACGAATTTATACTAAATTATGCGGTTAGCGCTAAAACAGGCTTTAAAACGAGGTACATGTACTGTTCTAGGTATCTAGGTAGGTACGTAGATTTTATACTGAGATGGCTAGATGCCAGTGCACCAGGATGTCAGGGCCATTCTATAAAGATAAATATAAAATAGATATGATAAAATCACAGACACGACTTTGCCGTGAGTTAAGGCCGGGTCTAGACTTGAAGCTTGTCAGTTAATATTAGCATAACTGATTGGTTATTTAGGTTCTATTTATAGAAAACTAGCTGGTGCGATTATGTCTGAGTATTTTACGTTCAAAATTATACTCCGTCCTTCTTCTACGTCATACCTCAATACCAAGCAATTTCAAGATCTGTTTAGCCGTTTGGGCGTGTAGGTAAACGTAACAGTCAGTTACTTTTGCATTTACGAATTTAGAACAGAATAAATAGTAGAAAAATTAAAACATATTACTAAGAATTCGGTAAAGAAATCATTATGTACGATTTACGTAATTTCTGTCGTAAGTGTTTACTAAAAATGACTTTGCTGATTTATGAATAGTCAACTAATGTTCAATGACCATGAAATTCCTTTCCAGAAAACTCGGTCTGGAGCTGGTGCCACGACGAGGGGCTGAAGCGGTTGACCCCGAAGACATAAGCCTCGTGGAACTTTATAGGGACCACGTGGAGAGCGCGGAACGAGCTGCCGCAGTAAGTCATTTTCATACCTAGGACAATGGTAATAGGGTCTATAATAACATCCTCTTTTTTAGTCCATTTGGCATACCGGAGGTTTTGTGCATTGTAAGAGGATTGGAATGTCCAATCGGCATCGTGAAGAAAGGCATGACGGGATCGCGAAAGAGTGTGCGTTCAAACCTGTTTTGTTCTGTGTCACAAGACGTAACCAGTTAGCGAAGTTTTCTGATTGAGGATAAAAATTACTTACCACTTGGATCTTTTCCGGTTGAATAGTTCGCTTGAATTGATACTGAGCTTATTGGATAAAAATACCATGGTATTCTAAACTGTTCTTGATCCAAAATCCTAAATCAGATTGAAGAAAATCTAAAATATTTGTTTAAAAGTCACATGATAATGTGTACACATTCGTTTCGTCGTGTAGAAAACTTCGAATATGAACTTACTTGCTTTTTAGAGATAGAACGGAGTATCCTCTCCAAAGCCCGAAAAAGTATAAGCTGTTGATGCCATTAGCAATCGTCCATCTTGATACAAGTGACCAAAGTTTTACTAATTAACTTACGCCCAGACCTGTTACATCAAATCAAATCATCAAATATAGAATGTTTTCTTAATTTCTAAATAAATAGGTTGCCCTAAGGAGCATAGTTTGTAATCATAGAAATAAATTTAAATCAAAAACATATCAATCTGACTTGCAACTAGGTACGAGTAGTAAGGAAAAACCACGGAGAAATAATAATGACTTACACAACGTCCGAGGTAGACGCAATAGGTGCTAGTTCAATTCCCGCAGTAGAATTATGTCAGTTGTATCTGTAGTTCCTAATTACCTACGACAAAAGGAATTCTATGAATTCTACTTGTGTGACTTTTCAAAATTCCTGTATCGAGTAATTTCAAAACATCAAATTAAACCTAAAACAATTTAGCTTGACACACGCCTGTTTATTATGTATTTACTAAATTGAGAACCACACGTGTAAAAATAAATAAAACCCTGAACACAAAAATTCCATTCATGTCAGTGAGCCAAACCTCTAATTGGCGGGGACAATCTGGCAATTGAAGGGTTCAATTAATCTTAATTGAGGAGGCAAGAACTGCTCTATTTGGATACTACTATTTGTAATTTCTATGTTTTCATTTGGTTCCTAAATTAAATAATTGGTTAATTTGATTCAAATCCGAAAGAATCGCGTGATCGTGAATCATCCTTTGGGATCTGAATAGCAAATCTACAGGCGCTTTATATAGTATCAGTGCGTACAGTTTAAATTATATAGACTCGTTCACACGAGTTTGTATCCCGGACTTAAAACTCTTTTTCTGTAGCTAATGTAGCGATGTAACTTCATATGGTCTATACTGGTGGTCCGGTTTTATTTCCAACGTCCTTGTTTAGCAGAAATCAGTTCAGCGGTGTGTCCGAGAGCTCAGTTTCGATAAACTTTACACGATTCGACTATGAGCTTCCACAGAAACAAAATTATGCCTCTAAAAGAATATGGTAAGGAAAGAGAAGTATTAAAAACCAGCATGATAGAAAGAGAGAGACACAATCGCTTCTTATATAAAACAACTTAGCAACTGAGTTACAGAACGAGAGATAAAAGTCTCGCATTACTTTGTTCAGAGCCCTATATTATAAATCTTGTACACTGCCGCAATAAAATGTAACGAGAAGAAATAGTATGGGCGACTGAAGTCATTGCTTCGAATGTTGGGTAGCACTAGTTTGCTACATTAGCACTTGGTACAATTTCTATAGAGAACCATTATGGAAACATAATTTTGCCACTGCGCTTTTTGTGCTAGCCTACTGTTGCAACGAATCAATTTGATAGAAGAAATCTTACTCGAAAAGCTTGCATCACTATCCCAAAGTAAAATGTTTATTAGTTGTTGCCTATACAACATTGCTAGGAGTTTCGCTGTTTCTATATCCCTAAACACCTTTTTGCCAAGTAAAAGAAACCAATAACTCCTACAGCTTTATTATTGCATTTAAAACTACCCTACTATACTGGAAGACAGTGAAAAACCGCTGTGTTTTTAGTTCCTCCACTTTGAGTTTCGGTCAGTCTATAAAATCTTATGAAATTTACGGTATTTAGCTTGAGACCGTACAATATAGAAACTGGTGCTATAGGCCAAGTTTGAATGTATTACAAGGTTGAATATCTGTCGAGGATAAGGGATCTTTTTGATTGTAATCTGTTGTTTCTTAGTGTTAACTGCATATTGGTTTATCATGCCTATAGTTCTCTTCCTCGAAATAAATCGTGATTTTATTTAATTTTATAATAGCATATGGAATAATACTGCGGACCCGTAGGTACGATGTCAGAAATGTTTCCTAAATGGGCATACAATATAGTAGCTCTAATAAATACATAATCTTGCCAAGTTGGCGTGACACGATTATCCTTATGAGAATTATATGAAATCAGCTAATCATTTCTCTCGTTCTCAGACTGGTTACCTAACATACATTGCCTTATCCGTGCCACAGCTCAAATATGTATTTTAATATTTCGAAGCTAGATCACTTAATACAATTTTGCTGAAATTACGAAAAATATGTAAAGTTAATTATGTAAAGTTAATGATGAAGTTGTTGATGATGATACCTACACTAAAAAAAGCTTTATTTCAAACCATCATCTAATTTTTTATTATTTAGACTTTGTAGTATTGTTTCGTATCTTAATAGAAATTATTTCCTCAGACCAGGCATCTTATTAAGCTTAGTTATTGTAGCGTAAATATATTTTCCAAGACACAAACAAAATAAACAATCGCAAGTTTATTGTGTAGCCAGACTTTTTTCATAGCCGTAAGGCTATCCACATTTCTGCTTCGTTGCTTGCCTTTCCCACGCTTAGCGCCAGTCGTGTTACTATCATAAACAGCTGTCACGGATTCGCAATTCAATCATAAACTTATCTTTTTCATTGATAATAGTATCATCTTATTGAGGGCGAAAATGTATCAACAGTTGAGAGATGATATTTGAACGAAATTTGCTATGACTGACGTTGAGATTTATCTATCTTTATCTTTATTATGGCACACAAAATAATTAAGTCACATTTTTCATACCAAGTACCATATTTACACATCTTAATACTAATTATAATTTGACAGATGAGAAAGTACAGTGATAAGAAAATAATGGTTTATTATTTTGCAAAGATTAAACGTTTCATTTTTTGAAACTATTTGGCTCAGCTGTTCCCGTAAGAAGCTGTGAGTCCGTATGATACAATTTTATATCAACTCGCCAGGTGGTTTATGAGGTCAGGTTGCATAAGTTGCTTATTTCTATATTGTGGAGGCTTGCGGTTTTGGACTGTCCTGTATCTGTTGTCATGCCTCTTGTCCCGTTGATAAGATGTCAGGAGCAAGGTCAACAGTACAGTACTCTTCTGTCTTGTAAAATCAAGAGTTTCCATTCATTCAGTAACTAAATTCATAATTATTTTAATAAGAAGATACTCCTTATTTTTTCACAGAGTACAGCTACAAATATTTTAATTTGCCAAAATTATACCTCCTTATGTATATTCGACCAGTAAACGTACAATAGCTAAAACGCATGTTAAATATGTTGCTTTGTTTTCGTTGCCATATGAGAAACAAGAAAAAACATTCTTTAAACCTATTAAATCGACAAGTTTTTTATGAATAAGGCCCATAGTTAAAGAAATAATGATCTCCTTTCTAACTCTACTAAGGCTTAAAGGACACTTGGTCTTTGTAATACAGTATAGATGTCAGTAAATAGTTGTTTCAGAGTACAATTGATCTTATTGGGACCAAAATACCAATAACAATCCCAAAGAATAGAATATGAGGGGTATTGTTTCTGACGAAGGGCATTGCTGAATAAATGAGTTTGACTTTGACCGCTGCGGCTAAATTCATCAATAACAACTGATGTGAACACGCTATCTTTTAAAAATGTAAGATTTGTTTTTATTTAAAATCTGAAAGGAACCTAAGGTTATTTACCTTGATTACTTAACTTGTTTACAATTAACTTTGTTTAACCTTACTTCTAATTAAATGGTTTAATTGACCTATTAAAACTCTGTTTGGTAGGATATTTGTGGATAAATTACGACATAATTACTCATCTGGTTTTATAAAACGTGGAAATGATAGCCATAACTTTAAATAGCATAAAAGTAAATATAATTATATTGGTACGCGCGCCAAACCAGATCTATTTACATTCCAAGTTTGCTATTTGGTTCGGACATTAGTACTTTATTGAAACTCAATCGTAATTTCTGATATAAACCTACGTAGTTTAAATTATATTAGCATAACATAAACTAAGCGATTCATTTAAAAGTATACTAAATCGTTATATAAGTATACTAAATATTAGTAGTAAGTAGTTTTGATGATGGTGTCACAATTTTTGTGTGGTGACAAAAAAATAGAATTATTTATTTCTTGTAATGGGCCTGATATGGCTCCCCAGATCGAACAGAGGCATTGTTTGCCTTCCAGAATAAATATCTTTCACTGATAAGCTCTCGGACGTACCTAACATCTATTACAATAATCATATAACAGATTCAGACTAGCCGTTTTAGACTGGATCTATCCTGAAAATCCCTAACTCAAACTTCCTTTCCACAGTGGCGAGGCACGCTTCGCCGCGCCGGCGGCTCCGGCAGCAGTTTCAACTCCGGTACCCTCACCAACAACAGCACACCTACATCCACCACCACAGCGGTGTCCCATCATCTCATGTGCAGTATGAGAGACTTTGGTCACACAGCCGGTGGAGATGAAGCTGAATTACTCCTCTGGTTACACGATGCGAGACGAGCGCAACCTTTGTCCGAGAGGTTCAGAGTTCGGATAGCCAGGGACGGCTTCTCAAACTATGTGGATCGGCTGCACGCCAATAGCACCTTGTTCGCTGTAAGTATGTAGTGAATTTGTAGATATAGGACTATGGGTACTAGAAAACGCCTGCAAATCTCATCATCTCATGTGTGGTATGAGACTTTGGGCATACAGCCGGGAGGGATTAGGCTGAACTACTCCTGTGGTTAGTGGTTACACGATGTGAGACGCGCGCAACCCTTTTTCAGCTCGGCTGAGTTTTTCTTGTGTGTGTTACCTATGTTTTTTACCGTTTTGTAAGTACACAACGGCACGTTTATAGGTTAAGACTATCAAGTTAGGAAGCAAACGAGATTATGCTTTTTTAATTATGTAGGTAGTCCTATTTTGTATCCTATTTTATTTAATATTCCCACATATAAAATCTGTAGGTAAGTGCAGACACTAAAAACGTTAGTCATAAAAGACAGGGATGACTGAGACAAAACTTTACTTTATCACTAAAAGCTCTTTATTCACTATCAACATAAAGTTCTTTTTCATTTGTAGAATTGAAAGTGCATTACGAACTTTCAAGTGAATTATCAAACTATCGCAAGCAACTATCACCTCTATGTTTAAAGTCGAAAGATTACATTTGCACAAAGAGTAGAGCTTCATAAAACAGTGCCTTATAATTATAATGATCATACCGTGGAGGTGTATGAAGTTTTACGATTTCTTCAAAGAGCCATTGTCTCTCAGGTACAACATCCAATAAAACTTGCAAGTTATGAGGCTTTTTAGTAAACTACAGGTACCGATGTAAAATAAGTCTAGATTAACTGGCGGGAAGGTCTTTGCGCTTTTGGCTTGCTTTATTTTTCAGAATTTCGAACCCAAACTGTAGTTCTTAGCATTTGAAGATCATTATCGTAATTCTTTTACACGACTACGAGAAAACCGCCACTGATGTACTGGCATTTCGCAAGTTTCTTCTCAAACGCGGTGTAAAATCTTGTTCGCCAACCAACTGATTTTGAAACAGGACGTATGCATACAAGAAAGAGCAATGTTCGCCAAGTTCCCCCATATGTAGCTTACGCATTAATCACATATTATCTTCACCATCAAAGACTCACCGACGCCGGCTAATTAAAAGTCAATTTGCGACAAGTATCGATAGTACAGACATCGTCATTTCACTTGCAATTATAATGTACAGTCAAGGGCAAAAAACTAACCAGACAGAATCGAGCAGGTTGGAAAGCAAAGTCAATTAATAAGCGTGCTTCCTTATTAGATTTTAGATTGCGTACTTATATGTACCCTAAGAACAAACTGGAGAGTCCACATTGCAACTTATACATGACTAGTTTGTCCCGAGTTCCCGACTTCGCACGGGTATTCATTTATCAACCTGTGATACTCAGTGATAATGCAGCTTTCTAGTACTAAATTATTTTATGAAATCTGTCCTACTGGACACGCTGTTTGATTTTTTTCGCTAAGGACATACAAAAAACAAATCTTTCCTACGGGTATTTCTAGTACTTATGAAATGATTATAAACAGACTGAAAAATTTGAAGGAACGTGTGAACTTGACCACGTTACTTCTAATTTTTTCAGTCGGTTGTGTTCAAAATTTGTCAAATATCTACCAACAGTAAGCAAAACCAGAGATAAATAGGTTATAGAGACAGGCCGTAAGATAGGCTGTACCTAGTACTTGTATCTATATCGATAGTCAGGTTCCATGCTATCACGATACGAGGGGTCGTTGCCCCGCGCCCCTCCTGGGAAGATTGGAAAAAACATCGCGTTTTCCGGTTATATCATGACTGGTCTTGCTTGTGACGCAATGATTGATCTTGTTACTTACGCAATTAATGGCTGTTAATCGTAATATTGCACATTATCTCATTCCACCATTCTCGGTCTAATGCTATGAAGGATCAGTTTTACACAACTAATTCCAGCTTATCCCATCCGCTAATCTGGCCTCTTATTAGGTCGTCAAATAACTTTAGGTTAATTTAGGTAGATACGTGCGATCTTCCCAAGAGTTTGACCAGGAATGTAAGCCTAGACGCTGTTAGAACCAGTTTCGAAGTCCAGCGCGTGTCTAGCCTATCCTTCTGGTAATAATACTGTAAGCAATTTATGTTAATAAACTGAGCTTCAATTTATGCATGAGTTATATGACATTATTGCCGATATAATGGTGCTTAAAGGTATTCGATTTTATTAACAATAATATCTCCATATTTATATAGCACTCCATCATTTTATGTTTGCAGAAATCATGTGAATTTAAACAGCTATTTAGTTCCCATAATTATAATAATAAATCATCTTCCTTACCAATTCCGGGTAAGGGACGTTGGTTTCGTATTTTTTTTTTCTATTTACCGGGCTACATATCCGGGTTGGGGTGTTAAGCCCATATTACTTTTATATACCTACTTACTTTTACTTCTTCCTGACTGCCCCACGTTATTGCAACGTCAGCAACAGTAAGACTTATCCGTATTACCAATGTCAAGATCACTAATGATACAAACAACGTAACTAAGTCGTTTGATAAATAACAGTTAAAATAATTAGTTACAAGGTTTTGGCTTTGACCTAAGATGTGGTACAAATTAATTTTAAGATTCAAGTTTGAACAAGTACCCAGCAGGTATAATTTTAGATGATGTAGGCGTGTTCTTAGCTGTATCCTTTGCGGTTGGTAGGCTAATTTATAGGTAACCAATTTGAATCATTACCTATAACAGTTTTGGTAATAGACTGGCAAAATTGTGAAATTAACGAAGCTAGACAAAAAATATGTTGACTCATGATTTGCTTGAACAAATTCTAAATCTCAGCTAGTAGGTAAACACTCTAAAAATTGCGTGTCATTTTACAAATCAAACTCTAGTTTGTAAAATGTGTGTTTGCAAGCCACAATTAGTTTACTTACCTAATATCAAGTTTCGGTTTGTTATCGATCAAATATTTTTTATTTACCTAACAGACTCCAAAAGAAGAGGAATACTTATTTCTATTCTATTAATTTACTGTTACCCGATTTTGATGGGAAATGTATAGACGGACTGTAAAATGTAGAATGTATTGTATAGACAGCATAATTTAAGAAACGAATTACTTAAAACGCGTAGATCTGCTGAAATCAGGCTAAACAGGCTGCCGTGCCTGTTGTTTTTCGATCAGCAAAGATAAGAGTGCAATGATTATAGTCTGTCTATAAAGTCGTGACAATAAATGAGGGCGCTGCTAAAATGTATATAGCAACCCTATAGTGTGACTACTGATTTTGATACTTGCAGTTCGTTCCATGTAAAAGTTCCTACCAGCTTTTAGGTGGGAATTTGGGAAGGCATGTTTTATTTTTTAAATCTTGTGCTTATCTGTGTAATAATGTTGGATTAAAAGGTTAAACTGTTGAGTGTTCATACATAGGTACATAGGTGAAGGCAAATGAAACAAAATTGGATTTCATTGTCATTTTTATAAGAATTTTATTTTTTGCCGTAGTGCACAAATATTAAAATTGTCCATTGCTTTCTTGGCAGACCCTACTGTGTTTCACAGCAGTTTCAAACTTCCCATCATTCTTGAATTCGCCTAACCGTAGGTACTTTCTGATTTACCTACCTGAAAATTAAAAAAAAAAATACTGAAAGTAGGTAATCAAAAGCATTTTAAACATAAAGCAATTAGTTAAAATTTTAAATACTTAGGTAGGCAGAAAACGTAGCTAGACTGTGTGCCATTTTAATGTATCAAGATTAGATGGTCTCACTACAACATGACTTACTGTGATGTTCAATCTGACGTAAAAATGTGCAATGTAAACAATGCCTTTTTTGGTCTCCAAATCGTAATTTAGGTCAATTTGTTACTTCAGGCAGATTAGAAACAACCAATAAAACGATTACATACCCGTTATAGATGCTGTTCGCCCATTTAAATCATCCAAATCCCACAAAATATGTCCAACTTGGTATTCCGCTAAACATTGCTTAAAAACTTAAAAATCACTTCCCGCGTGTCACTCTCATTTACTTTACTTATTTGTGATACTTTTGTGCGTAGTTCGGTTTCATTTCATTGCAGTTTAACTAAGAAAACAATAAAAAATAGAGGAAAATATGTTCTTGCACTCACTCGATGACAGCTGACGACAGCTGTTATACCTTTGTTTGGTGCTGCCAGATACACGAATAATTTTAGTTCCTCAAACATTCATGTCAGGACTTTATAGATAGACTATACCTCTTTTTACACAAATAAAAGAGGTTATATTTGCTGCTGTTTAAATAGGCAACATTGAAGTAAAAAAGAGCAATCTTTGGTGTTCTTCTAAAAAAACAACTGAAAGTCGATTTAAACAATTCTTATTTAATTTCAGGATCTTTCAACAACAGATCTAACGCGCGAGCTATGGCTTGTTGCGTGGGTGGTCCGAGTTGGTCGGTGGGCAGGCGCCGGCAGCAGTGGCAGTGGAACAGGAGAAAGAAGAGGGCCAGTGGCTAGAAGACCTTTAGGAGCAGGAGTTCTATCTTTGTCGGATTTCTTGAGGCAACCGGGGCAGACGCCGGCTGAGAAGGAGTATACTTTCAAGGTTTGCGAAGTGCTTTGACCGTGCTATGTGAAATCTTCCAAACCACGTCGAGAAAACTTGAGCTATCGCTGGTTGAGTGGATGGTCCGAGTTTGTCAATGGAAAGCTGCTTTCAAGGTTTTTGCAGTTCTTTTGCGACGTAAATTGGGCTACGTTATTTAACAATGTTTTAAAGAAAAGCAGTCTTGCGGTTTTTATTTTAAAAATATAATTAAAAATCATAAATATTCTAAACCGTGTTGACCATTTGAGACGGCCTTACTTGTCAGATTTGTGTAGATTGACAAACAACAAATAATGTCAGAGATGTTATTGTCTAAATATGGGATACTAATGAACCCAAAATGTACCCCATTTGCAAGTTTCATTCATTTAATATTACACAATAATCCTATTTATTTAAATTCCTAACATGATTATGTCATGTTTCAGGTATACCAATGCGAAGAGAAGGACTTTCACCAACTACACGACATGCTGATACGGAAGCAGACGAATAAATGCAACATTCTACCTGGACAGCCAAATTACGGTAAGCAAAGACTAGGTAGCATTTGAGAGTATTCGATTTAGATGTACCTATGCAGATTATCGATTGTGACGATATGGTTATTATTTTATTTTACTGTAAAGGATCATAACTATTCGAATAACTACTGACGAGTTTAGAAATTATCTTCTTTAACACTTGTTTTGTTTTTGTCACTAACGTTTACATTTTGTTGATTGATAGATACTGACAATGTTTTAGTTCAACATTTGAGACGAAAGTTCTACCCATCAAATATTGTCCATACGCAATAGTCTTTAGTAAAGACTATTGCGTATGGACAATGTAAAGACTCTTTACATGACTCACCTAATTCCCTTTTGTTATTTTGAACAAACATTCCTTTTACAGGCATAGTAGTAGCCCTGCGTCTTCTAACCAACACTGGTAGTATATCAGAAGCGGTGTCTTCCGGTGCCACAATCACTGCCAAACGAGGCTTCCCCGACGTCATAATGCCCGGCGATGTTCGAAATGATCTGTATCTTACTCTTGAGAGAGCAGAGTTTGAACGTGGAGGGAAAAGCACTGCGAAGAATGTTCTGGCAACTGTAAATGTACATGACCATACTGGTCAGGTTATAAGTGTGAGTATTATGTGGTTATGGCCACTTATAGCTATGTGAAACTTTTAGGCGTTTCAATGTAATCAACGATGATCTATGTCTACGCTTTGAAGCAGGGCTCAAACGAGGCGGGAAAAATACCTACCTTGAAGAATGTTCTAGCCGCAGTGTCATATTGACAAGTTAGAAGTTTAAGATTTTTTAGTACCTAGTGGAATAGAGAAGTGTTACATAACTCTGGACACAAATGCATCCATGAATTTCGTTTAATACAGTGCCAATCTTCGCAATATCATCATAAAACTTAGGTCCTTACATCCTGACTAAATAATGACAAGAAAAAGCTGTTGATATTGAGTAGGCTTATACCCACCACGGATTTATTTTGAATCTTAAGATGTCTGCAAATAAAAATTGTCTAATTTTATTATGTTAAAATATGAATATCACGCCATCTAGCACTATGAGCCAGGGCCAACTCTTTTGAAAACTTACTTTATTTTTCTAATAAATATTTTTCCTCAGGAATGTGTTTGGGGAGCAAGTGGCAGCGGTGCGACGTCCTACGAATCTCTCGTGTTGTACCACAACAACAGTCCCGCGTGGGGCGAACAATTGCGGCTGACTGTACCTTTGGAGACGTTTACGCATGCGCACGTGAGGATCGAGTTCCGACACTGCTCAAGTGAGTTGTATTTGTGTTCAGACACTGCTCAAGTGAGTATTTGTGTACTGACACTGCTCAAGTGAGTAATTGAGTTCAGATATTGCTCAAAAGTGTCGAAAATTAAATAGGCAAATAGAAAAAGACTCTTTAATCTCCAGAGAAATAAGTCTTAACAATCTAATTTTCAATAACTCTGCTGCCAAGTTTTTCATGTCTACTTGTAAGTACCTACCAATTAATTATATATTTTTTTCAGCTCGTGATAAGAACGAAAGGAAACTGTTTGGATTCGCGTTCGCTCGACTGATGGAGGCTAGCGGTGCCACGCTGAGAGATGGCTCTCATGAACTATACGTGTACAAATGTGACGACCCATCCAAGTAAGTCATTCAGGCTTTGTGTCAAAATCTCCCTTGGAGCGGAAAGTAGTGTTAGTGACACTTTGTTGGGCTCAAATGCTGCAGTCGCTTCATATCTTTAGCCAGTCGTATGAAACCCGGAACAAAAATAGTCTATGTTCACTCTGAGAGTCCATTCTATAAATCGATGAATATTTTTTTGAAATCGGATGACTAGTTTTGGAGATTACCCTCTACAAACAAACAAACCAACTTTATCTCTTTAACATACACTTGGGTGCAGAAAAATCGCACACTAGCTACGATTTGAGATTGCGCTTGTTTATTTTTTTATTCCCGTATTAACTGCAAGAAATTGATGTATTTTCCTAAAGTACGTACTGTGGGCATTTCAAGGACATAAAAAAGATAACATTGACCTCCAAAAACAATACAATAACAACACTTGAAAAATAATCCCCGGAATTGCACACCACAGGTAGTAAGGGTTGCGCGGCGTGTAACAGGTATAAAAGGGTTAGTTTTAGGGAAAAGGTTATCATTTGAATACCAACTCGTAGCCTGAACAGAACTCTATCGATTACGTCTACAATCACAACAAGAAAATGGATACCAGACCTGATACAGCTGCCCAAGCAGTCGCACTTATTCAAGCGGGACATAACCAAAGTCAAGTGGCTCAACAACTGAATTTAAGCCGATACTCCGTTCGTCGAGTGTGGCAGAGGTATCAAGAGACTGGCGGCTTCAAACGGCGACAAGGATCTGGCCGGCATCGTGCTACAACACTGCGTGATGACCGCTTTCTTATGACGGCTTCGTTGCGAAATCGCCGTTTGAATGCAGTTCAACTGGGACAGCGGCTCCAAGAAGCTCGTGAAGTCGAAGTCAGTCGGTGGACAGTTAGAAGACGACTTCGAGAAGGTGGTTTGACTGCACACAGACCAGCAAACGGCCCGAAATTGACCCCAGCCCACCGACAAGCCCGCCTTCGGTTCGCTCAAGAGCATTTGAATTGGACCGAAGAACAATGGGGGACAGTCCTTTTCTCTGACGAGTGCAGGATGTGTTTACATGGAAACGACGGACGAGGAAGAGTGTACAGAAGACCAGGAGAGCGATTTTCACAATGTTGCATTGAAGAACGTGTCTCGTATGGCGGTGGATCGTGCATGTTCTGGGGAGGCATGTCAAGCGAGGCGAAGAGTGATCTTGTGTTCATTTCTGGAGCAAATTCGGGCCGTCGATCAAGAGGATTAACTTCTCAACGGTACATTGAGGAGGTACTCATCGACCACGTCGTACCTTTTGCAGGGTTTATCGGCGAAAACTTCCTGTTCATGCAGGATAATGCGAGACCGCACACGGCTCGTATAGTGTACCAATACCTACAAGAGGTGAATGTGCCTGTTATGGAATGGCCAGCTCGAAGCCCCGACCTCAATCCCATCGAACATTTATGGGACGAGCTTAAAAGAAGAGTTCGAGCCAGAGATGCTGCTTCAACGAGTCTACAGGAGCTGCAACAGGCCATCGCAGAGGAGTGGGAAGCGATACCACAAGATTTCTTAAAAACATTGGTCAAATCAATGAAAAATCGAATGGAAGCAGTCATTCGGGCTAGGGGAGGGAATACCCAATATTAATAAAAATGTTTTTTTACTGATATCTTCGTTTTGATTAGTTATTTACCACTGTCTTTCATGCTGAATAATTCATTAAAAAGTAGACTTTAGATGATAACCCCAAAAAAGCACTTTGTAGGCAAGGTATAAGTACAGAAAAGGTACGAATGGATAGGTATTGAAATACTCTTTAAATTTGCATTCAAAAAAATATAAAAAAAATAAAGATTATTGATATTTTTAAACATTTGTTGAATATTTATCAATGTGCGATATTTTTGCACCCAAGTGTATTAGTATAGAAGTATAGAGGTTTGACGACTTCTATGGCGCAGTGGGTAAAAGCCCACCTGAGACGCACAGGTTGCGGGTTAGATTCACGCCAAGGGACAAATATTTGCATGTTATAATTATATGAACATACATATTATAGCGCAAAGCATTAAATTGCTTAGCTTGGGACCAGATGACATAAAATGTCCAAATATATTTATTTAAACTCTTCACAGATTGACCTCAGCAAGCTACTTGTCCCTACCCGCATGTGCCGTCGACGCGGCCCGCTTGCCCGCTTCGAACGGCGTCGTCCCAACCTTCCAAAGAAGCTCCAAAGAAAACTGTACTATTAGCACTCTACTATGTTCTACTAAGCTTACGCAGAACGGTAAGTAAATTCATAAAAAGTTACTTATGTAACTATGTCATTATAACCTATGAAAGCGATAAAAATGTGCGAGAGGTAATGAATGAACGATACGAAACTAATATAGTATCTTTTTGTTGACATTCTATGAAGATGTCATGTCCTAATAATATGTTTGCCACATTGACACAGCTTTACCCCTCTCCAAATAGAGGCCTTCTGCCCTCGCCAAAGTCCGGTGAAGTTATAAAGGTCCCAAAGACCACTTAACAGATTAGTCCGTACGAAAAAAAATACCCCTCAGCGTTCTTCTTACATGACGCGAGTTATACGTAATTTCCATTATTCAATTACAGAGGATCTCCTAGCGTTATTACAATGGCGCGCGCGTCCTGAGAAAGTACAAGAGACACTACTCAGAGTGTTGCGGCTCGGAGACGGCCTGAGCTGTGAGGAGTTGATCAAGTTCCTAAGAGATGTATTGGATGCGCTGTTCGCTTTGTTCTCAACCGAAGATGGTAACAGGTATGTTAGTCTTATAAGTCTGTACATTTTTAAGTGATGTTTGAGGTTGTACAAAAATAAACACATTTTTCTTTCTTTCTTTAGTACATAAAATGAAATGTGATCACGACTGTATCCCAGAGAGCGACATTTGTTTCAGACGTTTATGTAGTTCTTTAGATCGTTTGAAGATATCTAATAAGGTAGTTAGAGGTGTGTTCAAATACATATTCACCGCGGGGCGCAACTAGTTTCTAAAATATCTCCTTCGTTTCCAGCACTCCACATTCTGGCACCGTGTTCTTGGTGCTGATATCAATATGCAGTCTGTTGGATGAGAGTCGCTTCCAACACTTCAGACCTGTGCTTGATGTTTATATCGAAGAGCATTTCTCAGCAGCTTTGGTTTACAAGTAAGTGATTACAACAAATCACTGTAAGTTACCGTGCTAAGAAGATAAAATAAGGATTTGATTTGAATATTTGAGCCAACTACGATAAATTGTGGTTTCAAAGTGAATCAAATAACTAAGATCAACTACTCCATATCAATAGGTACTTGGAAATATGTTAAAACCCATAAAGATATAAATAACAATAAAAAATATAAATTCGCTACTCATTTGTTTTATATCAATACCTTAAGTTTGAAGCTTTTTAAGACATTTTGACATTGAAAATGAAATCATTCGTCCCACAGGGGTCTTCTATCATCAGTGCAACATTGCGCCGAATGGGCGGCCGGCGCCGAAGGTCAAGAGCCAATCCGCAAATGCCTTCGCTCCCTCGGCGCTGTCTTCCGATTGGCTGTTAGATCCCGTCGGCTGTTCGCGCGGGCAACTGGCGGCCAATACGAAGACAGCTTTAGGCGGGATGTGAGAACTGCTCTGCACGCTTTGAGAGCGTTCGCTCAATACCCGCATAGGGAACATTTAGCTCCAGCACAAGTGAGTTTTAACCAAAATCATCTTGGTTTTGATAAACGGATGTCAGTTGTCCTCACATTTTATGATAAGATAATTCTAGCTTAGCCATAGTTAGGAAACCGATTTTGAAAGACTACTGGAACAGCCCGTTCCTCTGTATTTTCTAATTATTAATAACACTCATCATATTTTATTACCAGGTGGCACTAATGACGTCATGGGCCAGTGTTGCCAAAGAAGTTTCATCAGCACTAGGACCAGTAGAGGCGGCTCGAGTGACGGCGGCCATGTTGGATGCGCCGGCCAATAACGCCCCACCAGCGCTGGCTAAAGCGCGTTTGGCTGCTGCACAGGAAACGCTGAAAGGACCTTTAGGACAAGATCCTGGTAAGAATCACAGTTTAAAGGGAAACTTTATTTTTAAGCTTTGAATATCAATTTCTAAGATCTCTCCTATAACTACTAAAGTTTGACTTACCTAATTGTAATATCAAAAAACTTTTTAAATTTTAATTTGTACTATGAATATTTCTAAGATCTCTCTTATAAATACAAAAATATCTTACAATTCACAGAAGCACGCAACATAGTCCTAACAACAGCCTGCCATCATCTTCGAGTCCATCTCGCGCGTCGCGACGAATTAGCGCAATGTGCCGAAATACTCGGAGAATTGGTCACTCTACTCTGGAAGAAGGAAGATCCGGATCAAGAGATAGATCCGGATGAACTGGATCCGGATGTGGACGTGCTTTGTCTGAACACCCTGGATGTGTTGGTTGAGACTGTGCTGCATTTGATTGGAGGAAACTCACCTGTGTTGGTAAGTAATACAATTACATTACTCTGGAGGTAGAAAGATCTGCAGGGCTAGTTTATACTTTATTGCGCAACGAAATTCGTCGCCATCACGAATAAACAGTCAAATATGACAGAAAATCACGAATAAAATGTCAAAATTGATAGTTACACCGTGCTTATTGTCTAAAAAGTCAGTTTAATGTCGCATTTGTCAGTTTAGTCACGATGGCGATAAACGTCGATTTCGCGACAAGATAGCCAAAAGTTCTGCTGATATAAGTATGTAGTTATGATTTACCCTACCAACATAGTGTATTTTCTTACAGGGGTCTATGGTAGCTGGTCTGCTCGGTGCAATGGAGCTGCTAAAGCCTATCCACTACCAGCGACTGTGGAGCCATCTCGCGCCGCATCCGCACGACAGGAAACCACTAAAAGACTTTCTAATGCGAGCCTTCCTTGTCTTCAGGCATCTTATTGAACAGGACGTGAGTATTAAAAAGCGATAAATCTTGCAAAAAAAAAATGAAAATATTTGCTTGATATTGTCATTGATATTGTCGATAAGATTACCTTTCCTTGCATAATACAAGTGTCATATTTCTTTTTTATTTCATTTCTGTGGATAGGGGTTTTCGTTGCTAGCTTATAAATATGACGGTAAAGCATGCATGCCTTGAAAAAGATTGTGTATTTAAAAGGTGCAGCTGTCTCTAGATTTTCCTAAATTAAAATAAACGCATAATTAGTTCATCAATTCAAAATACTTAACTATATTTATCAAACAAATAAACAACATTTTAGGTATTACTTTAGTTTTATCGCACATTTTTGCCTATCAGGTGTTCCCCGCCGATTGGATGGTACTCCGAGTTCAAAGCTGCAAAGTCCTTCTATCAGCACTTCAAGACCTCTCCGCGCCATTACTTGAGAGATTCTTGGGAGACGAGCCACCACAGTTTGATTCACAGGTAATCATGTTTATCAGAAAAAATTAAAAATCTTCATCAAATGATAACGGTTAACTTTTGTTCGATGTTTAATATGATTTGATGATGATGTTTGATGTATGTTGTTTCTTTTTCCAGTTGTGGTCTGGTTACATGGAGCTAGGTGTGGCATTAGTAACATCAAGCGCGTTACAACCCGACCGCTGGGCGGGAAGAGGGCCCGACAGGAGAGGAATGAGGGCAGCCGCGGGGATGCAAGTACTATCCACTTGGAACATGCTAGGTATGTATAGATTAGCGCGGTATACAGCTGAGTGTCATAGTGAGTCCGGTAGTGGGCCTGAAAGATGCGGTATCAGCCGGCTTACTATGACCGTTTAAAGCGATTCAGTTTAGATCCTGTAATGAACTGCTTTTGACGTAAGCTAAGGCGATGACGTTTAATTTTGATAGTCAGAGCCTAAACTGAATTGTTTAATAATACGTCATGGTAAGCCTCCAGGGCAGAAATGGACTGTCTAATCGTACATCACACTTTATTAGTATGCATGCAATAACGTCGTCGATTTCAATAGTGAGCTCGGTACTGATTTCTCTAATTTCTTCCATTCCAAACTTCTTGTTTATTTTCATCAATATTTCCACAGGGCCAGCCCAACTCCACATGCTACCCGGCGCAGTCGGGGCCCTTCTAGAGATAACTCTAGTCAGTTCCCTCCGTAGACCCGCTTTGGCCGCGTTAGTGGCTCTAATGGCCGCTGAGAGGGCCGCTACGGGCTCTGCAAGGCGAACCGAAGCCGCATTGGTGGATAAACTAGACTCTCTAGTGGCTGAGAATAAGGCAGATGAGCATTACAGACGTCTCTTTGACACTGTGTAAGTAATGGATTTATATACTCCTTTTGTCGTTTTCTTTAGAGCTATTAGTTTCTTTATTGGCCGCATAAAGGCTAGAGGCTCTGCAAGGCGAACCGAGACCGCATTGGTGGATAATCTAGAGTATTGTGGCCGAAAACAAGGTAGAATGAGCATTACAGACGGCTCTTTGACACTGTGTAAGTAAGATGACCAGCTAACTCTTTTTGACGTCTCTCTCTAGCGCTATTTGTGAAAGATGTTATTTAACCTCATTTAGCCAAAAGAGAGCTAAATCAAAGTTTACTAAAAAAAATTGTCTATTGTAATTCTAATTTCACATTCTTGTTCACGCTACAAAACAGGGAGCATTTGAGTTCGGTGTAAGTATCAAAAATCATAAAATAGTTTTATTAAGTACCTATTATTTTTATCTTATCTTTTGCGAACTATGTTGTGTTTTTAACTGTCTTATTGAGTTGCTCAATTTTGATTTAGTTGTATTGTTTAGCATATTATGAATCTCTGTTTCAACTTTGTAGTCAGCCTTAAAAGGCATTATTTTGGCATCAGAGAAACGCGTGTTACTTCTTTTTTAAACAACTTTATTTTTAAAATATACAACAACAATAATTAATTCCAATGAACAATGAATCAGGTTGATGGAGCGAGTATCCACTGAGGGTTGGCGCGAAGCAGGCGCGGCGTTCGTCGGCTGTGTGACAAGACTATTGGAGAGATTGCTGGACTACCGCGCCGTTATGCAGGGCGCTGAACATAGGGACAAGAGAATGGCTGCCACTGTCAACTTATTGGTAAATACTAGGATAGTGAAATATAAGTCAAGTTTGTTTGTTGACTCCGAGATTTTCCTGTTTTCAAATGTAAATACAGAAATTGTAATGTGTCATCATTAGTGATAAATGTTTTTGGGCATTTTCCATAACGCCGCCTTTACTAAGAACTTAGCAAAAGTTTTTGAACACAGATTATGTTTGTTGGTTCGTACTTTGAGGTGGATGTAACTTAGTGCCACTAAATCGTATTAATATGTTATTGAAACTATTTCAGAATTTCTACAAGAACGAGATCGACCGCAAGGAAATGTATCTCCGCTACGTTTACAAACTGCACGATCTACACATGGCTTCAGACAACTTTGTCGAAGCAGGATGCACGCTCTTGGTACGTTTTACTACTGGATACTCTATTCCGCCGCTAGATGGCGCTGATTCTAAACAAATAGGGGACTTGAAATAAAAATGTGACTCTGTTAGGGATGGTAAATCTTTGTCCTATAACGTTTTATATTTATGGAAATATTGCTCTGATGTAATATAAATGTACAGATTTTGCGCGCCCAAAATCTGTTCCCAAAATCCTTTACAGTTATCTACTTGCAGAACTTTGGAGGTACTTTATTATATTTGTGAAGTAAAGAGTCACTGTAAAGATTCCTTAAAAAGTGGTAAAATAATGCAATAGTAAATACTTACTGTAGTTTTATTTTATGGTTTTATTTCACAGTTGTACGCTGAAAGTCTCAGTTGGGACAGCGATCAGATCGGAGTGGACCCCGAATACCCGGAGACGCCGGAGTGGAAACGCAAAGAGGCTCTCTACAATCAAGTTCTGCAGTACTTTGATCGCGGGAAGGTAACAGAGTTTATAATAATCACACGGGAAATTACTCACGTAAAAATATTGTCGATTTAGATACCGACAATGTTTCAAACATTTTAGAAACAGTGTCGGTACTTATCTAAATCGATAATATTTTGTAATAAATTCTAGTACCAACTCATAATAGGTTTGAAAGTGAAATAGTCACAGAGTTTGTTAAGTATTTGTAGAAAAGTTCCTCTTTAGGTGGAAGCTATTTAAGCGTGTAACAGTGACAAAGCTATACCTACAGTTAGAATGAAATGCAAGTTTAGGCATTTATAATAGTGGTAGGCACGAAAGTGTGTCGTAATTACAAGCATTGTTGTGTCGTAGTAAGAGTTACTAATGTATTTAATGTTTTCAATCGGGCTTCTTTTTGTACTGATAATTATTCTGTTGTAACAGTATTTGATTCTTTTCAACAATCTTCATCATATTTCATTGATTTATTCATATTTTCTTTGTTTTAGTGCTGGGAAAAAGGTCTTCCATTGCTTCGAGAACTGGCAACATTATACGAAGTGAAGCTATGCGACTACGCTAGTCTCGCGCACTGTTTGAGAACGCACGCGACTTTCCTCGACTCTGTGATGGAACAGCTGAGACCAGAACCCGAGTACTTCAGGGTTGGATTCTATGGGAAAGGATGTCCTTTGTTCGTCCGGGTATGTCATTGAAAACACTACACATTTCCTTAAAAAAACCTGTAATTGGCAGAGATAACGAGTGTTTTTCTATCTTTTTATCATGTGCTGCTAAAACCTCCAGCCTCTGTTTGAGCTTTGAAAATTCTAGTCCAAACGTTATTTTTAAACAGCCTATTTCTAAAGTTACAGCATCTTTGATCAGTTTCAAACCAGATTCTATAATATCCAATCGATTATAAATATATATCCGAAATGAAACCGTTGCTGGCGAATTTCGCCATTAGGATATGCTATTTCAATATGTTTATGTCCCACAATATTAATTTTTAAAAACGAACATGTTATATTTTCAGAACAAGCTATTTGTATACCGCGGGCATGATTACGAGCGTATCGGCGCGTTCACGCAGCGATTGCAAGCGGAGTACGTCGCTGCACATATTCTTATGCGGAACACACCGCCTGATGAATCTATCATCGCTAATGACGGACAATGTAAGTATCTAATCTGAAGACTGCTGGTAGTTAATCACTTCCGTATTTTGGCATCATAACTTTAACTACGAACAGCATGACGAAGATCTGTTATTGCTTGTAAGGTTTGGAGTCGCGGAATGAAAAGGTTGTGTGTTATTGTGAGTATGTGGGTATTAGGAGTCTACTGGCTAATAAGTCGATGGGGCCCTCAATAAAGTACTTCACACGAATTTATTGACTGTTGACCTCCCCGAGTCACAGAAACATTAGAGACTCCCCTAGTAATCTTTACATCTAAAAAATATGGAATTAAAACATTAATGCCCAAATTCTCAAACTATGATCAAAAATTTAAGGCCATAAAAAAAAAAATGAAATATGATCACGACTGTATCCATTAAGGTTAATATGGCCTTTATAGGTATAAAGTTGTTTTTTTGACAGATTTGTATAGGCAAATATGACATATTTAAGCGCAACTGCTACTTTAGCGTTTCAGTTTTCTGGCG
The DNA here is from genome assembly GCA_947086425.1 of Xanthorhoe spadicearia. Classification (NCBI taxonomy): domain Eukaryota; kingdom Metazoa; phylum Arthropoda; class Insecta; order Lepidoptera; family Geometridae; genus Xanthorhoe; species Xanthorhoe spadicearia. Next base: position 3,158,151 of record OX352200.1, read on the forward strand.
TAAGACTTTACGAATGGCCCCTTATTTGCAGACATTCAGATCTGCAACGTGAAGCCAGTGGCGTCCCGTCGCAGCTGGCCGACCGGCGCGTTGGAGCAAGTGAAGAGATTCTACGCCTGCAACGACGTAGATACCTTCCTATGTGATAGGCCGCTGCACAAGCCGCCTATTGATAAGGAAAATGAGTTCAAGGTTTACTGTCTTTATTGTTTGCATTTAACTTCATTAAACGTTGGCGTAATGTACCGTCAACTTTGATCATCTCTATTCTTAAATAGAGATGGTTATAATTGTCAAAAAGCAAAGAAATATTTGTAAGATTTTACTTTGCATTTATGGTACATAGAATATACTCAATCAGCGAGGTGCAAAGTTAACTATGTCGAGTTATACCTAACATAATAGTTCTCTACTTATATAAGGGACGTAGTTCATTAACAAATTTAATTAGATTTGTGTAATTTTCAGAGTCTTTGGATTGAAAGGACAACATTAGTGACGGAAAATGTTCTACCGGGCATTTTACGTTGGTCAGAAGTCGTCTCGAGATCTGTGGAAGAAATACCGCCAGTTGAAGTAAGACATTTCATTTGATTGATGTAAAACATACGAACAAATCATCAACTAGTTTAAGTTGATTGTGTGTAAGACAATAAAGAGAAATAATTATGAGATGATGATACATATATAACCTGTTTTGACTGCTTATCTTTTGGTAAATCAAGGTAACGATGATTTATTTATCTTATCCACCAGTTCGCCTGCGAAACAATGGAAGCAACCGAGCGTGAACTCAGAAGCCTCATCTCCCAATACACCGCCGACCCGACGCGAAACTTGAACCCATTCTCCATGCGTCTACAAGGAACGATCGACGCGAACGTCCAAGGCGGCATAACTAAATACGAACAGGCGTTCTTAACGTCAGAGTTTGCTAGAACTGCGACGCCTAGGGAAGCGGTCGCTGCGGCTAAGCTGAGGAGATTGGTTTCTTCGCAGTTGGCAGTTGTTGACGCTTGTTTAACGTTGCACGGACGATTGGCGCCTGAAGATGTCAAACCTTTGCATAGGTACGTTCGAGAAGGCCTCACTATGTACTTTCACATAAACTTTCACCTTTTTATTATAAGCACAGACAACAGAGAACTTTCGTCTATGCTATTAGTACTCGTAATTGTTTTAACAAGAGTATTAAGTAAGTATAATGAAAAATCTTACTATTTTTTTTGTTGTTTTCAGGCGTCTTGTGGAGAGATTCAACCAATTACGACAGAATTTAGGTCCTGGATTGGCTCGAGCCAGGCGGCAGCTCTCTGAAAGCATCGTTAAGTAAGTAGTTTACACAATATACGAATACTAAAACTCTACTAAGAGTAAGTATACGTCACTCCATATAAAAAGATCGCTGAGAGGAAAAGCTGCGCAGTAGGCGACTTTAAGAAATCTTAGGTCCGATTGGTGGAGGGGTGACGCGGCGAACTTCACACCATTGATTTAGCGTGTGCTATTGGTTCGTGAGCGAGTGACCCGTGCGCAAACATACCCCCTCCCGTTCCCCTCATCGTTCTTTTTATGCGGCGCGACTTTTACCTAGTGCTTATTTGTGACATATCTGACGGGTCCTCTCAAGCGGTTAATACGCTCCCTAATATTTACTTACTTATTACCTAAATAGCGTTTGAAATGGATAACTAAACTTACTATCGGTTAAGGTTATTGAATGTTATATTTTGTTATATATTATTTCAAACGGATAATGTTTCGTTTCCAACAGTACCCCGCTACCTCCCGTGCCGGCGTTGGATAAGAGATCTCAGAGCATTCAGCAAGGTGACAATTATTACGAGGAAGGACATCTCTACGATAAACCAGTAAGTACTACCGACAGTTTTTATATTTTTATTAAGCACTGTGTTAAACCACTCATAGGTATTTCATCAGAAAATTGTAAAAATCTAGGCTTCGTTAGCTGGGTTAGTAACAGCAGTCCGCGTATAGGACTATCGCTTGTATCATCGCAGGTTCGAATCCTGCCGAAGTCGTGACTTTTATTAAGATTTAAATTTTTTCTGAGTACTACCGGTGTTGTAACTTACAAATAAAATCATTTTCAGGAAACAATACGATCTGTTACTTGCGACTACTGCTACCCGAAATGTTAGCCTTTTATGCTCGTCTTGCTATAAGGCATGACATGACTATGCTTTGACAGTAAAAGGAGCGTGCTAGGAAAAATATTACTTGTAATGAAAAAGTTGAGAAAACATGCACTAGCCAGATCCATCACTGAATACTACATTGATTAAAGCCACTCGATGTCTGCTGTATTTGATCTGTTATTCTAAATGTCTATATTTTTCGTATTTAATCATAACCAAATAAGCTCTCAAAGCAACGAAATCAACCATTGTTTATCCAGGTATCCTCAGAAGATACTCTCGAGCAACAAAGTATAATGTCGTGCAGTCTTCCCGTCGCCGACAACCGCGACTGTCCCGACGAAAACATGATCAAGTCAGCCCCGCCGCTGCCTTCGCGGCCTAAGTCCGGCGACCCAAGGAGTCCTACTAGGCCTCCGCTTGAGAAGTACCGGTAAACATTTACCCATAGATGCTCGATTTCTATAACTAAAGTACGGATGTCCGTAGGTCCATCACCATAGCAACTTTGGTTTTTACAACATAAAATGTATGAAACTTTTTGACAGGTAACAACGTTGCTATGGCGAAAGTCCTACGACCATCCGTTAGTTGGTTATAGGAACCGGCAGTTATTAGCCATTAGACTCCTAATACCTTCACAGAATATAAAAAAGTCTGTCAACCAACTAAGGTGTGCGGGAGCGGGGAAGTAAATAAAGTGAGCGCTTATTGGTTCGTTTAAGGTCACGGACAAATCATGACAAATCAGAAATGTTCACGAGTTACTAATCACTAATCGGATGTTTTAAAACTAGTCATACTAAAAACATTGGAAACATGCCTAGATTTTGCAAAACAAAACACTAGTTTCAAGGAAATTCTGGCCTTATATAGAGTTGTATATATACAGAGTTACTTGGTTTAAAAATGTTATTATATGACATAACCTAAAATACTAACTTATTACAATACATTTCAGTGATTCAATTGACGGCGAGGTGGTTGAGACTCGACGTCACAGTCGCGCGTCGTGGAGCGAGCCTGATGCGCCGCCATTACCGCCAAGAGTTTCAGGTTAGACTCAATAAAATCCTTCCTACTACATATCCTAGTTCCTACTAATATTATACATGTGAAAGTTTTTGAGAATGTATGTCTGTTTGTTATTCTTTCACGCAAAAACGGCTTGACCGATTTGGTTGACAAGTGGTATGTAGATACCCTGGATTAACACAGGCTACTTTTTATATCGATATTTCCGCGGGAACGGGACTTACGCGGGTGAAACCGCTCTCACTTAATACAATTGTCAGGTGACAAGCGGTCATGGGGCGAAGCGCCGGCGGTGCCCCGCAGAGCGCGCGCAACCGACGCGGCGGACGACGCGCGCGACTCCGGCGTCAGTGTCGACGCGCACGCGTACACTAACGCGGATGAACATCGACACCATAAAGGTACTTGGTTTGGATAAAAAAAAAATTGTCCGTGTATCACCTCATTTTTAGGCTATAAGAAACAAGCCAACTCCATCTCACCGTCCCAAACTACCACCGTTATGTTGAGTATGGTCATTAGACTGCCTTCTTTCTGGCGCTATTTGACAAAATAGGTTAGATATTTTTATCTAGCTAGCTCATACCACATTATTCATAAAGATTTCTCAAAGCTAAATATAGGTACAGATTGTTTTTTTCTTGTTTCTCATATGTCTGTGAAAATATGGTAGATAGTAACAGTAACCGTTATGAATAAAACTATCAATGTATTTAAATTGTCATCTTTCCTAGATCTAGACCTAGCAGTAGAATCACTGCGCTACGAAGAGATAATAGCGATGATGTCTGAACCTCTCCGAATGGACGAAGGCGAGACCCCTCCCCCCATCCCGCCCAAAGGACTCGGCCATCTCAGCAGCTTCGACAGCGGTCATCACGAGCATAGCGAGTCGCATTGTTGAACACACAGTATACTATAGGTCAGTCAGATCAACTGCCATACACGCCACGTAAAAACAACACTGAGAGCTGCGCAGAAGACGATTATAAGAAATCTTAGGTGGGATTGATAGAGGGGTAACGCGGCGCACTTCATATCATTGATTTAGCGCGTGCTATAAGTTCGTCAGCACATGCCCCCGCCATTTCCCTTCAGCGTTCTTTTCACGTCGAAGCATATTATACAAACTATCAACAGTTACATAAAACTGATCACGCTCTGAGGCCCTACCATCAGTTTACTGTAGTATTGATACTATCCTCGATACCGAGTCAAGTATCGCAAAATATATGAGAATCCAGCGCAGCGCCGCCCCCGGTAACTTGCATGAACTAATAATTTCATACATTTGAAATACTTGACTCGTTAGCGAGGATAGTTAACTATACAACTCGAAAACTCATGGTAGGGCTACTGAAGCACACTACTGATCAACAGACATAGGCCCCTACCATACTAGGTACAACTATGTCGTGAGTATCAGACACTACGAGTAACAAGATGTCAGAACTGGACAAACATTATTTTAATTGGGACAAATATTATTAAATACTGCAACATTTTTTTGTCCCAACTCACAGGCATTCGCTGCGTTACCGAAATTGATTGTCAACTGTTTTATGTCAAATGCTAGTATTAACGAACGAAATGGACTTCTGTAGCTTAGCGAAGCTACAGAAGTCCATTTCGTTCGTTCATTGGCCGGCTTAAATCCTAGATCGTTTCTGCTTTGTTAAAACTAGCGCTTAGCACATTGACTTGACGAAGGACGAAGGACAAAACCCGATAAAAAAGAAATCCCATAAAAGTGGCCAAATAAAACTATGTGCTCGTCCATTATTGTATTTGTGACAAGTCTTAGCATAACATTTCTTTCCTATTTGCGTCCTATTCTGCGTATAAAATCGTACGTAACTTCATAGAACATTCATCTTTATTATTTAGGCTGTGTAGAATTATTATGTCGTCTTTGACATTTAGATGACAACAGTATTATCAGCCTGTTTATAAAAACGACGGTAAGCTAACAACGTTCAATGTAAATGAAAGTACAATTTGTAGGAAGTTAGATCGCGGTACAGAATTGCTTTGTAACGCCTTTGAATATAAACATAGCAACGCCACGATGGTTTTGCTATGAAAATTTAACTAGTGGCTAAACATTTAACTATAATTGTAGTGATGTAATGTACGGGGATACGCCTTTCTCCAGGTTGTATGATTTTTGGATGGAAATGAAACGATGAGATGTTGCTTCTACGTATAATGATTCCCAAGTGACAGTTAACAAATTTTTACTTATTCTAATGAAATGCAAAAGGCATGACGGGCGTTGCTATTGAAGATGTCGTAGGCGCTTCCAAACATGCCCCCGGGTGTTGAAAGCTTGCTTTCAACAAGAAACTTGGAGCGGACATATTTTACTGAACGATCTTCTGATGACGCCTCCATTGGCGACACGAATATCGGCCACCCGGTTGATTCCATCAGGTCCAGGGTAGACAGCTATGAGGCGACCGAGCTTCCACTTCAGGGGTGGGAGATTGTCATCCTTCACCACCACCATACTGAGGGGTTCCAATGTGGATTTGCTAGCGGTCCATTTCGCTCGCTGCTGCAGCTCACTGATGTACTCCTTGGACCATCTAGTCCAAAAGTGTTGACGGAGTTGTTCAATCCTCTGGAATCTGGTTAGGTGATCCGCAGGTCTGTCTTGAAGATCAGGGACTGGAAGGGCGGTCATGGGTTGTCCAATGAGAAAATGTCCAGGCGTAAGCGGCGTTAGGTCATTTGCATCGCTTGAAAGCGGAGTAAGCGGCCGTGAGTTCAGGATCGCTTCTATCTGAGTCAGGACAGTGATCAGCTCTTCGTACGTGAGATTACAATGGCCCAATACTCTATACAAATGATATTTAATTGATTTTACTCCCGCTTCCCAAAGGCCTCCGAAATGAGGAGAGTAGGGTGGACACAAATGAAAATTAATATTCTCATTGACCAGACTTTCAGGCAACGAACTGCAGTTTGTCTTTAAAAATTTACCTATTTCGTTATATGCACCGACAAACGAAGTGCCATTATCAGAGTAGATATCTGAGGGTTTACCACGACGGGCAATAAACCTGCGTAATGCAGAAATAAAACATTTACTAGTTAAGTCTCCTACCAGCTCAATATGAATGGCTTTAGTTGTAAAACAAACAAATATTGCTATATACACCTTAACAATTTTACAACCTCGACCTTGACGACTCGCAGATGAGATAGGACCAGCATAATCTATTCCGACACATTCAAACGGACGATTTGGAATCAGACGCTGTAGAGGTAAGTTTCCCATAAGGGGAGACGCGACCTTTCCTTTCATACGGGTACACCTTACACATTGATGGTAAGTAGACTTAGCTAAATTACGGCCACCAATAGGCCAATAAGCCTCTCTTATTGACGCTAGCAATAACTGTGGGCCAGCATGCATAAGCTTGATATGCTCAGCTCTAAACAAAAGCTTTGTGAAATGATGAGTGGACTGTAAAACAATAGGAAATTTTTTATCATAAGGAAACGATGCTGCATTAGCCAAACGACCTCCAACACGCATTACATTATTATCATCTAAGAATACATTGAATTTGATCAACTTACTTTTAGCACCTATAGGCTTCTTATTAAGCAAAACCTCATATTCAGGAAATGACTCTGACTGTGAAACTTTAATGATCAAATTTGATGCATTTTGTAATTCATCGCTATTCAGGTAATCAGTCTTTGGGATAAGCTTTCTGCATAAATTAACAAATCTTAATACATAAGCTACAGCACGTCTCAATCTAACAATGTTAGAAAACCTATTAAACTCTATAAACTTATAAGTGCATGTGAGAGATAAGTGTAATGATATGGCGGAACGAACTTCAGGAAGTTCTTTAGCACCTGGCAGAGTAGGAGGCCACTGAGATGCATCTTGGTGTAAGAACTGAGGACCCGACCACCACAGATCAAGACCCTGTAACTCGCTAATGCTAACACCGCGCGTAATATGATCAGCAGGGTTTTGATCTGTAGGGACATGTCTCCAAGTGCAATTCTCAGATTTTTCTAATATTTCTACAACACGGTTGCGAACAAAGGGCTGTAGTTTACTAGGTAACATCCTAAGCCATCCTAAAACTATCGTTGAGTCTGTCCAGAAAGTACTATGCCTAATATCTACACGAAGTGATGTTATTACCTTTTCGAATAAGCGTACTCCTACCAAGGCTCCGCAAAGCTCGAGCCTAGGAATTGTAGTGGGCTTTAAGGGAGCAACTTTACTCTTAGCGAAAAGCAACTTGACCGAAGCCTTACCATCCTCCGCAGCACTCCTCACATACAAGCAGGCGCCATAAGCGCTCTGTGACGCATCACAGAAAATATGAAGATCCAAAGCGATACGAGAATCGCAGACAGCGAGCCGAGGAATGCGCAAATTGTTCAAAGCTGGGAGACCTTTAACTAAATCAAGCCAAACATGAGCAATGTCTGATGGCAAAGGCTCATCCCATGACAATTTATACACCCATAGTTTTTGCATCAATATCTTCATGGAAATGACGCATGGAGAAACCAAACCCATGGGGTCGAATATTTGCGCAATGACTGAAAGTAAGCCTCGTTTTGTTGGCTCTCTAGAAATAAGTGGATCTATAGTAACGCAGAATTCATCTGATTCTGTCAGCCACCCTATACCTAGTGTCTTGCTGGGTTCAATAGACCCAATATTTAAATTTAGAGACGAATTAGATATAGATGGGATAATGAGTTGAGGGTTGTTGGATTTCCATTTACGCAATGGCATTCCAGCTGACGCAAGTTCAGCTGTCACTTTCTCCTTAATATCCAACGCCTCATGAGTTGAATCTGAACCCGTTAATAAGTCGTCAACGTAAAAATCGTGGACGATAATCTCTGATACCTTCTTATCACTGCATTCAAGCCCTACTTGCTTGAGACATCTAGTGGCGAGATAACTAGCACTAGCACAGCCGTAAGTGACGGTGTTAAGTTGGTACTTCTTAATTTTGAGGTCTGCAGGGTCACGCCAGAGAATTTGTTGCAGGTGCCGGTCGGCAGGATCTACGGATACCTGTCTATACATCTTCTCTACGTCAGCGACAAGAACGTACTTATAAAGCCTGAACCGGAGAAGAATGGAAAGAAGATCATCTTGAACAGTTGGACCTACCATCTGAATTTTATTTAGAGATACGCCTGTAGTTGTAGGACTGCTGGCATTAAAAACAACTCTTAATTTAGTGGTAGTACTGTTTTCATTCACAACTCCATGATGTGGGATAAAGTACTGATTTGAAGTAGAATCTGAGTTGCATTCTGACATGTGACCAAGCGAAAGATACTCAGACATAAACTTAACATAATTTTCTTTAAAAGTAGGCTGACCTTGAAACCTGCGCTCTAATGAGGAAAGACAACGCTTCGCTCGCTGAAATGAATCACCCAGAACCTCATGAGACTGTTTTAACGGAATTCGGACACAGAAACGACCATCGTTGAGACGAGTCGTATGTTTAACGAAGTGTTCTTCACACATTCGTTCTTCTTCAGAATATGATGACTTAGGGCCAACTTCCTCTAGTTGCCAAAACCTTGATAACATGGTTTGAATGTCATCATCTTCAGGCTCGTTGCAAGAATTAATATAAGTACCTACTTTCGTGTAATTGCACATAAGAGGAGGATATGATCCTTGGCCACCAGTGATGGGACCGGAAACCAACCAACCCAGTCGAGTTTCCCAGAGAATCGGTTTATTAGCTCCTAAATTAATCTTTCGCGACCCGAGTAATTCCCAGAATACATTACTGCCGATTATCATGTCTATTTCAGACGCCTTATAAAATGAAGGATCGGCAAGGGCAAGATCACCAGGTAAGTATAAATGCGAAACATTAATTGGGTGGCAAGGCACGTCATCAGTGATAGACGGCAGCACGTAGCAGAGTATGTTTTTAGAGTATTTTTCATGCAACGAGATAATTGAGACACGACACATCTTTGTCGTACTAGTTTGAGTTTTATTAATGCCATATATTGGCTTATCAATTTCTACAGAGGATAGGTTCAACAAATGACGCATTCTCTCAGTTATAATACAACATGAACTTGCACAATCTAGTAAAGCGCGAATAGTACGCTCGTGACCATCTGCGTCGACAACATTTACCAGAGCGGTCGACAACAAAACATCTTGCTGCACCTCAGAGGGCGTATCTACACAATAGGTAGTGAGAGTAAGATTGGGTGTTTGTGAAGGCTGAGTCGTTGAATTACACTTGACGACGCCGGCGACACCGTCGTTGCCGTCAGTGCAAGCCTGAGAAGGATTCATCGACCCTTTAGGATCCGCCACATGAACTAAAGTGTGGTGCTTACGCTTACATAACTTACAACTATTCTTTTTGCAGCGATTTGCATAGTGCCCAGGAGTAAGACAGTTGTAACACACCTTATACTGCGGGATCAGCTCCAATCTTTCCTCGTTAGTGAGGCTAAGAAACTGCGAACAATTTTTTAAAGGATGGTCACCTTTACATTTCGGACACGGTTTAACAGGCATATTATTATTATAACCATTCTCAAACATCGGCTGTGACTGCGAGCTTGCAACAGACACCATAGTCTTGAGCCTACTTACATTTATATGTTTAGGTGGCAAGCTTAAACTATTGTTACCGCGGGACAGTTCTAACGTTTCCAAAAGATCAGCTCGGTTTCGAATAAATTCAAGAAACACTGCCAGTGTAATAACTTTATCCTTGTCTAGACGACCTTTGCACTCCTCCCATTCGCGAAATGTTTTGTGATCTAGTTTTCGAGTAAGAATATGAATGAGTAGGGTGTCCCAGTACGTGGTAGGTTCGCCTAGCGATTCTAGGGCACATAGGCTCTTATTGAGTTGATCGATTAACCGTTTTAGACTAATAGAAGACTCACTTTTAATTGAGTCTACATTAAACAAGTTAGTAACGTGGTTTTTGTTAGATATGTACCTACGTATCTATGTGTGCGTGGCTGCGCCCCACGCCGTATTCATACTTAGTTCAATAAACCAGTGCAAAGCTAACCAGCGATCGTTTCACTTGTCCGCCCGTAGCTCGCATATTTAACAGTGGCGACGATCTACCCGCAAATAAAAAAAACTCGCGTGCAAAATGTCGAATTCTCAGTTTGGAATTTTAAATAGTTTTGACCACAATCTACAGACATGGAAAACGTACAAAGGACGAATAACACAGTATTTTGTGGCAAACGACATCGATGCGCAGACAGATCCTGCAGGCAAGAAGAGGAAAGCGATCCTACTCAGCGCACTCAGCGAGGGTACTTATAAATTAGCGACAGATTTATCCTTACCAAAGGACGTCGAAGATGTACCCTATGAAGACTTCCTAGCACTTCTGGATAGCCATTTCACCCCAAAATGTGTCGGGTTTGGCGAGCGTCATAACTTCTATGCAGCCACTCAACAGGCAGGAGAATCTCACTCTCAGTGGGCAGCAAGACTGCGAGGATTGACAGCCAAATGTGCATTTCTAAACGTTGAAGAGGCGCTCCGTGACAAATTTATAATGGGGATGCAGCCGGGACGAGAGAAAGAGAAGCTGTATACCAAGGATTTGGCTGACCTTTCGCTGGCCAAGGTCGTGGAGATGGCGGAGAACCTGAGCCGCGCGCGCGCCGCCGTGGCGGCCTGTGCGGCCGGCAGCGGCATCACGCCGGCGCCGGCGGCCGAGACTCAACTTTATAAAATCTCCAACAATGGAAAGGGCAGTGTTGGTAAAGTGAAGTGCAGTGTATGTGGTTTTACAAATCACAAAGCGTCAGAATGTAAATTCGCAAATTACGTTTGCAAAAAGTGTAACGTAAAAGGTCATCTGCGTAAAATGTGTACTAAAGTAAACTACGTAGAAGTGGATTGCAGTGACAAGGGTGAGGATGATGCGGATGATGATGGTAAGCTCTATTTTATCCGATCATTAAAGGGAGAACCCATGGTAGAAACGGTGCTAGTTAACGATAAGCCATTTAAGTTTGAAATAGATAGCGGATCCGCGGTAACTGTTGTTTCAGAGGATTTCTATAAAACGTATTTTAAAAATGTGCCATTATCATGTACGAGTAAACAGCTGATGACGTATAACGGGAGAAAAATTGCATGCGTAGGTACAATCCAGCTACCAGTGTCTTACGCGGCACAAACACATGCAATTGTTCTATACGTAGTACGCGATGGAGGCCCGCCGTTACTAGGTAGGGATTTCTTATCTGTATTTAACATACAGCTGACACCGGTTAACTACTGTGATGATTCATATTTTTTTGTTAAGGAATTAGAACAGAAATACTCAAAGTTATTTTCAAATACGCTGGGAACTTTTAATAAGTATAAAATAAAGTTATGTTTAAAAGATGGTGTTCAACCAGTTTTTTTCAAGCCGCGACCAGTAGCATTCGCATTACGCGATAAAGTCGAAAATGAAGTGGATCGGCTAGTAGGGTTAGGTATTTTGGAGCCTGTGGAGTACTCAGAGTACGCATCTCCTATAGTGCCGGTTTTGAAAAGAGATGGTTCCGTCAGGCTGTGTGTGGACTACTCTGTAAGCATAAATAAGCAGTTATTAATAGAACAGTACTCGCTACCTACGACTAGTGAACTATTTTCGAAGATCCACGGAGGTGAACAATTTAGTAAGCTGGACCTCTCAATGGCATATAATCAATTCGTACTAGATGATGATTCTAAAAACCTAACATGCATAAATACAAGTCGAGGCTTGTTTAGGTATACTCGTCTCGTGTTTGGATTATCCAGCGCGCCTTCTATTTTTCAGCGCGCGATCGAGGGTGTTCTGTCAGGTATAGAAGGAGTCTTATGCTTATTAGATGATATTTTGGTTACCGGAAAGAATAGGAATGAGCATATGGAAAGGCTAAATGCGGTTTTATTGCGTTTGCAAAACGCCGGATTAACCCTTCAAAAGAATAAATGTAGTTTCTTTCAGGACGAAATAAGTTATCTAGGGTATATTATAACTAAAGACGGGTTAAAGAAATCACCGGAAAAAGTTAAAGCAATGGTGGAGGCTCCTACGCCTACGAATGTAAATCAATTACAGTCATTCTTAGGGTTAATTAACTATTATAGGAATTTTATTCCTAACACGTCCGCGGTTCTCTGTCCCTTATACGAATTACTCAAGAAAGGCTGCAAATGGAACTGGTCCGAATCGCATGAAAGGGTTTTTAAGAAAGTTAAAAGTTTAATGACGTCAGATCAGGTTTTAGCACATTATAATCCGAATGCAAAGATTATATTAACAGTAGATGCTTCACCAGACGGTCTAGGTGCGGTCCTCTCGCAAGTAGGTATAGATGGCACTGAGAGACCTATCTCGTACGTATCGCGCACGCTCAATTCGGCCGAGAAGCGGTATGCTCAAATACAGAAGGAAGCAACGGCAATTATTTACGGCGTGCGAAGGTTCCATCAATACTTATACGGCAGATCTCAACCATTTACTCTGCGAACGGATCATAAGCCTTTATTGTCTATTTTTGGCCCATACAAGGGGATACCGCAAATGTCGGCAAATAGGTTGCAACGATACGCATTATTTCTTAGCAGTTACAACTATAAAATAGAATATGTACGGAGCGCAGACAATATTGCTGATTACTTATCGCGCGCGAGCTTGCCGCGCAGCGTGCATCAGTGCGCGTGCACCGAACAGTGCCGGTGCTGCGACTGCGAAGTAGCTTACGACAGAGCTACTTATGTTTGTTTTGTAGTAGATGGTAGTATGCCTATTACATTAGAGAAATTGCGTACCGAAACAAATAATGATACAATTTTAAAAGTTGTAAAAGATTTTATTTTAATGGGATGGCCGCCGAAAATTGATGATTCTAGGATTAAGCCTTATCATTTATGTAGGTCACAGCTTTCATATGAAAATGGTTGCATAATGAGAGGACACAAAGTAGTTATACCGGGGAGTTTGTATCAGGCCATTTTAAAAGAATTACATAATTCCCATTTAGGTATAGTTAAAACTAAGGCGGAAGCTCGGTCAAGGTTTTGGTTTCCAGGCATCGATCAAGCTGTGGAATCAATGATTAATTCGTGCGAAGTGTGCATTCAACTGCGCCCCTCCCCGCCGCGGGCCCCGCTTGCTCACTGGGAATTTCCATCGTCTCCGTTCTTAAGACTACACATCGACTTTCTGGGTCCGATCAAGGGGTTCGTTTATTTAATAGTGGTAGATGCACACTCGAAGTGGGTTGAAGTTTATAATATGAAGGCTTCTACGTCTTCAGCTGCAGTTGTAGAAAAACTTTGTGATTTTGTGTCACGGTTCGGGCTTCCTAATACAATAGTTAGTGATAATGGCACAGCGTTTTGTTCGCGGGAGTTCGAACACTTTTGCTCGACTAACGGTATTTCACATCTGACGTCACCGGTCTACCACCCGCCAAGTAACGGTCAGGCTGAGAGTTTTGTAAAAGTTGTAAAAAAGGGGATAAAATCATGTCTAATGTCAAACAAAAGTGCAAGGGATAATTCAATAAAATTATTAAAATATCTTATGGATTATCGTAACTCGGTACATACTACCACAGGGTTGACCCCTGCACAGTTAGTTTTCGGACATAAATTAAGATCACGCTTAGATTTAATAGATCCTAAAGCATCTTCACCCTCGTCACAGTCATTAATCGATTTTGTTCAAAATCAACAGTGTACGCAATCTAAGCAACAAGACGGAAAGAAAACCAATTCTTTCAAAAACAACGATATTGTTCTTTATAAAAAATTTGTAAACAAAATAAGCTTCACATGGCATAAGGGAATGATACAGAGAAGAATAGGCAAAGTATTATATTTAGTTAAAGATTCAATTAGCTCAGAAATTCATAAAAGACACATTAACCAGTTGATGCGGTTTAGAGGTATAGATAGTAATCTTCGGGACAGTGAATGCGGCCCTAATGCCCATTCCGGGAAATCTGTGCATCCTCTATCGCCACCGGCGTCCCCATCTCCGCCACCGACGCCTCCAGCGACGCCATCGCCTACATCGTCACCGCCACCTCCTACACATGCATCGAGTCCTTCAGTGGTTCAATCCGATCATGATGCGCTAAATATCGAAGCACGTACTCCCGTCAGAAGAAGACGAGCTGAACTGTATGAGCCTAGCACCTCATCACCGGCGAGGGAAGAGGAAAACGGAGACTATCCTGTACTAATAGGAGATAAGGAGCAACCAGCTGGTTCAATCAATTTAGATATCGGGGAAATGGGTACAGAATCAGATGCCCCCTCGGAAGATGAATATCTCGAGGCTGAAGGTGAACCGGTTGAACCTGCGTTGGAGGACGTGGCTGTTACAACCAAAAGGACGTTACGTAAACGTCCCGAAATTAATTATAAGAAGTTTTTCTAGTTTTAAGTGTAGAAATTGGGAACTATTGAACTAGAGGGAGGGATGTTAGATATGTACCTACGTATCTATGTGTGCGTGGCTGCGCCCCACGCCGTATTCATACTTAGTTCAATAAACCAGTGCAAAGCTAACCAGCGATCGTTTCACTTGTCCGCCCGTAGCTCGCATATTTAACAGTTTTGTACGAGTAAACGCTTATCATTATACCTGTCACACAGTAACTGCCAAGCCACAGAGTAGTTACTCGCAGAAAACTCGACTGATTGTATAATCACAGCTGCTGAGCTTTCTAATGAAGACCTGAGATAATGAAATTTATTAATTTCGTCAATACCGTCGTTTGAATGTATCAGACTAGTAAATGTGTCATGGAATTCTAGCCAATTGTCGTATGAACCTTGAAATTTAGGTAGATTGATTGTAGGTAACTTAACTAGTTTATGATTATTACTACTGACTTGAGAAATCTCTAATTCACTTACTTTTTTACCTTTATTATGGTTACGAGATATGATCTCCTGAGCTTTAGAAAGTGACTGATAATATATAGCCTCAAAGTCAACTCTTTCACTAGCTTGTGACTGCATATCATCAGAAAGACATTCTAATTTTAATTGCACTTCGTCATACTGATCATATAAAACTTCAACTTTACCTATTCGTAACTGCAGTTCATTTACCTGTTGTGGGGTCAAAGTACCACTCAAATCATTCAAATACTTCACAAAGGTGGTCAATCGGCCTTTGAAACTGGCACGCTTCTTAATGAGGTCCTTCTCATCCCTCTCTGTCATTATAAGAAACCTTTAGGAACGGCCTGGATAACCTGGAATTGATAAAGTACAAGTCAAAACCTATAAAAAACTTATAAAATAAGTTTACTTTTTACAATGAAAATTACAAGTTTAAATTGGTTAATTATGGGTCTAAATTACAATAATCTGTTGAAATATATACTAGAACAGGTACCAGGTTATTGTTTATTACTATTTATGATACAATAATAGGCAATATGACTTTAATTTTAATATAAATTTGTGCAAACCTAAATTGTGAATTAGACGTAGAAGTTTTAGAGGTTATGTACCGGTTGTACAATTTACATAAATTCGTTATTACTCCAAAATATCGAGCACTATTGCCATTAATAAATAAAGGAAACTTACTTACAATTATTAGTGGTGCTGATTTAATCAGACAAACCGTGATTCTGCTTTATTTTACATTTACAATGTGGATGACAATGTGGTAGCAACCTGAACAAAGGAAGAGTATTGGGTTAAATGAAGTATCACGAAAATCACTTCCTACTGATCACTTCCCTTATCTGAGGTATCCTGGCTCGTAGGACCATGTACGGGGATACGCCTTTCTCCAGGTTGTATGATTTTTGGATGGAAATGAAACGATGAGATGTTGCTTCTACGTATAATGATTCCCAAGTGACAGTTAACAAATTTTTACTTATTCTAATGAAATGCAAAAGGCATGACGGGCGTTGCTATTGAAGATGTCGTAGGCGCTTCCAAACATGTAAGTTTTCAAGCCAGTGGGTCATTTTGATATTTTAACCAATATAAATTGGAAGGGCTGGTGACGAAATGAACTCCACTCCACGTAGTTTCATTATTTTGCATTATCATTCCTTAAATGGATGTAGTAGGTGTGTTATTTGTTTATATTAAGCTTAGTTTTTATTTTTACATATTCGGGGCCATATTATCCGGTGATAATTATAATAGTTCTACTAATATAACATACGTAATCTACCAAAATAGACAGAAAAAATCAATTTGAAATTAATTTATTTGAAGATGTAATTGGCCTGATTACGCGCTGTGGCATTGTGGCTTGGTAACTATTTTTGTGATAATTTGTTATTTTAAAAGTATTATTTGACATTTATTTTTTGAATGAATTTAATTATTGACAAAAGCATACTTATTTATTTTACAATGAAAGTTTTATCTTTTATTAGAAATTAATATTTTAAAATTGGTATTAATTCTAAACGTCTATTTAATATTGCTCAATTTGCAGCAATATAACATTTACCATTATATATTACTAGCTGCGCCCCGCGGTTTCACCCGCATAAGTCCCGTTCCCGCGGGAATATCGGGATAAAAAGTAGCCTATGTGTTAATCCAGGGTATCACCTATCTACATACCAAATTTCAACCAAATCGGTCCAGCCGTTTTTGCGTGAAAGAATAACAAACATACATACATACATTCTCACAAACTTTCACATTTATAATATTAGTAGGATACACCTTCTTAAAACCTTTTAGTCTGAATATTACAGACATTTTGTGCAATTAGTTTACAGGTATTTTTACTATACGTTTGTGCGTATTGAAGCTGCTTTAATTTGTTTAGAATTCTGACTAGAAATTCAAAACATTTCCTATTTATTTGACATCTGACTGAGTAATAATAATATAATAGTGCAGTTTGGATGATTTATGCACTTTACAAACAATGCAACATACTATGACCATATCTGAGTACTTGTATTCCGCGAAAACGAAGTTTCGTTTGTAGTTTCAGCTTATGTTGGTGTCTCGTAACGAATTAAGTATCCACCAACATAAGTTGAACCCGAAAATTGTAAGGCATCCAAGTCCTCGGGAATGGTGATTAGGTTTTATTATTGACGGGCTCTATCATGGCACGTTACTGTGTTGTTTAATGATAGAACGGTCTAGTAAACTGGTGTTGTCTCATAATTATTATTCAATGCAAAGAATATTGTTTTGTCCGACACGTTTTTACGGTCATAGAACGGTACAGTCGGCAAAAGTCTTTAGGTATACTTATTTACTTGTTTTTCTGTCTTGCATTTTTGTAGTTATTCACTGGTGCAGTACGAATATTATTTATAGGAAGTTTTGATGTCAAGCATTATACAATGATACAATTATCTTTTTGAATTTGTTTCCTAATAGTTACATTTGTCTTGTTTAGACATTTTCGACGCGATACATGATAATGTTAAGTAAATGTAACTTATACTTCAACTAAGACTTATTTGATGCAATAAGATTTGTATTAAATAAGGCTTTAGACTTATTTGTCTAACATTTTAGATCTCTTTTCAACTAAGAAATTTTGATCATAACTTGAATTTGCATGCGCGAATTTATTACAATACAATAATTTTTAAATTTGGTGTTCAATTTGCAATTAATCTTTATAAACTTAGTATTTTAAGCTCATTTATATTTTTACTGATAACTTACTGTTGAATTTTGAATACTTACAACTTTGTATTAAACTTTTTTCATGTCTCCAACTCAAGTGATATTTTTCATACATTATTACAATTCTTACGAATGTAGCTTTTCTAACTTAGTTATTAAGTTGTAGGTTTTAAGATTACATTTCCAACGAACAATATCCATAAGTTAACTATTATATGTATACAAAATATTATGCATGTTATGTAACCATATAATTTTACATACGTATTGACGGTTTTACTATTATGTTATGTTTGTAGTCGCTTGCTTTGAACTAGACCTTACTCTTGGTCATTTTACAAGTTTTTCAAGTTAATCAATGTATTTATAGGAAACTTCTGATTACAAACCAAATAAACTGTTATCAAAACAAAATAGTGAATAAAAATATCGATATTTTGTGCTCGGTCGAGTTTTGCTATATTTACAAAATAATAAAACAGTAGTTATTCTAGTTGCAATCATGCGGTCTTAAGCAGAAAATAGCAGCTAATTAAAAAGTAATTGGATAATATTTGCTCATTTTTTAAATTTTTCGTAGCCGTCCTCTAATTGCGCCTGGACTTAGGTCCGTTATCGCCAAGTCCTAGTCTTTTAAGTAGAAAAATCTCAAAAAGTCCAGCTAGATTCTAGACTGAATTAATTCGGTAGTGGATTCACTATTGGAGGTGTTTGGAAATGTATAAAAACAAAAAAAACACACTTAAACTATTTCACATAAAGATATTTATATTTCTATTTAACCGAAGACTTTAAATTTGGTCTTCTAAAGCTTCTAAGAAGTACCTTTGTTTAGATTCTCTGGATGAATGGAAATAATGTCGATGACTAAATCAACAATATTTTAACACGAATATTCCGTATTATTAAAATAAAAAACGTCTTGGACTTGGTGAAAACAGATTTTTATAGAATGCATATAAATAAATTCTCAGTGTATTTACTGCTATTATTTTTAAGGTATTTTAAAAGTATTGAGTTACCTAAGCTTGGATGTATCGACTGATATTATTTGATTTATTTACGTTGTGAGCATGCGCCAGATTTAAAAATTTTTGAAGGAAAACTTTGTTTTTTGGATCACGACGAGTCAATAAATATTTGACAAGTTTGCACGTCTGCGGCTTCGCTCGCGTGGTACCTACCTGGGTTAAAAGTGGCCTATGTGTTATTCCAGGCCATTTACTATGTGTATGTCAAGTTTCAGCCAAATCCGTTATGTAGATTTCGCTTGAAAGAGTAACAAACACATACATAAACTTTCATATTTATAATATCAGTATCAGGTTATATGATTTGAATTATCCTGTATAATCTGGCGCATGTTTGTGCTCATTGTAATCATGTTACATAATTATTTGTAGTTGAATCATTTATTCTATTAGTTTTAGTGTTGTACCAAAAATTTCGTCAGCTATTTTTATAATAATGTAATATCTCGAACGCATCGGTATTGTAAGAAATTAATGTGATTGATGTGTAAGTACTTCGATTCGATGTCACAAAAATATGATTTTAAAACTAACTCAGTAACTACGACTGTAAAAACTACAACGGCTATCTGTCGTGTATTTACAGAATTCCATACTTCCAAAAATGTAGCACTAGCTGCCTACCCCGTCTTCGCATTGGTATTCATTAATCAGCGATAATGTAGCTTTCTAATCCATAGTTATACTTGAAGGTTAGTTTAATTATCTAAACATCATGTCAATTCAACAAAGTTTAAAAAAATATATTTTCTATTCCATTTTGTCATATTTTAACTCACCTATAAACTCGAATAGATTGATTTTGTACATCTAAAATAATATTTTTGTGATATCGAAATACAAGGAACAATCGAAAATTAGATCTGTAGGAATGATTAGAAGGTCGCCAAATGAAATTAATCAGTACAAAGTGTAGTGTAATAAGAACATGTCTAGTAAAGATGTAGCCATTTCTAATCGGGTGTGTATGTTATCTATGGGCGAAATAAATTTTAATTCCAGTATACGGTATGTTTTATTTAATTTATATTGATTTACATAGCAGTAAGAAGTAGGTAAATCGTAGGTATTTCAAATTTTAACCCATCGCTTAACTCTAATTTAAATTACATTCGGGAAAAGTACTTCCAATTTTAAACATATTTGTGCTACGATTGTTTTGTCACTGAAACGAAACTTATGTTTTAGTGTTATCAATTCTAAACCGATTTCTAAAATAAAGTTTTATTGATTTAAAATAAAAATGATACGAAATCGCATTGTCACGTGAATCAATTATTCACAATATTTACAGGAAGAATTTGTTCGTAATAAGCGCTCTTTACACGTAATTGAAGGCAGCTAGACGTGTGGGTCCGCCCTTATTTGTGGTAATTATGAGGTAATCTGTTACTTGTGAATAACGTTCGGTTTACAAGAGATATGTTCCTGAGATCATCCTCAAGACCGCTACAAATATATTCAAAGAAAAATAATAAATAAATAATAATAATAATATATAAATCCTTACGATCCGAAAGGGGAAGTACTTACCTACCTATATAAAGTTTTCCGAAAGATTCCCACAAAAATAAGGAATTCTATTTTGTATAAAACCCGCAATAGTCAGCGTGTGACGCTACAAAAGTTTTATTTGTATTCTCTTGCTACATTGACGAATTATTTTATGTACCTACTTTACTTACAACAGGTTCATCTTAATACGAATCTTCACTTCACAACACCATGTGTCCCAACCGATGACTTCAAGAACCCCGCCCTGAGCCCTAATGGACGCAGATATTTGACAAAACTTGACACGATAATGAAAGAGAAGCGATTTTGACCGAGAATCGCCTGCGTTACACCATGAATTGAATTAGGTAATATCAAGAAACAATGGCTTAGGTAAAATACAATAGAGACTAAATTAGTCTACTAGATTTCACCAAAAAAGTGAGAATTAACAGAATAGACCACACCACAACAAATTGTTATTACCTATATTAGTTTCTTCTGTGCACATTGCGTTATTTCGCGCCATAGGTTACCTCTGTACCTACTGAACTCGTTTATTAGGTAGTTTTTGTAAAAAAAAAAAACTATCATACAAACCCTCGCGTTTATACCTATTATTAGTGTGATTGATATGTATATAGGTAGGTTGTTTTATCCGGTTTTAACTAGTTCTGAAAGTAGAAGGTTCCGAATGTAGTTCCTCGAAATAAAGCCCAAGCATTTATGCAAAATTTTAAACGGTTAAGTTTCTGTTAATTAGCAAAAGTCATGTGGGTGTAATTTATTTTATTATTAAGTACCTACCAACCTCGTTATAAATATTTTTGCAAATGCTTGCAACGGGTTTGAAATGACTTTTAAAAAAAATTTAATCCAACGCCATTTTGTAGAAAATGAGATGAGGTGCTTCGTTAGAAGTGTACAATGAGTGTGCAATTGCTGTAATTATTTCGGAGAATGAGTTTGATTTGTGCATCCAAATGATTGTATGTATTTAATGTACCTTCCAACTTACTTTTTGTAAAAATATTATTTGTATATATAAATAAATATAAATTAACTAAATAAAAAACACATTCAATACTCAGATCAAGTACTGATCTGAGATTCAATAGGTAACTAATTGGTATGTAATTTTCACACCATGATGCAATTTATAACTATGTAGATATAAATTTTCGAAAAACCACCTCTATGATTAAACACAGGAAGCTTTAATACAAATTAAATGTATTCTTAATAAAAAATATACATTAAAAACCATTATATTTACCATCAAAAATACAAGGTGAAAATGAATAAGGAAAGTATTGACAAAGAGAGTCTAAGTGAATACGCATTAGGCTACAATACACCTGCCTTTTTGCCGTAATTAATAACAATTACACCTACATATGCCAATAATAATTGAGAATCTCAATAAGCTTGTAAATGGTTCTTTTAGGGTCCATAATTATATGCTAAGTTGTTGGTAGCACTTCATAGAATAGCGCTATAATGATCGGTTGATATTTTATAGATATAAGACACAAATTAAGTGATACTTAGTGTTACTTGCACTCAAAAGGAGCTAATGAAATTCCTTAAAAGTATTCAGTATTCTGAATCACTCGAAGGAAAGAAGAATTAGACAAAAAATAATGAGATCGTGTCATTATTTTGTTCTCATCAATGAAACAGAGGGGCAGGAAGTTGATGAGAGTTATACTCGTAATGTTGAGTTTCCACCATGAATCCTCTGCTGTAGGTAGAGTTTAACGAAAAAAACCTTTGTTCTAATAACAGACGTTTACAAACACTACATCATTTAAAAAAAATTCATTTGTCAACTGCTGTCACATGTCGAAATATTTTTCTCACGTCCTGAGAAATCTCTACGTTTTCTTTCGTGAAATATTACCAAGCAAACCCAGGATGGCTGTAGCTCTTCCTATGGAGTCAAACCCTGAGACCATGAACAAGTATTTACATCGTCTTGGAGTGTCTGAGCGATGGAAGATGGTGGACGTCATCGGACTTGAAGGGGATGCTCTTAACTGGGTGCCAAGACCTGTTTTAGCTGTGGTGCTCCTGTTCCCGCTATCTGATGAGTACGAACAACATCGTAGTCAACAAGAGACTGAGATCATTGACAAAGGAACTGAACCGCCGAAAGATGTCTTCCATCTCAAACAAGTTCTGAGCAACGTCTGCGGAACTATCGCTTTAGTACACAGCGTGGCCAACAACACCCATCAAATTCAACTAAACGACGGATTGCTAAAAAGTTACTTGAACGACGCTCAAGGACTTGATGCGTCTGCCAAAGGGGCTCTACTCGAAAATTCTACTGCGATTCTAGAAGCTTATAAAGACGTGATGAACGTCGGTGCCGTCGA
Organism: Xanthorhoe spadicearia; assembly: GCA_947086425.1. NCBI lineage: Eukaryota > Metazoa > Arthropoda > Insecta > Lepidoptera > Geometridae > Xanthorhoe > Xanthorhoe spadicearia. Next base: position 3,180,907 of record OX352200.1, read on the forward strand.
TGGGCAAGATGCAAACGAAACTGTCAATAACCACTTCGTTACATTCATCCACAAGGACGGGGTTTTGTATGAGTTGGATGGACGCAAGTCCTTCCCCATCAACCATGGTCCAGCAACTCAGGAAAGTCTGCTGGAAGACGCCGCAAAGGTGTGCCGCGAGTTCATCGCCAGAGAACCCAACAATATTGGGTTTAACGTGGTGGCACTCGTTCCAGCTGAGTGATTCCATTCTATTGCATATTTTAACTCATTAAATGTATTATTTACAATTGCCTTGTTACTGTTTTTCAACACCATTAAGTTTGAGTTACTTTAGCACTTAGAGTTACTTTAGCACTTAGCATCCTCAAGTTTATTCTTTGAAAAGCTATCATGACTAATGAAATAATCGCGCAAATAATGCGAGGACTTAAGCTGAACCGTCACGCGATTCTTCAATATCGTACGAAAAATGGCGTTCATTAATTCAGTTCATTAGCGGATACCGGAGACTCGGCCAGTGCAAGGCCTCCATCCGATCTTTTAATTCATAATTAATCTGTTCTTATTTAACAAATCGGCACTCTGGAAACGGTGCGCCCGCGTCTCAATTAAGATATCCGCAAACAATCCAACACGGCTCCCGCATTCCTCCTTAAAATTCTCTATCTTCGGAAACTAATTAAAAATTCGCTTCGCCTTCGTCGCCCGGTGTTCAATCGGGACGATATAACTTCATTTAAAAACGAGCAATCTTGTCGAAGATAAGAGCTGGCGAGAAAACAACGAAGAGCAGCGCTCGCCACACGCGGCCAGCGCCGGCCGCCGCCCGCCGCCCGCCGGCCGTCCACCAGCGGGCGCGCCAGCCGCTGCGTCGCGACCTCACAAAAAGAAACAAATAAATACAAACTTTTAAAAGGAACGCGAGAGAATTCACCGCGTTAACTATGTCGATACTGGGAAGGACGCGACATCGGTAAGTCACGTCACCAAATAAATGACGCCAGACCTGAAATAAATATATAAATATTGTGTAAATAAAGAAAATAATGCGACGAGGTCCCGAAATGCTTTAAATATTCAAATGAAGCGAGCCGAGGTGAAATACGAAGGTGCGCTCGCTCGAGTTGAGTCCAATTAAATCGGTGCCACTGAGGTAGAAATTAAAAACAAAAGGAGCATGACAGGGGTCCGGCGCGCATTTTTCTCATGAGTATTATTAGCGCGATGTCAACCCACAAAAAATGTTAGAGGGTTGTCGCAGTGATCATTATCGATAACATCCCGCGTTTTGTATTGTTTTGATGAGTGTGAGGCTGCTGCGATCGGACGTTTTGTTGACATTTTATATTCAGCATACACGTTTGATGGATTAACGGACGCGGTGCAATTACTCGGACTCTCGAGAGTCCAGCCGAGTACATGGAATAATGCGTCAATCAAACAAGTGCACGAATGATTAAACGGGTGAAAAACAAAACGTTAAACAGTATTGGGCACGGTCATCACTCACGGGGTGCCTGGTGAGAACAGATTTAATATTTGCCTATAAATCAATTACAGACGTGTGGAGTCGCTTAGCACTTAGCGCTCTATTATTACTCCTTTCATAAACGGTCTATGATAAATTATGAGCTTTTTTAACCTTTCATGTCGTTGTCATCGTTTAAGCCATACAGGGCCTTTTCTATTTTGAAACTAGAAAAGTTTAATGGTCAAACAGTTTGATATGTTACCTTAGTGGCTTAGTCACAACATAGGCATGTTTCAATGTGGCAAAGATGGCAAAAATAGAGAAAGGAATTTATCTTTTGTTTACTTCGGCTTTTTGAACTAAAGACTTCGCATTAACCACGCACCGTAGGCCTACCCCACCGTATTTAAGTACCAAGATTTAGGTAGATTATACCTACTACATACCTACTCGTATATTATTATTTTCGACTAAAAAAGATATTTGTGAGTAGCCTTGCAAGTATTTCTTCAGTTCCCTAAAGAAAAAGGTAAAACCTCTTTAACAATACAAACGTATTAAAGCTCTTAAAGATCTCTTAACATGTTTCTTTTATCCAAACAAAATACATTTCATGCGAGACAATGAGGATCTAAGTGCATATTGAGAGTCATCTACTAATGTATAATATCGCTCTACTTTACCGCTTGCCATTGATTACATTGAGGTTTTTCAGACTGTGTAGAAATTGTTGAGCTTTATACAGCAAGCAATGTATAACAAAGTGTTGTGTTTTAAGTATGGTAGTGGAAGTATTGGAGCGGGGTCCCAGCAGGGGTCCGCCGTGGCCTACCGACGCTCATCACTATTCAATAAGCTCCATTTATTGAAATTACATAATTTGTGTGTGAATAATGACGATTGTGATGAATCTTCGTGGGCGATGCGAGCGACTTAAACGCGATTAACTTTTGACCGCAATACGATATTAATAAGCTGTCGGTATTCTGTCGGTAACCCCCTCACCTACAGTAATGACATGGAAATAGACTCGGGTTGAGCGAGTCTCAGTGACTGCTCCAGTTGCTTTGAATGGATGTTGTTTAAGTCTTTGTGGTACTTACAATGTTCAGAAATTATGTAACTTGTAACAGCTTCATCAAATAAAAAAAATCAACTCAAAAAAACTATATAAGTATGTATATATAGATAAGAAGCTCCAACACGGTTCTAAAACACTTTCAAGTTAAGGTTTCTGAAAAGGACAACATACCTACTCCTTAGATCTGATTAAATACTTCAATACATTTTCTCACCACTAAAACACCAATAAACAGGAAGTTACAGCTATCCCACCTATAGCAGTTACACATAAACGACCAATCAAAGATCTACATAGCCCATTACATAAACACATATGATTGGAAAGATAAACCTTTCAATGAGAACAGTGAACATCAGAATAGAACTACCGATAAAACTTTACGATGGAATAACGCATTAATATGATCCTCAACGCGCTTAAATCTGGTTCCGTATATTTGGATTAATTTACCAAAATACCGTTCTGATTCTGTTATGGTTCTTTTACTTGGAACTCTAAAGTAGTTGACGCAGTAAAATGTAGAGTTGTTACGATCACAGTTTTATGACGTTCACTTGTTTTATTTACTTTTACGTAAGTTCATGCGACCTACCTATCTATATTTTTTATGCTGGCCGATGCTTCGAAATAAAAAACACATGCAATTGGAGCGGGGAACAGATGAGTAAGATCACATATCAATTCTAATTTGTGAGATTCCTGGCATGCTAAGAATAATAATGACAGCCAACACTAAGCTCTCCTCTATTTCAAATTTTGGCTCGTTTAACTTTTTTTTTCCTGAAATCATTATGTTCCTTCTATGGTTAATAGTCTCATACTTTTACTGACTCAAAATTTGGATTTAGGTAAACCTTGAATTTCAAAAGTCATCTATGTAGAATAAGTAGATGCTTTTAAACATTTATCTTTATGAAGTACGTACCTATACTATAGTCGGTGACATACATGTTTTTGTGGAAGCCTTAGTACAAAATGTTTAAAAATTCATTTATATCAGTAGTCAGCAGGCTATAAAACAGTTGTTTTGAATTCGGCAGCGGCCGCCTGCGGGGCGGTACTCTCAATTACGGACCGAATGAATATCATTAAACAAAGCGAGCCAACGGTTACAGGTTTACTGGGAGCCATTCCGGCGACACTCGTAAACCCGACACTTGATTGATAAAGCCTCAGAATTGCTATAATTCAAAGCAGGTTCATACGAGCTAGTGGCCGACTTTTTGAAGGAGTTTTTGGCCTCTGTTAAGGCTCAATGACTTAAAAGCCGACAATTTAACGTAACCTCCGAAGCACGGAAGTGCTTAACTATTAATACCACCTGTGGTTACCCATTGAATTTGTGACCGCTCAGAGTGTCGCTTAACTTCAAGAATCTATATACCAGCCTAGCTATCCTGAAATTCACAATGTATTCTAATTCCTAAAGTTCATAATATACCTACTACTACGTACCGCCTTGAGCTTTTAACAGTTACTTTGCTTCCGTGACACTATCAAAAAGTTTCTGGCTCTGATGATAAAGTTCTTAATCTACATGACGATGCAAAGGTTGTGCTAACATGGAGCTAAGGTGTCTCTTTAATTAGGTGTACAAAATACCGCGCTCACTCCCTTTCCTAAAAGGAGAGAGGTGCGAAAATAAAATCATGTCTATTTTGATTCGTGGCTATGTAGGTACCTATTGCAGTTACTAAATATCTGTGGCGATACTTGGAGCCGAAACGACAAGAGATGTGAAGCCAAATGGGACTGTAATGCGATTTGAAATGATCGGGAAACCGTATCCATCAAGTGCAGAGACGAAAACAATGGCCCTTTACGTATCCAATACAATTCGATTTGGCAATACTTTGACAGATTTTTGTAGAGACACGACATTTCTGTATGATTTTTTAACGATTATTTTTTGTACAGTTTTCGTCGTTTCCTTAATCTCTAGGATATTTTTAGAATGGAAAAGGCTAGTCATGGAATAGGTGGACAGTTAGTCATTGCTTAATTTACAACTGGGCTTTCACTATTTTAGTTCACAAAAAGCTATCTCTAATTCTTATTTTCATTTAATATAACGTATTTGACCTGTATTCAAACTTCATAATCTCACAACGCCAACCCGCCTACCAATCAAATCAGACATTATCGATGCTTACCAAGTTAAGTTGATCCTGCTACCAAAATCTCTAAATTTCCTAGAACAGCGTCTATGCTTGTCTAGTTAATTGGTAAGTGCTGGATGGTGGGGAGTGGGTAGATTAATGAGCGGCTACCGCTCGCTTATCGCTGCATCTGGCGCATGACTGATCATCTGTCGTGCGCTTGCGCCGGTGTCCTTAGTGTTGGGCTACATCGATGGAGGCTGACGATATCTGCACTGATTTCACTGATTTTCAAAATTGAAGACAAAAGCGATGTTGTTGCATTCTGTCATGAAGTTTTTTATGGTAGGTATTTAGGGTGAATGACGCGCCGGATATCATGAAGGAAAACTAGTGGAAGTTTGTGGTTCCTGTCCCTGTATTAAATTAATGAGAAAAGATTTCATAAATGGTGTGTATTATTGATTAGTCTAAGTAGTATAAAGTTAACTGAAAACTAGCAGTTTAACCTAAGCACAATATCACTTTCAGCTAAATTTTTGTTAAGAAGTACCTACCAAAATAGTGTTCTGGTACCTTTTTTATAATGAAGTCTTTTCTAGAGCTCAAGATCTGTTTACCATACAGTCATCGACAAACAAAATGGACCAGTGAACATCACTAGCAGGTCAGTCGCTATGACAGTGGTCGGCATAACTTCCCAGAAATCGTACTCATTGAATACCTTACGAGCACCGTGCTCAGTTTTTTTCCTGCCATACTCTTATTGGGCATTGAAATATTTTTGTTTAGATTAAACGATGGCTTACCACCAGATCGCTGCATTAGGATTAATGTTGGACATCAGTTAGATTGTTGGTTCTTTTACTAGGAAATTGTGTGGGAATACGATATTGGACATCAAGTTGTGATTGTGTTTTGATGGCCGATATAGAATAGGATAACATGCCTCCAGTATTACGACTCAGAGTACGACGGAGATAAAAGTAAAATGATATTTGGAAAGCTAATTGATTTTACGTCGCTTCTTTGAAGTTTTTTGTTTGAAGCTGCTGCTTAGGCAGGTGCTAGTGATGTCAATCATGGTATTAATTATCGAATTAACATTCAATTATTTTTAAGAATAAATGAGTACCCAGTTGTATGTTTGTATTAGTTAACGTGGTAAGTATATCAACTTAATGAGTTTTAATAAGCTGTTCGACTGCTAACTACGAGTATTTAACCCGTAGGTACTCAAATAGCGATTCCTTATTCGAGAATTATAGGGTTCAATTCAATTGAATCAAAAACCTAAACTTAGGTATTCTAAGATTCAAATCTGCTGTTCTTAAATTAAGTTTTGATAGGATTGTTCCAATGCTCAGGAATATCTAAGAAGTAGTCAGTCATTAGTCAGTTTTTCTCACAAAGAACATCTACAAAACCTAAATAAAAACAAATGAGTTCAAAGATTTATCTCATCGATATTCAGGACAGAACAGAAGCTCACATATTAATATTTCATTTAAATACAAAGGCTAATTTAATAACTGGACCTCCAAAATGTCAAAGCGTTTGGTAAAAACGACAATGAAATATTGTAGAAGGATTGAAAGTGCGAGAACGCCCAGATCGGTGTCGTGGCTTTTTGTACTCCAAATAAATTGGAAGTCATTTTTTAAGACTTTTTTGTTTTGAGTGTACAATGGTGGACACAAACGACGGTTAGGTAACATTTTAACATCATTATAAGTGAAATGTTATTATGACTGATGATGTTCTCTCCGATCGCGTTGTTTGTTTGTTTCCAAGAACTTTGAGGTGTGTTTGAGATAGAAAAGATTTTATAATTTTTATGTAAGTAAATACTTAGGTAAGTACCTACTTACCTATAAAATTAATTTTTGGAGAAAATAAAAACGTCACTCTAATTTTTTATCTGTTGTTAGGTGTTCAACTAAAAGTACTTAAGTGGACCTTAATTGCCTTAGATATTATGTAGTAGGTATTGATATTCTATTAAGAAAATGCTGATAGGTAGGCCTAAGTAACTTTAATCCTCTGTTTGGACAAATTTGGCTGATCTGTTTAATAACTTTTTGTAATTATGTACCTACCTAAAATACATTTTCAGAGCTCATAACTGGTTGATTTGAACTTATACTAACTTATTTATACAGCGACCAGAAGAAATCTATACCTACACTATGCACTTTGTCCTGGCACAGTTGGTAAAGTTTCATCAAAATCAATATTCAACTGATTTCCGGATAAAAAATAATAAATTCATATAAAAAGTAAGGGCAAGCATTCGAAGGGTCCACCGTGGGAGACTGGGTCATGGTACAAGACGGGACGGTAGCAGCCACCCGTCGCCATATCGTTATGGCTCCCATCATTTTTAATTTATTTACCATCATTAAACCTCATTTAATTATTGATATTTATTTGATGGCCGTAAATATAGCTGGTTATTTCGTTAAAATGCTTTTGAATAGGCAAGCAATTTTATATGAATTTTTGTTTATTTAATAAGATGTCTGAGAGGTGGTCTTAAAATAATTTTGTATTCATCATTTTATTTAGATATTCGGTATTTATATCGCTAAGTGTCGGTATTTATATTTAGCAAAAACTAACCAAATCTTGTAGGTACCTACCTGATTTCTTTAGTGATGATGTATAGTAGTGATTATAGTAAAAGATGCCTTATAGGTATAACTTAGGTATAACATCTTTACAACTAAGTTTAGTAGCAAGTACCACAGAAATAATAGGAAATAAAACAAGTAGCACCTTGTGGGTACCTATCTACTTACCTACCACCTTATGTATACCCCTTGTTAAAAAAAAGTCACGGTTTTGTTTTAAAGAAATATTATTTCACGAGCAGTAAAAACATCCCAGCCACTCCGACTGCAGTGTTCATATCTCAAACGAAATATGCAAAGTATTTCTTTAACGATCTCTTATTTTTTATTCGGAGTCTTCGAATTCTAACCTCTAGTTACACGGCCCGATCGTGGAGATTAGCCATTCAATGTTTAACTTTTTTTGGGCGCACCCATAAAACTACCATAACCATCTATGATATTAAGCATCGACAGATATATCTGAGACGTGGGGTCCGAACAGACATCGATAAGAGATGATAAAGTAATGGCCGAGATACATGCGGCGGCTACCGAATCTGATACCGAACGGTAGCCATTATGACGGTCACTCATACGACCATTCCAAACCCAGCTTATTGAATTCCATTCTAATAACCATCGGATAACCATCAAGCGCCATTAGTTAGCCACAGAGCCTGTCAATCACAAACGCTAATTTAGGCAGGACTCATCCCATCCTGCTGAAGGTTAATCTAAAAGCCATCAATATACCGTTATCTAGAACGGCGGCGGTAAACCAAGTATACGATCCATAAATGAGTCCACAAATACCGGCGCTGAAGCTCTAATAGCCGAACAGATATCCACAAGGAAGAAACTGCCAACATTTATAACGCCGAACATAAAATACAACAATAAAACGAAACGCGTCGATGCGCAAAAGTTTATGCTAAGCGCCAATAAAAATATAATAAAAACAGTGACCTTGCTGGACGCTCAGTGCCTCGCATTCCGTTATTAAAAGCAGTGCAATGTTGAGCCATTTATAGTAATAGGCTGCATAATGAATCAAACATCTTCACGTGAAACTGGAAACCTCAGCTTATTCAAGCTTTTACATTAATTTATAATATCCAGTTCGTATTTCTTCGTACACTATGTTGCAGAGACGGTCGATTATTTAAATTTCGCTGTAGGTAGGCAAGCTTTTTCATTACTTTACTGAATGCAAGTAGCGCACAAATGCCAGTCATTTGTAGGCTGCTCTACGTTTTTAAATTCATTGCCGCACTGACAGCTTATTGACAGCTGTTTATTTGTCAATGTCTACTCGACTGAGCCTGATGATAGTCCGGCGCGAATATTGAAATATGGATATTCCAAGTGCAATTGTTACACTTTCACCCCACTAAACTCGATCTAAGAGCCTGTCCAGAAAGCGCGATTTACGCGCGTATCAACTCGCGCGTAAGCACTCGCGCGTTCTCGAGATACTAGAGCTACATACATCCCGTCCTCGCGCGTAATACGCGCGTAGTACGCGCGAGGGCATCTGGACGGGATGTATGTAGCTCTAGTATCTCGAGAACGCGCGAGTGCTTACGCGCGAGTTGATACGCGCGTAAATCGCGCTTTCTGGACAGGCTCTAACTGTTTATAGAATTATCTGCTCCAACAAAGTAAGAAATTTAATGTAGTCTGATGAAAACAATAAGAAAATCAATCGAAAACCCGCTGTTTCTTTGCTTGTATCGGTCGCATTATGTTTTTTCCCATCGGCATCATCGATTGAATTTCATAACAAACCTGTCGGCAACTTCGAGAATTCACGTTTAGTATTACGCGGTATTACTAAGTCAGCATTGTTAATTATCCTCTAAAAACTAACCTTAGTAGGAAAAAGTATCCAAGCGTAGCGAGAGCCGTTCGCTACCGCTGTATTACGATTAATTGATGCTAATTAATAAATTAATTATCCATGTTAATATTACGCTTCAGCGACTCCGGTTTTTCCTCTGGCACGGTCATATTTGTCCGAGCTACATTCTATAGCAGACCGCAGCATTCTTCTTTTTGTTAGAATCTCTTGATATGGTGAGACGTGTCTTAAGATGTTCATATTTTGAAATTAATTCTTTCAATAAACATGAGCATTGAATCCCATATTGTCCCCTAATTGGATCTAGGTATGTAAAGGGTTATGACAACCATTTGATGTTTTGATTAATGAGCCGGGTGCATTGCATGATTCATGACACGTTTGTTATTATTGCTGTAATTATTAAGATAAAAGATCATAAATTATGTTATTATGAGGCGTGGACTTGTGCTGAAATTTCTTTGCAGTGGGATACGATCGGTTCGAGGAATGAGATGCATTGTTCCGATACACTCGTGGTCAGAGTGTTGTAGTAAATGAGTGGAATGTTATCTTGTCGCCAGTGGAAAAACTGGAAAAACGGACCTGGGCACGCGCCAGGTTCATTGAAGTCGGCCGCGACTCTGTTGTCACGTAGGGGACGCTCAACTACTTTACCAAGCTTTTTTCCCAGAAATGCATTCAGCTTCAAGAGCACGATGTCTCGTTCCTTACTAAATCTAGATTTTGAAATTGCAGTACGTGCTTCGGCAACAATGTGTAGGCGTAGAGGACTATTTTTACTGGTCTCGCCTTTCTGGGAATTTCACTTCTTTATGTCCGATTTGGCAAAGTTACTTATCTGCCCCAAATGTACCGTTGGGAAGATAATCAGTTTCTCGGTTATCAGCATAGATCCAGACTTTATAACTAGATATGAAATTTAAAATGCTGCTAAAACGTCTAGTCTGGCGCAAGTTTGGGACAGGATGATTACTTTTATAGCTGCCATTAGCTAGAATTTCAAAGTTATTTTAAAGAGGCCTAGACAAAGCGAAGTTTCGAAAGCGATTAGAGCAAATCATAAGACAATTGCACCAAAAACAAATTTCTCTGAGTCGTAAGAATTTACAACAGGAAAGCAAAGCAGCACGCGCTGTCCCGGCATAAATACCGGGTCCTCGGGCTCCGGGCACAATATAACGAGTATAGGAGGCCAATTTAACAGACTTAATGTCTCCGTGCGACTACAATGCGAGACACGGAGAGACGAAAAAGGAACACGAGGCCGGGGACTCCGAGTCTGCCGATACAAAACAATGGTATTTAATCAACGATGATAAATGCAGGATTCAAGCACGTTTTTTAACGATACTGGGGTATTGTTTTGGCGGGAGCTTACCGCTCGCTACGGAGATAACTCGCCAGCAGAGTGGCTATACCTCACCAAACAGCTTCTAAGTCAAAAGTAAATTTAAGAGAAAATGTAATGTTGTTTACTTAAACATTTTGTAATATACGGTGCTATTAAATTTATAATATGTTTAGCTTAGACAATAGGTCCGGTTAAAGGCTTAAAAATCGTTTTCTTCTAAGATGAATACGTACCTACCTAATTAAAAAGCTAGATATGTTTTAAAAAGTGCATGCATTGTTGAATAACTAAGCACTTGATTGATTGGGTCTTGTAAATAAGATTAGCATGAGAAAATATGGTCCGGAATGTCGCAGACATTTCTCTTGAGCTCTATGGTATTTATTGCGTCATAAGAAATATATTAGCGTTGCAAACAGTCTTGCACTGACTTTGTAAATCGTTATTTTGTTGAAATGACTTTGAGAAAACGGTCGGGGTATCTTGTCGAGGATTCTTGTTGTCGAAGGTAGTGTTCGGGGGCGATCGTAAATTTGTGCGGTAAAGCAGCAGGACGCCGTATTGAAGCGAACGACACGGCGACGGATAGAGCAGTGTTTTGATTTATAACAACATGCCTTTGGAAAACATGACTCACCTGATGTATTTGACTGGTGTATCAGCTCGGCGACATCGCCTGTTTGTTCCTGTACACAAATCGTACCTATAAATATTTGACCATCTTTGTTCATAACTCCGAAGAACCCGTGGCGAAAACAAGGTTACAGTTTTTCTGATCGTTTAAAAAAACATTTTACCTACTCTTGATTATTTTCGAGACTCAAAATACCTACTTATTAAAAACTAACAAAATATCAAATAATGAGTTATAAATTAAAGATTAATCAGTTATTAGTTAGGAAGGTATAGATATCATTTCATTTTGTTCGATTAAGGTTGTTAGGTAGGTTACTACTTACCTACATTAATTAACAATACTTTTAAAGTCGTTAAGACATGACGAAGGCCTTTAGGCGGCCTAAAAACTCCGTCACTTGAGTTGGCCTCTGGCTCATACGAACGAACGAACAATACTTTCAACCAAAATATTTTTCTATACCAATCCATAATTCCATGCAGAAAAATCAGAGAAAACTTCACTTCGGTTCGAAAAGGTTCTGAAATCAAATTCACAAATCTAACTGTAATACCTACTGGAATATGAGTTACAAAAACTCGTGATACTAAACGGTCGATGCGACGGTATTTGGTCCTCGTAAAACTAATCTGAATCCTGATAAGCACAATGCAAGTCCAAGTTAAACCTTGTAAATGTTCTGGCTGGATCGCAGTGGCTGGCAACGTGAGGTTAGCCCACCATCAGATGGGCTCAGTTCATTTATTACCATAAGTCCCGTATAGATTCAACGATATTCCAACTTTAATAACATATAACGGGAGTCCCTACAAATTACGTCCAAGTTTCAACAATGCAAGTTCTTATCATTTTAATTTTTTTCGCGAGGGGAAAATAATGGAGTGGCGAGGCAAGTTTCTGAAATACTGTCTTACGCAATAAAAAGACAGTGAAATGAAGAAGGATGATCGTGCCCCGTGGCTATTCGCTCTGATATAAATCTATACGTCTTAAAAATGGCACTAACGGTGTGCACAGTTCTGATAACATTCCAACAATCTGCAAAAACAATTATGTCTGTTGAGAATGTTGTATTGTTTTTTGGGAGAGTTAGGACTATGGCCGATGTGGCATAATGCGAGCCGATAAATATTTATGCAATTTATTCATATTTCTTTCGGCGTGGACGGCGGAGTCGTTGGGTAGTTGGAGCTCGTATCTGATGTGTGTGAGTTTGATTTTAAACGAAAAATGTTGTAATAATGAATTTTATAAACTTTGTCGAGTGTCAGTTAGTTTATGTAAGTCAATTACCTACACCTCAGAATATTTTGAATTGATCTGCTGTTAAAACCCCGGTAAGAAGTCAATTTAATTTTAATTAGCAGGTAGAAAATGCCTTCGGCATTATGCTCGCCATTTGTACATTTAGTTTTAAATTAGTGTGCAATAAAGTGTTTAAATAAATAAATAAATAAATTCTAATATGTTGTTTTATGGGCTGTAGCTTATTAGAAGCCTAGGCGTCTCTGCGACAACCCCTTAGACAACTCCAATGGATGAGGTTTAAAAAAATGTCAACAGTCTCATTTGGATAAGTCCTGAATTCCAGATCCTCTTTAGCTAAACCATACCTACCAGGACAGTAGTATTCACTGACTCTGCCAAGCGTGAGAAAATACACTTTCTTATTAAAATTTATTTTCAATAATCAAATAATCAAAAGTGAAGCTCCCGATATGAATTCTGGCGCGAAGGAATATCAAAGAGTCTCCAGAAAAACGACAATACAATAGGCGGTATCGGGGCAGGCAGCATCGTTGTCGAATCTGTATCTGGTGGTCGAGGATCAGGGCATCAGTGTTGCAATAAATACGTTTGGTGACAGGCAAAAAGGCGGGAATTCACTAGCGCGCCCGGCGGGCTCGATGCATTTAGTGATACTTTTTCGATGGAACTCATCTTTGGACACATTGTCTTCTAAAATTATGACTATTTTATTGGTCTTTGTTGGAATTGTTTGGAGATTTTGGTGTTATCATTTTTGTAGTTGAGGACCTTGTCCTTATTAAGATACCATGGCTAAGTTGGTGTAATGGCTGGGACTACGAGTACTATAGCCAAACTTCTGCCTGATCCATGTTGTCCGAGCTGACATTTAAACAATATAGTTCAGAAAACATAGTCATAGTCGTGGGTTGATCAAATAGACTAGCCAAGGATGAAATATTTATGGAATTTATGGATTCAATCGAGAATAAATCACAGCAAAGTAATTTAGATTGCTTAGAATATGTATCATCGTTATGCTTAGTTAATAAGATTTACCTTTAAGTTAGTCTTTTAGGTAAACTATAGCAGATCTAGATGTTACAAAATTCCAGTTCCATAGGTTCTCGGACTGTGCTAAAAGCTTTATTTGGCGTGTAGTAACATCGTTTGCGTGCGTCTGGTATCGGCGTATCTCGCACGTGACGGCATCTGCCTCTCGAGGATCTGAAGACTTGTTTGTGGTCTGTGCTGATGGAAACAGGCTCACGGCTGTATCAGGAATTCATACATTAAATTAAAATGTGTCCATTTTATTTTACTTATTAACTTTTAAATTGTAACCCGGCGTTATAAGATCGATCACTATGACGTTTGTATCCGAAATTTTGAATGCACACATATTTTTTATGCTTAAAATGCAGATTCCGTTATAATGTGCTGTCATAAGGTACCTATGTAGATTTAATTACGATATTTTTCTTCACTGTCATATTTTCTTTGGCCGAAATTAAAACACACAGTTAGGACCGATTTCAGAATTCATGTTTTTTATAAAGTTCAGAAGAATTTAAAAATAATGATCAATATGGTATAAATCATGCATTAGGTATGTTAAATAAATTTGTCTAAATAGATAACTCACTCATTTATCTTGTTTAATTTAAATTTGTTAGTTTTTTTTTAAGTATTAGGTATGTCATTGTCTACTCTTTGTAGAAGAGCTTACGTGAAAGAATTACTGTAGAAAAAAACCACCAGGCAGGTTTATCTCAGGGTCCCGTTTCTCAGAATCAGTCCATGCATGTCTCCACGTACCTAGGAATGTTCAGCGCGTGAGCTTTCGGAGATCGTCGCCTTTATCTGAAGATAGCTGGCCTTATACCTTCCATTCTATACTTGTTTAGGTTTATAACTTTCTATTTAGAGAAATGCAATTTTTAAATTATAGCTAGTCAGCTAAGGCTTTCGTGAATTAAATATACTTAAGTAGCTATTTATTTTTATCTTATAGGTTGTTTGTTATTATGAACGAAGGTAATATAATAGGTATAAATTAAACTGTAAGTAGAAAAAGTAAATCGCGACTTATTTTTATTTCTTATTATTTATTTATTTACAAATTCGATAAATTGCCAAAACACATTTGGATTAGAACTCTACCCTATTTTTATGACCACAAACCTACTCATAATAATAATATTATAGTTACATAGTCAGCTAAAGGTTTCTATTTATTTATTTATTTATTTATTTATTAGCTAGGTAGCTAGGTAGTACCTACATGTTGAATTTTTATATTGTCTTGAAATTCAAATTTTTCATACATTATTATGAACCTAGGAACATCTGAACATGAAAGTACTTATGTTACAACGATTTCGACAGGTCATAAAATTAATGCCTGCCAATGAAGCCTTCGAAGCTTCAGTATCTATGAGAGATTGATGGAATGACCATAAAGAACGCATAATTACAAGCAAGGTGCGATGGTCGCATCGACTCACGCGCTGAATAATTCGCGTTGCTGAGCGGCGCCGGAGTACAGAGTATGTCGGTGTTAGCAATTGTCGCGCAAACGTTTGCGATAGCATCTCCGCTCGGTCGTCGCCGCAGCATCTAGATCGCGGCGTCCGCACGCCAAAGACATGCGCTTGCACGACGGATAAAGTCCTCACAGAGGCACCACGAGGTATGCCTTTGAAACTGCGCAGCTATTCACCGCCGCGTGATGGCATCCTAGCATCTCACTCCGTTTTTTTTATACCGCAAATAAGGATCGAGGTTAATCATTGCGAACTCTATCGGGAATGCCTTAGATACAGATGTAACACCATTTTGGTCTATTGTAAAAAGTTAATGTTATGCATGTCGCAAACGAGAATGCAGACAGAATGAGTACGTCGAAGTGGTAAGAAGTTGAGTTCAATTGTTGTGTTGGTATGCGAAGGTTTTTGAGGCGTCGCATCGTCACCAGCGGTGTCGAATACGGCACATAGCATGACCGACCGTGTCCGGCATTCTCACTTTTTCTTTAATTAATATTCGAAACATTGGTTTTTGGAAGCATGTTGCATTCATTGCTAATTTAACCAAAGAAGGTTAAATTGCTTCACGTTCGTGTTTTAGATACAAAAGCTGTAAGCCGATAAGACAAGACTGTCTTTTAAATACTCATTTGGATAATTACTTTCTATGGCCGTAAAATTAGTAGAATGCATATTTTAAATATACCTATCCAATCGAACCTAAAATAAAAATGCACCATAGCTTCGCCGTTCGTCTTTTTTTAATCATCATTTAATATTTGAATACACCAAAAAAGTTGTACCTTCGGTCGTCCCCAAATTATAGTGTTTAAAGAATTTAATGCAGCGCCAAGAAATGTGCGTAAAAGCTATAAAATGAAGAACTTTATAATATATGTAACGTTGCCTCCTGGCGGTCATTACTTAGGTCCAGGCTTGTTATTAAATTCGGTCTTATTTATTTATTTATGAGCTTTATTGTGGGCCATGTTGGTACATACTTCTCGAACTTGTGCGCTTCTTAAGAAGACGTTAAATTCGGAGTATCGTTACCTGAAAATACCAAGAATTCAAAAAAATATAATATAAGAAAATATATGTAAGCTTTTGCAATAACTTATGATAATGAAGGCATAAAAAATGGATAAAAACTTAGTAAAAATCATCCCCAAATATCGCAAAAATTCAGCGAGTTGTATTCATGAAAATGAATTAATAATATTTTGGAATCATAGAAAAACCATGTTTTGCCATGATTCTTCACGACATTGCCGCCAAAGAAGAAAAGTTAAATCATTAACTTGTAGATCATTATTTTAAAATCATATTTTAATGACAGAATATTATTTTTAACATAATGTTTAAACTATCTGTGTTGACGACCACTGTGGCGCAGTTGGGTGAACGCCCGGCTGAGACGCGGAGGTCGCGGGTTCGATCCCCGCTACGGGACAAATGTTTGTATGTTCTGCAGATATTTGTTCCGTGTCTGGGTGTTTTCTATCTATAATATGTATGTATTTACAAAAAAAAAAAATTGTATTTAAGTATTATATCAGTCATCTGGTTACCATAACACAAGCATTAAGTTGCTTAGCTTGGGGCTAGATGACGCTGTGTGAAATGTCCCAGGATATTTATTTATTATTTATTTATCTTCTATTTTAATAATGTCATCACTTTTAATCATTAACTTTAACCTCACATAGAACCTTAAAATATCTTAAAAAGTTACAATAACATCCTCAGATCATTAATAAACCTTTTAGATCCTTTCCTTTTAATAATACATCCAACAAAACGCATCATCAAAACAAACAGGTCGAATGAATCAAAGCGCGTCGTAATCAACGCCTAGGTGTGATCGAGTCCCTTATCCCAACTTAATTACACACAAGCATCATGAATTATCGATTTGGGAATATTGGAATGGCTACAATGCTACAGGTGCCGCGGCCCGCCCCACCCTAAGGCCTCCACACTTGTACCGGCAAAGCCTTAAACTAATTTATGGACAACACGTACCTACTGCCTTTTGGTTCGCGGGTTGACGACCTGTATGTTTAAATCAAATATTACGAATATTCATACTCAATTCTGGCTTTAAGATTACATAATACTACATACAATCTATAGGTACTTATTCCATATACTGATCTGTCTATAGGTACTGATTCCATCTAATAAACTTTCCTACATCCCACAGAGTCACTAGACTCGTACGTGGCAATGTGGCTTTTTAAACTAGGTATAGGTAAGTACAAAATAAAACGACTTCAGAGTAATTAAAAAACAATGATTATGATTGTTTTTTAATTTCTCTGTTTAATTTTTTAATAAGAATAGAGTCATCGGCGTTGGGTGCACACCTTAACATAAAAGGCAACCGAATCGAAGGCTCCAGCACTAGGCAGGTCGTTTGCAAGCATTAGCTGAGTGTTCGTTTGTGCAGATGCATCGAGCACGAATCGACTCTTCCAATAATTTCATACGATCCGGTATCGCCGTATTCATCTGTTGCCGACGGCCACGCGCTATAGGCCCCGAGGTACCCCTATTCACTAAGAAGACTATTTTTCAAAATAAAAAATGACTATAATCACTTTGGAATAGTCTTCTTTTATCGCCAACGAAAGTTTTGAAACAAGAAATTGAAATGATAAGTAAAATCCAAGGCATAGTAGACATTCTCTAAGAACTTTTTCGGCGAGGTACGTCCAAATACTTATTTGATTACATTGACACAATAACATTTTCAGATGTTAACTAGATTTCCAATGATGAAAAAACCATCGACTTTATTAGAAGGTTAGTTTTCTGATAAAAGTCGATGGATATTTTTTGACGATTTTCACATGACGTATGTAGATATCTAGATTTTTAACGGTTTAGAGTACGTGATAATGCGCATATATTTTACTAAAAGAAAAATAAATTGGAAAGGCGGGATTCGAATCGACTGCGTATAGAAAGTCAAGGTAGTGCATCTACCAACATGCCTCTTTTTGGCTGCAGAAATCTGTGACCGATACGGCGAGGGCAAGGCGTTATGCGATTTACCTTTAGTGCGAATGTTTTCCATTACTTTGATTACATACATATTACCTACTAATTACATAAATCATAGAAGTGTAGGTAGTCGCTGCTAGAGAATGGTCCAAAAATATATAAAACTCGGGCCTAAAACCTTCTAAAAGAAACTTACCACACACCCAACACATCACCAATAACATAAACAAAATGTAGCACTTATAGCAATCATTTTCAGACGATATGTGCACATTACTTTCTTGTTTGTGAATTAGGGGGCGGGCCCTTATTAAATGCAAAATATTACATAAGCGAGATCTCGTTAACATTGCATTTACGATATTTTACAGGCCACGATCTTCGCGGCTCACGATCTGCTATGTACTACCGACTAATGTACGATTCTTTTATCGATGATCCCAAATTTAAATAATTTATCTGCAAGAATTTTGTATTTGTATGACGACATAAAACCCTTTTATCATATTATTTTTTGTCGGGGTTTCAGTTTTTTCTTTACCTGCAAGAATTTAAGTCTTTTTTTATACAATAAATCTCCTTTTCTCCATATAAAAATGTAATGGTGTTGATTTCAGTATTTACACAGAAGTGCCTGTAACATTGTTGAGATAGGCTTGCCTAGCACCTAAACTATCTTCTCAGCTTAATTTTACACGAGTTTTTTCAAGGCCAAGTCAGAAGGTATCCTAAACCCGCGAGCATGTATGCAGAATGTAATTAGAGATGAGGCGCAAAATGTGTGTCAGGATAGTGGCAAGTGGAGATCCGTAGTCTCTGCCAACCCCCATGGAAAAGAGGCGTTATTTTATGTATTTATTTAGTTATTTCAATGATTTCCTTGAACTCTATTAAGCTTGTGACAAAATGCACACTTCCTTCCACCTGCGTAGCCAAAGTGTAGGCACAATCCCGCTCGGTCGTCATGGCTTTCCAACTTAGACAAGATGCTTGACATCTTACGCTAAAAAGACTAAAAAAAGTCAAAAAGTCAAAATATATTTATTCATTAAAGTCATATTAAAGACCACTTTGACACGTCACGTTCTTAAAACTAGGGGATTCTATTGCCTGTTCCAACGAGCAACTAGCATACTATACATTCCTGTTTATGTATACGATTAAAAACGATATATACCTAGTACTGAGTAGAGATGTATAAAATATAAAAGATAATTGTACCTATACTCATAAAGTGCCAATACCTACAAAGGTATGTGTTACAATACAACAATTACATCCTTTGTAATAGTTCAAGTGGGTAGAAAATCAACAAACTCTATCAATTATAAATTTGACGCGTATACATTAGTTCTCCGTCATGGTGCTGCAGTATGGCCCCAATTTGATGCATTATCCTATTGATACAACAACACCATTAATATTCAGAGCATTAATCGAATAACTCTGATATTTTCATTGTTATGTTCTTGTGAAAGATGGTCGATTTTTGAAATTGCTATTATGATCGACTTACGAAATGTACCTTAGGCAAAGATTTAAATATTGACCTTAGATATCTATGTACCTAAGTCCCATAGAACTGGTTTAAGGAAAATTCATTTGTGCACCTGAAAACTCACCATAACTACGAAAAAAACAGAAGCCAATCCAGATTTTCTCTTTAAAACATTTTCTTAATACCTAATGTTTATCTAAATAACATTTTTTTTGTACCTAATTGAATCCATTCATCCATTCTAAATTTGAAAATAGAAAAAAAATATTTAAAGCATTACAAATAAAAAGTTTATTTCATTGAAATGTTTGGATCCTCCAAAACCCACGAATTTTCGAGGATATGTATAGTCTTTTTTATAATATTTTACATTCCATTGTTTTAATGTTGTTTTCTTTAAGAAAAGCCTTAGAACTTCCTTCATCAGTTTGTTTAATTAGAAAAATCAGTTTGTCTTTCTAATTAATAGCACTCATCCTCAAACTCATTTAATAACCAAGAACATTTTTACAAGCCCTTGTATCCTTTACTGTTAATAAGCCCTCATAATTCCCAACAAGGAGGTTTTACTTGCGATTCGCGCCGCGTGCGCCTGCGCAGGGCGTGGCGCGGCGTGATCCCTCATGTTTGGAGATCATATCGTAATGGAATCTCTATTCTTTATTGACAGCCTCATTTTGTATCGATATGATTTTGATAGGCACGTGTTTCGGAAGTAAGCGTGGATTGAAGCTCTGGTGATATCTGATATCTTAACATGAGAGGTGCGAATATAACTCATTGAACATAAGATTATAAGTAGTCGGTTTTTACAAAAAGTATTGTTTTGAGGAACTAGTTCTATAAATAGACAGCTACAAAAACTACCGCTTTATTTAAGGCCGAAGTAGATGAACTCTGTGGGCCTATTAAACCATTCCTAGTCGCAAGAACATTTACGAGTAAAACAAAGGTTTCCAAATCTTTATAAAATGATAGCAATTGGAAAGAAAATAAGGCAGTACAAGGAAATTTATCAGTTGAAAATAAAAGCTTTTAAAAAGAAAGGCGATCAGCCTTTATGACCATTTAAATCTAAATCGCAGTATTAGTTTCACATTCCCTAGGTCGTTCCCGAAGGCACCTTGTAAAATACATTAGCCTGGTCCAGTACATCTGTCACAATTAAAGCCACACACCTGCACACAACTCAAACTCGAATTTACATAAAACGAAATCGCCCGTGGACGATACACCACGGAATTCAAAATATCCATAAATGCTGGCAGCATACCGAGAGCCATACTTAAAAACAAAATTAAAGGGGATAGCCGTACGATAATATGAATTAAAAATAATAAAACAAAAAAATAGGAGTCACGGATCGCCTCGAGTGAGTTTTTTTTCGAGTTTTTTACGTTCGATGCCTGCGAACAGCGCCTATCTACTGACAATATCTTTGACGAGCTTTTTATACAGCATTATTTTTAAATGAACAGATTATAAATGCTTGTTTGGCGATTTAGCGCCCAATCTAATTAGGCAAATGATATGTGTTTTCTGTGAAGATCTCTCGATAGGCTTAGCTATTGCTGATTGATTCATAATTGGGTGTTAAATGAGGGCATTGAACTTCCGTAACTACCTTTATGATAATGATAAGATTTGTTTACATTTTTTTTAATTTTTATGAGGTGGGTTAGGTGGGTTTACTTATGTCAGTTATTTATTTAATAAATGAGTGTGTTACTGTTGAGGAAAGTAACTCTTCTTAATTTTCGAGCTAGGACCAAGTTTTATTTCTACTTATTGCTTTTTTTAGTTAAAAACTTGCTGAAGTTGTTTTTGTTTTGTTTGATAATGCATTAACATGGTGGTAGAGTTCTTCTTTCAAGGTAAAGCTAGAAAAAAAGGCTTTGACTGGATAAAATCAACAAATTCAATTTATTTTAAGTAGTAACAAAAATGTAGGCAGGTACAGTTTTGTAGTTTTGAGATGTTTGAAACCAATTTTATGTTTTGATGCTGACATCCATCTGCTTCTGTTTAGTTTCAGCATCTTAAGACCTACAGAAACAGCATAATTTGCCCGAAAACTGATGTTTATTAAATAAATCTGAGGATTTTTTCAGCATCCATAACTTAAGGAGCCGAGGCGGGAAATCGGATGGAAGTTGAGGGCGAAACTTTTAAAAAAGGAAACTGCTCTTGCGGCGACGGCCTCCCGCCATTGGCGCAGGCGACGGGGGCGGGCATACTCGCGTGCCATTGGCCCGCCGCCGACGCACCGCCGCGCGCTCGCTTCATCTCGAGACACGAACAAATAGATTTTTTTAAACAAAAGCAATTTTCCTATTCTTCTTGTTGTGGCACTGTTTCTATAGTTTGTTTTTGCTCAGCATTTTGTATTGTTTATTGTGGGCGAGTGCGACTATCCGCTGCCGGTTAATTCCCAGCGATATTAACAAGTCGACTCCTCTCGTATTGTTCTCTGAGGGCCGCATTTAAATTTTGTAAAAACCGATTGTTATGAAAAACAAACACGCAGAAGGTGTCGCAACTTCGCAACGCCGGCTGCAGCCTGCGTGAATGCTAATTAACTATAGATATCGTCGTATTGCGAAATGACAATAGGAATGGGCTTTTATGTAAAACCCATTTGAATTCTCTTAAGATAGGATCGAGTATCAGACAATGCTCGTTAATTATCTACGTCTGAGAGAGAGGCCTATCATAGTACGTTGGTACTCATACGTGAGAAAGCTATGCTGAGCTCCATTGTCACGTTTTCTAACATGGGGGGAACATATTCATGAAATGAAATTCTGCAAGTCACTCACTCTTTTCATTGCAATAGTACTTTCAACAGAAACATAAAGAGGTAAGTACAATACTTACTTACCTAAGGTTTATAGGTATATAAAAGCATACGTGAGCAGCATTTCTAAAGCTGTGACTGTGGTTTAAGACTACTTAACCTACCTAACGCCGTTTTAATTTGATAACTCTTATGGAAAATATTCACCTCGCATATAAAAATACTGAACTAACAACTTGTAAAAAGTTGAATCTAAAGAAGTAAAACAATCACATTTCTTGACCACCATTCATCAAACTGAATGCACCATTTGAGAAAAAAGACCCCAATAATATTACTAAGCTTACATTTCAGTTTCTTCCCAAGTCGTGTCGTCTCGCTGGTGAAATATTCATTAGGAGAAACCAAAAGTCGTGCTCGCATCATAAATACAGGGATCATAATCATGTTTAATCTGAATCAGCTCGGACATGCTCAGAATCTGTAGTTTGAGCCATGAAAACTGACTTGAGCTTTCTCTAAACAACGAGACTAAATGTAAAAACTTATGAAATATTGCTCTACAACACCCACTTTTTTAAAAACAGACAGATTTGACGAATAAAAGGAACATTCGTCGAATCCGTTGCTTATCCTAAAATAAGAAAGAAACATAAAAACAATATTTTTTTGTACAAAATCTAAGCTATAAGGGTCCGTGTAGAGCCATTAGCCAAGAAGGATAGTGCATCAACTTCCGATCTGAAACCAATGCATTTATTACCTACTTATATTTTGAATTAAAAAAAAATAGCTGCTGCACAAATTATTAAATAGTAAGCCTTTGAATAGTTATATATAAATAGTAGCATTCATAAACTGAAACTTAATGGTTCATTAATAAGAAATACCAAAACTGGCCCTTCTACGCCACACTGGTAGCACCTTACTGTCCATCATCAAATGTCACAACGCTCACATAAACGGCAGCACATCCATCATAAGTGCAAGACGTTCCATCTGAGGCCGAAGTTCCAAATTGAGCCCATTTTTCCTTCAAATTGTGGTCTTTGTTATGCAAAGTGCGCATGCTCGTGTGCGGGCCACAATCGGTCGTTTGTGCCCCGCGCCCGTGTGACACGGCCTTATCGCCCATCGCCCGCGGTTTTACAATGCGAGTAGACGCTGATTAGAATATTTCATCAGTCTGCACTAGGCCTAAGCTGAACTTTTAATTACTGTCTTGCTGGGAGGTCGTTGCATTCGTCCTTCCTGTTCTTTCTGTTTGTTTCTGAAAATAACAAAACATGACCATGAGTATTTCCAGGGGACGTAAGACGTATTCATTTCAAAGGTCTAGGTGTTTTTAGAACCTGGGTATAAGAGGGAAGTCAGAGGTATGTCCAATTACACCAACTGTGTTAGCTAACAAATTAGAATAGGTATTTTTAATAGATAGGTACCTATGTTAGTTTACTTTTAATATGTCCTCCTCTCCTCTTAAAGATATAATACCTACCTACCTACTTGTATTCTACAGTCTTATGGTAAACTGTTGCAAGAGCAAGGTCTGCAACTATTACAAGAATGATAATTACGAGTAGCAAGCATGATTTATGACAATATTAGAATGGCAAAGGTACACAATAATAGTTTCAGCTGATACTGCCCACCTTTTAAACTGATAAAAAATAATTTAAATAAAGTGCATTAAAATGAATTGCAACAAAAACAGGTAACAGAAATACCCAATCACTCATTCCGCATTGACTGCAACTTTAATCAACAAAATGAGCCCATTGATTTTGCTACATTAATACTAATTGCGATAGAGTAGCCCAACTTACCTATACATCCCCAATCACGAGTCTGTTTTTTTATTACCCTTCTATCGTTAGGGTAGAGTTGATAATGCAATGGCAATGGGGAGCTAGGGGTAAAATGAAACAGATGCTTGGCTATCAGGGATCACACCAATGCATCATTTGTCCAGTATTTCGTCACAGCGCGAGTGGATAGCGATCAGTATAATGAAGTACACATTTTAATGCATACTGCATACGAGAGTTTGTTGTTCGTCTGTTTGTCAATCATCATTATTTTATTACACACAACGGTACAAAGTGATAACATACGTCGAGAATAATGCCTCGACTTTCGATCAAAAATCGTTAGATTATTTTGTTAAAAGTAAAGGATTCGACTATGAAAACTTCTAAATCTAACTTTAATTTAAGAAAAACAAAGAATTCAATCGACTCCAACAATGGTTCGGTTTGATCAAAGAATGTCCAATTGGGGTGATCTGTATTAGTTACACGGTAGGTACCTACGTCACCATTTATGACGTGTGACGTCACTATGTTTGATAAAGAATGGACTCCAAATCTAATTTATGATATAGAAGTCAAGAAACACGAGAAAAGTCATCGGCGGTAAGGGTAACTAGTTCAAACATTAGCAGCTGTTTCTGAAGAACAGTTGAACAACTTTTTGAAGTCTAGTGATCGATCTTTGCTTAGTGGATTGTATTATTGGCTCAGTAAAGTTTGAAGAATACTTATTATCTTAAATAACTAAAGTTTATCTTACAATAAAGTTCAGCTTGACTAAGTAACTAAGTGGGTAAGTAAGTAAAGAAAGATTATAATAGATAACGAAATAGGTACGTAAAGATCGTATTTGAAGATCAATAGGTGGTAATAAGTTTTGATGATTTTTTTACAAAATGTGTACATCGTCTGCAGTTTTAGTAAATACTCTAATGTTTTGTTAAGTCAGTAAAATAATTATATTTTTTACTAGCTGCTCCCCGCGGTTTCACCCGCGTAAGTCCCGTTCCCGCGGGAATATCGGGATAAAAAGTAGCCTATGTTACTCGTGGATAATGTAGCTTTCGAATGGTGAAAGAATTTTTAAAATCGGTCCAGTAGTTTTTGAGCCTATTCATTACAAATATAATTTAACGTACCTAACTTAAATATAATATATTATAGGCTTCGCATAGCTCCTTCCATCATTAGTAACGTAATGTGCCTGATCTAAATCTCGCCTCATTAAAATTAGAAAAGCGAGAACTGGGTTTACTTTACAAGTTTTCTAACAGCTACTCAGAACTAATAAAAATATCTCCGGAGATCTATTGATGTTTATAAGAATTAAGTGGTGATTGTGGGTTAACGCATTTACTTGAGAATTTTTAATTTTAGTTTTAAAGGTTTTTTTTTTAATTACAGTGAAAAAAAGTTTAGTACAGCTAGAAACCGTTAAAACAGTAACAGTACAATCAAAGGTAATTAAATTTAAATACCTAGTTCTTATGTTATTCAAACTGTTAAAACATCAAAGAAGACGTGCATCACAATTAAAATTGTTTCAAAAACACCTAAGTAATTTGATCTGACCACCTAACTATCGGTTAAACCAATTTGCCACTAAACCAACGTTAAAACCATCAATAGGAGGAAATGGTCGATCAGCTAGACATGATGATTACAAACACCAGGTTGTCTCGCGTGATCAGAAACCGCACGAATATTCAACACCTATTGGAATGAATTGAACTTTGTGGTTTTAAGAATCACTAAAATACATTATTCTTCAGTGAAAGGTATAGCAGTAATTCCAGAAGATACCTGTCATATTGTTGCCTGTTTAAAGCGAAAACAAAATTAACATAACATAACATACTCAAGGAAAAATGAATTTGTTAGCCAACTGAATTGTTATTTTTATTGTAACAAAGAAACGTTGAAGTTTTTGATTTATATTTGCACATGATAAAAACTTAACCGCCTTATCTTCATTTTTAAATAAATTATACATGCATAGCGCAACAAAGACCGGGAAAGCTGAATTCCATCGAAATTTTCAGTAGCATACCGGAAAAATCATAAAGACATGCACAGACTAACAAATGTTAATACTAAAGGCATGCAATTAGTGTACAACATGCGTATATTCCGGCTAAACATTTCACTGACTATTTAGGTGGAAAGCAGGTAACAAGCCTTTACATCTTTACTAGATGATTTATACAGCGTCAGGAAGCAATCTTTGGCAATACATAACGGGATACTGTAGTACCCAGGCCCTTGTTGAGATGGAATAGGTTTTCCCAAAACTGGTAGGACGGTGCATATTAACAAGAAAGGAATCGAACGATATGTTTGACTATTTATTAAGATAGATGATTGAAAGACCGAAAAACTGGAGCCTACATCATTACTAATGAAATACCTACCTACTGATCGACCCTGGAAGTTCAATCTTGTCAAAGTTTTATAAGCAAATGCTTATCTGACGTGAAGTGAAAACACATCAAACCTCTTGGTCCGCACTTTTTCGACTCTTATCAAAGCCAACTAAGTACCTAGTAGATAAATCTAAACTACGAAACATTATAAAATTTGAAAATAACTCTGTCTGTCTGTAACTTTTCACGACTTTTGGTATGGATGGACCTACATCGCTACATAAGACAAACTTATCTAATCTACTTTTTAATTACGCGGGTATCGCTACGACGACTGGTCAATAGTACCGATATTTAAATCAAACTGACTTCGACTAAATTTTGAACCATCTTCAGACTAGCTCAAGACCCCTGCTTCTCCCGTGAATCCAACCAAACGTCCGCATAATTCATTCGCTTACATTTCTCCCCGCTCGTAAATTGTGCAACTATTTCGATAACAGCAAATTTGAATTTATGCTTTTATGCCTGCTATGCATTTTGTACTCGTAGTGCGGCGCGCTTCGAGCAAAAACATGGCGGTAATCTCACGTGATCGCGCTCTCTTCGCACATCTGGTGTTCTACGTGTTAACAACATTTACCTATTACATATTATACCATACCTAACAGAGTTGCACCAGAACATAGAAGTAATACATAATGGTAGGTAAGGTATGCCTAAGAGGACCATTGTCTTTCCTGTGGATATGGCTGGCTAAGCTGAGAGGGTTTAGGTGCTGGGCAAGCCTATTTCATCTCAACAATGTCCCAGGCACTACAGTGTCTCGTTAAGTGTATTCAAAGATTGCCTCCTGACGCTGTATCATCTAGTAAAGATGCAAAAGGCCTGCAACTTTCATGCTTTCACAATTTGCCCGAATTCTATAACCAACGTACGGATATCCGTAGGTCCATCACCATAGCAACTTTGTTTTTAGAACATCAAATGTATGAAGCTTTTTGACAGATAACAACGTTGCCATGGCGAAAGTTCTACGGCTATCCGTAAGTTGGCTATGGGAACCGGGCGTAAACTAACTGTGATTATGACTTGCATAGTCTTGCACTGTAGTCAAATTTTTCTTCAATGCAATTTGTGTGCAACAGGCAAAATTGATTTTTGTAAATAAGGTAGGTTTGAGCCCAGCCATGAATTAACATTAAACTATAACAAAATAATTTCAGAAATACGTTAACTGTCATTTTATTATCTACCTCTTCTAAAGTGTTCACACTGTGTTAATAAAAAATGACAAATAATATCCTGCGAAAAAAATGGTGATACAATTAGCAGAAAAGACTATGTAAGTTGCGCATTTCTTATAAATGCCCTTGTAAATATGATGTCCAGTGGTGCTCAACAAAATCAATTAGGTACTTCGAAAATGACAGTTAATTATTTTCATATCTTTACTGATAAAGCTCTGACAAAACCGACGCAAGGAGGTCATTATCATATACCAGCTTCTTTAGGTATTTTAATTTTTAACTTCAATATGAACGTTGTTCAATTAAGTTTTTTAAATATGTGCGACGAGTTAAATTACCTACCAAAATTAAACTTAAAAATAATAACATTTGTGCTAAGTAATAAGTTTTCTTAACACGACTTTGACGACATCAATTACCTACCTAAATTATTTGCCAATTCATTGATGATTTTGAACTTAACATTTTCTGTTCATGTCCCAAATTCCTGTTATGTGGCAGCAAAAATTATTAAAGTAACGTTCTCTCGGTCGTGCTAACACAATCACATATCTGCTTATTTTTATTAATGAATCTAATTTATAAAAGAAGCATTAGTGCATAAAGCATTTTATCAGGGCAAAAAAATAAAACAAAAAAATACTTAAGTGACTCACGCGTATAATCGCGTCAGCCGGAGTATAGCTTTATTAAATTCAATTTATAAGTGTTATACACCTGCCCTTCGTAGACTTTGTAGACAACCTAATTACCTACTTAGTACCTATTTATTTTAAACACATTGAAAATTAAACCTTACAACATTCCGAATATGGTTAAAGTAGTTACAATTTAATCGTCAGTGCATTTTTCTCTGCGTTAAAATAGTTAATGTATTAAGATATCAAAGCTCCAAAGGGACGATAGGTTGAAGGGTAATTAAATTTATTATTGTATTTAATTAATCATACGTTGTGATAGCATCGGAACTTGCAAAACTTTTTGCTTGGTAAGGTTAGTACAAAAGTTACATTTTTAAATAAGACTAGTCATTTTGTCAAGGTACTTATATTTTTTTTAGTTTTAATTCTCGTTTGTTTTTTATTTAGTGTAGATCAGATAGTTTGTAGTTCACATTTACAAATAAATTAAAGTAGTTAATATGATATTGTGACAAACGTTTTTGGAAAATTTATTTTATATCCTAATAAAAACAACATCATTTCATTCAGTCAACAGTCACATCTTACATTATTTTGCCTCTTCCAACGCAATACAATAAAACCAATAATTATGCAAAAACACAAGAGCCTTACTTTTACGGTAATCCCATAACAGTTTAAGTAATCAAGCAATTATTTCAATTGATGATCTAACTCTGTCATCTACTCGCAATTTATAAATGCCATAGACTTTAATAATGCTTTTGCTGTCTGTTCGTCTGCACACACCCTAGTACCTACATTCACTCACTTCACTTTATGTATTAATTATTCGCATGCAAAACCAAACGCACTATCATTGTTACTATGGGAATTACCCAACAATCCTTTTTCGATAAGAATATAAGTGAAATTCAATCACATAGGTCTATTGAAGGAACTCGAGCTTTACCAAAACTTGAGATCGATTTTAAATACTTAAGTAGGTACCTAGGAAAATAACATTTGAAAAAGTGTAACCAAAGGTCCATAACAAAATATTGAAGATCTGAAGAGAATCTTAGGAGTTATAAACCGTTTTTAGATTTTTTTATTTTGTCATTTGTCAAGTTATGCCAAAAAAAAAAAATTATGTTATTTTGGATATGACTTGTGTTCGTTCATAACTTGTATTTATAAGTTTACGTGTTCTTTTATTTCATTATGTGGTACCAATTATTGCTAAGCGTTACGTTAAAAGTGAATACCATTATAACATCAAAACACAGACACGCCGACAGTAAAATAATTTATCGAAATGTTCGTATTGCAAGTCGGCCGCCTGCTTCCCCGGGAAGCATCGCTAGCTTTTTCCACAGATAATTAGCGAGATATGAAATGATACAATCATTTAAAAAGCGAAATTGCTTGACGCAATTTTCGTAGTTATTTGCATTTTAGTGTTATTTTTTTACGGTTGCAAATTATCTGCGTACACGCATGTTTAGTGCGCATAGCCAATTATAAATGCAACGGTTCCGTTCATTATAAAATAAATGAATAACAAACGAAAGGATGTAAAGTAGACGTAAAATCTGCCTCCCGCGGCAAAGTAATTGTTTCCATTTGTTGGTTAGTTATATTTATAATAGGTTTATCTAGTATTCCAGGTCTTAAAGATCTTTATTTAATTAGAATTTAATAAACATTTATTACATAGGAATTTAATAAAGATCTAAATATAATTTACATTATTTTATAAATAAGCTCATTACAGGAGAAAAAAGCTTTTTTTCCTTTAGATGGAGCGCAAACGTCGGGCAGGGGTTTCCATAACTTTATCTAACGAGACAACAAACTTTTTACAGCCTACTTAGCACGGACCACCATTGTCCCACTGTTCCCAAACACCCAATCTATATTTATACTATTGATTAACCATTTTTCAAACAACCAACAAGGCAATTAAACAAGAGCAATGGGATTTTATTCAGATTCATCAACCCAAATCGAAATCATAATTGATCTGGCATGTAAAAAAATATGGGAGGCTGTTAGGATGGAATAGGCGCCAAAAATACAAAACTAGAGCAAAGGATCGGACATTCCCGGGTTGCATTCAGAAAATATGCCTACGACGAGAAATTAATTATTTTGCATGACGGAGAAGTCAATGTGAAATTACAGTTAAGTTAGGTTCTGTATTGACGACTATACTAACATGTACCTAAGTATCATAAAACTAATAGTCCCATCCCCGAATACTGAAACGCTAATTAAAGTAAGTGGTGCTTATCTATGGCATAATTTAATTTGTCCATACAAATATATCAAAAAAATATTTAATTATCGTTTGAGTATTTAGCACTAGTCTATCCGCCAATTTCATTAACTTATCTTCCTTTGTATTTGCTTTATTTGGGTAGTTACTTAACATTTGTTGTATGGAAGTAAAGCAGTAAGCAAAGCCTAAAAACTAGCGCGAAACGGACACTGGTAGAATCCTGGAATAATAGTAACAGTAATCACAAAAAGAATTGAAGTGTAACAAAGCCAATTAAAGATGAGACTGGCCGTTGGATGTCAAAAAAGAACGTTTACTGCTTAAACTCGTACGCATGTCTTTACCTACCTGTCCTTTCTTTTCACAGTGATTTGTCTGTGGCGCAACGATGACTGTCCGAAACACTCGTAGCAGTCGGAGCCAAAAGTCAATTAACTATCCAGGCACGTGGAACCAATGCATTCAAAATATAGCACAGCATACACAACAGACAAATCATACCAAAACTATTAAGTTAGAAAGAAAACTCAGGACAGAGGGGGTAAGAGGTAGATAAGTGTATAGAAAGAAAGCCTTACCTATTTACCCAACCTGCCCCATTAGACTAAATCCATGTTAAAATATTACTAAGAGAAAGATGTTAGGGGAAAAACATACGAAATATAAAATAGGTACCTACTTATAGTAATTAAATTGAGATTGTTGAATAAAAACTGTGTATTTTAATCAAATTTGCATGTAAATAATTCAGCTCATACGATCTCAACTAAAAACAGCTGTAACGTTTATTATGACTTTGCTGCAATGTGTTACAGACTCTGAATATTTCAATGAAACTTCTGGTTGTAACATGTACTGTGTAGAGTTTGGTAGTGATGCCAGTCCTAGTTGGTTGCCAGACGATATCAGCTGAAATTCTATAATTTGGTTTCAAATGAACTTTGAGTTTTGGTAAAAAAGTGAAAATAATTTATTAATGTTCCCAGCGCTTTACGTTCTGCATGGAATTATGTAAAATCCAAAATCATACAAAACTTTATCCAAAAACGACAGACGTTAAAGTGGAAAATAAAACAACACATGTGAATAACTCAGTCCGAGTGATTTACCTATGATATGCATGATGTATAAGTTTAGTGATTTTCAATTATTATGTTACCAACAAAACAATCAAAGTATGAATTCGTAATTAGCCTAGTCATTTTAAAAAACGTGCAGCAGAGTGTGTTAGTAAAGATTTGCAAAACAGGACCTTCATCTAACCTGAATTGAAAATGAAAATAACCACGACAAAAGCACGCAAAAGGCCTGTGTTCTGGCACTTTTCCACTTGCACAGTTTGCGAGTGGAGGCATCGGCCGTTATCGGAACAACAATGAGTTTCTGACTGACTGGCCATCTTCAAAAGTAATTCGCATTTTTCAGTGGAGCGGGCTCTCGATTCAATGTGGATTTATTCACGGGGCTAGGGTTTTGGTTATAGATTTTTGAGAATCGCTAGAAGTATTGTTTGAATTGTACGTTCTTCCAAACCTATTATGGTATCAGCGTGGAAGAAAAGTTTGTTTGTAACCATTCTTTTTTGCTATCACATAATATATAAGCTATAGGTTTGTTTACGTGTTTATTCAGTAAATTTTAGAAAGCTTGCTTGGTGTAACTTGCTAAAGCATTTTAGTCAAGAAAAATAAAAGCTTTCAAAAATGGATGATCTCTATTGGGATTTGGATATTTTATTGCTTCAGAGTTCAGAGCTGGCATGTCTCACACAATTATATTATACTTAATTATTATGGGACTTTTGCAGATGGTGCACGAGTCAAGTTTACATTTAGTGGCATTTTCGCAATTAGATAAATTGAGAAAATGTAACTAATAATATAATCTGACGAGGTCAATTTTTTTGTGTCAAAAGTTTGTTACCTAAGCAAGCAAATGTATTTATTATGTTTGACTCAATCTCTTATAATCACGAAACAATCCAAGATGTGTTAGAAGTTGTGCCATTGTTCATATTTGTACCGTCAAGAAAAATAACTGAAAACGCAATCAATTTTATGTTTTATTCTGATAAGTACAATTATTGAAAGTAGCAATGGAAAGTCAGTTCACAGTCTCACAATACTGATGCTTTCCCTGTCTTTGTCTCTTATTTATCAGCGTTCACACTACACTGCTCATTTACAATTGTAAGTACGTGACAAAACAGGCTTCGTTCGTATTTTATACCTATGTGTGTTTTCAAAAGATACCGTAGCATGAAAATTAAAGAAGAAAACAAACGTTTTGAAAATATATACTTACTCTGTAGTAAATTTTTATTTGATTCAGCTTATTTCTTTTTTCTATAAAGTATTTAAAGGCTAAATGCTTTATCATCTATCTGTTCTTTCGATAACATAACGTATGTATTATAAAAAAATGTATTATTATATCATTCATCTGGTAACTATAACACAAACACTAAGCAATTTGCTTAGCTTGGGACTAGATGACACTGTGTGGAATGTCCAAAGGAATTTATATAATTAATGCTTCTTTTTTCTTCCATCCAAGTAAGATAATATCCCATACAATACAATAACTCTCGTTTAGTTCACATAGGTATCTTGAAGTTGTTCATGCAAAGTCATCTACTAATGCTCCAAGGCTCTATGGCTCTAAAACTACAAGAGGTTATTTTATGAAGTCATATAATAGGCATCCTATTTTTTAAACATTGTGACATTGAAACGGGTTCGGTTCGCGTCGGTCGGACTGAACATAAGGGTGGCCATACATTGTATTAATTAATTGTTATAGCCCAGGCTAAGACGTTCGCAACGGCCCCTCGACATGAAACCTGGAGTGCTAACACTAGTTTATGACATTTTCGAATGTTTAGTGAGCATGTCATGTGTTAATTAATCTTGTTAAACTCAAGTTTATTGATACCTAGTCATTAGTACACCCGTGCAAAGCCGGGACGTGCGCTAGTAATTAATATTGTAAAACTAGTGCTAACGGTCAAGAAGTAGGTTATGTCGTAAACCTGACCGCTAGCCAAGCATTGTTTTGAATTAAATGAAGATAAATTTAGTTAAATTGCTTTAAATTTGACACAGAAACTGCGTAAACCCAGTGGTTTATTGGTTCTGGTTATGTAGGTGGCAATTAATTTGGCTTTACCCCTTTCCACCCTTTTGGAAAAACCAGAAAATATTCAAATAAACAAAAATAATTTAAATTCAAAACGCACGAGAAATAATTCTCAAGGCTCTTTACTAACTACAGATCTATAAAATTGGTTTAAAATTTATTAAAATTTTTAAAATTTAAAAAACTGATGGTCTTGAAGCGGCTGAGTAGATTTTCTTAAAATGAAAATGATTCTTTAAATGATAGCTCGAGAACAAGAGATCAACACATCCAATTGAGACCAGAAAAAAATGGTTCGTTCGTTCAGGATTTACGTTGCCTCAAACAGACACATTACAAACGTATTACATTAACACTTCTTTTCACCGATTATGAAAAATAACATTATCATTTTTTTTTCACAACCACAGTAAAATCAAAACAGTACATCAACTACAGAATTGTATATCCTAGTACGTCAACCGGCACCAACACAGTATAATTAAAAGCTGCCTGCGTCCAAGCCTGATTACTATGCAAATAGGAGCTAAATGTGCCTCGGGCACGATTGCCGACCCTAAACTTTCCACTTTAAATGACAGTATTACTTACACTGTGCGATTGTGGTATCATTCGGACAATCTGTGTATTCCGACATTACATGGCTTTGTGCTTGATGAGAATAACCTAAAGATAAAAGCGTCAACTCTAAATGATATCCGAAATAATCGTCCTGTATAATATTACCTACATGAAAAATTAAATGATTACGGCTGTAGGTATTTCACGTTAGGTTTTGTTGAGTAGCAAATAACCACCCTGAACAAAATGGTTTGAGTTGTAAATGGTTGTCGAGGCAAAACTTGCATTTGATTCATGTTCTTGTTTTTGTTCATGTTCATCACCGCGTTTATCTAGGTTTCCAATTAATTGGTTTTGTTCGAATAATTAGGTATAGTTCACCGTTTTAATCTCATGTTA
Source organism: Xanthorhoe spadicearia (assembly GCA_947086425.1). Lineage (NCBI taxonomy): Eukaryota > Metazoa > Arthropoda > Insecta > Lepidoptera > Geometridae > Xanthorhoe > Xanthorhoe spadicearia. Next base: position 3,215,516 of record OX352200.1, read on the forward strand.
AAATAACTAAAATTTGTGTCGAAAACACGATCTACGAATTAAAAAACAGTTACGTACAATCAAAACATGTCAAACTCAAAGCCATACTTTTGTTGGTTCGATGATTGGTCGCCTGTGTATGTACCTAAGCCTTAATAATAATGCACTTATGTATGAAAATAATTAGTAAGTACTTATAACATTCGGCGCACGCACCGTGTTCCTTTCACCGTCTGTCGATTATCAGTGTTTTATATTTGACCTCTGACATGGAACCCATGAGAACATACTGAGGTTTCACTTGACTAAAGTTTTTTTTTGTTTTTCACGAATGAAAACTAAGTTACTGTGACTATGAATTTATTATTTTGAAATTAATTCATAACTACAAAACCGATCATGTTGATATTATTATTTCGCTTTCATTTTTTTTTATTACGATGTCAAAAGAATAGAATTAGTTTGTCTAACATGCATGACATGACTCATTCAATTATCGGTTCTGAATATGAAAAATGTCGCCTTAGAAACTTTGTCGCCATAGCGCTATAGTAGACCACTATTACCTTATTCCATAAGGTTGCTTAAGTATGACCAAATTAGCTTTGTCAAGGCTATTTTAAGCCTAAATACACATTGATCGAAGTCTGTCAATCAATAAGAACATAATCTATTTTCGTTGGGTGTTTGATTGGCCATAATTAAACCAAACCTTAAAGTCTGATCCAAAAATTACAGCGTGCTCTTAAATATTTCTCAAGACGACTCGTAATGATTGGGTAGCGGGTCCTCTACACGTAAGTGCCAACATCACGTAGCCATTAATAAGAACGGCTTGTTACTGGCTTACAGTTTTCAAATAAATCGTGGTAGCGAATTTTGTAAAGAACAATAGTGAAAATATCATTCATAATCTATGACTATAAATTTGTTTACAGTATGCAAACTAGAGAAAATAGGTAACTATTAATTATAAAAGTAAGGGCAGTTGTTTTGTGACAATAAAATATAATAATTATAAAAAATCCTGAGTACCTCCTCAAAAGTAAGTTTCATTCCAACAAACATATCCAATTATATTAGAAATATTCTTTCAAACGAATACAAAATTTGTTCTCATTTAAATATTCAAGTTATCCACCCATATAGAAGCTCCACAATGATTATCTAATGAAAAGTAATTAACCGGCCTCGCCGGCGAGAGGTGGGGATGTATTGACAGACAATGCCGAGTGGAACAATCAGTGGTGCTGAGTCAGCCGGACAAGCCGTAACTAGCTCCGTAACCACGAGTTAAGAAACTAATTTGGAGTTCCTTAAATACTATTTTCTATAACATTTTCATCAGCCTGTAGTAAGGGCATCGCTTACAATGTAGACCATCAGTTGGTGTATTGGAGGGAAGTACACTCCTACAGGACTGCTAATTCTAACCTTCTCATCGGTGTTCGTCGCTAGAAACCGTCAAAACCAAAAACATTGCAAATTTTATAACATCTTCATTTGTCAGAAAAGGCCAGACGTTTTTTTGGTGATAAAATTTGAATCGATATGTCGGCCCCCTTATTTGTAGGGAGTGGAATTGCATTTCTGTAAAACAAATTATTTCTTTAGATATTTGTATTATATTCGTATATATCTGAAAGAACTCTTGAGAGTGTGAACCTAAGTTCAAAAAAGATACAACATTTAAAGATAAATAGTAATTGATATACCTACCTAGTAAATATACGAAATAAATATCTTTTCTTTCTTTCTTTCTAGTAAATAGATTGATGAAATAAAGTATTTTGAAATGTTTTCAGATCACAAGAATACATTTAAATCAAAAAACTTTTAAAATACCTCCTCCATTAAATAACATAGCTAGCACTCGATTTACTCGGTTAGTTAAACTGTAAAGACGCCGACATAACTTTATTGATTAAAGTTCATGTTAATCGAACTTAAGTTCCAGTAATATTATTTGTAAATATGCCTTAACTATACCTACATACCTATGGTTATGCGTTAACAACATTCTAAATAGCTATACTTTAATAACTGAGCTCAGAGTAGATAATCATGACAACATTTTCATATAGGTATGGCTTCATGGTATGTGTCGTTCTAAGAAATTTTGGCCTTCAAACCTATAATTCGGATAATAATGGCAAATATATACTCTGTGTACTTCTTCGTGTAAATTTTAATAATAAATAGAAACAATGCATTGTTATGTAATTGATGATTTTCAATAGATAGAAAATCAATTATCAATTACATAACAAAACTAGACTTTCCCCAAGTTACCCTAACACCTTTACCAATTTTTGTTAATTAGCTCAGTGTGTGCAGCCAATCAGGGCGGCGCGAGGGCTGCGTGCGCGCATGCGCGGCCAAGCGCGAAGATGCCGCGATAGCCAACCGCCCCGTCCACATGACGCGCAGCCTGCTTCTACGCATGGTATAAGCACGGTATAGTCGGGCTCTACGGTAAGTTAGCTTGACGTGTAAAATACATTATAAATAGCTTCAGCGATGTTTTCCTAAGGAGAAGACAACATAATTGATTGCCTTCGAATATGCCTCAAAATTGTGTGCAAGCTTCAACTACCAGTTGTGCAAATTGATGTTACTGGATCTGTTTTGTTGCAGTTTATTTAACTATACTTCATTTCTTGAAACGAGCTAATAGGAAGGAAAATAAACGCACGTGATTGGTCGTCGAAAATAATTGTTTATTCTCGTGATGTCTAGATTTGACAATTGACAATTGATTTGACAATCTAGCCAATTTAAATTTAAAATTTAAATTTAAGAGGGGTAAGTACAAATTAATACTCTTGTGTTATTTTATTACCTCTATGTTGACAACGTCTCAGTGCATTCGTAATTATTATTATTTGTAGTTGGCATACTGAACATGTGCTGTACTGTGGCGACGCGACGCGGTGGCGACGCATACGCACTGTCGCGTGCTGCTTTTTGTTCGTGAAAATTCATTAAAATTTCTTTAATTTTTGCACATGTGCGTATGTAATTAGTTTTTAATGTAAAATGATATTATCATTGTTATAACCTGTTTCAATAATTACCTAACTATATATTATGTAAATGGTTTTATGAGTTTATTAGTAAGGGACTAGTTAACGTTTTATTTTCTACAGTAAAAAGCTTTTTATAAACATACTCAAGGTTTTTTAGTGCCACGCACCTAATAAGACCTCCTAGCTTGCTTTAATTAAATAAATACTTAAATGAACAAATAGTAAACATTAACACACTAAGCAACGTATTGTAAATTACAAAGTAAATGAATATTATTTCGAACGTATTTAAGGAACATAACACCAGCAGACCACACCGGCCTAAAAAATTAGACCACTTACAAAATTGATGTAGTTTAGCCTTGAGTTAAGTATAATACCTAACATACCTACTAGTCTACCTAGTAGTATATTATGACCTTGAAAAATAATACCTAAGAATACCAACCACCTCTTGTCGGACATTAAGGCAGCCTAAAGACCTGCGTCTTAATAAACTAATAAACAGTACCACATTATATATTAACTTTGCGTGTTGAGAAAATTGGCTCTGTATGTAACATTATGTACGCAAGTGTGTATATAAGCGAGCGAGTATATAGTTACTTTCCATATGATTTCACATTAGTCCATTGTTCGCTGATGAAACGGAGAACAAGAGAGCAATCAAATGAAGGTGTGTCGACTAAATTAATAACCACATTCACACATCCCGCCTTTCGTACATTACCTAACATGTAGCAGGTACCTGGGAATAGTACAGTTTCACTCAATTAACAAGCATAAGTGATTTTTTTAGTAAATCCTTCTTGACTTACGCTTTCATCGACATGAACCTTCTTTTAACTGTCCAATTTTCTACGATCTGACGAATGTTTATTGAAAATACTTTTTCAAAATTAAGATTTTTTTCAATTTAAAAGATCAAAATAATGTAAATTACATCAATGCTTGTCTTATGAAAAAAACAAAATATAAAGCTTAGAAAAATAAATAAAATAACTAATACCTATACGACTAACGACTTAATACCTATTTGAATTCTTATCCATTTTCTACTGTAGGTACTGTAGGTAAGACTTTTCTTACCTAAGTACACAAAAATCAGATCTTAAACATTTTCCATAGGTTTTATATAAATATTATTAAGATCAGATATTTCAGTAGCTGACTGTACTGCAGTACAGTGCACTAGTGTAGGCGTATTCCTCAGCCGAGCAGTCAAACAGATCGGCGATACGATGTCGAAACCGTTATAAGACAAACTAAAAATTAAAATAGCTAAACGTGCGGTGCTGAGGCGACTAAACATGTCTGACAGGACGGCGGGTGTTCTTCTGTAAATATACGTTCTTCTGTTAATAAACTGTTAATAGTCTGTTAATAAAAAATACATAGTTTTTTGTACTGCAATTTCTCTTTTTTTTAATAATATTGTTAGCTCACGCTAACAAGTTCAAACAACGCCAGATACTCTTCACCTTTTATTTACACTGAATTACTACTAAATTAGCTATCCATAACACTTTTTCATAAACTTTTCACAAATGTACTGGCCTTTTCAAAAGTTAGGACTAGACAGTGACAGACTAATAATAACCAGAACTTCAACTCATTCGCTTCTAGGCAAATCAGTACGAACACCTAGCGCCATCTGTTGTTGGCAATTTTAACTATCGTCACCTGCTTTGTCCTGAAGCAAATGTTACAATGCTTTTACTTATTCTGTATTTTTAAAAACCAATAAACATTATCGGATAAATGTTTTTATAATTAAATATGATTTAAATAATCACAATAATTTATCCTAGTCTAAAATATATTTGAGTAGGTAGTATTACATTCGGCCATCCGACTCCAACTACACGTCCTCGTGTAGATAGGTGAAATGAAAGCGAAACTCAGAGGTACATTATTAGGTACTTATTAATTCTAACATTTAATCATACAATTGTGATTCTGCCTACTTCTGTCAATGATGGCAACAGGTCGCTTCTGTATTGAATACCAAATGATTGACTTAGGCCTGTATTCAGAGACTACACTCAAGCGTAAATCGTGTCCCAAGCAGTGACTCATAACTCAGTTTTCATAGAGAACTCGATGCTTGAATGTAGACTCAAGTCCGAGTGAAGTCTCCGAATACGAGCCTTAGGCTCTACAATTTATAACACAATATAAGAATTAGTGGCAACAGGCCGCTTCTGCACTTATTTATCTATATAAAATTAACACACATAATTAAATAAAATCTAAAGGAAGTACCTAAATAAAGTTAGTTCTGTTATGCCGTTCCCACTTTTAAATAATCTAATCATGATCAATGACGATAACGACGATAACGTTAATCATGATAACGACGAGATGGCGAAAACACTCTAGAGCGTAACAATAATATTTCTTTTATAGTGGGAGTGGGAGTCAGTACGGAGTTGGCTTTTTAGTCGCAAAACGATGGAAATCTAACATCAAGGAGTTCATCTCGTACTCCGACAGAATTGCTGTATTAAAATTCCACATTGCTAATAAAACAGCTCTCACGATAGTCCAAGCTCACGCGCCAACATCTTCGCATCCCGACATCGAAGTCGAGGAGTTCTATGATATGCTAAACAAAGCATGCGATGACAATAGAACCACTTGGACTGTAGTGATCGGAGATTATAATGCTAAAGTAGGCAAAAGACAAGCCCAAGATAATCCCACCGTTCTTGGCCCACATGGGCTAGGCATTAGAAATCCTCGAGGAGAGCGACTCTTAAACTTTGCTTGCGGGCAAGGTTTGAGTTTAAGCAATAGCTTTTTTTTGTAAAAATAAAAAAATAAAATAAAAAAAACCCAACGACGCTGGACCTGGTTCTCCCCAGATAAAGTAACGAAAAACGAAATTGACTATTGTCTTTCTTCCAGCAAACAAATCATCACCAACATTGAAGTTTTGAATAGTATTAAATTTAGCTCCGACCATCGACCGCTGCGTTGCGTTTTAAAATTTAACTTAAAAATCCATAGGCTTTTAATGATAAAGAAAACTATTAAGAAGTTAGACAAAACTACATTAATTTCTAATAAGGACCAGTTTAATCTGGATTTAAAAAACCAGCTTTGAGTTGTTGGACAATAAGAACTGCGAGGATGTCCAAACACAGTATTCCAATATTCTTGATCGTATAGAAAAAGCAAGTCGAAAAATTAAATTTAATAAAAATAAACTTAATAAGTTAAGTAACAAAACCAAAACACTTATCGAAGAAAGACAAAAGTTCATTTCATACACATCGGAATTTAGAATTAAAGACAGAGAAGTTAAGCGAAGCATACGTTACGTAGCGATATTAGGAATTATAATGTTAGTCTGGTTAGAGTAGCTTTAGACAAAAATCAATCCCTTAGAATTGCAATGAGAGGTACACAAACGAGGAAATCATCAATTACGGCATTAAGAGATTCAAACGGGATAAAACAGGGAGATAAGACCAAAATTTTAAACATTTGTACTTCATTTTATAAACAATTATATACTAATACCAATTCCAGTAACTCAACGGCCCTTAATAATTTATGCTCAGAAGACATTCCGCCCATCACAGGACTCGAAGTACATCGCGCGCTTATCGGAATGAAATATGGAAAGAACCCTGGAGAGGACGGTGTTACAACTGATAGTTTGAAAGTCGGAGAACTTGCTTTACTTCCACATTTGACTAATTTATTTAATTCAATTCTATTTACATTTGACATACCTCATAGATTCTGTCATTCTAATATTATATTGCTTCATAAAAAGGGTGATAAAACAGATATCGGAAATTACCGTCCCATTAGTTTAATCTCTCATATATATAAAACGTTTATTAAAATTATTGAAAACAGAATATCCCAACAATTAGATCTGCATCAGCCCGCAGAGCAGGCAGGGTTCCGCCGCGGCCTCTCAACTACAGACCATCCGATGCATCAGTCCCTGCTGGAGAACTCGTTGCTTCTATTCCTTCGTTGTTCGCCATCTTCACCACCTCCGCGCCCTGTTCTGAGTCACGCCGCAGTCGCAAGCTTGATCTACTGCGAGGACGTTCGTCAGTAGAAGTGTGCTGATTGGCCTGGCTATGTGCTCGCTGACTGGCAGGACTGCGCGCCCGCTGGCTGACGGGACTGCACGCTTGCTGGCCTGCAGGGCTGCGCGCTCGCTGGCTGGCAGGGCTTCGCGCTCGCTGGCTGCCAGGACTGTGCACCCGTTGACTGGCGCGACTGCGCGTGTGGTAGCTTTCGGGACTGGCGCGACTGCGCGTGTGGTAGCTTTCGGGACTGGCGCAACTGCGCGTGTGATAGCTTTCGGAACTGGCGCGACTGCGCGTGTGATAGCTTTCGGGACTGGCGCGACTGCGCGTGTGATAGCTTTCGGGACTGGCGCGACTGCGCGTGTGGTAGCTTTCGGGACTGGCGCGACTGCGCGTGTGATAGCTTTCGGGACTGGCGCGACGTGTGATAGCTTTCGGGACTGGCGCGACTGCGCGTGTGATAGCTTTCGGGACTGGCGCGACTGCGCGTGTGATAGCTTTCGGGACTGGCGCGACTACGCGTGTGATAGCTTTCGGGACTGGCGCGACTGCGCGTGTGATAGCTTTCGGGACTGGCGCGACTGCGCGTGTGATAGCTTTTGGGACTGGCGCGACTGCGCGTGTGGTAGCTTTCGGGACTGGCGCGACTGCGCGTGTGATAGCTTTCGGGACTGGCGCGACTGCGCGTGTGATAGCTTTCGGGACTGGCGCGACTGCGCGTGTGATAGCTTTCGGGACTGGCGCGACTGCGCGTGTGATTGCTTTCGGGACTGGCGCGACTGCGCGTGTGGTAGCTTTCGGGACTGCGCATCCGCCGGCTGGCAGGACTGTGCACCCGTTGGCTGGCGCGACTGCGCGTGTGATATGATAGCTTTCGGGACTGCGCGTCTGCCGGCTGGCAGGACTGCGCACCCGTTGACTGGCGCGACTGCGCGTGTGGTAGCTTTCGGGACTGCGCATCCGCCGGCTGGCAGGACTGCGCACCCGTTGGCTGGCGCGACTGCGCGTGTGATGGCTTTCGGGACTACGCGTCCGCCGGCTGGCAGGACTGCGCACCCGTTGGCTGGCGCGACTGCGCGTGTGATGGCTTTCGGGACTACGCGTCCGCCGGCTGGCAGGACTGCGCACCCGTTGGCTGGCACGACTGTGCACTATTCCCCGATCGAAAACAGGGCTGCGGGAGCGCTCTGCGCTACTGCGCCTTGAACCACGTAATCCTCTTTCTCGATCACGTGAACGCCTCGTAGAATCATTTTCTGACCATTTTTTTGCACACACAAAGAAGAAAAACCACAGAAATTAAATTAATTATTTACATTAAGTTTTTTCCTTTGTTTACAAAACCGGGAGAGCTGTGGATTTTGTTTGAAATAGATAAATAAATAAATTCAAAGTTTAACTATTCTATATAATATCAGTGCTTCCATACTAGTCAGCTGTTGTGCTTTGCCGACGACATGCGATATAAAAATCTTCACCGCCATCAAATCTATGAACGACATGGCAGACCTTCAAGCTGACTTAACGCGCCTGGACTTATACTTGTTCGCAAAACAAGTCAGACCTAAATCCCTCTAAATGCTCAGTAGTCACTTTTACTCGTAAATCAAATATATTGCCGACGTCATACTTTCTTAAAGGTCAACCACTCAAGATGGACAGTGTCACTAGAGATCTTGGGGTCCTCCACGACTCCAAGCTTATATTTAACGACCATATAGACTCTATGGTCGCTAAAGCATCTAAAGCCCTCGAATTTATCATGCGAGTTTCAGGTGACTTTAAGCAAGCAAAAACATTTAAAATTCTTTATTGTACCTACGTTCGAAGTAATCTAGAGTATGTATCTCAAATTTGGAATCCTCGCTATGAGACATATATCTCAAGAATCGAACGGGTACAGGCCAAGTTTCTCAAGTATATCTGTTATCGTTTGCGAATCCCATACTCTTCTGACAATTATGAAAATATTTGTGGGAAATTTCATTTTCTACCACTCTCTAAGCGACGAGAAATTGCAGACGTAACATTTCTTTTAAAGTTAATGTCAGGTGATATCGACTGTATAGATCTTCTTAATAAAGTAAAAATTAATGTGCCATCCAAACGTCTTAGATCTCATTCACCAATACACGTTCCTGTAGTTTTATCAAATTACAGACAAAACTCTTACCTGTGGCATGCATGCGACAGTTTCAACAAGCTGAGTAAACAAATTGATATCGATCTCCTCTGCACCAGCAGCTCTCAGGCGAGGCGGCAACTGAGCAGGGAATTCTTCCTCTCAAATGATTTTGTTCAGTAGTATTTTTTTAATGTAAAATCTTCTTAATGAGCTGTTTACCAATTATATTTTATCAGTTACGTAGCTACTCATGTACCTATTTATATTGTATAACTTCACCGTTTCACTGTTAATGCCAGTCCGATATATAATCGTGAGAACCTTTAATTGGCTTCCTATTGTTAAATCATCGTCAACTCCGATATATGTAAGCTGTTGGATCTCCAATAAATAAATAAATATATAAATATCCCAGCTCAGTAGAAAATTCGATCTTGATCTATTTTGCACAAGTGCTAGATCGGCAAGGTGGCAGCTAAGCAGAGAATTCTTTGGTGTTGCTAACGATGACAATGTGTAGGTGCTATATAATAGTAATTAGTGTATGTGTTACTACTTAACTTTATTTTGTTATTTTTATATACTCTAATCTATCTCTAATCTTAGTTCATTAATGTTTTAAAATCTGTAATTTACCCATGAAAACCTATAATTGGCTATGAAGCTGTTGGTTTTCCTATAAATAAATAAATAAACAAATAAATAACAGTAAAGTGTCAAGATGGAAGGGTTAAGTAAATATTCATTCTACAGTTTAAACTTCCATAAACCCTTCGACCATATAAAATGAATGTAGGAGACTTCTGATTGAACTTCTTCCAAATACAATTACACAACAATAATTTCTTTTAAACTAACTTTCAAAAAGCTATTAATTTCTATGCAAACCAGTGTCTAGGCTGCTTCCCTATAGAAACTCACACGAAGAACCAAGGGGACGCACCCTTGGTCGGTTCACTACTAGATAATGTTCTTTGAGACGCTCAGTAAAAGTTATTTATGGCAATTACCTATATTCATATTTATCAATTTACTATTCCATATATGCACCAATTTATTATTTATACTTGTTTAATGTTCTTGTATAAATTACTTCTTTTTATGTATAAATACATTTTATATACTTATATGTAAATATTTTTATAGGATATATACTTACCCCCTTATGCATATTCGACCAGTAAGCCTGTATTAGCTAAAACGCATATTAAATCTGTTGCTATCTCTTTTTGTTGACATATGAGTAACAAGAAAAAAAAAACGTTCTTTAAACCTGTATTAAATTGTCAAGTTTTTATGAATAAAACTCAGGCCTTTGCATCTATAGTAGATGATTTATACAGCGTCAGGAGGCAATCTTTGCCTACACCCAACGGGACACTGTAGTGCCTGGGACATTGTTGTGACATTTTATGAATAAGACCCTTAATTATTATACCTATCATGTAGACTTTCATTTTATTTATTTTAGTATGTTTATGTCACTCTCCCTTAGGCCCAGACCGAAAACCAGCGCTTCTTCACCTAGGTACCAGGTGAAGTTAGTATTAAGCTGAGTCTGGACCTTTGAACAACTCCCATCCCATAGGAGTTTACTAGTTCATTCAGTCTTGCCCACCTTTCCTACTCATTTAGTTTTAGCATAGTATAGCTTGGATTTCTTAGAAATAGCTCTTTTGTATTATATTTTGTTTTGTACTATCTGTGTTGTCAATAAATGTGTTCTTTCTTTCTTTCTTTCTTTCAAATAGGATTCAAATTATTATAAGGTTATAACACTAATAACTTATGACACTCTATCTCTTTTGTCTGGCTTTAAAACTACTCGCAATAAAACTCTTTGCAACATAGTGACATATCATAACACGACGATTCAATACAGATCGTCAAGTACATTCCTAAAATAATAATTTGCGGGCGAAGTCTAGTAAGTAGACAAAAGTAACTTACCTATCGCACTTCTGATTTGTTAGCTCACGCTAACAAGTTCAAACAACGCCAGATACTCTTCACCTTTTATTTACACTGAATTACTACTAAATTAGCTATCCATAACACTTTTTCATAAACTTTTCACAAATGTACTGGCCTTTTCAAAAGTTAGGACTAGACAGTGACAGACTAATAATAACCAGAACTTCAACTCATTCGCTTCTAGGCAAATCAGTACGAACACCTAGCGCCATCTGTTGTTGGCAATTTTAACTATCGTCACCTGCTTTGTCCTGAAGCAAATGTTACAATGCTTTTACTTATTCTGTATTTTTAAAAACCAATAAACATTATCGGATAAATGTTTTTATAATTAAATATGATTTAAATAATCACAATAATTTATCCTAGTCTAAAATATATTTGAGTAGGTAGTATTACAATATGCATCTTTTATTGACTGTTAAAGTCTTGGCTGTTTTACTGGATGTTGTACATAGATAAATTTTATTTCAAAACAATCAAAACATTATTATCTTTTCAAGATTTAACAAACACTCTAAAATTTTTTTGTTTTTTTATGGTTTAATAGATCTGTTTAACTCAAGTGGTTCGCTGAAGCAGAAGTATGTAGGTAAACGTGTGTCTTAAATATCTTTTTTTTTTCCAATAAGTATTTTCTAACCTTAGAGACACTCTCGTCGCTGACGCCCATGGCTAAGCAGGGCAATTGTGGCGCGCAGCGGGCGGTTCAGCTTTCATTATTTTATAATAACGATAGACTATGAAACCTCTTGTCATGGCGCTGGTCCAGGAACCGAATTAATTGCCAGATTGCCGCGTTCTGGGCGGCGACGTCACTCGCGAATCAATCCCCCCGTTGTTTCATTGCGAACTGAACAATAGAACAATTATTGGTTCTTTTTGTTGGACAAGGTTAGGGAAATAAAGCCTAGATTCTGGAAATGTCTGTTTATTTGTAGAAATATACATAGGTACTAATATTATGGATAGGAAAACACACAAATTTGTCCCTCGGCGGGGATCGATCCCGTAAACTCTCACGTAGGTATTCTTAAATTTTCTACGTGTTCATGAAGGCAACATGCCAGTCGTAATGGGTCGCTGCACTGCATGAGTTTGAAATTAATTGTTGCAAACTGACTAAGAGATAATTTTAATGGTAAAAAAAGAGTAAATAAGTCGGAGTACATCATTACGTCGGTGGGGAATATCTAGACCACTAAAACCTAAATGACTGTGAAACACTTTGTCCGAATACAAATCGTGCATAATCAAATCACTCCTAAAACGGCAATTCAAAAACGGAATTTATGACACCTGATTCAAAAACAAGCAGATATCCATTCACAAAGCTATTATGTTAATTTAAAACACATCGGGTTGATACAATCTTGGTTCGTTCACACCACACCTCCGAAAACAATAGTTAATAATGGTTAATAAGATGATTTATATCGATCGGAGATATGTTCGACAGGCTCGACATTGGTTTAGCATAATCTTGGGATCGATCTGCTGATCGCTATGCCTACGTCATAAGGAGAAGCCTTCGTTTGTACATCTTCTCATCTCTCTTCAAGATACTAGAGTTTATTTCTATGCTTACTCAAAATACGCAGAAGTCTTTTTGTGACCTTTTGAGAAGGATTGAAACAGTGGAAAGTACTCTCGACTTAGAATGCATATCTCGCTAGGTGCTGTCCTTTAAAAAGTCGGAAACAACAATTTTACGTGCTCTCCAAAACATGGAAGCGCTCAGCTGATATTGCCACTAGTGGATAAGCCACCTTAACTTATGCCCGAGTATTCATCCCATTACTTTTATTTTATTTTGTGTCGACGTTTCCTCAGTACGAAGTACCCTGAGCAGCTTATTACAACTATCCTATGTTTAGATATTATTTAAAAGAAAACTCAGAAAACTGTATGCTAATTCATCTGCGTAAAACGACAGAACATATTCATATCGAGACTACCAAGTAGCTAAGTAAAAAAATGCTAACCAGCCGTTTACCGACGAACTTTACCCTTGTAGGTATGTCATCGGTAAAAAACAAAGAGTTGAATAACCCGTGGCCGAATTAGTATGTATGGAGCGATGGCGGGCGCATGAACGCTGACTCACTCACCGACTATCATCTCACGACAGTGACTATGGGAATAAGACTCATATCACATGAGCGATTTTTGAATGTAGCTGAGCGATATCATAGTGATTTCTTATAAAGGGGTGCTATTAGTCACGCCACGTAAAAAGAACAATGAGGGGATTGGAGGATCGGAATCCAACGTAGTTGTAGTGCACCAATAAGTTTCGTTTTAGAATAATAACATCAGTTTATCATAAAGTTTATCCTAATAATATTTTTTCAGTTACAAATTAATATTTCGCACAGAATTAACAGAAGCCTCTATACCACTGATCTGCATCAATGCAGCTTGCCAAAGCTTTTTCATTCGTTTTTAATTGCCTCAATTTAATTTCTATGTTATCCTTGTTACTTTTTGTGGGGCGCGATGATTCGGTCAATTTTTGATTTAATGATTTAAATTTACTAGAAATGATTTTCGATTTTCATTTATTTCTATTAATTTTATGTTATTAACAATTCATTTTGTTGGTACAATGACTCGTTTTATACTTATATAAACTAATTAAAGTAATAAAACTGTGTAATTACCGAATGTTTTAATGAAATATGTAATGTAAGTTGGAAAACATTGTATCTTATTATGTTCTATAAAAAGATACAATGTTTCGGTTGCGTCATATTTACATGAGAAAAGCTCAATACCGATTAATGAAGCTTAAGCTTTTATTTCATAAATATTACATTGGATAAAATTTGTAATTATTGATGACTGTCTGATACAAGCATGATCCTATGCTTCGAAGTGTGCATCTGTCCCGGCTTTTAAATTCATAAAGCCGTTGGGCACATCGTCGTCGGTCTAAAATTTACTAACAGTCACAAGGTAGCTTTTAGGAGGTCTAAAAACTGCGGCACCAGAGTTGGCCACGTTTTTAGGCACACATATTTTTAAGTGGTTTGCTGAACTATGTAGGTATCTTTCATCTGTGATAGAAAGTATAAATATAAAATAAAATATAAGTAACAACATAGAAAGTAAAAAATGGGTTAATTCATGCCACTTCCAGGCACGCTTACTTCGTTGGCCAGCTGAGTTCTAGGCGGTGTTTTGACGGGAAGTGATTCTCGTAAATATGATTAACCTCGGGAAAGTTGCTTAGCAATATTTCCCTTGAAATAATTACAAACATTAATTTTGAGTCTTGGATTATATTGAGGTAATTGACCGGCTGATTTAGAAACCTCATTGATTTAAACGTTCATGAAATACTTGTTAAAAAAAGTTTTCGTCGGTTTCATTTTATCAACTAGACTAGCTGCTCCCCGCGGTTTCACCCGCGTAAGTCCCGTTCCCGCGGGAATATTGGGATAAAAAGTAGCCTATGTTACTCGTGGAAAATGTAGCTTTCGAATGGTGAAAGAATTTTTAAAATCGGTCCAGTAGTTTTTGAGCCTATTCATTACAACCAAACAAACAAACAAACAAACAAACAATCTACACTAATCTACACTAATATTATATTATTAGTGTAGATTAGTGTAGACAAAACAGTTCACACTTAACTAACCCCCGGTTTCTATAACTAACGTACGGATGTTTAGTTTAGATTTATTTATTTATTTATATTTCAACATAAAATCTATGAAACTTTTTGACAGATAACAACGTTGCTATGGCGAAAGTCCCACGGTCATCCGTTAGTTAGTTAGGTATAGGAACCGGGGGTAAGTATAATTCAACCTTTCCACTCTTAATAATTAGTCCAAAACGATAAAATCTGACATTTCACGTGATTCGTCTTAATCTATCCACACTTCACTAAAGTAAAAAAACAGGCTAACAACGGTTTTACGAAAAGCATCATTATAAAATACCTGTTTAAAATGGCTTTGAAAACATTTAGATTTCGGAATATCTGTTAACATGTATTCCGATTAACATAATGTATTTTCTTTATTTTAATGTTAAGAGCATCACACATTTTTGTTTTGTTTTGCATTTGTAACTCATTTGCTACATCATACTAAATAAACTGCATTTTACTATAATTTCTTGTTTGAAGTGGGTTTTTGTTTATGTATGTTGAGTCATTTGAATAATGCATGAGAATTTCGAGCGATGATTTTATTGGTAATTTGGACAGTTTTGCTTTCTATGAATGTACGTGTATGTTTAAGAGTGTGTAGATTTTAAGATATTATTTCAACTTACAGTGATTGTACCTTCAACGAACAATGTAACCTTTCACCTACATGATAATTTTTTCAGTGTGATCCAGCGCAGTAGACACACTATAAAACTAGGCAGTACCTAATAGTGTGATCCCAAGTTTTAGATTAGAAGTACAGTAGTAGTCAGAAGCAAATTCAAATGTAGGTAAGCCACCAAATAACGGTAAGCTAGTTCGTTAGGGGCGTCTTTATTTTAAGTTTTACAGCAATTGTTATCTGTTTCATGTCTTGATTATAATTGAAGCAATAATTTTTTTTAATAAAAATCGATGTCCAAATAATCGAAATGGAAAATTTCATTTCAAGATAGCTCCCAAAAGCAGCTGTCAGCTTGATCGTGCCAATAACATACTTTAATAAGTCATAATATAGTTTCGAGATCTGATAGCACAGTCGTTAGTGTAATCTGAGGACGGCGTGTTGGCACACATACACACCAATCTCGCCCATACTCCCATGAGATTAAGCAACAGATTCCCAACTAACTATAGTAATTTCCTAGTTCTAATGCGAAGGTAACTGAAACCCGGGACGCTACCGATAAACTGCCAATTAGAATGGTATCTTGGTAATTTGAATTTTCTTCTTGAAATCGTGATTGAATGGCCGCATGAGAACAGTAAGGATTTTTATCTGTAGGACAAAATCTTAGAGCAATAGACATTGGTGACATAATGGCTGTCTCAACTTAAATTAACTGGCTAATCGTGAGCTTCAAATTGCTAATACTAATGTACTCATTGGCATTTTTAAACTCATTTTAAGCGGTGACCTCAGATTCTTTGTTCTCAAGCAGTTTGGCAATATTTTGTGTTTATCTCATAGTGATTAGTTATGTTAGGGGATTGTTTAATAAATAACATCTCATTACAATGGCAGCGGCCGACAATGAGATCGCGTTGTATTTCACGCGCTCTGTGTCGGGCCTTTGCAGAGATGTAATAAGAAAAAAATTAAATCATCCCACTATATTTATACGAGACTTGGCTCAAAAGATCAGCATTGCTAATTCAGCGCGGCAATGCGGCCAGTGTCTTGGGCACACTTTCGTCTGGCAGTGGTTTGAATTAGTTGAGCTACCCCTAGACCGTTATCAATGCATATTCGTTCATGACTGAAGGTATTAGAGCAGTCCAAAGAGTAATAGTGACAACCTTATAATTAGGCCAGGCTTGCTCAGGCCAGGACAAATCCAGTAATTACCACCATACCTACTAGTCAACATTAGTGATTAGATAAGATGAACCCGCTTGGTTCTTATCATCATCTTTAAATCTCCTCCTTACCTATATAGTAAATTGCCCTGGCGAGACAACTCCCGCCGCCACAACAGATCATGTTCCCACATCTTTGTGACGAGTAACCATAGAACTGTTGCTTTCCGTGGGTCTTTCCGCTTCGCAGCCTCGCGCTGTTGGAACGATTTGCCCCCTCCTCTTCGTGCTCTAAAATCGTTAAATAGTTTTAAATCAAAATTGAAAGAACACTTACTTATTATTCAATCCCGCTGCTAAGCGAGATTGAATAATAAGTAAGCGGAGAACTAAATGAATGCTTGCTCCTCACTCTAATTTATAAAAGATATTATTATTTAAGTATCCCTAAACATTTTCACACAGCCAACTAGTCCCAGGATAAGCAACTTAATGCAACCTCTGTGTCTCGGGCGGGTTGTGCCCACTTCGCCGCGGAGGTCGTAAGAAATTAGTACTTGCCTCCTGCACGCACTGCCTGCGAGCTTTAGTTCTGCGTCAGCGGAAAATGCTGCCAGGCTTGTCATTTATAGTGCTCGCACTTCGGCCACATTCCTAGCTCCGCAGTTGTTTGTTGTCTGCTCGTTGCCTTACTGCGGTATGATGCGATGAGGCATAATCATTGCCAATTTTCCTGGTTACAATTGCTTCACACTTTATCGCACGAAGAAAAACAAACGCCATTTTTCATTTTCCTCCACCACACCACAGAGTATGAGTAATTACAAAGTAGTTCACTCACTCACTTCACTACCCAATCCTTTTTTCTCTTTTTTGACATTTGAAATGTATCCCATAGAATATATATTTATTTTATTTAAAACAAGTCAAGTCACCTCATCACTATGTCTCTTTATTTTTCTGTCAGTGTCACTTTATATCATTTTTGTGTGTTATGTCAATTTGCCGTTCATTTATTTTTATTTTTTTATCTATATGTACATTCTTTTTATTACCTCGTCCCTGTCCGTAATGCCACTAGGGTACGGTCTGAAAACCAGCGCCTCCTCCTTTGGAGTGGCAATTTGCTGAGACCGGACCCTTTTGGTACAATGTTTGTCTGCTTTTGTGTTACTTATTACCTACTATTTTATAATTTTTTGCTTAGTGTATTGTTTTCTTTTCTGTGTTAGGTATAAGTATATTTAGTTCTGTTCTGTACCTACTTGTACCAAATAAACGCTAAATCTATCTATCTATCTATCTATCATCTTATCGGCATTAGTCTAGATGACCTAGCTCCAGCTCTACCTACCACCGTACCTACTAGTAAATGTTAGTGATTGGATAAGACAGGACCCACTTACTTCTTATCATATTGTCAGCAGTAGTCTCTAGATGTCCTAGGTCCAGCACTGGCGGGGCGTGGTGGTCGTGAGGCCGCGGGCGCGGGGCGTGCGCGCGCGCAACACTTATAAATCGCACTCTATTCCGCCCCAGGACTGCTCCGCTTTGCGCACTTCTAAACTACAAATTTACCTTTGAATTTCCATAATGCGTAAGTCTTCATGGAAATATAAATTGCTAAAAGGAACTGCTATGTTGAGAGGAATGGTTAAGAAAGTTAAGTTTTTATCAAAGTCCCAGAGAGCTCGAGTCCCAGAGAGAAAACACTAATGGTGTAATATATTCATTTTGTAAACTTTCTCCAAATCGCTATTAAACATTTGCTATCTATTTTAATTGTCATGAGTAACAAGAAAAAGACGTTAAATACCCTTATTAAATTTACAAATCTTTATAACGCCTGGTTAATAACTCATCACATGTTTAAATTAGAAAAATTTAGGTAAACAATTTTTAAAATTCTGTAGATTCAATTACGAATCGAGAATTGATTTAGTTATTGGAAAGCGATTCAATTTTCAAAGAAGACCAACAAATTATGTGCCCGGAACTCATCCCTGTCAAGGTGTGAATACAAATTCTTTCTCTGGTTTATTTCGATGGCAATCGGTGTTGGTTCGTTAAGCTTCGATTTTTTAGAAAACTGAAACTGTGATAAAACAGACGTAATGCAGGTTTATTGTTTGAACTTCTTTTTTTTGCGGACACGGAGATTTTTTACAATATTTATTTATTAATTCATATGTTTCAATAGTTTTTGTGTTAATTTTAGTTTCAACGTGAAGGTTTATTTAATGAGAAGAAAACTGAAGAATCTGAACAGATGGAAAGATTGAAGTAAATCGACAACTTTGTCGACAAGCCTCACATTGTTCGATGGGCACCCAGCAAAACTTCACTTTTTATATGAAACTATATATACATGTTTATATATATGTATCTATGTTGGTTTCCTAATCTTTTCTGTCTTGTAAAATAATAAATGGTAAACGCGGCGCTGCGGGTAAATTTAATCACATTTGAACATTCTTTTGGACTAGAACCTTTATCTAATTATGAAAAAAGAATCGAGTGACTAAATTATACCATTTGCACGGTGCAAGAGTCTTGCCGGTTGCATTTAATGAAATTGCCTGTCATCATAACTTGCATGGTTTAAATTTAAACATTGCTGAAACCATGGATGTCAAATATTGCCCCAATTTAATTGCAAGACTCTTGCATCGTGTAAATGGGACATTAAGCAAATTCCTAGATGATCACAAACGCTTTTTAGCGGTCATTGTTTTACAGAAACTCAGGGTGATAGGTAGGTGCGCCTGGTTTAATAAACAGCGATATAATTAAATGTTGTACCCGAGTTGTTTATACCGAAGGCGCTAGGGTCCGCCTCCGTCGGCGGCTTGTTACCGTAACGTATTAACGAGAACATGCCTCGTCTTATAACTACAAGATATGTGGGAATAGCTTGCCAATAAAACTGGTTAACAAAGGAATATTGCCTTTGTTTTGGAAAAAATGAAAAATAATCATATGGTTGGTATAAACCAAAATTATGTCTGCCTGACGCCTTATTACAATGTTTTTGACTTGGAAATCTAGATTATATTTTTGCCTAAGATACTTAATTATCTATGGTAAGTAAGTACTTATAACATACTCGTACGTAAGTATTACATTGTGGTTTTTATTATTTTGACTCAATTTTAGGTAGGTACGAGTAGTAGTAGTAGTATAAGAGTAGTAGTAAACGTATACACTTAGGAAATACCTACAAAAATTACCTTAGGAAGTATACAATTCACAGTTTACCTAACACTTCTTAAATTTAGTAATCTAAACCGTTCTCTTTACGATGACTATGTAAATAAACCGTATTCACGATTCGTTAAATCATTTTCTCTTTCACCTAAAATTTCTGAGAACTCCATTTAGGAATTGTCACAACAACTCTAATTTCAACCGCGAACAGTTTTTAAAGGTATTTCTGTTCCAAATCTCAAGCATATTGCTAACAAATCACAGGCGAATGGGTCGTTTAGCCGCCATTTGTTGGCCCCAGGGGGTGAGGGGGTGTTGGGGGAGGGGGGTAATTGTGTTTACAATACACCCCCCACCTTCCGCTCATTTCTCATCCTCAAACATCAGGGCGCTTAGCGATTTTACCTCGGAAAATCTTGAGGAAACTGGAAAATGGCAGGTCGTGTTGAAAATGATGTCTTTATGCCTGAATTTGGGGGTAGTGTTTTAATTTATAGTATTTTTGTACTTTCGCATACTTTTTACTTTTGTAATATGTACTGTACCTATGTGTGTTAATTAAGTATGAATATGTATAGGTAGGTCGTCTTAATATGATGTATTTAATCTAATATTTTTATCCATTATAGGCCAAACATTTGTACGAAAACCTCTTCGTAATAATTTTAAATAATAATTTTAGCTCCACATTGAAGATTTAGAGTCGGCGATGGACTCTAATCTGTCAAATAGGATGTGTGATGGAATACATAGTATTTTTAGCAAATGTTCACAGTCGCCAAATATTGTTTTTGGACTTGCATCTAACTGCACCATCGAATTTATTCAATGTATTTTAATTTTATAAAGCTTTGATAGAATATGAAATAACTTCTTCTCTTGATCTTTACATCTCAAAAGAGGTGGATACATCCACAGCCTAAATTAAATTTAAGTCAATTTTTTACGCCTAAAGTGTAGTAACTTCTATCCGTATCACGTCTTTTCACCCCTACACAAAAAGCTCAGTGCTTAATGAGACCTGCGATCGTTCCCGTGAAAATCTCATAAAAAATAATAAACAATTTACGTTCAGCGACACGCGCGCATTCCGTCACCTTTCGTTGTTGAGAGCTTTCAACAAGATTCATAAATTTAATCTAAAAAATGTCTTACAGATCTAAAAGAACATGTCTACCGCACTGTGGGAATATTGCTGTGATCTTATTTCATTTTTCATGAAAATCAGAATACATAGGTACTTACACTTCCAAATTTCCTAAATTTTCGCGGCGAGCTACCAGTTATTATTTTTTAATAAATTTGTCCGCAGTTTGAGATGCACCCGCGAGGAGTGACAAATGAAATATTTACGGATGAATCGAAACATTGTCGGTAAAGTAAGTTATTTATCTATTAGGTCTTCAAGGATCTTCTTACAAGCTTAAGTCTACTGCCTGTTCTAATTCACACTAAGTTTAGCTAAGTAAAATGATTAGCTAGCAACATTTTAACCTCTGAAACACCACGGGTTTGTATCGGCCGACAGTTTATGTCGGCTTCTTGGTTATACTGTAAGTCTTACCTGCCTACAGATATTTATTTTACCACATGCGTTACACTGTACACTTATACAAATTAATAAAATAATTTATTTTTCAATTTTGAAAAACTATTTACGAGCTGCTATATATTTTACAAGCACTACATAAAAAATAATTAAACACACCTAAATATTGAAACGACATGTTTAATTTAAAAAAACAAAGCAAAGTAGGAAATTATAATCTGACAGTTACGTTTAACTTGCACCTGGCAACCCCTGAGTAAGCCCAGCCGTTGATTAGCAGGTGACTTGTAATCATTGAATAGAATGTAGGTACTAGTTCAATTAGATTATTTAATTAATTAATGTCTTAACATGGTATTAATAGTGAGTAAGTTACCTATAATATTAGAGCTGTGTTTTAATAGAAAAATTTAAGAATCTTAATAAAAGTTACGACTTTTGCAGGAATCGTACCTGCGATGATACCAAGGGAACGTCACATACTGCCAGTTACCAACCCAGATAACAAAGCCTTACTTGCCGAGGTCAAAACTATCATTGTGTTCTAGAAGGTTTTAAATTTTTCGACTAAAAAATAATATTGTACCAATAACATAAAGTACTTACCTACGCATTAAATTACGTCATTTTGTTTAATTGAAGTAATATTTGAGATTGATGGTTTTGACATGATTAGACAATATTAGTCAGTTGATTGTAATACCACAGGCAAGAAAATGCAATGTGTAAATGGTACTTAACTTTGTAAAGACTTCAATTACTCTGTTCTTGAATAATTTACATTTTCCATCTTTTCAGATGGAAAATGTAGAACTATGTCACTTTAAAACTCAGAATCTGAAACATAACGTGATATAAGTAATTTCGGATCATCTTGTCACTTGGCTGTCGAAATGAAACTGCCTTTCAAAATGAAATTCAAAATTATTTACTTCATTATGTCATCAAGTGTTCGTAATTAAAATTTTCATTTTGAATATTCAATTAAGAATTAATTAAACTCAAGCGCATACAAAGTTGGTAGTGTATTCATCAATTAACTTATTGAACCTTCTGAAATTAAGTGAAGAGCAATCTCGTATACCTATTAGTATTAATAACGAACGTTAAGGTTTTACTCTAATAATTACTAGCAGCACGTCCCGGCTTTGCACGGGTGTACTAAACCAGGATAAAATATATTTTCGCTTTCAAAAAATTGCTAACTTTTGGTCTTAAAAATGACTTGATGATTCTTGTAATTTTCTATTATATTATTTTAAGTAGGAATGGACAATTCATTACGGCAAGAAACTGGTCACCGTAGAAAAGCAACAAGTGTACAATTCTCCGAATACCAAACAAATGTTAAGTTTTTTCCGTTGTCCATACGACATGGCCCAATTAAGGCGGGGACACACGACCTGGTCGCTGGTACAGGGGCGTAGTGAGGTGATCTATTTGGGATTAGATTTAATGAGCTCTGAAATTATTATCGTATTCCTTTTGATTACGAATTATAAAAATCCGACGTTAAAAATACTTTACGATTGATTTAGCAAATATTTTTAGGAATTTACCTGCCTTGTATAATTTGAAATAGATACTTATTTGTTGTAATTATTTTGAAAATGTATCCACTATATTATAATCAAAACAAACACATGTAACTTCAGGGCATTTTCTATTTTTCATATTTTAACAAAGTTGGTTATCTGTGTCTTGTAATTAATAAATAAACATACATGAAGTCATAGTATGTAGCCTATAGATACCTCATAAGTGGGCAGAGATCACAGACCGATAGGAGATAAATAAATAATAAATTATTCAATTAGTTAGTTTAGGTAAGTTATTGATTCATCTATTTTGATTTATCTATTTTCATGTTTAAACTCTAAAATTATAAAATGTATTAAATATATAATTCGATTTTTCAAACAGCAGCAAATTTTTCACCATCTCCAGCCTGGCTGCAGCCCTGCCCACTCCTTTCTTATAATTTATTCACTAAGGTTTCAGTTTTGTTCTCCGTTTTTTCCGATCGGAATCAGAATCGTAAACACCTTGTTTAGCCGTCTCTGCCTGATAACTTTGGGATTATGCGAAAAATCGATTTAATCGATTACGCGCAATTTTATGGCTATAAAGAAATTATTTTAATTTTTATTGTAAGATTTTGAGGGCTGACCTCATCAACCTAACGGATGGAGAAAGTTGTCTGGGGTAGGCGGGTTCCGTTCTGTATTCAGAGGTAATTTCAAAGGTAGTCTTAATCATAAAATTTATTGTATAGTACTAAATAAATAGAAAAACCATTTATAGGGCCCATTACATAACACATGTAACAAAGAATCTGTCTTTGTATTCTACATACATTAATAGACATTTTTTTTAATAAACTAAAAGGTTTAAAGTTAAAGTACCTTCATACGAAAACATTTAATTGCTAACTAATAGGTATATAGTTTAGGTAGTTGTTTATTAATGGTTTGCAATACTTACTGTTATTTATTACAAAATAAATATAAAATACTTCAAGACCTAAAAGTATAGCACATTCCCCGTACTCACCCCAATGGGCGACTATATTCGTGCGCCCGCGCAGTTCTCAGAAAGCTTTAATTGCGTCCGTGCTGAAGATCGAACGCTTAAAATCGATTTTTTTATTCGATTTATTTCATGTGAGCGGCGATCTTGCTTTATTTTGTTATTTTATTGTGAACGCTGTGTTTATGCAAATTTTACACGCATCTACTGAAACTTCTCAATTAATTAAGTTGGGTTAAAATGGGCAGTTTCATGAGATACTTTTTTAACAAGCTTTCGATTTTCCAAATATTTTCAGGGAACTTACCGGTTTCAACTACAAAATTTCGTTTAATTAAATTAAATAGGTACTTAGTGCTAGTGCTAAAATGTAGATTCCTTGTACATTTAAAGTCTTTGCCTAACTAGAATAAATATTTAGAAGTGGGTAAAAAACTTTATTCAATATCCACAAATAAGTATGTCAAGTAGAATGAAAGTAGGCATCTAAAATTTAAACCTTTAATAAATATATCAATATTAAAAGCAAAACAAATTTATCCTTAAAAGCAAATATACAATAAAAATCATATGTATAAGAAAAAACAGTAGCGTGGCTACTTATTCGAACTAGAATAAATTTAATTGGCAACATAAAGAATAGTCCCCATTAGTTCAGTTTTGTATTCGAATGCGCGAAATTGTCGCATTCTCCAAACAAAACGATATTTCCAGACAATGTTTTAACACCTCGCAAGAACCTTATAATACAACAAAACAGACCGTAAAACTGCACAAATAAAGGCGAGATTCAGTTGAATCGTTAAATTTAATCGCAGTAGATATAAAATCAGTCAATTTAGAAATTTCTAGTGCAAAGTATTGAGTCTAAATTTGTCTACTTAGAAGTTAGATGGAAGTTTGTGCCTGATGCCCACTCGTTCTGGAAAATAAGCCTTTTTGAATCCAAATAGAGTCTACTTTCAGTTGATAATAAGATATGAAAGGTGCGGATTCGTGCGCGTAATGAGGTGAAACAATTTAAAATACTTTGGTACTTACCATTCGGCTATGGAGTTCTCAATAAGAAATATTTAGAATGGAACCGAAATGCACTGAAATTACAGAAAATATATCTAAAAAACATTTATGGTAGGTACCGTTGTGGAAGATAGACATTGGACCTAAGTAAATATTTAAGGAAATGTCAAAAAACTGGTTTTATACAGTTTTTTAGACATTTTATACAGTTCTTCATGTATTTTTTAGATCTTTTTGAAGATGCTTGGTGGTAGTTATCTTAAATTAGGCTTTGAGAAATCAACTTATACTTAGGTATTTTTATTTTTAAAACATTACTAACCTTACGTCAAGTCTCAATAACTTATCTTTCTCATCGAAGTAATGAATTACTCTATTATCTTTACTAACAAACTTATTGTATTTATGCAGTCGTCCTAGGAAGACAAGGACGACTGCATAAATACGTAAAAGTAAAAGAGACAGGTGTACTCAACCGTTCGCATTTGGAGCAAGGTGCAAGAATTCAGGTGTATTTGTTTAAACAAGGTGCTCTCTTCTGCGGCTGTAAAATATAATTCGTGTAGTACACCAGTACTACGAGTATAATACATTTTATAGACAAAGTACTGCCTCGGCTCTTATTGTGGCACAGTCAGTGGCAGACCGTTATTCAACTGTTTATAATATCGGATAACTTCGTCTGTTTCGTAAAGAACTTGAGTAGACTCTTTTATTTACTTTTGTCATCATTGACACTTTAAAATTTTATTCAGAAAGAAAAAAAACATTCTCACACGAGATCTTGGGAGCTTATATTAAAAACATATACCTACCTATCTATGTTCGAAGAAGCATTACAAGATTGTATATAGCAAGTGTTGTCATCATTTTGAACTGCTTAAATACCTACAAATTTTTCTATTTTTCATCATTCAGCTTTTCCCACTGCAAGACATTGGCCTTTTTGTGTTTCTGCCATTCGCCACTAAATGCAGTTTTTACAATATGATATCGTGAATTGAAAATTGTGTGCCACAGTGTAATCCCAAAACTGTATAATAGCTTTAGGGCCTTCGAAATTAACTTCTAGGCACCTCAATTCTCAAGTAAAGGTGGTGCTATAGTCTTTATCACTGGTATAAAAATTGATTGGTTATATATCTATGTAGTTGTAGATGCTAATTTTAAAGCCAGAAATACTTTTGCTAAGTCTTTATATTAAGTATGACTCGGTTATTTCTACATTTGTAATTATAGTCACATAGACAAAAGTATTTTTGGACCTTGGTATGTAGGAAAGCCATTTTATTATAAAAGTAGGTAAAGTAAAGGTATTTGCTTATACGAAAACTGAATATTAGTTTCACAATTTGTGCACACTAAAAAATCTCATCAAACCAATTAGTTTTTACGGGTTTAAATATTATAATACGTCGTTACCTCATATTTAATTTATTACAAAACCTTTTTTTTTCTAGTATAAAGCCGTTTGACTTTATCAATTTCAATCAATTGAAATAATTCAAATACAAGCTAAATCCCCGGTTTACGATATCCGTTTCGCTACCTACAACGAGCAGCCGGTATTTAGTGACGATGGAAGCCAAAGCCAAAGTTTTCAAGTTCAATCAATCTAAATACATAATTCAAATACAAGTTAAATCTTAGGTTCATGATAAATGATTAATTAAATATAGCAGCCTGTATAGTGAGGTTGGTGCATCAGGTGCGAGGCGCGTGCGGTGAGCGATGACATGTAATCTCAGAGCAACTGCCTGTATCGTGTTGCATCACACCAGCCAATAATGTGTACCGATATTATACTGCATCTTGAGTTTGTGGAGTGTGATTGCCGATCGTTCGTTCGTATGAGCAAGTGGCCGACTCTGGTGACGGAGTTTTTAGGTCACCAAAAGGCCTCCGTCGATTGCCGAGTGGATTAGAGGCTGGACCGAAATATCTCTACTTACTTTTAAAAGATCTGTAAATAAATAAAAGACATCTGAAATACGTCTACCGCATCTTATGAATACAGTCGGGATCATTATCATATTTTATTTGAATTTGTTGCATGTTTTTTTCAATGATCTATATTTGATGTAATTCATCCTTTTCGTTTACCTCTTGCCATTCCATTCTTGACGACTCTGCGCCATTCATCACTTACCGTGGCCGATCTCGTTCATGCATGCAGTGAACTATCCAATGCAGTCTTGATTTGGTTTGTCCAATAATAACTACCTACCCATATTTTATACTTTTAAGTTGCGTATTCTAACCACTTCTTGTGCTAACTAAGCCTTCTATTGTATTGCAAAACACCCTCTGAAATAATTATAAACATTACCTATACATGGCAACTGCAGAAATTTTCTACCCACAAATTAATTAGGTAGGTAAATGTAAGCTAAATAGGTTTATTCATTTTAGCATGATTGAATAACAAACAATCAACCCTTCACATAAATAGTACTTAACTAACTAGCATAACTAAAGCAATCACCGCTTTCGCCTTTCAATAACCGCCCACATTCAATAAGCTAGCGAAACTTAAAACGTGGCGAAATATCGATTATCCTGCATGGGTTGCCCACGAAACAATGGTACGAAACCAGGTCAAGAGCCCATTGTACCACTAAAAGGTGCGTAGCCAAACTTCCGTTAGTGAGGTCGGAAGCGGCTCGCCAATAAACCAGCGCCAGGGAGGTACCTAGGTTAGCAGATTGGTCAAAATGGGATTTATGCAGTGTGTAAAGCTTTCGCCGATCTGAAAAGGCACAATAAATACACACGATAATTCAAACACCTAAAACGGAATATTAACCATGATGAGTGTTATAATGTTCAAAACCATGATACTAGTTTAAAAAGTTTTAACGATAGGTAATTTAATTAAAGTTTTAACGATAATTAAATTTCTAAATTAGCTTTGGACGGTCAGAAGAAACGAGGGCAACGTTGGACAATACCTAACTTTACTGAGACAAAATTCTTATCATCAATATTATTGTCATTGTTTTCCAATTTCCAAGAGTTCAATCCTATTTCAAATCTTAAAATTTAGAATTAAGTAGGTAAGTATTTAATTTGGGTTTTAAAAAGTCTTAGATTATGGTTTAAACTTTCGTCCCTTGCTTCGTCCCCCGCACGTGTGCACCTTGCCTTACAGGTGAACTTAATAGCTGTATTTCAAATCCTTTCGTATTAAATTGGTACATTTGCTCAACCAACTCACATAATGCCAGTTAATTAATGTGGTTGAAACGTTTGGTGAGTGTGTATTTATTTGTAATTTTTCAGCAAATTATCACAATACAATTTCTACGAGTATATGACAAAGTTTCTTACTGCAAATTACAGTAAAATTATAATATTAGTAGGAACTAGGATAAGATGTGTAAAACCTTCGCCGATTCGAAAACGCAACACAGTAAAATACACTTTTGCCTATCCGTAGAGTTGAGGGCAAAACTAAACTAAAAAAAACTAAGATAAACTAGTGATCAATTTAGTATTTTTTCGACATATTTTTCGACACAATAAGGTTCTCATGATTGCACTAAATCAATTAAACATCTTAGTAGCCCTTGAATATGTTAACTAGTTCATGTGTTATTACACAGCTAGGTATTATAAAGACATTGTCTTAAAACAAGAATTAACTAATAACAATTAATTTAACAGAAGCTAATAAATTGACTTTTTGATTACATCAAATTTCCCTTACGTTTTAACAAGTAACGTAGGTTTTTATTTAGCGTTTTGTAATGTAATTATATAAAATTAAAGAAGGTATACGTAATATCTAGTAGGTATTTCATACAAAACATGCATCAATGCCCCTCGAAAAATGACATTACAATCAGTAAGTCAGTTTTTTCCCCATCACCTGTCTTTAACTCAAGTCCGTTACGATATATTAGCATACTTTAGCCCACAAAAAGATTATTACTGGCCCCAATACTTTAATATTCAATACAGTTTACACCAAATAATAATTACTATTCCTGGACCGAATGCCACTCACTTAATCGGCCATTTCGTTAACCGCTACTTTTTGGTTTAATTTTAGAAGTTAAAATCACTCAATTTTATTTCATTTTCTTTACCATTATAATAAAATTGGTAAATTGGTGCCTACATTATTATGTACGTACCTATTTACTAATTTTATTATAATGGTATGGTTGAGATGATATTTCATCTCAACCGCTCCTGAATCCTTAAAAAAACAAAGCTTTTTAAAAAATTGTGCTTATGAATAAATGTGACATTAGAGCAAGTTTTTGAAAATAATTAATTCTTCTTCAGTTCTACCTATGACAACAAACATTATCTAATAAAAGTAAATACAACTAACCTATAACTTTTCTTCAATTAATCGACGGTTACAGCCTGCGGTGAAGATTGGCCTGAGGGTCGCTTCTTCGTATTTATTATAATGAATGTTAGGGAGCGCGCAGGTGCTTTTCCAACGTTATTAAGTTACACACAGACACTCAATACTCACACTTTGTGATGAGCCGAAGACGTAAATAAAGATTTTGATGACAACAAAACTATACAGTCAGATTTGGTTGCTGCTTCTTGGATTCTAATTAGATGAGGTATACCTTAGGGCGCAACTATTTTGAGTAGCACGAGCCTAAACTATTCTGCATAGCGCGCCTGTTTAGGTACTCTGAAGAGCACCTGAGCGGAAATGAAATACAAGGTCAGAAGGCAATCTTAGTCTACATATCGTAACACTACAGTACAGTCACTGCATTGAACATTGGTGAGATTTAATAGGACCTCTCAGTACCTAGCACCCAGTCAGCTTAATGAGCCAGGATTGCCTGTGGGACAATCAACTGCTCTATTTTAGTTTTAAAAGCATCGCAACCTTTTGATTCATTACTAGTAGTTTACAGATCAATGACGGCTTAGGAAATTATGATTGTATAAATCCGCGTAAAACAAAATGCCCTTGCACAATGCAAACATTTCTGTAGGCCGATAATTTACAAGCCGAAGCTAAACAAGTGCGGATACTAGATACAACGATTCGGCATCAACCATGTCTTTATTAACAGACAAACCCAACTAATTTTTACACAAGACATACTTTTACTTATGAAGGTATTCCAGGTAATATAGTTATTACAATTATTTTAAAAACAAACCCGTATTAAAAGTGTAATTGATATTATGTTTACATGTATTCGCTATGCTACTTGATACCTAGGATAATTCCACCATATATTTATGATACTTTTATGAATGCTTTTAAAGTTAATTTTACTCAGCCTATTCGCTATGCCAATAAAACTTTGTAGCACCAAGAAAGAACCAAAAAACACCTTACGTTATTTTTGAATTTGGTCCGAGTTAATCGTTCCCGCTTAATTTAAATGACCCACGATCTGTTATCTAATAGGAGTGATTCTTGGAACAGACTTTTCAGATTCTAACAAGAGATGGAACAGGTTTTGTCATCATTTATTACTCTGTTTAATGATCGGGTGTAGTATTTAAATTTTTACCTCATTTCACGTAATAAATGTAAAACATTCTTCAGATGTTGAGATTATGCAGTCATCTTATCAATTTATTTATGTAACATTATTTTAGCTGGTTATTTGTAATAAAGTTGAGTTTCCATGAAGCAATGCTGGATCATGTTCTTGAAGTGATTACACTAACTGAATTTACAACTTTTATACGACATACACTGTCTATGTTGGTAATTTCATTTGAAATGCCTACGAACAATTTTCTCGTTTATGGCAATTTATTACAATTTTTATTTTTTTTATTTTTATTCAGGTACACTAAATGTTACAGACATAGGTTATTCATCTTTTTACATTAAATTTCTTTCTCGTATTTAGGTACTATATCATTTTTTTTATACCTTAGGTCACGAGCCAAGATATTAGAACAAATTTTAGTAATCAATGTTGGTTTGATCGTTGACTTAAATTAGTCCAGTTTATGTTGACTGAACCGTTGCCAAAAGGTTTAAATCAAGAGCAAACTATAATAGAATCCAAAAAATAAATCAGTGTCGGCATTGAGGATCTTTTGGGAACAAAACATTTTTTCCTCTCTTAATAAAAATGATTGAAACCAGCTATTTCGCATCCGTTCACCGTGCGGTCCCGATTCACATAAATTTCTTACCATATCATAACCAACGCTTAAGTTCCATTTACGCATTTTACGCTATTCAACTTGTTTGCCTGTGCATACAATTAAATTGACTGTCATCAAAATATAAATCGCTTGGCCTCAGCAATGTCGATGGGAGTCAAACATTGATTTAATTTCATTATTTATGATTATTAAGCAAAATGCAAAAATCTAGGTGCATCTTGTAAATTGAACTAGAAACTAATAGAGCCAGAATAATACTACCATCTGCTTTCCCTTAATCAACATCAAACCCGACTTCTTGATAGACCTCCTAGATTTTGTTCTATTTACCGCGATCTTGCGCTAGAATTAAAAAAAACTAATATCACAAGTCAAAATTTCATATTTAACGCTTTCTAAGAAAATTTTCAATTAAAAAAAACTAAAATATTAGGAAACCCTCGCTTGACCCTCAAAAAATAGCAAAGCAAATCTGTCGTAGTGACATTTTGTCTGGGCAGCAGTGAGATAAGCTAAGGCTGAGATTGATTCCCGGATCAGTGACCGCTCGAGTGTGCACGATCCTTTACTCGCGAGCCAGTGGACCCGATCCGGGATCATCTACGTCTGGGTGAAGATTGCTTGCATTTTTGGTTGTTGGTGTAAATAATTCTATTGACTTTAAGGGTGTGAGATGACTTTGATTTAGTTATAAGGATTTATCTAATCGAGTTATCTGTAACGATTACAACTTAAACGATTAACTCTTTAATTACTACATAACTTTTCCTTGTATTTCCTAGTTACCATACTTTGCCCGCAAAATTAAATAAAATACCTACTAATTTCATTCTTTTCTTACCTGACTAACTCCACCCAAATTTTCTAATCATTACGTTTAAAATATCATAATTTCATCTAGAAAAAATTTAATTTACCCTGGCCAAAGCTAGTCAATCTTGCAGCACCACAACGATTTATACATTTATTTGTATATTATAGCAAAATATAACCAAGTCTACGCAATGTCATATTTAAATCAATGGTTGTAAAAAAAGCGTATAAAAACTGAGTTTCCTATGATGTCTAATTATAGCCTAATTGGCTCGAAAGTCTCTTTTCAGTCATCCTACATAAACACAGTCTTCCTAGTATTGTGGAAACCAGAAGCGAGACAATAGGCCATTTCAATTTTATCTTTCCCAAGCTTTTGCAATTTGTCTAAATGATGAAGACGAGAACGGCTTTGGTTCTAAGCTCGCCTTTGGTCCGTGTGAACTTAAGGCTATTATTTCATTAGTTTTGTGACACTTTAAGGATTGATTATGGGACTCTAGCATGGTCTTTTATGCATGATTAAATTCAATGACAAAAAGGTCATCATTGAATTCTGTTTTAACTGCCCAATGCTGCATAATTGTTGATCGATTGCTACTCTATAATTGAGTTCGTGTCAAATCTAGCATTCAAATGGGCTGTAGTGTTTTAAATTACTTTTTTACAAATCAAATATACATATAAATATATATCTACAAATAAAAACTTATACAACACAATATTTTTTGTTCTTTGATTTAAGGATGTTTTAAAGACATACATTTTTAGGTCCGTTTGTATGTTTTAACTAGAAATGTGTACCGGCTTCGTCGGCGAACCCGCGTTTGTCTTCTCTACCACTCGTAAAGAACTTGTATAATGTGCAAGGCACTGATGTAATTATTTATCCAGTTCTCAGTTGTACCGGCCGTTTACGGTCGTAATTTAGCCAAGTGTGAAGTGCCATCACATCGGGGGGTAGGACATTCCGACTGAGGTGTAAGAATATTTGCCCTCTCGAATTGTTGCTGAGAGAAGTTGCACGGGCGATTGAAAAGTTGGACAGCGATAAAATTGACGATTTAAATTTCAGTGACGTGCGTCTTATTCGGAAACACGAAAACCAAGACCTTCGTTAACCTGATTCACCTTAACCACATGGCCTTGGCATTTCGAAATTAGCACGATTAAGTGATGATGATGGTACTTCATTCACTTGGTAGGGCATTTCCTTACTAAACCAATGTATGGCTTAATTTACCCTCCGACTTACACTTGCCTACTTCCAGACGGTGTGCAAGGCTATACTAACAAGTAATTATTGAATACCCTAAATGTTTCATTTGCTAAGTGTAATTATTCGATAAAAACTCACTGCATTTTTGCACCTCGATCAACTATTTTAGAACGGTTTGATATACCGTAATGGTAATAGCCGTTGTTCTGTCAATTTTAATCGCCCGTGTGAATAGCCAAAATGTTCGCACTCTCGAATATTCCACAGTGTTGCCGTGACCAATAAATCGCGTGGAGTGATGGCGCGGTTTTTGTTGGGCGACATTTTTTCCCGCGCTAGTGGCACATTTATCACCCGGCGCGGTGACTTATGCCGCCGCATGCTTGCAGCTCGAAACACTCCTTTTGTTTAGGAATAAACTTGTGACTTACTCTCCTTACGCATACGCTGTTTACTACCTACATCTCTACTGGATGAACATGATTGTGAGCTTGCTCAGTCCCAAACTTCAGGACCAAGTTGTAATTGGTCCAACAAATTCAGTTCCCATTTTGGTTATTGGTTTTTTTCGAAATCGGTCTTGAGCTCTAGAATTATATAAATTTCAATACCAACCGGATCTTCTTTGTGACTCAATACAATTCTGGATTCAATCAGAAACCAAAAGCTCCCAACAAAATATCCATTCATATTTGCAGTAAGATTGCCAACTGTCAAGAGCCCGGAACCAGCGAAGCGCGCTCGCTTACAAAGTCTCTGATAAGTCGTAACTTAAAAAGATCAAAACCAAACGTTATGTGTCAACAATGGACCTTCCAAATCCGAACCGCAAATAAAATCAACTTATTAGGGTTTATAGGGACCGTTTTATAGGTGCTTTATACGATGTCCATTCTTCTGAAATACGATTAAAATTGAATAGGTCCATATGTCGGTGGCGTCCCGGCCTTGCGTCACAATCACACGGACGGTTGCATTTTCAATTTGGCGCGAGATAAGCGGACTTTTGGAAGACTTTTTCTACGGAATGGTGGAATTGATCCCGTGACTTATAGCGGAGTATAAGACGAAGTAATTGGATGGTCAATTGATTTGCTTGCTTATACTTTCCAGTTTGAAGGATTGAAGGGTATCTAGAGGGATTTTGTTTTGCCGCCCTCTAGTGTCGGTCGTTGTACGGATGTCTTGGTGTTATGGTGTAGCTCGTGAATTTTTATGAGCCTTATTTGAATAACGGCTTTGTTTGGAAAATAATTTATTTCTCCACCGTTGGCGATTTCGCAGCAGTGCCGATGTAAATGTACGCAGACCTTTAGTAGACCTATAAATTTAGGTATTGCTTCAATAAATTTCTGATAACGTACGAAAGCACTTATAATAGCAAGCATATCTAGGGTAAGTGACAGCTCATAAACTTTCTTAGTCAATACTTGCCACTTCAGTTGACGCAGTAACAAAGGGTAATAAAAAATGATTTTAATATCAATATTGATAATTTATTCACAATTTCATTTAAAATACACTTCACAATGTTTTGTTTTACAAACTAAAAACTTTAGGTATGGGATATAGGCTGATTTTGCTGTGAACTAATTTACAATTTATTCTGAGTCTTATAATTCAATTCTCTACAATGTTTTTACATTTTATTTACATGGGAATTGGAGATGTTTGTGAATAGTGAGTCTATGGTGCTTTATCTATGGATTTTGTTTTACTATTATGTTAGCTAGATAGCAGACACATAATTATTTGACTAAATAATCATAAATAAAGTATTTTAAATATGTGTGTAGTTTCGTAATCAAAATGCTTCCACGTAATATAATTTTAAAGCTAATAATATGAATAGGATACCATTTGCTTGGTTTTGTCAACTGTTTTTTGCTTAATTGAAAAGCGAATAACAATCAATTATTTTCAATAGTTTTAAATAAAGTTTAATAGCTCTCTTTTATCCACAATCATCTTCCCATTATTAATTTATGGCCACTCAATACCTTAAATTTTACAACAGTATAGATAAAAAGATACAATTTTATAATACAATTTGTTTCACAATTCAAATTCTCTAAATACTTGTACGACCAATCGTGACCTTTATCTATGATATCCACAAAATTCAGTTCTGTCTCTTGCTAATGTAAACTGTTATTTACAAGACTTCATACATCTAGTACATAAATTACTATTGCATTTCATTACAACTAGAAATAAAATGTACAAAAACGTGTTATCCACGCCACAATTCCTATAGCAAAACAAACCAAAATTAAATAACTAAAAGTATACAGGAACGGAATATTATGTACAAATACACAAAACTGTTTGAACTATAGTAACTATGCCGATCGGCTAACATTATAATACTGTACAATTTCGCTATTGTAAAACACTCTTAATTTGTAGGAAAATGATCACGGAATATCAAAGTCTTGGGGTTCACTGGGACATGGTTGGATATGTTCGTGTAAACTGCACTTTATAAACATCAATTCTGTCTGACAGTCTCGTTAGCTTCAGTAGTAGATACCACTGTGATCACAGCTGGTTCAGGCGCCGTGTGGCCACTCGGCTGGCGGGCGAGCTCGGCCGAGCTTATCACGTGTACTCGCTTCTCCAACCAGTCTGTAACATAACAAATACGAGTATAACATTATTTAATCACATAAAATAATCAATACCTATACATCTAATGTTAACTAAGCTAAACAACAAAAAAACAAATGAACTCTACTTATTTATTTCATACTTTGGATTCAAGTAAATAAAAAATAATAATTTGAATTTCAAAACAAACATTCTCGACCGAGAATGAGAGTTTGCATTGAAATTAGTTGATCAAAAGAAAACTTCGTTGGTCACGATTAGGAAATCAAACTATTACTCACCATAGAGTTGAGCTGCGCTAGGTGATGATGATGGTATGGGTTGTGTGATGTCGGGGGAGGAGCGAACCCTTGGTGCGGCGCACCATACCAGTGCGACATGTGGGCTGCTGCGGGGTGCACCAAGCCGACCTGGTGCTGACCTGTTGGCAAGATGTGGACATTAGTAGGGAAAGAAAGGTTGTCTGTATGTCTAAGGATACGTGATACCTGGATGTATATACTTGTTATCTAAGAAAACACGGTATGCTGCAGAAAAAATGACAGCACAGCACAGACAGAAGAGACGTAAGACAAGGACGCGTCGTAGAAGTAAAGCGTTGCGTAATATAGGGATAAGGGACAGCAACACCACCCGATACCCCATTGCAAAGAACTAAGTCGAGCTTCTTACATAGGAGCGATAACAAAGTAAAAACATTACCAGGAGTTATAACATAATAACATGTTGGAACAACGAGGAATGCAAAGAAGAGATGGACATGTACTACAGTCAAGCCAGAAAGAGTCTTCAAAGGTCTTAAAAGGAAACGAGCGAGTAATATATTTTATATACCTACTTCTTAAGTATATATACCTAATTAAATAATTTGTAAATATGATTAACTGCAGCTGTAACTTTTTCAATTTTCAATCTTTCAAGATTCAATTGTTCAAGATCAGAAAGGCATCAAAATAATATTTCAAGTATGCTTCCTAATGTTTATACATATAAGAGGTTTCATCTAAGACTAACCCACCTACTGATTGCACACTTTGAATTCCATCCCATTAATGGCGAATCATTGGTTACTAATTAAGTCGGGACTAGCATTCAATTTTGCTCTGAAAGTTATCTAGTTAAAAGTTAAGGAAACCCAACAAATACGTACATTGTATTAAAAAATTAATTCACAGAAAGCTGATTGTATTATAAGCAAGCAGGCAAATCCAAGCAATATGTGCTTGTTAGTAAGTTAGACGTTTTATTTAAAACTAGCTACGCCCCACGGTTTCACCCGCGTCAGTCCCGTTCCCGCGGGAATATCGTGATAAAAATTAGCCTATGTCACTCTCCATCCCTTCAACTATCACCACACAAAAAATCACGTCAATCCGTCGCCCCGTTTTGCCGTTAAAGACGGACAAACAGACACACAAACACACACACTTTCGCTTTTATTATATTAGTATGGATTATGTAGGTTTTTTTTTACTTTTTACTACGTATTGTATATTCATAATTTTAATTATTTATGATAATAGGTGTCTTCTAGTGTTTGGTCACATCGTCAAAAAATTAAGTGTTTTAAGTTGTGAGTTAGCCAGAGGCAAGTCTGAACACTCAACGATTGCCCTTTGGCACTATATATCGTTAAACAAATTGCACATTTGACAAAAAGGTTTACATAAAAGAGACATCAAGTATGTTAATAAGCAAAGCAGTATGGGCATTGGTTAATGAGGTGGGATTCCAAAGAGTTCTCATATCGACTTGAATATTCAAGAATTTTGCGGTGTATTTGATGCCCATAAACACTCTCTTATTAATGGAAGGCACTGCAAACAGAAACCGTTTGTAACAGCGGGGGTTATCGAAAATGTTTTGACATGCTTAGAACTTGTTTAGTATGTTAATAAAGATTTGTATTTTCAAGAAGCGGCTACCGAAATATGACGGGATAATTCAGCGAAAGTGTAAAAGATACGATTTTAAGTGAGTGATACAATTTGTAGAAACATTCGATTTAAAGTCTTCTTTACGAAATTAGATTTGATTGAATTTAAGTTTAACGTTATTCATCGCGACAAGCACCGAAAAAATATTGTTTATCCATGATAAAGTTACCAATTATTGAACCATGGAATTAGCCATTCACAAAACAGAAGAGCTAAACTCATGATTAAAAATATTTTTAAGAGCGTGGCCGTCCACCACTTTCGCTAAGAAATTAAAACCTGAATTATTTTTTATGTCCTTAATGTATTGAAAAAATTCCAAAAATGTTTGTATGTGACGTTTCAAGCAATCATGAAAATGCATGATTTGAGATGACATCGATACTTTCACTCTTAGCGTAGGCGCGCACTAGGCAGCCAGGCTGCGGCAGCCAGTAAAACATATGACGTGGCTGCTGCAGCCGAGATTTATTGGCTGCTGCAGCCGAGATTTCGTGGCTGCCTAGTGCGCGGGCTCCTATACAACGTCATATGTTTTACTGGCTGCCGCAGCCTGGCTGCCGCAGCCTGGCTGCCTAGTGCGCGCCTGGGCTTACTGCTATCAACCGCTAAAAATGACGGCCCACGCAACTTAAAGCTTAACACTATGGTAATTCTATAATCTACACTCATGGGAACATGGGTTTGGTGTGTTTGGCAAGCGTGAACAACATAGGAGACGTCGCTTCGTAAATTTTTTTAACTAGCAAATTTATCATCTTTATGTCAAAAATTATGCAAAATTACTGTATAATTAGTTGAAAATAGTCATTGAGTTATGCTTCCTTGTACACTGAATTATTTTATTACAAGCTACTTGCTACTTGAAGTTTTTCTTTCGATTTAGCTTAGTGCACGTTTAGTGCCCGCCACGCAACTTTAACTACGGCCCTCTTTCGAAGAGTACCGCAGAGTCGTGACAGTGACAAATTTTAATACGTTCTAGCGCTACGCAATGTACAAAATGGGAGAAGAAAATGTTAATAAGAAGCGCAGAAAGTTATCACGTACCGAAGTCCATAGCGGAAGGGAAGGCTGAGCCCCCGAAGCCCTTAGTAGCGTCTCCCAGAGGCTTGATCATGTCTCCCATGACGCCGCCAAGGGCTAACGCGCACGCGCCACCACCACCCATGCCCATGCCCTTCTTCTTCTTGCTCTTACTGCTGAGTTTTCTGTTCCGCGTCTGGATTCCTTCCTTCTTCATTGTTAGCGGCCGGTTTACCTGGGGACAAGAGATGTGACAGTTTAGTGAATGTCTTCGATCTGTTTATGAACAGATGTGTCAGGATCTTAGTTAGTGGAAGTCCGTGGTAATGGCCTACATCTATGAAAAAGAGACATGGTTATATCTATGCATGTTTACAAAAGTATACCTTAAATATCAAAAGGTATTGCAACTCTTTAGTGGTCGGAGAATATATTCGTGAGTTCGTTTCTGTTTTTCTTATTGTTTAAAATTCCAGTATGCAAGGTTGTATAAAACTGTCCTGGAATGTTATCAAGCAATTTATTTACAAGGTAGGATTCATGCATCCTACGTAGCAACATCATTATCCAGGAAACAACAGCCAATTGCAATAGAACCACGTCTCCACCTAATTGAAACATAAGTCGTACACAACTAATAAATCAAGACCTATGTTGAATCACACAAATTTCGCATATTCAACTTTATTACTCCGACAAGACATTTTAGCGGTATGAAAAAAGGTATGAAGCGCATTTTGAATACTAACTAGTGGTATAAAGGCTTGCCGAAACCATAAAATGGTATCACAATAGTTGTGCGAATGTAAGCGTGTGACGTGCATCCTAATTATTGCACATGCAGTTGGAGGCTCGATACGGTGGGAATCAATGCCGACTTTCCTTCACGGACTTTGGAGGAAAATAGTTACAAATTGAAGAGGATGTCTTGTACAATAGGTATCATTTTTGTGCATTGTTTGTTAAGTTTGGATCTCAGAACAAGAAGAAGTAAAAATATCTACTCGTATATTACTCGTAAATGGTAAACAATGCTAAAGCTTTCAACTTTCACCTATTTTTGAACTTCATGCCACAACTGTATTCCACATATTTACAGTAAGCCTACAACTTCCTATATACATTAGTTTCAGCCTTGAATTGATATTTCACAGACAAAAGCGGCATTTCTCTGCCAAATTCAGGGGTCAAGTATCTCGGTCGCTGCATTTCCACGAAGCGTGCGTCACGGCGGACGGACGGACGGACAATGAGTTATTCATCGTCTTCAAGGAACGGCATGTGGGCCCTACGCACGATTGCGTCCAAGTATGGTCCGCCCTTGTTGTTGCTTTTCGATATGTTGCTAAATAATTAGAAATGACATTACATAAATGAGTTGTTTGAGTTTTGCAACATTACGTATTGAAAGGAAGAATGTCAGGCATGTGTATGTGTATGAATATGTTTAGACTCAGGGAAGACTGCCAGAAAAGATGGATGAACTGTATGAAAAGAGTGAGGTGATGAAGACTGAGATGACAACTTATAGAAAGAAATTAAAGAAGAATAAAATGTGCTGTATTTAAGTAGTGGTTTTCAGATTGGTACCTACAGTACAGTATTTTTTTTGTTAATAAAAAATACTGCTTCGGTACGTAGGTAGGTACTAGTGCTTTATAAATAGTATCCATTCTTGCAATCGAAAATCTCATACACCAATAACCTAAAATCGTTATAATATGCTTTCAACATGCCCGATGCATCCAGCTTCATTACAGAGACAGAGAATCAAAGACAGACTGCGTTCATTAATCTATCGCAAGTGCGCCAATTCCCGACGTCCCTAATACGTTCCCGCGAATCGCCCACACACACTACACGATGCATTCTCGCATACCGCGCCGTCGCTCCCCCAATTGAACCAATATAAAATGCATTAACTTGCTATTCCACATGTCGGCAGATTTACTGCACGCACTGGAGCTGCGCATGACCACTAATAAGGAGTCTCATGGATAAAATAAAGAAAAATAGTGCAAAGTCAAGAAAAAATAAAGAAAGAAAGAAAGAAGAAAGAAAAAGCACAGCAGTGCCGAGAAGTCGAGCAATAAAATGGTACGAAGGCTATTTTGAGTACCACCAATTGAAGCACGCCCAAACTTCACTTCGACTTCACACATACTAGGTGATTCTATTGCTTGTTCCAAAGCGACACCCACAGATATAAAACGTATATCTGTAAAAACACCTTATATACACCAGGGAAAGAATCAGGCAAGAACCTGGTAGTATGGGCCTAACTTTTAAAGTTAAGGGCTACCTTAACAATCTGAATAATCAAGCTTCATGTCCAAATGCTGGGCTACTTGCGGCTTTTTATTAGACTCACACGTCATGTTTACCTGCCACTCTATGGGCTCTCTATGGGCTCTACTCAAATTTTATTATTTGTTGAAGGTAAACGGGGAGACTTGAAATCAAAAATAACGTATTTTGAGACGATACATTTAAAAACCTTAGTACGCATAG
This sequence comes from Xanthorhoe spadicearia, assembly GCA_947086425.1. Taxonomy (NCBI): domain Eukaryota; kingdom Metazoa; phylum Arthropoda; class Insecta; order Lepidoptera; family Geometridae; genus Xanthorhoe; species Xanthorhoe spadicearia. The sequence goes on from OX352200.1 coordinate 3,256,683, forward strand.
TGGATGTTCCATTTACTTCTCTTAAATGATCATTCAGCTCTGCAGACGATACGTATTTCTGTAGCTTGAAAGAATTAGGTCACTGCAGCCTTCTACTTTTTAAATTAGCACAAACCGCGACGGTCTGGTAGTTTTATTGCTAATTGCAGTATGAATTGAGTAATTAAATTAATTTATTGCTACTATTTCGGTAACTACTGAGAGATTTCAACTTTACGGAAGATTATCTGCAAGTAAAACTTACGTATTTAAAACCTGACAATGGTATCTACAGATTAGGCACAGTACAGCACGAATCATCATTTTTTTATTTTTAAATATGTGTATATATGTAAGCAAATACCTACTAAGTACTTATATCAACTAAAGGTATTAATAGGTAATAGGTAAGTTAACTTACCTATTATGTTCAGGTAAATACCCATTGCTCGTCATCCAGCCATTGTTATATCACATTAATTATGTGGAGTCCTACACTATAATTTACCATACACTATTTTATCCACCTTAATACTCCGCTATCATCTGTTTATTGATCAATCAAACATTTTGAAAATGGAATAAAAAAACCAACACAGCAATCTGAATAAAACCGTTAAATAATATTTTATTGTCATGAACTGGTTGCCTACAATTTTTAAAATTGGAACGATAAAACAGAAATTATGGAACTCTACCAAGTACGTTGGAGTTGAAATAACAAGAAAACAAAATAAGAACTAAGAAGTTTGTTTATAAAAATAAAAGTATAACGTAAGTTTATGATTTATTCCGTTTCCTATTAAATTACAATTCAACTCACATGATGGAAGTTTTAGCTGTACGTGGTACAGTCATACACTACGGTCATACAACAATGCCTGCTTTCCGGACTACAATGAAACTAGCCATTTGCATGCAATATTCAACGTACAGTCGACACCAACGCAAACGAAACCTTTGAAGCACTGCACAATTAACGAAGCTGGTATAAACTTTGGTGGTTAGATGTATGTGACGTAGGCACTTAGACAGTGATATGATGAATTATTTTAGGAGATTAACACTTACAAGAAATACGTTAATTTCAAAATAAGTTTTAATTTGTTTGATCAATAAACGGTTAAGGTAAATTGTTAATAATTTTAGTTGAAATAAGGTTGTGTTGCTGTGGTTACTTCTAGATTGATCCACGTTATTTAATATTATTACCTACTTTGAATTTAAATAATCCATAATTAATTTTTAATATACCTATTCCTCCATTTCTGTAAAAATACATTAAGCCAAAATCTATGTGCTGTACTAGTAACGGATCTTTTAAATATTAATTCTAATTAGTATTCTGTTGTTTATAATTTATCAAATTAACTAATAGCTTCTTGTTTTTTATGTAAATTATTTTACATTTTACTGTTACATTTAAACTTCAACAAAATGTCTACAAAGCGAGAAGGCTTTAATTTATTCAACAGACTAGGTTATAAAGCAAGGTGTCACGCCGTGTGTTCCACCCTTTAGTTTCCCGTTGCATGGCGTGCGAGCCTGCATTTGCATCGTGTGCAACCACCCTTATGAATGTGGCGTAGAGGAAATCTTCAATTTATTTACTGTAATTTGGCATGGTTTAATTTAGATTAAACTGTGTGACTTCTAAGAAATTGTTACGAGTATTTCTTAAAGTTAGTTTAACTAAATTACAATAGTCATTAGTGCACAAATACAAAAGATTTAAACATTAATCAGTCTGTCGCATGCTATATACATAATTTTTCTTATCATTATCTTAAACTACTCATTTCTTTACATTGTAGTGTATAAAACAAAGTTTTAAGATTCCCTGGATAAATGTTGTTTTAAATTGAAATAATTTTCAACTGATGAAACGTGTAAGTTCCCAACAAGAACGAACGATGCAGTGGCCTCCACCAAGGTCGTAATAAACCTTTGCAGTACAAAATGTACCAATCTATAAGTAAAGTGACAGTGCATGTTGTCGTGTAGTTTCGGTGTATAAACTAGAAGTCACTTTTATTGCCTATTGTACTAATCAAAGCGACGTTCCTTTTTTAAATTGAAGTACATTTTAGTATTCTGAATTTGAAATCATTGAACTAAAGTATTCTTTTGTTGATTGGTCGTTTAAATAGGCACTTTAATTGTTTTTCAAATATCTTAGTGCTCCGAATATTGACTTTTTATATTTTAAAACTAAAATATATATTATTAAAAAGACTTTACATTCAAAGACTTTACGTAAGTATTATTATACTTTTCCTGCTTACTTACGTAGCTGCTGAAATAATGTAACACACTTCTCAAAATCTTTGTCTCGTCTAACGAAAAAAAATATATTTTTCATTACTCATACACGGAAAGTACGCACGAAGTTGCCTGATTATAGGGTTCAAAGTAGCATGTTCTGTCCCTAGGGAAAACAAGTACTTTCCTGCCCTAGGGCAGGAAAGTAAATAACTGTCAAATGTCAACTTCATTTTTGACATTTCTTTTGTGGCATGTCGATGCATGCTAAGTGTTCAAATTCTTCTAACTCAATCAGATGCTAGATATTATGTCTCTCTTGCACGAATTTGTGCTTCTCTACACTTAATTATATTATATTTATTTATTTTATTTCATTTATTTAAATTTTTTCATCATCAAAAAAAACTACTGGTAGAATGCCTACTACTTTTATAGCCATTCTACCAATCAGTATTTTTTTTTAAATCTGAAACGCAGCTATGCCATGCCATCGTTAGCTGCTTTTAGTCAATACTACACTAGTCGATTTAAAAAAAAAGCGAGACAGCTAATTTTCGTGTGTGAAATTTAAATTTTACATCAATTTTTTTGGTAATTTCCTTATATTCGTAATGAAAAGCAGAGTGCTTACCTCGGGGAAAAGGCTTTTCTATGCACTCGAACTATTATCGCACTCGCTGACGCTCGCGCGATAAACCATCTCGTGCATAGAAAAAATGCCTTTATCCCCTTGTATAGCAATCTACTATACCTAAAACCATCAGGACGTAAAATAATTTCTAGTTATAATACAACTTTTCATAGCCACGTTGCGTATTGCGTTTGTGTATGCGTGCGAATAATTATATTACGTTTCTAGAACGGAGAGTGCGCAAATTATGGTGCTATCTGGCCATCTGCCATACAAACACAGTCATAAACCCGCTCAAATGGGAAAATAACAGGTTCACAATGCCATGGAAAATGCATTCCATGAGAGGGAAAATAATGCAGGTTTGGGGGCATGAGCTGTGAACAGTAGGCAGTTGAAATCATAATCCACGTCTATGTAGTTAAAATGAAATGTATAAGTACCATTTTAATGTATTTTGCGAATAAATGATTTATTTGATTTGAATGGACCTCGCTAAGATTATAACTTGAGAAAGGCCTCTCTCTCCTCTGCAGTATGCAGAAATCGCTGTTTTAGAAAAAAATGGTTCATACACGAATTAAAAAAACTTAATTGTGACACTTCAATGAGTAAAACTAGCAATCGCGTAGGTATATCGTTTCTGTGACCGCGCATAGTTGTATTATAGTCGTAATTTCGACAATCCATAGCTTTAAGAAATACTAAGTACCTACGAAATATTTGGTCAGATATTTAATTGTTCTAATTTTATTTTAATAGTCATAATAAAACAAGCCACAAGTTATAATTATTCTTTTAGCCCAACTCTACGTAACTATGGGCTACAAGTACATCCATTTGCTTTGTGCTTATACCTCACATAGATACATTGCTCCCGTGTAAGTATTTTAATAGTAAAAAGCCTCTAATTGTTGGAAAAAGACAGACACTACAGAAACATAAAAGTTAATTGCGACCGATACATCAGTCGTAAATTCTAGTAGTTAATCAAGCTTAAACTAAAACTAGATCTTGTCAATAAAAATGTACCTAATCAAATATTGTAATTATAAACACATAAAATGAAGGAAACGATTAGCTGACTGACACATATCGTAAAGTACGAAAATTTTAATAGGTTATGGGTTATTTTTATTATAAAGAGTAGGGAACTTTGGGAACTGATTTTCTAATTTAACCCCGCGGAGGTTATTGGATCATCAGAATAAACAAATCCACTGCCGTTTATCAATACTAAATCTTTACTCTCTATCAGACTAGTTGAATTGAGTTCATTGTGGATTGTAATCTATAAAATCATTGTCCCTAATTAAAAAAATGGAAATGGACATATTAACCATATTAAGGTAAAGTCTGGGCGAGCCACTTGTTTATTTATAATTTACTACCGCTGTTGGTTTCCCAATAAAAAAATATAAAATGCAGTTTATTTTACTAATGGCAAAAATAAAATGCTAATAGTGGCTGTATAATTGTTTTAAAATGTTTTTATTACTTTGATTGAGTGTTGTATTAATAATGTTTTATGTTTGTTTTGAATTAGCATATAATCGATAAAAAATTATTTAGTATTTTTTTATCGATCATGATCAGACAATGATGCAAAACTCGGACCTTAGATTTTTTTTAATCCGTTCTCAGCTCTTTTAACAATACTTGTTGACTCATACCTCTAACCGCTTTTAAAGCTTTTTTAGTACAAGTTTTTCTTACCACAATGTGAGTCAATTTACGTGCACAACATAATTTTGAACGAGGCAATATTATAGAGAATAAAAACCTCTTCTGAACACAATTCTCAGCTACCTTAAAACATAAATCACATTTGCCATTAATTCAAAAGATATAATCTTAAAATTAGTCAATTATCAAAGAACTAGAAGAATCAGCAGCCGACGGCGTAAATGCAGTCATTATTGCAGTAAAAACAGCAAATCGCTTGTAATCGATATCTACTATTATGAGCTGTGTACTATTGGTACTTGTTGTTTTTGCGTCTTACAACAATACGGTGTCAAATAGGCTATTAACACTTGTAGTTTTCTTTGAATGAATGATACTTTATTGCACACTTACAGAAAATAACTTATGAACTTTTCTTTGTTACCGTTATAACTTTCAAATGAGTGCTGAAGGTTGAAGATGTAGGTTTGTACTGATTCAACTGAATATTGAACGCTGTAACAATAACATGAAATGAATGAAAAAGCTGATTTTGTATGGATAAGACATTACCTTGATACATTACTACATTACAAAATATAAGGCATTCAAGATTTATAAATACAGTATGTTAAAAATAGGTATTCTCTCGAGACAAAAAAACTTACCAAGTTTTCTAAAGGCTTTCACGATTATAGTTATTCTAAGGAAATAATAAACTTCATTTATGTGTTGACATTTATTAATGAAAATACGTTAAATCAAAGTTATGAAACAAACTCGTTAATGATAAACATCTGAAACATTTCCTACTGATAAGTTAGATCGAAGATACTAACATTTACAACAAGAAGTCACTTTAAGATTAGATAATCTAATGCAAATTTTCCGCTAATATCGCTATGATACGAATTATACGAGTAGGTTAGGTACCTATATTATGTCAAATTAGTATAATAATGTAACTTTAAGCTCTATACATTAATTAGTTAAATTATTCGATACCTACTATTTCATTGAATCTGCTTGTATTTAGATGACCCAACTGAATAGCTATTGTTCTAACATTTGATCATAAACTAATAATAATAAATGACAATCTAGAACTATAACGGTATTTAGAACATAAAAAGCATGTGAATGTGACTTTTACGACTTATTTAAAAAGGAAATCTATTACGTGAGTGACGTAACCCACAAAGGGCATGTTTTTTTTAAATTCCATGCTGATGAACGCATACCTACATTTCCAGTTTTTGACTAAAAACAAAGCGAGTAACAGAATAATGAATCAGAGTCATTAATCTTTTGGCGAAAGTCATGTCAATAACAGTTAATGCGCGGTATCAGATAAGGATCTACTTCGTAAATTTTGGAAAATGAGTCAGCTTTCTAGAATTTGACATTTGTATTTATGTAAATGTATAATTTTGTTCTACTTAAGATAAACGTTTTAGCAAACATTTTTTTCGGATTTTTTTTTCTCAAGATTAAAAAGATAAGCAAATATTAGGTAATAAAATTGCTTAAAGTAGGTAGCTATTTGACAAGAAATAGGCTCCAAACAAAAAATAACAAATTAAATGACTTCCAACAGTAGTACCTACTTACCGATCAGATTACCGTATTTTAGCATAGGTACATGTTGAAAATAATTTAAGAAAGTGAAAATGTGAACTTATGAGGCGTGTTAACAAATAAACGATTTGGTTAAGGTTTGGTTTTCAACTGCGCGCGTCGGCGTCGCTACCAGGCGGTCGCCACACAAACTGTACTCGGAATATTAGGCACCATCGAATACACGGTCACACATTTATATATTTTAATCAATATTGTGAAGAAGCGGGAGTTTAGGGTACAATGGAAATGTAATCAATATATTTTACTTTCAACATTTCTGGGAACTAAGTCATTGGTATTTTTACTTAGAATATCACAATGTTTCTAAAATAAGTTTCTTGCTAATGGACCAGTCTGGTCACGGAACTTCTAAGCAGTCTGAATTCCTAGGTCATAGCTAAGCTAAACGACTATATATAGGTACAAGGCTGACAATCGGATTGACTCTAATGAAGCACAGAAGCACACTGTCACCCATCCATGTAAGGTGTAATCATGGCCGCGTATTAAACTTTTGAAAAGTTATCATGGAACTTTTAAAAATATTAAAATAGTACAGTACCAATATCCATATCTGTCTTTCACTGCATCAATGAAAACCAATCGTCCATCACCAAAAAGAGTAATATTGTATTTTTTGTTTTATTTCTATCTATTAATATCACTAATTGGGTTCCACGCAATTACGAAACAATGATTTATAGGCCTAATAATTTGCCCAAATAAATAGCTATGATAATTTTATTTGCTTATTTATTGTAAAATATCAATGAAGTTTATAATATATTTTTGAATTAGCATAATACTGATTAGCCTATAAATGGCATTGGATATAAAGGTCTCTGTTTTATGGTGGCAACAGAGCATACGTTGGAGTTGATCGATGCAAACGCTAAACAGAACACAGCGGGTGGTGCGAATCTTTTATAAGAATTTGTTTAATATTTCAATAATCATGTATATTTTGTCTGGAGACCAGGTTACTCATGACAGGAAACCATACTTACATTATTTATTGGCTCGTTATTGAAATTGGACCGTATAAGTTTTTAAAGCTTACGATTTGAATTCTGATTATTTTGCGTTTTCTACGCTCATAAAGTCCATACACAGTTGTCCGGAAATGAGAAGCGTTTAATCATCATAAATAATAAAGTTAATTTGTCAAAATCAGGTATTCGATGGCTAATGTATTGTCACTACACTAATTTAGCAAAATATAGAAAGAGGCCCAACAACAAAATAAATATTTTTATTTTTCTATACTACCTACTTTCATTACTTTAATTTGAATTTCGAATTTATTTGTCAATTTGGGCATTCCAGCATAATAAAAGTGAACCAACGAAAAAAGTAATTTACTTTGATTCGGTTTGCATTCTAAATACGAATTCAAAAATGAAATTTGCCGATTTCACTAAATATAAGTTATTATTGATTGACGACGATAAAACTGTTTTAATGTTATGTAAGTAAGTACCTAACCAATTTAAAAAATATATCAATTAAATTCTTTATTTAAAAAACCAACGAGTTAAAACAGTTTTTACTAAGGACATTAAGTTAAAAATGTCCTGTTGACGGGTGTAGGTACTGAAAAAGGCGGTGTCTTTTACTTTCAGTGAAATTAGTTCCACGCAGTTAGCACGCGTTGAAATCGACCGTTGAGGCGCCTGTCTTTGCTTTTTAAATCATTTAAAACGTAAATTACTTCGGCAGATGTTCACTTTATTAGTAAGTTTGTATAAATTTTACAATTCTGTGAGGCATTTTTAGTCTGATTGATGTCAATCACGTCTTGACTTAAACGCCAGAACCGACAATTTAGCTGAGCTGATAAATGGAACTAGCCAACAAACACACCAAACACCCATCCAAATTGCAACTGCTAAGAACGTCCCTTAACCTCAAATATATCATAAATATAGCAAGAAGAGAGCCAATGCTAGTAGTCACTGTATTTTCTGCTTAATCAGCTTAGTCGTTTGAAGAAAAAAGCTTGTAAGTGCTTTTTTTGAGTAGTTAAAAATATATACTTATTAAGTGATTTAATATTACTGTTAAACTTTTTTAATTCCTTTTTTATCCTTTTAATTATTTTTTATGACATAATAGGTTTAAAACCTAATTGATTTTTCGTCTGTCTCATTAAGGGGCAACCAATTAATTTAATCAAATTAATTACCGAGTTCCGGAAGAGAAAATGTGTTGAAATATAAATTCTACCAAAGATTAGGTATTTGCCGTCCACTCTATAAATCTGTTTGACAATAAATATTTGTTTCAAATCTATTATATTTTATGGTGTTGCAGAAACTACGATTTACTTACTTAAATGAGAAACTGTTTGAGAGCGCTACTAGTCAAAAGCTAAGCAATTTAATGCTTGTGTAGGTAACAAGATGACTGATATTTATTTTACATTTATTTCTATATCACCTTAAAAATATATGCACATGCATACAATTTTTATATAAAAGGTCACAATACATTTTTACTACGCGATGTGAACAATTTTGCTAGAGCATAAATAGTCAAAAACATCTAACCTTAAAACTAAACTGCCGAAATATTTAAATGTTTTTTAAACATTCGCGATAACATTTATAATTTGGTCTAGACATAAAACAGTATTGTTCATGCAAATCCCTCTATTTAAATAAATTAAAAAACGTTAATACGTTAATCCCTTCATTTATCAGGATCACGCTGTATAAGTAAATGTTAATAACATAAGTAGCTAAATTGTCCATAACTTAGAGCATCATGTATTTGATTTTGTACCAATTCCGTGTTTTCTAAATATAGTGAATACACGCGGTTTCTCTTGCACGTATTACTGTAGATAGGTATTATGTTTTAGTAGGCAATGAATTTAAGTACCTGAGTATATGCGTGCAGGTTGATTCGTGGGATGTATCTCGATTTTTGATCCGAAGGTCTAGTTCGAATCTTAACTGTACCCTAATGGACTTTTCTTTCGCATTAACACAAGCTTTAAACGGTAAAGGAAAACGCTGCTTAAGTACGGCTCACTACGTATTGACCATTGTATTTTCTGCTGATATGGCCGGATAAGCTGAGAAGATGGTTTAGGTGTTGAGCTATCATTTTGCATCATTGCAGGCACCACACTAACGTCTAGACAAAGATTGTCCCGTGATGCTGTACAAAATTATCTAGTAAAGATGTAAAAGGAAGTTTTTGTAATGTGAAATGTCAATACGAACCAACATACAAAACATATATCTCTATCTTTATACACGTGTTTTCGATTGAGTTTGTTTTCTAAATCCTACTTCTCATTTTTTAATACGCAATTAAATTGATTTATATTTATTAGATAAATGTTTCGATTTCATTTGATAACTAGAACTTAAAATTAGGTTGTGCGTGACCATATCGATATAACGTTAATGACAAAACTTGTGAAAAGTATAAGTAATGATGGTGTTTAGCTGCGGGATATAAGCCACTAGTTGCTTTTACATATGTTTTAGCACTATTCTATGAATTTTTAGTAAATTTTAACTTACGCAATCATTTGAAATCTTATTAATAAGATGTGTTCGTCAATATGTCATCGAATACTATAAATTGATAATAAAATTATTATTATTGGTACAAATGTGTAAGTACTAATATTAAAAAAAACAATACAAGTATGCAAAAATAAACGAAGGATGAAAATAGCCCATTGTCGAAGGTTTTGATGTGGGTAGGTATATTATTATTTTCGTATCAGCTTGAGGTTAACTCTGATGATCGAGTTTTGAGGCCCTTAAAGAACTCCGGCATGTCTAAAGATTTTGATGACACAACAAGTAATTTAAAAAAATTAGGTACTACTATCGTTGTTCGAGTTTCAATACCGTCGCAAGCAACGCGTGTCTGTTATTATTAGGCACGTGGCAAGCTCGGGTGACAGTAGAATACCTTTGCTGGCAGATCGTAAAGATAACTAACTACGAAGATTAGAAAGAATAACCACTATAATAGATAACTTATAAATTGAAATAATAATACACAAAACTAAAAGAAAGTTAAATCGAAAGTAATAAGGCTGTTCCTAATTTTTTATCGAGTATCGATAATTTTCTGCGATTTATTAGTAGTTTTATTTTATTTTTGCTCATTATTTTAATACTGTTCTAGAAATGACATTTTAAAAACAAATAAAAAGTATCAAGTTTTGACTAAAATCTGGGTTAGTAAAGTAGTCAGCCACTTGGACAGCTAATGAGACTATCTAAAACAATATACAAATAAACAATATATTTTACAATGTTGTTCCTTACTGATACATATCTAGTAGGATTAATTTATGCAGATGCCAATGAATCATCTTTATTAATTAAGCAATAAGCGTACAAGACTCCACGCTCTGATTTTTTGTTTTTGTTTTGATAAGATGTTTGCGACATGACAAATCGTTATTATAACATAGTTTCTAATCACTCAGTGTGATTTCTAATTTATATTTGTTAAAAAATATGAGAATTTAAAAAGTAATTTGTAATATAATCTCTAATGCATTTGGAAATATTAACATTTATTTGATTATCTATCTTGTCATCGATAATTTTTTATTATCTAATACGAATTCTTTTTAGTTTCTTAATATGGTTTTCTATAATGGATCATAATATAGATAAATGTAAACAATTAAAAAACATATAATTTGTCAGTATAATAATAAATGATAAAATCAACTTTTTTATTGTAACAAAATGTAATTTTGAACATCATTATGTTGTTTTACCACTTCAGTTTAGTTGTGAGACTATAATGTAGGTATTTATTTCTTTTTAGATTAAAACGTAGCAAATCAAAATTTTTACTTAAGTTTTTATACCTATTAGTTAATCATCTGTACGTTAAAATTCAAATATTCGCTATAGTCAAACAAAAAACAAGCTTCTCAAACTTAACAAAATGAAAAATGATGGATGATGATTTCCATCACAAAAACAATTATTGAGAATAAATTGTGATGATTCTCGCCCTTGGCGAACTCAGCCCAATTAGGTCTGCCACACTAAATCTCACTCGGCTACCATACTACACTAATTCACCTTCGAATCGGAGCTGTCAACATCGACATAGTATAACAGCTTTCGGGAATTATTTATCCGGCTCGAAAAACCACTATGGTCATGTGGTCCTTCAAGCCAGATTTTGATTTATGGTTACTGGTTTTTAACTTAAACGTAATAAAAGTTTACCTACTTGTACCTTCACTCTTTACTATTATTTATTTAGTGCTATTTATTTTTATGTGTCGAATCTTAAACTTATGACAATCGATAGTAGTGTCCCAACACTATGTCTAGCTAGATAGATACACTTTGCAGTTTATCTTAAAACTCAAGGTTACGAGATAAGAATCCGGTTGTATACTCAACCTTATCTCAAATGATCCGCTATCAGTTAAAAAGCTTTCAAATAAGTATTGATTTTATTATCATGTGGTATTTATTAATATAATTAAGTATCAATATAAAATTTCCATTTAGAAAAATTTGGGATTCACACGTTTGGAATAAAGTCAATGACACGATTTCTCGCGAAACAAAATGCAAAAAAAAACACAGTTCATCTATTTTATTGAGTAGGTTAGCAGTAATATTAATAATTTTGGAAATGAATAGGAGCTTTATCTGTATTCGTTTTTGAAGAATGAGAACTTTATTTATTGATATGCCGCAATAAATAAAATATCTTTTGTGTTTCGGTGTGTCTGATGTAGTAAAGTGCCGAACGGCCGGCGCGTGCGCACACGACTTGATTCCACCTGTCCCTAAGACCCTAATAATTATTCCACCACTTATTATATGATTATAAGACTTTTTTGGTGCTTTCAATCAAATTACACCTTGGCCTGGCCACTTTGTTCGAGTGAGGTGTCATAAAGTTTTTTACTTTACAATTTTAATAACCATCGTAGCGGTGTAAAATGTGGTTCGATTATTTTCTTTGTGTCAATTTTCGAACAGTTATTTCCTTTTATTTGAATGATAAAGGTATTAAATATTTATTTTCATTCATCCAATGCATAAATTCAAACAAGAATAGGGAACTTTAAGTATTTTTTACATATTTTGGTGAAATTATTACCTATCGGCTCAAAATAATCGTTCTAGATAACTGAGTTTTGAATGATTTTAGAGAATGCAGAAATAGTAGCAAGTCACAAATACATTGCGCTAATTTCAGAGGAACTGTCACTAAGATCACCTAGATGATAAGAGCAGCTAAATTTGAATTCGTATAAACAGCGGCGGAGCATTTCGCTCAAGCGCATCGATGGTATGATAGCCGAGCATAAATAAATAATTAGACGGAGAAAGAGGAAGTGAGGAAAGAGAGGGGAGGATAGTTTGAAGATAGAATCTCCTGCAACCGCGCTTTGTGTCAAACGTCAGATGGTTATCTCGAAGATGTTTACAGATGTACTGGAAGGGTAACGGCCCAAAGCACTCTCCGTGCAATCGACCAACACTAATGCGTCCGATACACTATTAGTTAATTACCTGTGCTTTTAAACGTCAGAACTGGCTACCACATTCGAACGAATCAATTAGCTTTTTTCTCTTACTAATTTACAACCATCAATTCAAATGTTATGTTTATTGTATTTTAATGAAATTCCTGGACCTTGTAAAACAAGCTCTAAGGCAATTTGACGATGTTAATTTAAATATTTTTTTTAATAATAAGTAAATAGGGAGGGGACATGCGCTATTTCTGAGTTGCTCGTAGATCACGTTAGATGTCGCCGATAGCGTGGCCAAGCGCCAGATCTGCGATCTGTCTCGGCGTTTCATCGCCTAATTACTTGATTATCGTTTTATGTTGCTAACCTAACACAAGATTATCGTGTGCATGGATCTGTGTGGTTGTATTAATAAAAACAGTTCGAAGCAACAAGTTGAACATTTATAGGGAAAACAAAGAATTACTTAGTGCATAAAATAAAACTGCATACTGGTTTATTTCATTTTTTTTTCAAGTTTTACACAAAAATTCAAACATTCAAGAATATCGATATCACACGAATCACCGACTATAGCTACAATAGCTTGCGACAATAGCAATTCCACAAATCTCTCTCCACCCGACTAAAGCATAATAATTGTTTTGTAGAAGGACACGCGCTTATCGCCCTGGACGATCGCCCGGTGACGTGCAGCTGCCATTCTGTTCCTTTTTTAAAAACCCCTCCATAAAACTAGAATGTAAATGGAAATTGATTTGGTAGTGGTCTTTTGTTTCAGTGTTAACCGTTTTTGAAGACATCGATAGGTCATTTGTACATCACTATTAGATTACAGTTTTAAAAAGCACGGTTTTATTTTAATTAAGTGCTTACATTTTTGTTTTCGGTTTTATTACAGTTTTGAATATTCCAAAAACTATTATTGTAATAAACAATATCTTTAGTGGCCTACCCACACGAAATAAATAAATTAAACATATTAGCTTCTATGGAATGCCTAGTAACAAAATATTTACATCGCTCACTGAATAATTCTCACATTTTCACAAAATTTATTACAATGGCAGTAAATCAGCTGGGACCAACTCACCAAACAAAATGGGAGCTAAATCTCATGAATAAATACATCCTATTTAGCGGTACACTCGCCACGTCTTCAGACAACCAAGGCGCACCCGGCTAAACAATAATTAACGTTGATACTTAGAAAAAAAGAACTAAAATCGCTTCCTTACTTCAGCAGACTTATTGCCGTTTGGCGATGTAGGGTAGTTCTACGCAAACGCATTTCCGGTCGAACGCTGCCGGGAAAAAGCCATTTAAAACAAAAAAGAAAAAATAGTACGCGCCTCGCGCCGCTCGGACACTTCCGGTGGGCGCCATTTTTTCTGTATTGCCAACAGATAAAATCTTTCCGGCCTACTGCGCGAACACTCGCCTCTATTTTTTATTTGGGATCACTTTTTGGCAAAATTACGTATATTTATATTACAAAGCACGACATCAAAAAACGTTAGGTTTCAATTTTGATTTTTATATTGAGGACACTGTAGGGCGAATTTTAACTTACATTATTAATTACTAATAATAATTATTACCATCAAGTGTAGGTGTTCAACTTCTCAAAACATAGTGAATGTTTTAGACAAAACATAAAATAAATTTAAATTGATAATAGTGAACAAAAACACCCACAGGATTTGAAACTATCGAACACAAAAGTAATCCATGGGATAATTATTTACCATTTTATTACCAGAAACAACGGATATCACAATTAGTGTAGGGCATTTGCATCAGCACAAAATGCAACGGTTGAACTTATGTAAATGGGATGGCTGTTCGATGTTGAATATTCAAATTGATGTCATTATAACATTCGGCCAAACGTGCCGGCCGTTTGGCCCCTAGCCAGCAAGCATGGGCGAATTATGTAATGTAATGAGTAAATTAAAGTTTTCTTCGTTTTTATCTCGCACGCGAGTAGAGGCTTGGCTGAGGTAGCCATGTTCCGAAATACACGCCTTTGCATGGAATTTTAACAAGCAATTTTGCATTTTACAATATGAGACTATTTTCCAGTAAATACAAGAAAGTGCCGGGTTAAGCTCGTTAATATGCGATGTATCAAACAGCTGTCCGAAAATTAACCGGTTCTGTGATGAAATCACAAGTTTGATGGTTTTTATAGATAAAGAGATAAGATCAGCAAAGTTTTGATAAAATGTACCATATTCATGATATTCAAGTAATTAATTAAATGTCAAAGGGGACACGGTTGGTTCGGAATGTTTATTTTTCTTTGGATATCTTTGACTAACAGTTTTCCGTGAGTTTACTTGCAGTTTGGTTTGTCTTTGGCAACAAATTATTGTTTGACGAGGACCGATCATCAAACTAAAGAATTTTAACACACCGTAAAAACTCTATCCTACAACCTGGTATTAATGCATAAACCGGGTAAAAAACAGTGACTGTCAAATTCTCTCGGATGCTGGTTGAACAAAACAGCACTTTAGATGAAAAAAAAATAAACTAGAAGAGCGTTCTCGATTCAAAAATTGAATTGATCGCCCCATTGTATTCCAAATGTATCATTTGAGCTGTTATTGTGGCTCTCTCTCTAGCGCTCCATACAACTGGTAATCCAATACTTTTGTATGGAAGGCACTTAACGCGCGCCCCAGCTCCAAAATGTCCCATGAGTTATTGCTATTTAATATGTTTAGGATTTTATATCCAATGCGCTATGAACGAAAACTTTAACAAGGCTCTGTTAAGTTTTATTTACAATAATGTAATAACAAATCGATACGGCTCGAAAACGACCGCAAAAAGTTTAATACCAATTCATTCGGGCCATCGAAATAAAAAATTGAATACCGACCACAAAAACCTAATCGGTTATAACGTGGAGGAAGTTACGTATAAACGAGCGTGATAAATTAAATAAACAAATTTATAAAAACCTAGAGCAACAGACGGCTTGTGTGTTGCGGTCGCAGGTATGCTCGGGAATCGAACCCACGCTTTAATCCTATTACATGTCTTTGTGATTGGCCAAATAAATACATTTGCAGTTTCATTTATTTCATTCGGTCTCACGCAAATAAAATAAGCGCATAAAATCAAAAAATACTTATTTGTGAAACGTTAAACAAAACTACTCTGAGAACAAAAACTACTCTCACTAAAACATAGCTACTCTACTAAAAAAAATAACGCGTAAAAATAGAAGTTTCTCAATTTCTCTCACATCAATCACTGGGACAGTATCAAGCTTAAAAGTGCTTATTTAAAACGATATCGAACAAAAGAAAGGCTTGAGATGGTCTTAAGGGCAATTTGAGTTGTTATGGGCATTTGTAGCAATCCTATGGACCCATAAAGGATATTTTGAGTAAACATACTTGAGTATTGTTTGTTAAGTGGGTGCACGGTTCCACTGAGTTTGGTACTTGAAATAAAAGTTATTTTAAAATTGTACATAAGTTGAATATGGAAATATATGTTTGAGAATTCGCTATGTCGGAGGTTTCGTTTGCAAAATTAAGTGATACATTGCTCTATTACCTCAAAAATCTATCAAAAACCTGCTTTTACTATTATAATGTTTAACTTTTCGTAGTTAACCTAAATATATTTACTTTATTGTAATCACAAAATATACTGCAAGTATCAATTTATATCGAAATTATTGTTTAGTAAAAGTATCGAGTTTCTATTTTTTTTATTTGCTTAAAAGGCAGTACAAGAAGAAAGCTAGTATCAAGATCAAACGGTCGTATGCGAATGTAAGTCGTCGGTAAATCACAATACATCGTGCTTTGTTGTATGAATTGCATTTTTTTACTGAAATCGATCACGCTGTATCCGCTCAAGAACTTAAATATCACCTGTATTTATTTACTCAACAGAGTCGGTTTAAAACAAACAAGCCTCTAACATATTTCTTCTAACCACTTTATTAGAACATTATGTCAACTTTACAAAAGCCAGCAATATCAACGCCATATAATATTTAGTTTCTTTCCATTGACGATAATTTATGTTTGAATATCATAAATATCTTGTAATCGAGTTCGTATCCAAATTAACATGAATTTGAATGAATAATTTTATTTTTACAACACGATCGATATCAAACTGTGTCAAAATTACTTGAGATTTTGAGCCTAGATTGCGAAATAGAATAAAAGTGATACTAAGTAAGAAAAGTGCAGGTGATAAATAAATGCATATGTATGAGGAGGAGGTTTGACAAGCGCTACTGGTACAAACAATCCCGTATTAAGAGCCGTCATTATAGCCAGTTTAAGGCAACTCCCATTGCCTTTTGTCGCTCCTTCCGAATAATTAGAGCAAAGAACCGACCGGCAATACAGTATACATTTCATCAGAAAAAACCGAGTGCTCTCAAAGGGGCTGACATTTCATTTTTGTCATTGTTGCGCTCGCTCGTGTTTTTCGTACCGGCTGAAATTGCAGTTTTTGTTTATTGTTCCCGGAGGGGCTATGAGAGCCGTGAGAATTGTTTCTTTAACTCACTTGACATGTAAACTTTACGTCTTGTTAAATCAGTAAGTTTAGTTTTTGTTTTCTCATCGTAAAAGGATAATGTGGCATTATAGAATTCTGTCGCCGGGAAAACTGGTTGGGGCTGACTTAGGAAAGGAGGTATCTTCTTGAAGTAACGTTCACGTTTATTTTTATCTAGACATAGTCGTAAAACAGAAGAGATGTTTTTACCTTCACCATTTTGACCGTAAAATGTTGCTGTGCATCTAACTATCTACCTTCGGTATCTGTTAAAGTTGACATGCTAGTAAACGAATATTAAATGTGAATATTTTAGGACAGTTTTATAAAGTTGGTTGTACATTTTGACAGTGGCATCCGTCATAAGACGGAAGTCAAAATTTAAAAAACCCAACATTTTAAATTATGCATATCGTAAAGATATTGCTTATCTTAAATTACCGCTTATCTATGTAGGTAGGTGGATTGATTTCTAGAGATTACATTACGAATTTGGGAATATTTTTACAAGGTCGATAAACTTTTTTTAATTGTCTTGTTTTTATCTTACTCATCCAGCTTGTGTTGAAATGACTTAAGATACCTACTAAAGTTTGGTAGTACATACTTATATCGCATAAAGGTAATTCAACCTATAGGAAGCTTATATAACCCAAAGTAGTATCACAATGTAGTAAGTAACATTAAAGCAAATCAATGGTATTGAGACCGAATAAAATTAAGTCGGTAAGTTAAGAAATCTATCGCAATCTGCCCTATCAAATAATTAATATAATTTTGGTCCATTCAATAGGTTTATTTAACCATATTGATAGTATCAGTATCGTAACTCACCCGGGACAATCTCGCGAGTTTTATGACACATTAGCTGGAGGGACGCGAACCCCAGTTATCTGTCAGTAAGATACTGTCAAACGATCCCGCGGGATTTAGACCCGGGGGGACTTAGATTAACTAAAGTGTAGTTTATTTTTGATAGATCGCTTGATGGAACTTCTGATTGGTTTCACGTGAACGCGTTGCTTGTGTTTGAGAACACTATTATTTCGGGCCCGCTTTTGGTCTTAGTTGGTTTAGTGACCAGCTCAAATGACTAAAGGTCATTCATAAAGATTGGAGAATTTACTATAAAAAAAAGTATTTTTGTTGTCACTCCTATAACAACGAAAAGAGATAGCAACATATTTAATATCCCTATTAGCTAATATAGGTGTACTGGTCAAATATGCATAAGGGGGTGAGTTTTTAGGCTGTTCATTGACTATGAGCATTCTCCTGGCTCAATTAATAAGGCAATATACAGTAAAAATCAAGCATGTAAGTTCCTAAAATAAATAATATTTGGAGGTGAAGAAGGAAAATAATGCGAGAAGCATAAATTGATGGATAATATGAATAGGTCAGGTTTAGGCCTTTCTCTCATGGAGCTACTCAAAAATGACTGAACTAATCAGTAATTACGATTACAAACCAGTTACAAATTGTATCTCGCACACAACGCTACTCAAGTTGTAAGGTCCTCCTTCACAAATTGAATATTTAATGTTTGCTCGTTCATTTTTATTACAAAAAAACAAAGAAACTTGGGAAACCAGTAGCGTGGAGACCGGCACGACGCGTCGCGCGTGATCGGTTGCTAACGCGTTACCGACCAGTTAGTAACTAGTCGCGTCGTGTGCGAACCTCCATAGAACATGTATGGGCTGTGACGCTCAGGCAACTCGTTAGTAATTTGAGTTTGTGACTAGTTCTTTTTGAGTAGCTCCATGAGAGAAAGGCCTTAATCTCTAAACATGGCCAGTTATATAAAACAGGTCATTTTCTTTTAAATAAAATAGTTAATACCAATAAAATTTGAATTTAGACATCATTATGTTTATGCACTAGGAATGCAAGATAATTCAGTTTTTACAACAATCATTAGAAATGTTTCACTTCCATTAAATATATAATTTACCTTCAGACTATTAGTATAATTATATAAAAACGATGAAATGCAAATTTAAAATAATTATTTTTGTTTCTAATAGATTTTCTGCAATATACTAAATCGCTATGAGAAAAAATATATATATATATTATATATTTACAGTTTTTAACCGAATTTATAGACATTCTTACTAAAAGTTTTGGGCTTCGACGGCATTCGAACCCGCGATATACAAGCGATCCTCAAGCCGGACTGCCTTACCTTACCTCGTTATGAGTAATACCGTTATTTACAATCTAAAATGTGTGTACGAATTTTTTAACACGGCTCTAGGCGACATTTTATTGGTCATCAAAATGTAAACCAACCCAAGTGTTTTACGTTAAGTTATTTAGCATAGTATCATATTACATCAAGAATATTTTTATTGATTTTGCAGTTTTCTTACATACTTATATGTTTAAAATTTAAATAGTTTTGATATGCAAAACTTATTTAGATGTGATTATAAAATGATATGATCAAATATCTCAACTCTATAATTTATCTGTAAATTATGTTTTTTTGAACCTGGATACGACGGGATTTGAGTTAGCTCGGAACATTGTTATGAGTTTCACTATAGTTAGGTTTAAAGATATTTTATTCTCAAAAAAGACATTGGTCACTTACATGAGAATAGTTATTAGTTATAGTTTTCATTATTTCATAAAAATAATTAAAATAAAATACATTTAAGAACCACTCTCGAGGGGAGACCCTTGCCCAGCAGTGGGACACTCCAGACTAGCAACAACAACAACAACAGTACGGAACACTTAGCAAGTCCGACTCGCACTTTGCTGATTTTCTAATAGTAAGTTAATTTTTTTATAAAATGATTGTGAATACTCACATTATGTAGTTTGTAGTATAGTCCACAGGCGTTGCAAACTGGCTCTCCGTTCTGGTTGCGCCTCCATAGCGTAGTGGTGGTCGTCTTGCAGTTCGCGCAGGAGGTGCCAGCTCGTCGCGCCGCGCTTTGTAGCGACTGAAAATAATATACAATGGTTAGTTACTGTTACGATCCTACAAATAATGCGTGTTGTGGAACGTTGTTCATCAGCGCCTCTAGCGGATACAATTGGAAGTTACACTGAATGTGATCATTGAATTTATCATCTAAGAAAAATAACGATAACGATAGATTCTTATTCCTCCTTATATTTTTAGTGTATGTTTTTACTTTTATATCTCAGATAATGACAATTGTACAAGAAGATAAAAATACGTAACTACTGGTGTAATACTGGTCACATGCCGTGAAGATTAAATTTCAATTTTAATATTTTTATTAATAATTTTTATTTTATGAACCACCTTGAATACACCATTTTTATAAATATAACCTCTTATTAGTCTACAAATAATGGTAATTAGTCTACAATTTTTTCGTTAAAAAGCAATTTAATTATGTTTTATTGATTTTATTAATCTTCATGGTAGTTCAGTTTTCTATTCAAACAAACTTGTTTAATTAAAAATAGATTAATACGAACAACTAAAAAAACAGTAGTAGATACATATTAATTGCGTACATTTTAAGAGTCAGTTAACGACAGTTTTAGACAGTTTGCTGATGTAAAATCTAAAATGAATATTCAAACCACCGCGCTACAATTTACGACCCCATTAATGTAAGGTACGATATAAAATACGACAGTAAAGTCGAAAAACAAAAGGACATTACAAAAAGCGAATATTCGAAAATGAATACGAAAAAGCGAGGTAGCTATCGTCTGGCCCTCTTACGCACCTGTCCATTACTACCCGTCAATCAAACAAAAAATATCCTCATGTGGTGGCCGTTTTATTCAGTCCACAAAAGTGCCTCACTCAATTAAAAATGCATTCGTCCTAACCCGACACGAGAATAAAAAGACACCGCGCAGTCTACCTCATAATAAATCCATTAATTTGTCATGTCATTTATCGAATAAAATGCTGTAGACCGTCGCTAGAACTCTTATTTGGTTCTTGGTAACTAGTGTAGTATCGAATACTACCAAAGATTATCGTGAGACGACTCGTATTGTCCGATTTAATATTGTAAGTGACTGTCCGACGGAGTACAGACGAGCTCGAAATAGAATTCGACTAATGGATTTCGTAGAGTAAAGGTTTTGTCGAGATATCATTCAAATGTCGTTTGACGCCTACAGTGTTATTAATTTTATGACTACAAATGAAGAAAAATAGCTACTGTTTAACTCCTACACTTTGTTACTAGATTTACTAAACCATTTCTCATGACCATTATGATCTTTTTAGATTTATTGACTTCTATTAAATGATCAGGAAATATCTCAAATTCCACATCCTAATCAAACATTTTAACAGCAATTTTGCTAATGTGGTACCATCATTAAATTAACTATAAGCTATATCGAGCCACGAAAATTATATACTTATTTTAAGTTTCATCCAAATCCAATCTAGTTACGACGTAATTGAAATAAAACAAAATAACATCAGAAAAAACTTTCAGAAATTTACGTTCATTTTCATACAAAAATAATAATAATAATGTCGTATAGTAACTTTGTTATCGTCAGTACCGCAAGTCAGAATACCTAAATATTAAATGGTTTGCGTCAATACCGCATCGTCATGGCAGTTCCTTTGTAGAAGAGATTAGTGCGCGCCATATTAGCTGAGCCTGAATGACGAGCCATGAGACGAGAAATATACTATGTAAATGTGTATTATGTACTTATATCTATTTATATACAACAGGAAAAATGACGAAAGATTGAATGATAAGATATCAGTCACTTGAATTTTATTATAATTATTCAAAATTGCACAACATACGAGTATTGCACGAATATTATGAATGGTGTGATATTAATGAATGTTTATGTCAACTAATACCAACTAACTAGTCCAACAAATAGTTGGCTAAAATTTACCCTTTTTGCTTATATCCCCGTTATTCAAAAATATTTGTCAATTTTATAAAGGTTGTATAATAGTTTCTTTCTTGTAACTCTTATGTTAATGAGAAAAGATACCCGCAGGTTTAATAGCCGTTTTAGTTAAAGTAACTTTACCAGACCAATATGAATAAGACCGGTGACACTGAACTGCATACAAAAGTATCAAATCTCATAAATCAGTTTGCGAATCAGAAAATCAGAATATTACTGGTGAGTTTACGACTCAATTACCGAAATCCGATTTTATAATCTGTAGATAAGAGTTCCCATCAAGTTATAAAGGGTGCATCAGCCCCAAGAGACGGCGGGCGGCGGGCCGAGGGCGAGCTAAGCCGCTTACAGAAGTCACCCTGACTGACGGGGTGGTTTTATTTCCGTGGAAAAACGCCTGTTTACGCGTAATTTTATGGGCGAATTACTTTCGCTCTTCAAACGCTGAAATTGCTGGAAGGCCGTAAATTTTATAGCAGGGATTATTTTTATTTGGGTCATTTTTTATAGGCCAGCGGAAGGTTAAGCGAAATATAATAAACCATAAAACGCTCGCCGTTATTTCACTCTTAATTGCCTTTACAATGTTTATGTTTATCGAGATCTAATCCATCATCTCGGGGCGATGCATCGATAGATTCCGATCGAACTGTCAGTAGCGTGTTTGTTCATAATACTTTTCCTCTAATATATGCTGCAGTAAGACATTCCAAGCACGCGGACTCGTCCCAAACGAAGAGCTTTATTAATTGTTAAACCCACTTCACTGTCAACGACATTCCGGATCGATATCTTACATACTCCCAACAAAAACACAGATAACATGCCGACAAAGGTAAAAAACCATCACAAACAGAAACCAGTACATTTATTGTTATGGTACTTTAATTTTCAGTGTAGTGTAAACTCAAAGCATACGATGTGACAACGAGGGCTTTCAAACGCATTGTGTCGACAACAAAACATCCCCTTTGTCGTGCTTTCGCTCGAAAATATTACGATTGTTCATTTTGTGCTGACCGTATTAAGTGGACAATTTAACCAAATTCTCAATTTATTGTCAGAGGATCGACTGATATTGTCCGTCTTTGTGCTGTTTGTGTTGACATAATGCAATGCTTAAACTATGCGTCACAAAGAAAAGCCGTCCACAAATCAGTGGTAAGCAATGTTGGACATAAACAACGCGATCAAGCGACGTTACTGTTGTCGCTCCACACAAACTGCACTAATTCAATAAAGCACCCGCATTAAAAACATATTTCCATAACGTCGGTTGTCGTCCCTCGATCCAATCAGCCTTATCTCCCCCACCCCACTGCAAACACCTCCTAATCAAATCAAATCACAGCCTCCGTCTTCCCTAATCTATCTACCTATCTACACTGCAACGTAAAATTATATTGCAAAAAGGGATACCTACGGCCCCTCATATATTTGCGAACACAAGCTAAAATTTATCCTACCCGGAAGGAGCTCTCAGTACATAACTACACGAATCTGTATCCGGAAAACACAGGCTGCACACATGCACGCCGCCACGTCACCTCGCGCTCACACAGCGCCGCCTATCAGCATATCTACGCCATCTAGATCCCACTATGAGAGCCCCCAGGGGGAGGCAATCCATTTACCAGATCTATCCCGGCACTGAAAATTTCCTCTTATCCGCATAAGGTTAGAGATGACAATCGCGCGGCAAAAACGATGTTTTTAAAGGTTTACACGGCCCCTAGCAGTGAAAGCGCGGAATCGATGTAGCCTTTACCCCTCGCCCCGCGCCAGTTTTTCCGGCGCTCCGTCCTTATCTGACCGGGGCGATTAGATAAAGAGAGATAGAGCGTGAAAATAAAGATTTTCATCGTGTTCACTCACACCACGATAGTTTCAGTCGTACAATTATGTAGCGGTCTCGCGGTGTGGGTGTTTCATGTGGGTAGAGTATCCACTCCGGCTAAGGATACGTTTGTGTGGACGGAGGGTTCTAGGAATAGAGCGAGGGTCAACAGAACTTTGATGTCGCGGGAAGGCTCTTTTGAAAGTGCTGTTGGAGTTATTTATTCATAAATGGGGTATACATGAGACCTTTGAGCGTTAAGAATTTCCTTACAAACTCGAATAATGTATTTACTTTAAGTTATGTAACGTTACTTTCAAGTAATTTATGAATTTAGGATCGTGTCTCTCATCACGTTTATCGCCGTATCGACGGGTGCGGGAGCGATGTCGACGCGCTCGTAAAATGAAGCGGTGCTCGTAATTTTTTAAATTTTCACAAGAAGATGCAGCCCCGCGCCGCCCTCCCCGCCTCCCATTGGCCGCGGCGCGGAAGCCATGTTGGGAAATTCGCTTAACGATTTATTTGTGTGCGGATCGTAGCGGCGGGCGTACGCTTCGATTGCCGTATAGCCAGCAGACAGAAATGGTACTCGCGTGAAATTCATTTCCACCTTTACTTTGGTGGTTCTGGCGAAAGGCGGTATTGTACGTTTCATGGGCCGTCGGATTTTAAAAAAGTCCGTTAAGATAACAAAGCGTGGCGGTTGGGCAATAGGAGCTATGGCCGATACCGATCGCTCGCTTGGATTGACACATCAAACGCCAGAGTTCGAGATTAGATCGAAATACGTTCGAATCGTAATCGGCATGCCGACGTCACGGGGCTCATTGACGCTGCCAAACTGAGGCTCCTACATTCAACAATAGTTCAAAGACACCACGTCTCAACTATTAAACTAAGAAACATAAAAGCTCTTTATAGTTGTAGTCGAGAAAGGAGATCTCGTTGATATCTTTCCTATGATTTTTTGTAGCGTAGCAAAGTGCTACGAGACTATTTTCGGCTATACGACGGAATTTAGGAAAGAGTAGAAAGAATAATGTGTTATTAAATTACTGTTATCAATTATATACAGAAATTGATTTCTAAACAAAAACCTGTCATCGAATAAGATGCATGGTAGGTATAACAATTTTATGAAGTATTATTTTATTTTAAGAATGCATATTCCTCAGAGCGTCTGATAAAATTCTAAGAAACATAGAATACCGATGGAATGCAAATAGTCGTTGAAAATGATAAATTATAATAAAATATCCGTGTAACTCGATATCGTGAAGGATTGGCGTGCGCAGGCGCAGGTAGTATGATCGATGGGCGCGCAGGCGTCATCATCATCGTAGCAATGTTGTGACGAGGTTAAGGTACTCTGATGTAAGTAATTAACTTTTGTATGTTTAATGTTTTTTATTTTGTTTTCACTTCATGTTTGAACAATAAAACAGCTTTATTTGAACAAAGATTGGCATAAATACATCAAGACTTAAAAATAAAATTACATTAGATATTGGTCGCAAGTACCATAGCAAACTTATGTAGGATAATTTTCAAAGTAATAACAAACAGACTTATGAAGCCATACCATAATAGCATCACATTTCACAACAAACGATACAGCCGTACCATGAACTTGAAACATTAGTGTCACATAAAATAACTTTATACGGAAACAGCTGGTCCACAGGCACTAAACAAAACTTAACGTACATATCGTGGCAGTGAAATTACAAAGTTAGCCCGAATTATGTAGCAAAGGCGGCTAAACGTTGGTAATTCTGGCTTGGATCGCTTCTTGTAACGTGTGAATTTGCATTCAATGGCTAAGGACACTGCGCTCTCACTGCACATACACAAAGAGAATGGCTAGCTCATTATATAGTTGTACATTTTTATATCCCGTTTTTTAACAAGCAACCACTGACATTTTTGACTAATAATTATAAAATTAAAGTAGACTGTATGCTGTACACAGTAACTATTTATTTTACATGAAGGATTTAGCATTACAAAATATAAAAATAATCATCAATATAATATAAATAAAGCCATAATTACTATTGAAAATTAGACTGGTCGTTAAAAGTGGTTTACAAAAAACCATTAAGTACCTACTGGTTAATATGTAAGGCTATAAGGTTTAATTTTCATGATGTTGAGTAGATTATAGCAGTGAACCAGCGTTTGTCCCAGAGCTGTGTTTAAAAGGCTCCCAGGCTTTGTCCCGTTTATTTATTTCCGAATCCGCTACCATACTCATAACTGGTTGAAACACCGATTCCAATCGAGCAAATATTGTTCCCATATGAATAACTCGGATATTATTAATAAACCTAGAAGGGTAACCAAAGAGGTGACTTTTGAAACTACTGACTACTTCCTTAATTTGAAAGATATAACACAAGCATTAAGTTGCTTAGCTTGGCACTAGATGACGCTGTGTGGAATGTCCAAGGATATTTATTTATTTATTCATATATTTTGGTGGAGATTACCAAACAAACTGTGATTTTAAATGATAATTTCGACCCCGCAAATTCTGTAAAAGATTCTGTAGTCTAGTGGTCGGGTGGTCGCTTGTATCGACACGCAGGTTTTTAAATCCTTCTGTGACATTTATATTTTTTTTTGTGAAAGTATAGATCGTGGTTTGGAAAAACTTTTAAACAATTTGAAAAGCACCGACAGTGACATTTAAATAGAATATTTACTTCTTCAGAAGACATAAATATTGCGAATTTAATGCACTTTCATTGAAATAGTTTTATTTATAGCCTCATACAACACGCAGAGCGCGACAATGAAGACTATATTAACACAAATCAGTCAGATCCGAGGTGTTGATCAACACATCACTATTTTTTACCAAAAAACAAATTGCATTCGAAAAACGGTTACAAAAAGAAAGGTTAAAGAAAGTTACTTATTCTCACATTGTAAGCTAATGTACGCAATTTCAATACAAACGTCAAATCAAGCAAATGAAGGAACCGTATATTAACGTATCAGCTGCCTGTTTTTTTAGTATTTACGACTTCCATGCGCCGGCGCAGGTTTGCGATGCACCTGTTTGTTTGATTAATTGCCGCGAGCAATCTCCTGTCATATAACTGTTTCATCCACGCGTTAATACTTTCGATAATAGGTAAAATGGCGAAAGAAGTTAATTCAAGCTGTTATCGCAATTGGAAGCGTTGCTTTCAAGTTCCATCAGGCGCAAGATTTTCTTTGTTTAGTCCCATTTACACGATGCAAGATTCTTGCCTGTTGCATACAATTAAATTGAATAAATTGGTACTTGACTTCCATGATTCAAACAATGCTTGCCGATGCAAGTCATGATGACAGTTAATTGAATTGTATCGAACAGGCAGATTATATCGTGTAAACGGGTCTTTATGGGTATCATAAGAATGAAGCAACAAATCCAATAAAAACACAAATCTAGAAAAAAATTTTAGAAAATTTATTATTTATTTGAAAATATTCTTTCAAATTGGTATTTTGTGTTATAAAATCTTGACTATATGTCGCTTCATTTTTATGATTAATTCCCAATCAATAAATATTACTACCATATAACCATAATAGTAAGTCGAATGAAATCATTCTGAAACCGATCCACTCGCATAGCGCAGGGGTATAAATAGTTTAATAGTTTGAATAAAATCTATTTTGCAATTTGTTAGAGCGGGTAGTGCGAATGGTCGCACGGGGTCGTGGGGTCAGTGCGCAGTTTAGCACCGCGTCATATTTATAATTACCACGGGCGTGTGCAAGGCAAGGC
The DNA here is from genome assembly GCA_947086425.1 of Xanthorhoe spadicearia. Lineage (NCBI taxonomy): Eukaryota > Metazoa > Arthropoda > Insecta > Lepidoptera > Geometridae > Xanthorhoe > Xanthorhoe spadicearia. Next base: position 3,284,404 of record OX352200.1, read on the forward strand.
ACAGTACGCTGCGCCAGCGCATCGATAAATCAAAATTTTAAATCACCGGTGGGCGGACCTCCTCCGCCGGCCAGCGCCGAATAAAATGAATTAAAAATAAACCAAGAGGGGGCGATCGCGTCCTGAGAAAATTTTAAAACATTTCGCTTTAGTTTTTTTAATTAATACCTTGTTAAAATTTAATATTGAACGCGTTATTACAATGGGTGTGCGAGAGATTTAAACTTCGGTAACTTATTGAACAATTTAATTGGATCATTTTTTTAACGAGAATTGATAAGAGATGATGAAGGATGGAGGTTTTGCGTATGGTAATGTTATGGGATGTTATGGACGATCAATATTTTTGAAAGATTCAAATCAATTCGCACATCCTGGTAACCCTGATACAGTTGTCGACCTTATATGACCTTTTAAACCGATTTATAGGAGCTGAATTTTATATGCTTTTCAACTAAGTAGTAACTAACTTATATTGCCGTACTAAACGATTATCAAACAAAACCCACGGGAGTCAGTGACCGCGTTTAACATTTTTTCACCCGTTTAATTACTCCGCTAGATTAACCCGTAGAGGTCGGGATCCGTCTGACTGTCGGTCGGTAGTCCATCCACGCGTCATTTCCCTGACAGCTCTTCATGTACTCAGACATAATGTTGACTGGTACATTTTTAATATTGCTCAGACCGCCTGCCGTCAAGTTAAGAACCTCGACATCTTGAGAGTTTTTAGAAATTTAAGCAATGGAATGTTGTCAATCGTTCCTGTTTGTCAAATTGTTTTTTTATATGAAGTTGCATTAATTCACGTAGGTATACGAAGTTGTATTTTTTTTCAGATTAGATTGGATGGTTAAAGTAAATTGACGATTTGTGAGAGCTATACTAATTTCTTAAAGTTAATATTTTATTGAAGTACGACACGAACCTTAGGGGGTGATTCGTTTCTAGAAGGAACGGTTGAATTTGAAATAATAACATAATTTTTTTTATAGGTATATGTTTATATATGAGTATGAGTAACAATTTGAGTTTAGAGACGCATTATGAACTTTGCCCAGCAGCGGGACCATAACTAGATAGTATTAGGTTTTAATTTAGTACTCAATTTTTAAACAAAAATTATTTTGCTAAATGAGTTCATTTTTCTGAACATTTCAACATAAGAAAGACACTAACTTAACATTTTGCTTCAAGTTCCAATACTAAGTTAGAATACTCATCTAATAAATTATTTTTCATTACTCATACACGGAAAGTACGCACGAAGTTGCCTGATTATAGGGTTCAAAGTAGCATGTTCTGTCCCTAGGGAAAACAAGTACTTTCCTGCCCTAGGGCAGGAAAGTAAATAACTGTCAAATGTCAACTTCATTTTTGACATTTCTTTTGTGGCATGTCGATGCATGCTAAGTGTTCAAGTTCTTCTAACTCAATCAGATGCTAGATATTATGTCTCTCTGGCACGAATTTGTGCTTCTCTAGCACTAATATTTATTTATTTTATTTTATTTATTTAAATTTTTTCATCATCAAAAAAAAACTACTGGTAGAATGCCTACTACTTTTATAGCCATTCTACTACCAGTCAGTATTTTTTTTAAATCTGGAACGCAGCTATGCCATGCCATCGTTAGCTGCTTTTAGTCAATATTAAACTAGATTTAAAAAAAAAAGCGAGACAGCTAATTTTTGTGTGTGAAATTTAAATTTTACATCAATATTTTTGGTAATTTCCTCATATTCGTAATGAAAAGTAGAGTACATACCTCGGAAGAAAGGCCCTTCGATGCACTCGAACTATTATCGCACTCGCTGACGCTCGCGCGATAAACCATCTCGTGCATCGGAATCTGTGCCTTTCTTCCTCGTGTAGTAATCTACTATTAACAGCTATACCTTCAAGTAGAAAGGGGCAGATGCCCGTAGGTCGTTTAAGGTGGATGCCATTTTGCTTTAGCACCATTTAAAACGACTTATTGCCAATAAAACAAGATCGCTGGCTTTAGGATAAAAGTTATTTGTTATTCAAAACAGGTGCTTATAATCTGCTAAGTAATTAAGAGAATAAATACCCCATTTTGCAGTTTTTGTATAATTTTATTATACCTTATTTGTCCTACAAATGCAAGCGAAAACTATTATCATTGCAACTTTGAATTTATTAAAATTTATAAAACTTTAGTATCTAATTAATTATGAACTAAATGACGAAATAATTAATCAAATTAACCTTTACGTGTCCTAATCGACCGTAGTATGACATTCTCACAAGAATGTTTAAATAAATAGTTTTTTATTCTGACATGCGAGTGATGCATCGAGTGGGTCTAGTCTTTGCTATCTTAACGCGGGTTTACCTCATTGGTATTTGAAGGAAGCCAAAAGGAAGCCGTATTATTCAAGTATGTTAAAGTATAATGTGTGACAGGGGTAAATGTTTTATAGTTTTAAATGGTAGGAGCAATTTTTATAGAACACTGAGAGAGAGGACTCTAAACGGTCTATTCACAGCTGCCACCTCTATACGGCCATAGCGCTGTGGCCCGATGCAACCCGTCTGGTTTGTGCTCTGATTATTTTATGAAATCATTGAAATTGTTGATGATGAACTCTAATACGAACGCAAATTTTTCATGAACGCAATTTTTTTTTTTTTATGTTTTTTTTATTCTATCGTATGTTTGGTTATTATATTACTTCTTATCCGCAATTAATCAAAAATAATAAGATGGAAGAGCATCGATTTTAAATTTTATAAAATAGCATGCGCTTCAGCCTGCACATAAACCTTTATGCTGTGTGAATGGCGGAAATCAGTTATAATTGAAGAATAATTGCTATAACGTATTCCACCCGTTATTACTTTTACGATCTACATTATTGTCTTAAGCGACCGCTAAGCCAATTTAACAGAAGTTGCGTTTTGTAAATGTTTAAATAACAATCGAGTCGAAACTCGTAAAGAGATGGTGAATGTTCCGCGATCCGCAAACAAGGGTGGCCCGTTCCAGTTAACAATACGGATTAATTATCGGCCAAAATCGACGACTCAAATATACCTGTCACCGGTGTTGAACGTCGCAGCCCAATTTATATGGGCTTGGAACAATGGTAAACGCGGGAAACACAATGGCACACGGGCAAAGCGAGCAAAACCGACGCGCCAGAGGCGACCGACACACACTCACATAAAATACTTTTTTGATGTGCAATATTTTTAAAACGAGACTTAATTAATTCTACATTGATTTCGGTATTTTATGAGGCTGAATCGATAAGTTTATCCCATTGACTTTCATCTGTAAGCGAATATATTGCACTGAGAATCTACTTTAGTAACTCAAACTCAATAACTTTTGTGCTCAAGGTTTAAAATTTTTTTTTTTTTAATTATTACCTACATATTAGTTTTCTTTTTTAATTTGTTTTTAAATTGTATGTTGCACTTTTTGCAAGCTTCTTGTTCTCGTACGTATACGCACTATGCAAATCGGCAGGGTTGATACATGCTAGCACGCGCTGCTGACGCGCGGACCACCGGGCCGCGGTGCCAGCCCTGATTCACTCACATCCGATCCAGGGCTGCCTCCAACAAGATTCCAGTTAGCTACATTATTAACCAGACAGGGTAAGTCAATATGATTACTAAGCCCTTAAAAAATTGCATAAATAGGAAGACTTGTCATCATCAGCAAACCAGTCAAATATTGTACCTTTGTAAGATTATCATTTTCTTTGGTCTAAAACAAGGAGTGTGAGAGAGGCTTATACTCAGCAGTAGGTGGTATTATGATAATGTAGATAAAGGTGATGTATTAAAGGTGACTATTAAATATTCATTATGAACATAGGGGATTCTATTCCTGTCCCATTGTGAAAAATGTGCTGAACACTAGGTTCTACTTTTAATACATTCTGAAAATGTGAATATCATCGTTCTTAAGAATGTTAATTGAACCAATCACACTATATTGCCTGAATCAGTTCAAATGATAGAATTTTATACGAGGCAATAAATTCTGTTCAGTTCTGGAATATTTAGATGACATAATCGTAGTCGGAATAAATATACCTAGATAGACCCACATCGATCATAGAGATAGCTTTAAGTAGGTATACTAACGATATTAAATAATTCAAGCAATTTAATATTGTAGGATCTTTAGAAGTGTCAGGAGGAAACCATCAGGCAAATCTTTATAATGGGCATAGGCAGTCAATCTGAGCTGAACCTTAGATCCAAGATTTAGGTTATGATAGAGTGGCAGCCCTATCGTCGGCGGCACCGACAAGCGTAGCATTGTTAGGAGGCCGCCCTCAACTTGAATAAATACATTCATATTGCCACTCTAAATACGTACCTGGGATCGATACACCGCTCCCAAAGGAAAATATGTGAGAGTTTCGCAATTCATTAGCTTTGTTAATACTGATTTATATTATAATTCCTGATTTACTGTTGCTACGTGAGCAACGAGTTTAAGTCATTAAGGTATAGCTGAGATGCTGAATAAACTGATGTAATTTGATAGTTCATTTTGTTTATATTTTTAGTTTGAAAATAAAATTGAAATTAAGGAAAATGTGGAACATTAACTTTTAAAAACAATTGCAATTGAGTTAACAAAATTCTTAAACTATTAGGTAGGAACAAAGTTAAAATTAAAAATCTGTTTTGTAAAAAATCTACCTAAATACTTCAACAAAGGAACAGGCTCGCTCAGGGTTTAAGTTCGATTTATTGTCACAAAATCATCAATGAACGCGCTTGGGAACCATTTAGGTTTTCTCAAACAACTTACTCTATCGACCACCGGAGTTTAATCGCACAAAATCTACCGACCGTCGCAGTCAACGCGCCAAAATGTGCAGAAAACGGAAAAAACATGGCGCTAAACCGCGAAACTGTATGTATTTAAACGCCGAAACCGAGATTCCGATTCTCAAAAAACCAGCTAACTCGCGGTCATTTAAATTTTTCCAAAACGTGAACACAATGGAACAGATTCAGAAAGTTTGTAATTTTTTGTTCTATTTTTAATTTTAAAAAAGGAATTCGGTTCGGCAAGGGCTGTCACGTCATTCCAGCGCTGCTAAGTGACGCCGGACGCACGTCAGTCCCCTGGATATGTTTTATTTTCATACGAATCGAACTGACTCGACTTGTTTTTTGTTATAATAGTTGTTGTTACCGAGTCTTATACCTAATACGGATACTTATAATTGTTTATCCTATGTTACTTCACCAAGTTTTTGTGTAACGCTATTTAACTAATAAGCATTAAGATCGAGTTTCGCATTGACCTAGAAATTAAGGATGATGAAAAGATATCCGTAGATAATTATCTGATAGTATTAATAGCATAGAGTACATAATAGTTAATTTGGATAACATTACCCTAGATAGGCATAGTTATTGCATTTATTTCTCGAGTTGTAAAGGGGAGTGCTCACTGACGAGTCCTGTCGATGTTGCGATTGACGCGCAGCCGCATGACGCTAAAAGGTCTATTGTATACGAAACGCTCGTTACGGCGCGTCCAACCGGTCTTTAACACGCCCGTACAATGATCACTCTATACATAGCACGCATTCTATCTATCACAGAGAACCGTACTGCATCCTCAAATAGGCAGTTTAAGCGAAGTCTTAAATAAGATGTTCAAACGACTTAATCCTCGCAAAAAGACGATGAGCGAAACAACTACCAAATAAAACCAATTATTCAAATCAGAAACTCATTATACATTTCACATGAGTAAGTACTGTCACAATATGTTTGGCTATCGGATCGCGATGCGTGATCTTACATCGGGTATAATATCGGATTGCGTCAATTACGCGATTCCCGATGATCGTACGATACATAACAAAATGTGTAGGTCGACCTTTATTTCGAACGTGAAGACAACTTTATAGTTATGTCCTAAGAGCTGTGCTATTTCTGTTCCTGCTATTTTTATTTCTAATTATGAATTTTGCATAAGGGCCGAATGAGTAGGTGTGTAGCTTTGATCGACATGGCATGTAAATGCATGTAAATAAAAGTAGGTGAATCAAATAAATTACTAAAATTTAAAGCTGTTTACTATTAAAAACCCAATGTTTTTTTTTAATGTCTGCCTAAACAAAACAGTGCGGAAATACAAATTCAAATTCTGCTTCAAAATAAACACACATTCTCGTTATTACTTGGTCCGTTTACGAAGACAGAGTTCCTCGATACGTAATATGTTCTAGTTGTCCCGTTTACGAAGGTAGAGGTGTAACTAGCTAGGGGACTGAACACGGAAGTAAGTGGGACATAGTATCCCGGTGGTTGTAATCCGTGCGCGTGGGACGACTCTGCCACTATTGACCAAAATAGCGCATTTAATACCTTCATACCCACTTATCTACAACTTATGTTAATAAGTAAAATGTAATGCCTAATCGGCTTACTTTATTTGAAATTACTTAATATCTAAAAATGCAAATCAGAAGCTACTGATAGATAAAGCAAGTCATTAACTAATGTATCAGATTTTATCTTTCTAAAAATAAGGTCGAGCATATCACCGCTGGCTGTTTGCTGTCATTGAAGTTTATAACCGTGTATATCAAATTCTTCACGATGTTTTTGTAAATCACACATCAATTAAAAGCATTAAGCGAAATGAACAGTCAGTCGAAACTACCGTATTACGTTATAATCCGAATTAAGCCCCGCACAGATTGACAGACGGGTAAGTGCCTCCGAACAGAACAAAACCAAAACACGATCTAATAAATAATGCGATGCACCCATTGACTTCCTCTCGACAATTAACATAGCAGGAAGCGCGGGCTGTCATTAACCCGTCAGCGCTAGCCGCCAAATGTTCGAAAGCGTCGAATCAGTTCAAAATGTAATAATAATTAGGATTCGATACAAATGTAAATAAATAAAAGTAGCGTTGTGAGGTGGCAGCATGCAATTTACGGATGCGTGCGGAGCCGGCCGCGCCGCTCAAATTGTCGGGTTGCGCTCGGTGTCTCCCTGACTAATGACGCCACTCCCGGACAAAGCGAACGTGCTATAAGCATATTTAATAAGCACGCTTTACAATTATTGATATCGGCCATATGTGCCGCGGGCCTTACATTCTTTAACCGAATGTAATACTACTAATAGTTGTATATTTGAATTGTTTCAATCATGGTTGAACGAATCAACTGATATGAATGAAATATGTAGAAACATTGCTTTTGACTCTCTAAAACTAAAACAGTACATTTATGTTACAACTTACTTAGAGCTATGAGTAGATATAACTTTGACCTAGACTATACTTCATTTCTTGAAGCGAACTAATAGGAAGAAAAATAATCTGACGTGATTGGTCGTCGTAATTCTTTGGATTGGCTAGATTTGACAGTTGACAATTTATTTGACAATCTAGCCAATTACGAGAAATACGATTATTTTCGACGACCAATCACGTGCGTTTATTTTTGTTCCTATTAGCTCGATTCAAGACATGAAGTATAGACTACTAACAAAATTTAAATTTCGTCAGTATAGACAACAGTGACACAACGAAGCTATTTATAATCAGAATTATCTAAAAATGCGCTTCTTTGGTCTAAATTAGCCGTTACGTCAAATGTCACAGTTATATTTAGTGTCAACTATTTTATCAAACTTTCAATTCGTAAAACTAGATTTTTCTATTTATAGCCGAGCGCATTTACGATAGCTTCAAACTGACCTCGGTTTTATGAAGTTTTAAAACGTGACAATTTGCGTGTGCTCAATAGAAAGATAGAGCAATAGAAGAGTTCATTGCAATTCAACAATAAAAAAAATACTGGATTATCGCAAATTTAAAAAAGTTTGGTTGGTATAAAATAATGTTGGATAGAAAGAACACATTCCTACGCTTCCAATTCTTACAATCATCAATTATCCTTACTATTTTAATACTGTTTCACTGGAATAGAAAACTATAGAGCTCAGCGGGATAACACTGCAGTGTATTATTAAAATAATATAGTTGATTGACGCAATACGATTGAACAGTAAAAGTAAAGCAATATCCTTGTTCCTACTGCATCTGAGTTATGACTTCTGGATTTATGTGAGTTAGGATTATCGCCGCGAGCGGGTTAAGCGAGCATTAACTTATAAAGTGTTGATTGCACGTGAAGTTAAATCGCGATGATTGCCAAGCTCTTCCGAAGTAATCCCGAGGCTTGCAATTTGCGGACTTAAATCAGAAGACGGTCTGACGGTCAACGGCTACCGATAAATAACACAAACGATTATGTAACAAGAGAAACGTCTGAAGAACTTTTATTAAGTTATTATTGTCGACAGTAATAGCAAGTTTAATCGATAGATTTATCGATAGTTTTGTTTGTACAAAAATAGAATATGGATTAGAATGTTTAACATTTGCAACTAAGTATCCTTGAGATTATCTATAAGATAATAGTAGTTGATACTCTATCTACAAGATAGTTATAAGTGCAAATCAATAAGCAGACTGACAGTAAAAACTACATTAATACAATGTTAAAAAGTAAATACTTATGTAGGTATGGTAGCAAACAACTAACATTGATACTTAACTAAAATTAAATCTAATATCCTTAAATTTCTAGTAAAACATTTTAAATGTCAAATTAAGCAGATCCTTCGTTTAATGGGGACATGTGAAGCAAGCGAGTAATCGATCCTACACGCCAAACGCGTGAAATCGACCCAATCGATCCCTTATTCGACCCGAATCGATTACTAACCGAATTCAATCAAATTACGACGCCCAATATTGAATTCGATTTAAAATTTAGATACGGTTTTACAAGCTAACACATAATAAATAAATTAATTAATGTTACTATTTAGATATTAAATAATTTTGTACGTGATGTAAACGATTATTTACTTATTTAGTGACAGTTTTTTCGTTATTTTGTAAGCATACGGTAAGGCATAAACCCATGTTAGGATGTGACAATAAAAATAAATGTCATATATTTTGATAAGAAAAACTCTGCCCTGCCCCCATGTAGAACCTACTTCATCACTCGAATTTATGGCCTCCTTCCTCGATATTAATATCGACATTAATTGTGTCCCAATATCCTGCTCATAAATGTCACAGGCACTGGCGCCTAGATCAGGTAGAATAAAAAAACTTCCAATTCTCCCACACAAAGCGCACTGACTCACATCCTTAAAAAAATAAATTTATAACTTCGGGCCACCGGTATAAAATCCGTAGAATAGTATCTCTTACTAAATGTTATGTGTCAAACTCGTTTGAAACAAATAAAATAAAGGTACGAACAAAAAATTAAAGACGTTGTTGCTAAAACAAGGGTTACTATATCAATCAAGGTGATGACAAAAGTTTTTTTTTTTTTTTTTGGAATTGAACTAAAAAGGTCTGAATAAAATTAAATGAGGTGATTTGCGGTTCTTTGAATCAACAACCAATATTAGCACATATAAAACCGTAAATAACAATAACACATTTATTATACGCGAAAAGCACCCTTTTTGCAATAAAAACTACGCATCAATATAATATTGTAAATTAGCAGGATATATTAATTTTATAACCGTAACTGTATTTCTATTTCTGCGTTAGGATAGTGACACACCTGATCCTCAAGTGGTTGAACCAGGTAGTACCTGCTATAAGTGAGAATGTTAAAAATGTTCGCCCCCCGCTGACTCTGAATGTCACTCACAGATGTAGGATGACCATACTTTTTGCGGGCGTTTCGTATTGACACATCATTATTGACATAATACTAAAAGATGAATTATGAGTTTACTCTGCCCTTTTTAAATATTATTTTGACAGGTTAAGGTGCTGTAAATCATATCATTTGAATCATTAAAATAGCTTTTAAAGATTTATACTTGCATTTCAGTTATTACGAGAACCTTGCAAAACCTGTTAATTATTTAAAAATAAATGTTAGTAATAAAAATAAATGGTAATGATAATGAGTAATAAGGATTACGTAATTTGAGTGTAGCCCGCGTGAAACCTGATTGTCTGTGCGACATAATGAGAGATTGTCACACGAGCATTTAATTAAAGTTTCACCAGTATACGGGGTGTAAAGACTTTGCTCCCGGAGACAGCTATATACCATAGTGGGTAACCGTTTGACTCAGTGTGTTGCCACTGCATTAAACGATACGCGAAACTATCAAATCCCGGGAGAAAATATTGATTATAATACCGGTATTTAATAATACAATTAGCTTTTATTCACAAAACGATTGCTAGCAGAACCTATATTAATACAACTATAAACATCATAAAATATCAAAATCAAATGAAACATGGTTAAATGTAATTATAGTTGATAGAATTGAACACCCTGTATACGCAAACGAAGTTTAGTGTCTGTTTGTGTTACGATACGGATCGCAAACAGCAATATTAATTCAGTGAACCGTTATAATTTCAATCATAAACAATAACAGATCTACGAAGTCAACAAGTCTAAATCAATGTTTCAATCAGTTGACCGCTGCACCAATAATGACTTGATAGCCAACTAAATGTATCATAACTATCAATATAATATAACAATAATGACATTTTAAACTGATATCAATAAAAATTTAAATTGACTGACCGCATAATTATGCAGTCAATAAAAGAAAACAGTTAAAATTACTAATAGAGCAAAATGCTGGTCATAATAATTCCAGACCAAAAAAACACATCAAATTTAAAATGTCAGAATAAAAATACAGTTTCTTTTTGTTTCCGCTAAGTTCTGTCACTTGACCCAAATCGTGGGCTACAATTTATTCGACGGCTTGCTGTGATCGATGGCTTGGGACTTGTGTTACACGGACCACTACCGTTCCGAAAACACAACGGCCCGAATTTCAAACGTAATTATATCGTCAAAAGTAATGCAACCTCACCGACATTTTAAATGTAGAACGTTGCATTTTCTCTCATTTGTCAGATGCAAGCCGTTAAGAATGACATTCCAAATTTGAACGCGTATTTTATTGGCAAAATATTCATTAACATACAGCAGTAATAATTACAAAGTTCCTTATTAATTCGAATTCAGATTAAAATCGGTTGGCAATCTAAAAATAGCATTTGTTGGTATATTATCATAGGTATGTCGTACTATATTCGTATTTATGACATCATAGTGGCTAGCTCAGACAGTGTGGGACCGAGTCCTTCCTCTGCGAAGAAGGCTATAGAATAGTTTATTTGGCACTAGTTCGGCTTTTGAATGCCAAATAGGAGAAGTTCTATGACCGTTTTGCAGCGCTATTCAAAATTTAAATATGTAGATATATATATGTGGTACATTAGGTATTCATTGTAACAATATGTTCGGCGATAAAAATAAATTGATGCCTAGTCTTTTTTGGATCTCATTTCCTATTTGAAAAATTTATCCAAGAACGCATCAAACACATTTGAACGCAAGAACCTATACAATTAAATGTATTTTTCTTATTAAATCAACTCTAACTTAGTATCTGTATTGCGCTTAAACAATCAAGTTGTTTTACTTGTGAATAATTTCCTGCGTTTATCTTGTAAAATTTATCCCGAGCAAAACATTATAAAACAAAAAGAACACAGACTATCCCATTACTTTCCCAGTTGCTCCCGGGACACGATATATTGTTTTGTAGAGTCGTAACGCAGTCGTACGCACTGCCATAGAATAAACAAAACTAAAATAAAGATACCGTGTAAAGTTTTACTTAAACCATGAAAACTGAGTAAATATAATGAAAAAGTAAGTGGAACGTATAGCGTGTAACAGGTCTAATATTTTTGACTAAATCAAAATAATCCACGATTTATTCTGGAGATATTTTTTTGTGACAAAGGGATATGAAATGCTTTGAAGATAGAGTTGTTTTAGACTGAAGTAATTGCTCTAAAGTACAAGACCACAGAACTGGCCTGTAAATGGTCTTGGCTACCCTTTACGTGTGTAATAATAATAATGGAGGTACAAGAGAAGCTCTATTGCAAATAGCTTTTACAAAGTAAAATGTTTTTTCAACAAAAACTTAAGAGTCAATTATTGCTCCCATAAATTGTGAGGCGTGAATTAAAAGTAAAAGAATAAAGTGGATTCAATGCGATATGATATTTTTTTCGTATCTTTTGAACTGCATCGGACTAAGGAAGGAAGGTTAGCACAAGTTTACAACGTTTAAATAAATATAAGTTTTATTAATATCTCAATGGATCTGCGTTGCTTGTGTGTGGAAACAAATTTGTGATCTATTTTTTGTTTAATTCTGTTTCAAATAATTGAGTAAACGTAAACAAAAACGAAAGTCGAAAGACATTCCTCTCTACTCTTGTTGGAAAATTCACAATCTTAAAATTAACATTGGAAATAAAATGTATATCTTAAGAGTTTGTTCATGTTATTAATATTTCAAACCCAGTAACTAGTGTTAAAGTGAACTAGCGTATCTTATTTCCATAATTTCTGTTTTATGCGTTTATTCTATTTGGTGCGACAAAGAGTGCCGACATATTAAATAAGCTAATATTTATACCAGTCGGTTTTACAAATTATCATTGCTATTTATTTAGTACCTACAGTTACTTCTTTATAGGAAGTACTTGGCGGTGTTAGCATTCCAGAATGGTCTATGCATGATTTTATGGCATTTCTTATTATTTTTCTCGTTAGAAGCAGGGGTTTTTTACGAGTCGTAAACTGATTATTATGTTACGGTGAAAGAAAACATGGCGAGGAAGCCTGTGCTTGTAATCGTATTAACGTTATTCTGTAGATACCTAGACTGTATTACATCGCATGGTTGTGTAAAGCTTATTGTCCCAATCACACACCATACATACATACCCCTTTATGCATATTGGACCAGTAAACCTATATTAGCTTAAACCGATATGAAATCTATTGCTATCTCATTTCGTTGACATACGAGTAATAAGAAAAAAATAAATTAGTCTCGTAATTGTTACTTACAACCAGCTTAATTTTCTTTCTGTGGTAAGATATTATTTATCATATAAATAGTTTGACAGATATATTAGAAAACAGAAACTGGAGCCCATATTGACATCATTTGCAATCTTGTCACTAGGATTAAAGGGATGGAGGCTTAGGTATTTGAAATATTATAATAGCGTTGTGTACAATGTCGAAAGATATTTATTTATTTATAATGTTTGTAAGACATAATCAGCTCAAATCTGTGTGTCGGGCGCTATTATTAATAGGAATATTTGACGGTAATTTCAGGAAATTCAATTTTAATATTTTTATTGGATTACGAATTCAACATTGAATATTATCAAGATTGTTTTTAAAAATGAATTTGATCACTAAATTGCTAAAGCTCTAAATCTGAAAGTTATCTTTGATATCTGACATTGACATTATTGGTCTGCTTATCTTTGCAAAATTATGTTTCAACATTTTATAATAATTATTATTTTATATACGAATATGCATATTATTGTATAAATACTTTTTACATAGGTAAATATCTTTTCTATTTTCGTGAACTGTTGTCTGAACTAAGGCCAACCAAGAAGTACCTATGAGTAAATGATTTAGCAACAAACTGCAGTAACTTTTGAAATTCTATTGTTAAATCCAAGGTTACTTTACTAAATGAGATTTAACTATTATAAACACAAGTCAGTCTGCAATTTAGTATTGTAAGAATTTTCCCACTTAGATACTTAATTAATTCGTGTCAAGTGCATTCGGTTAATGGGGTTATTTTGATAATTAATTTCAATGCTCAAAGTTAATAGATGAACAAAATTTAATAAATTGAAATAAGTTTTATACTATTTTGTGTTTTTTTTTACTTTTGCTGGTTTGTGCTCGTATTAGTTGTTACCAGTTGTTACGTTTTTCATTTTTTTAGGTATTTTTGTACTTTTTGGAGTGTTTGGGTGTGTGCTGAATTTTATGCGTCAATAAAGTCTGTATCGATCTGTCTAATAACAAATATACCTGAGCTACAATTTTAGATAAGCAAAGTTTATACATATGTATAAACTTTGCTTATTTAAAATTGTAGCTGCATGTAATTTTTATTTAACTTACTACAGTATCTATACATATATATGTATAGATACTACAGTATCTAAAGTAAGTAAGTAAGTTAAATAAAAATTACATTCTGTTAGTGAATTTTGCCGCTCTGCTGCAGCACGTTGTGAAATGTGAATGGATTAATGAAGAAGCATCGTAAAGTTGAAAATAAAAGTGAGAATTCAATGTTTTTCTATGTACCTACTAACGGTACCTTTCACACTACGATGAACAAATCTAAATATTAAAAAGACAGCAACATCCGGGTGTAAGCACCATGACTACTAAGTAACTTCGATTCAAATTGTTTTACAAAATTGCTTGTTGTTTTGTAGTACAAGAAAACGTATCATTTCGTAGATTGGATCAGTTTTTGACAAATTGGCATAATGTCAGTTCGTGAATGAGCTAACAAACATGTCCGGGGCATCGCTAACGCGAACCGGAACGATGCAATGAAATCATAACGCTCGAACATTACGTAATTTGGCCAACAAAAGGCAAATATTCGGAGCCATTCCGCTAGTTTATGTCTGTGAGACGGGTATTAAGTAAATTGTAGGTACAATTGGCCGCACGGGCCACTCGTTAGCCGGCGGCCTGACGTGACACCGAATGTCGCATTGTTTCACTTTTATGTGTACCCAGCCTTAGATCAAATGTTAACAAGATTTATGGCGGTCGGTGGACGCTGCTCTTTCGTCGAAACGTTCAACTTTCATAAGAGCCCAATTTGTGGCAACTTTAATGCTGTGTCGTGCCGGGGCATGCATGCTCCGCCTTTTTATTACTGCCCCTTAACTGTAAACAACACCCATTCTCGGCGATTGTCGAGGAATGCTATCCGTACTGACGTTATGCTATCTCTTGAACACTAGTTATAAAAAATGTTAAATTGTGAGGATAAAAAACGCGCCCAACGCTCGTAAAAAAACTAGATTTTAATGTGAGTTCCACATCGGTCGGTCGCATTATTCCGGTCCTTAAGTTTTTTCTTTAGTTCTAAGAAGGAGCATTCCATTATTTTAACTTTACCCGTAATATTTCACTGTGGAGCATTAACTTAGCATACGCTCATGTTTTGTGTGGTCCTCATTGGCGGGTGATGGCATGCGCTGAGCGATGATCACGAGCGAGTGAGGAGGTTACCCAAATTGGTCGGATTCTTACACTCACCAATCTTCGTTTTGGCTTGATCAGGGGCCTGTTTTGTCCGTTCATCTTGTAGTAGAGGCCGCATGCGTTGCAGAGGTAGTGCCCGGTGCCGTCCCTCCGCCAGAGAGGCGTGCTGGTCGCGCCGCAGTTCACGCACTCTCGACCCTCTGCCGGACATACTACTCTTACAATATGACACGAGTATAAAGTACATGCTGGTAGAAAAGGGTGTAAGTTAATTTTCATAAAGACATCCTTGCGACAGTATTTTAGAATCCCACTTTTACTTAGGAATTATTTAGAATAGTAGAAAAAAATATCACAATATGGTAAAGTGTGTTTCTATAATACTGATGCTCTATGCGAGATGTTTTGTGGGAGGTGACTTAGAAAATAAATTAATAAATTATAAAGAAAACTATAGTATTTTGTATTATCTTTGATAACAAAACAGGATTCGGGACGTTTAAATGTGCTGAAACTTAAATATTAACATTGAAAGCAAAACAACAATGAAGCAAAGTGTAACCAAAACAAACACCACGCAAAAAAAAGGCCTTTACCCACCAAAGTAGAGAGATGTGTAGAGTCATTTAAAAGTAGATAATGAATGACGTCACAAACGATTCTACTAAACTCATCACGACTCTCCTTCAGTAAATAGGGGTTTATGAAATAAAATGAATAAAGCGTTAGGTATGGGGCCGGAATTACCTGTCTCCTGGCAGGCTGGGAAAGTAGAGAGAAAAATCACATTCAGAAAATTACAAAATATAGTTTCACTAACAAAGCATGCTTTTACTTTTACGCAAACATCATCCTTCACGTTTATCTACATCAACGTAATTGCAATTAGTTGCCACAAAAATAGTAAAATATTCAATTACTTATACAGGGAAAGCGCGACGAGTGAAACTCGAAGAAAAAATATCAAGATTTTTTACACGCAAAGGAAAACTAAGAGAAAGTACCGTTTGAGCTATTGCCTACCAAAGCATGCAACTTCCTATGATTCCTAGGCCGCTACAACTATCCTAAAACTAGAATGTTGAATTATTTTCAATGCTTAATTGAATTATGTCGTAATATAAGCAAGGCTACCGGCGAGTTGCTGTGAAAATAAATGGTTGTTGCAAAAATAGTGGAGAGCTAGTCGAGAAACAGAGCATAACAGGAGCTATAAAGAATTACCCACATGCTAATTTTCGCCGTATTTTATGCACCCGTCTGAAACAGACTTCACAAGCGCTACTTCATCCATGAACCGAATAGAATTGCTAATAACTACCATTAAAACGATAAAAACAACTATTTTGACACCTAATAAATCAAAACTAATCAAGCAAGGTAAACTCATGCTTTATCGTCATGCTAAGTAAATTGGATCCCAGGACGAGCCACCCTCCGGACAGTTTTATTTTCTCGTTTCAATCAGCTCCCAGTGCTCTCATGCTAAGTGAGAGGATGTTTTCACATATGGGATGCGCGTGCGCCGCCCACAATCTTACTCTAAACTCGATTACACGATCGATGATTTACAGAGATCGAATTTAGAAGCGCGTACACCTTCGCATCCTTCTTAAACACGTTTCAAAACACGCACAAGACCTAAGCACAATGACCGTGGGAATATTGAGCGTAGGGACGATGCGTGCGCCAACGTCCTAACGATAAATAACCTCAGCTTTACCTATGAAGTGCCTCCATTGAGTTGCAGATTACATCCATTGATCTGATACCTCCTATGTATAGATAATATCGGTGCCATAATCAAAATGTATCTAGATCCCGAGTCCCCAGACGACGGCACGACCGACTTTGAATAAATAATAACTGGCCACAACAAGGAAGGTGAAAGTGGCGGGGCATAATAGAAAAAAATACGTTAAACGAACCGAAAATGTTTTACGAGCTTTAGGCAGTGCAGCCATTCATCTTTTTATGTAAAACCAGATCAAACCCGGCAATTAAATCGGCCGGACCTTATCGAAAACTTATTGCGATCGGCGGACGACTCACTTTTTGGAGTAACCCTTTATATTTTTTGTCGGATCGATAAACCTGTAATTTGCTTCGAAGTTTGTAATAAATAAACACCAATAACGATTATTAGTAAAAAATAACAGGATATTACACGAGCCGCGGAGTTTTATTGCGGTGTCTCTAGCGTTTAGTACCGATAATGATTTGGTTCAATAGTAACGTCTCTATTCGTAAAAACGTTTGTGAAAGTCCGCGGCCGCGGGCGGCGACGCGAGATTTACAGCTCGCAGCGGCCGGCCCATCGCTCTGCTAGCTCGATATTACACGTATTATTACAGAGCACTGTATTCTGATTAATTACCATAGGATTTAATTGTTCGATCCGGTTCGGAGGTAACGTTTTAATACGTTAACCCAAGAGTTATTTCTCTATTCCACCTCCAACTGTCGCTGTGCGCGAGATCTATAGCCAAAACGTGATGTTGACGTAAAACAAAGATACTATTTACCGTCGTAACGCCTTCAGAGAAAATATCATCTCTGAACGGTGGAGCGAAAAACACCAGCGTTTGTTGAAATTAGAATGCGGCTAGCTCTTTATTGCTGGAGTGACGTGCGCTCGTGACGCGGCGCTGCTACGTGACCGCGATAAAAGATTTTCATCTGCCATATTTACGTTGCTGAGTGGGCGGTTTTTATTGTTGGAGAGTCTCTAGCCAAGCGCACTCGGCTCTCGGCCCTAGTGAAGAAGGCTCGGAGTTTTCACACGCCCTATTCGCACGGGGAAACCGCGTCGAGTGCAAACACACCTCGCCTCGAGTGATGCTCTACCTGTTCTCGATGAGACTTCGAAAACTAAGGGAAAACTAGTAACATGGTCACGTATGACGCTAATGCGCCCATGCTAATGTAATTCAAATGAAGGACTAATTCGCTCCCGTGTACCGTGACGCTCTCTCTCGGCGCACCGGCCCATCAACACGTAACGGTTAGGCTATTTTGCATACAAACCATTAAATTATTGCTCAAAACTTATTCTTTGTTGCACCACGGAGGCTGTTATTACGCTTTAATTATATGCCAGTATGCAAATAGAAAATAATGGAAGAATGGTCTCGGTAGTGGTTTGTTTTTATCGAGCATTGTTTAGGTTTGTTCGCCTAAAAAGAGATTTTATGAGCTTTTGACCAGGGGGTGTAGTAGATTGCATATCTACAGTCCGTAGAATAGTAATTAGTGGAATGCTTCGTAAGAATGAAGCCATTTTTCACGTGGCTGGGTGATCACGGGCCGATGATGGCACCGGTCGGGCGGACGGATCTCATTTGCATTCGTTATTAGCATACCGCGGGATAATTACGTGTGACGAGCTGCGCTGCTGCGAATGTGAGGCGGCGGCGGCAGCGCTCGGTCGCCGCAATTACTGCGCCGGTCATGACGCCGGCGCAGGCAACAGGCACCGCCTTTACCCGGTCCACTAATTCTAAGCACGTTTAATTACAGTTCGATGCTAGGAAAATTTGCATGCACCGTCCATCCGTGTCTTACTCATCACAGCTAAAAACCATTAGTTTTTTACAAAGTCCTCTTATTTAGTAATTTAATTAATCAGCAGTGTGGTGCGGATGTCCAACGTGAATATGCAAATGTAGATTGCAATTGTATCCCACAATGCGCGCCACAGACCGTGACGAATGTACTCCACCTACTGCTAACCAAGTTTATAAAACGAAAATGTACATTAACAGCTTGTTTCGAAATGTTTCGTAGTTTTTCAATCTAGCCTAGGTAATACATCATTTTGGCGATTCTGCAATTTGTCTGCTAATGTGTATGTACGAGTTGTAAATAATTGCTAGAAGAAGCTTTGGATGGACTCATTCCTGTGGCTAGCAGGCCGTGGCGCGCACGTAGTAACTAATTATTGCACAACCCATGTTGTTGTAACGCATGTGAGTTGCATACACAAATGAGAAGCACAGCCCTACATAGAACCGCAAATGAGAATGCCCTTAACGGGCACTACTAGGAAGATATTGCAGACGCAGACAATTCAATAATTAATGAACTATCCATGAGTTATCAACATGGACCTGGAATTTTGTGATACCCCAAGTATGATATTTTATGAAGACGTAATAAAACTATTTTTCTCCATCTGAGTACCTACCACTGGTGGTCGGCCATCAAAATTGTAACAGCTCAGAACATTAGTTAAATGCAAGGTTCTATCAATACCGGGCAAGCTACGCTATGAGCGCTATTAATATACTGGGGTATTTCTCAGTGCGCGCCTATTTCGAGTTATTATACTGGCCCCCAAGCCTCTTGCAATCAAAAACAATTGACTGTAAATCAACGGCTCTTGTAACGAGTAGCTACTTATGCGTGCTTTTCGCAAAATGCAGCCATTGAATAATTTTGAATGCAGTTTAAGTGAACGTAACATTGTTTTAGAAAGTGTTGAATGGCTCAATAACGCCCAGATTTCTTATTTATCACGGGACGGCATATAACGTCCATACTCGGCCAATGCAGCATGTGATCATAATTATCAACTGGTTGTTCAAATTACTTATTTTATGTTCTTATCAATTAATCTTATAAATTAAATATTTTCAACATGCGTCAAAATGTGTATTTGGTCTGGAAATACAGTTCTGAAATATATATTCTTCTGTCAACAATTTGCGTTTGCCAACATTCATAATATAAAATATAAAATATTATTTTCATAACCGCCCAGCTAGAACTGTAGGTATAGTAGTGAAATTCAATATTTATCGAATTTTACTGAATCACGCGTGTAAAATGTCAAACACGACTTCTTGAAGGGCTAGCTTTAGGCAGGGTATAATAACAGGTTACTATTGGACTGACCGCTCCGTGGTGGCTTGCCCTTTCCATGACATTCTTCAACCAATGGCTTAGATCACGATTTTTCGATCGATACGTATTGTTAGCTAAAATTGAATGGCTAAATGGTAGTTGCCATCCAGTTGTAGCAACTAGTTTTGAGCTCTATAAAATATAAGGCGCAAACTGCTGCAGGCAAATTGCAGGTGTACAACGTTCCAGTGTTTTGAATTTCTGTTTGTGTAGAAGCTTAGGACCAACATTATCCTTAGCCGTGTTATTTGATTCAGTTGTTGTGAAACAAAATAGAGACTAAAAACAAAGTGGTCTGCAAGTTTGATATAAGTGTTTTTAGACTCCCTAAAGATCGACCTTGTATTGAATAATAGTATTCAAACAGGTCCTTTGCTTTCTTTAATTTGATTATTTATTATGGTATGTTTGTTTCGAACAGGACCGTGGCAACCGAACGGGATTCTTTCGAACACTTGTGATACCCAAAAACTCTTACTAAATTTTTATAGATACTCCAATTAACATGTTGTTTAGCTTGTTTTATTGAGCGATTAGCCTAGGTGTGCAAGGGCCGTGGTGAATGTATCTAAGCTGTAGAGTATTTCGTACAGCAATAACAATTTGTTCTGGCTTCTATAAGCTGCCGAGGTCGGCTGGCACAATGGAATGGTCCACATCCGGTCGGCGAGCATTATCATAATACTTGCTTCCAAAGGAACCTAACTTACACCTATAACTAACTAGGTAGGTATATGTACCTAGGTATACATAGCTTGCACCTACAGTCTTAGATAATTTATTCATCGTCTATGGACACGGGCGGCTTAAACTACATGTTTTTTAGGAATTTTAGAAAACTATACAGAAAGCGTCTTGAGTATGGTATCTGTAAGTATTTTATTTGATCCACAGGTAGATCTTATGACTAAATGGAACTGAAATGATGCAATATTTAATATTTTTTAGGCATCGCAGTATAACTTTCAAAAATCATTTGACAAAATGTTGAAGGATTGATTTTACATTTAATATTTTCGGAAACAAAATGGAACTTAAATATAGTGTTTTTATTTTATATGAAAAGTATTTTATAAATTCTTCACATTCAATAAAAGAATTAAAGCAAACTTTGATCCTACATCGCAAAAAATGTTGTTCATAACAACTTATAAATTCTCAACATTTTCGCTTATTTGCCACACCATCGTTCTTGTTACGTCTAAAACAAAGATTAATTGCGTTTTATATACTTACAGTCATTTCAAACCGATTATAATTACTGCTAAGTGTGTTAATAGGCAATTTCCAATTAAGGGCAAGACATTCATATTTAGATGTTTTATACGATACAACAACGTGTGCGCGTGCGCAAAAAACGCTGAACGTCGTGGAACGAGTAAATTGAATCGTAAAATATAATTGATTGTTATAATCAAGTGCTTGGTTTAAACACAGTTTAAATGCCAGATTATTTAACCTTTGAAAAGGTAAATCTAGGTGTAAGGTCTTTTTTATGAATACTACATTATTGAAAATAAGATACTACAGTTGTTCATTTAGAATATAAATTAAATAGATCTTTTTACTGATTCTTATTACGAACCTCTTTTAATCACACATACATTTAAATTTTGAATATTGTTCTTAGTAAAAAAACTTTCTAAGCTAACCAGTCATTTAGCCAAGCAAATTAGCTTCCTATAATATCCTAAGAAAAAATTCATTATGTCCAATGATTTTCCGTTTCACGTCTCTACCTAATTAAGCTCATCGTATGCAGCGGTTTTTCAATACGTATCTAATAATCTCACGAGAACACTCTAAGAATAATTTATGGTTACTCTAACCCAGATTAGATAATTAGTAGACGTTACATACAAATCCATTAGAATTTCACTCAAATATTGAATAAACATAATTACAGCGTTAACCAGTCCACTTTCTGTATAGTCGGTGAGAACAGGCTTTACATTTTGCATAATTAAGAGTTTGCATAATTGGAACAATTTCTTTTACTCATTTTAATGCGATGTTTATAAAGATGTTCATAATTCTTAATTTCTTGTTGTACACGAGAAACATTTACAAAGAACATCTTAAAACATAGTCTGAATACGAGTAATGATAATGATTTTAGAATTCATGTAGGAAAAGTTTAGGAAGTCAATGTGAATAGTAAATAAACTAGTGCTCCGCATTGACATCGCTCTGGGTATGACCAGCTGTTCATACGAGTATGGACTCGTTACTTAGAAAATAATAGATTTTTTACTAGATTCCATTTGTTTAATATTTCGGACAATCAAATTCAAAAAGACTAACTCTCGTTACATTATTAAGTAGCACATTTTTGTGATAAGTTTATATCGAGAGATTGAATCGACTTTTCCGATTGACTGTACGAGTACCACAGTGAGTCCACGTAAAGCAGTGCACTCATTATTGAGACAATACTCTGTTCCCGGCCATTGTCAGTCAACAGAATTACAGTTTTGGAAATATGAGTTAAAATTACGTTTTATTATAATTACTGTTGAGTAATTCATTGTTCGCGTCACAGGCCGTAGCGATGCCAGTTAGATCACATTTATTATATTTCTCTATTTGAAGTTAATGAGGTTATTCTTTATGATTTAAATTTGTACTACCTAAATACTTCGAGCCCGAGCAGTACGATGAACGCTAAATACCTCCTCCATCAGCTTAGGGACCCGAAGTGGGTCTTGGCTTCCGAAACGAGAGGACGCCATTTTCACCTATCATATTTTAATTCAACTACTAATTACTGTAATATCTATATTTTTCATCTCTTAATTTTAAATAAGATTTTTATCCTAAATGTTTTTTAACGTCCAACTGAACCTACATAGGTATTACAACACTATATTTTTAGTAAGAATGTGCCAGCTTCGTTAAATTTAATCCATGGTTATGGTTATATTAAGTACGAGTATCTATTGTGGAATATTTAGGTAGGCTCATTGCGAAAACGCATTCAATTTACCAGTGCGATTGTGAGAACAATAAAGGTCATGCTGTTAATATTAACGTATCCTGGTTAATCGTTCCGATTCTATGATATTGTGAAACAGCTTTAGGCTTTTTAAGATCTTATTATGAACTCAGAATTCCATAGATTTCACGATAAACGACAGAAAGTAAAGTGTGTAGTGACCAATATTGAAGCTACAACGATCCGTGGATAGCTTAGCAATTGGTTCCTTTTTTTTTTATTGTACTTTGTTAAGTTATGTATATGTATGTAGTACATAGTAGTTTAGTATCGGTAATATAGGTAATTAATTAATAGGCTAAATAGGCCCGTTTTTTTTAGCGCATCTAACCTTAGATAAAGCGCACCTAATGTTAGTAGAACGTTGGAAACAACGTAAGGCAGAAATTTGACAGTTGCTGTCTTATACCGCGGATCGCACTTCTTGGTTGCGCACCATAAACCTTACGTACTTCAAAACTCACAGACGCAGACGTTACAGAAGCTAAAAGATGAAATAATAAATTGTCTTTTTATGTCTTTGTATAAATGCCACTTTTAATTAGCGTAAATAAGTAGCTCTTTCCCCCAATTTAGATAATGATTAACGACAAAAAACGGTTACGTCTCAACTAAGTTGTCTAAACACTTTAATTTCGAAAATTAATAGAAATCTACTTAGAAATTGTTTAATTGCTCACGTTGAACAATAGCGGTTGCAATTAAGTAATGAGAATCGTCTAGTGTTTGGTCAACATCATAGAGGCCGGTGGTTCACACAGAACAATGAGTTCAGAAGCACAGTCTTGTGTCTAGTTGTGAAATGGTCACATTTGACGCCTGGAAAAAGGTAGAGTTAGTTAAAATCCTTCACCGCACGGTTAGTAAGCGATGCCGTGATCCCAAGCGATCCGACACCAGTGAGTTAGTACAGCCGTGCGAGCCACGCTTATCCGACCACATCAACCAATCTCCACCAGCGGAATCCAGGCGCTATCGAATTAATAAATCGCAATTGTCAATTCGACTCTAGAAATTCTAATTATTGAAACAGCTTATTTGATTTGTTATCTGATTAGAGAATTTAAGTGAAAGCAAAGTAACAACTGTGATTGCTAAATGCATAGCAGCCATTTTGATCTTCCGTTCACTATACCGTTCTCTGTACAATACAATCTGAAATTCTGAATCAAAAGGATTGTAAAAAATAGTCCGATGTGGCTATGGCTATATGAATCTTCGTTCATTTTAGTGACTAGCTCGCTACACAATGACATGAAAGTAGGTGAAAACACCGTGTAGTGTGTACGGTAGTGGGTACGGTTCCGTGCGTGCTCAGGTTGTGACCGGATAAGCGTGTGTGAGTCGAGAGTGCATGTGCCGTCCCCGAGGACTCACCGGCGCTCGTGCGCGTCTTGTTCGGGCGCGGCTTGCTCTGCTGCTGACTATAACCCTTGCCCTGGTAGTTGTAGTACTCGCCGCCGGCGGCGTTGTACTGCGCGTTGTACTCTCCGGGGGGCTGGCTGTCCTGGGGGCACGTGTCCGGTTGCGCACCTTCCCGTTGTTTGGATGGAGGCGCGCCCATCATGGGCTTCACGTCCCCACAGAGCGGCAGCTCCTGCTGCTGCTGCATGAAGGCGACGCTCATGGCGGTGGCGTGCGCGACGGCAGCTTGGTAGTCCTGCTGTCCGAGCGCAGCTGCCGCCACGGAGTCCGGCGTTGAGTCCTTGGGTGGCGTCGGGGGGAAGGAGAAGAGGGGGTGGGGATGGTGGTGCTGGGCGGGGGAGAGGGGCTTGTCGGCCTGCGCGGCGTCCTGGTTGAAGCCGCCGCCCCACGCACCGCCGCCGAGCGCCTTGGAGTCCAGCCACGGGTGCAGGGGCGTGTGGAAGTGCGGCCTGCATACTTGCCCACTGCCGCCGCTTAGCGTCCGACCTGAAGAAATAACATGTTTTAGACAAAGCAACTTTACTTATACTCGTAGTAGCTGGCGTGAACTGGCTGAAACTGGCATAATCATGGTATTGACCGATATTGATAAACAAATCTCTAACCAAAATAGCATTCAATCATTTCATACTGATTAATAAAGATTTGCTATAATATGTCTCTAGTAAATGAATACGATATTTTAGCGCACGACACATCTTGCAAGATGTCAATGAGACGTGCTCATAGAATAATTAGGCTCCAAGCGATGATGGTTAACTAAACGAGCGTTTAAGTGACCACTTTCAAGAGATCTGATATGAGCTATTGTGACCGAAACAAATTCGTGGCCGTAATAGCAGACGCGTTTGTCTCTCCATCCACGCCCAAATTAATATCATTTTGTGTGTTTGTCTCGACTGACCTTTCACACGACATCTTCATTACCGTAATTCTGATTATGAATAATTCTAATGTATATTTGATAAACAAATAATGGTGTTGTTTCGGTGGTTGCGCGCGCAACAAAAGCCTTATTTTATGAAAGGCCGGTTTCCAAAAAGTTTCAAAACCGTATCACAACAGTGGCCAATTAAAATTGTAGGCCAGCTGGAAATTTCATTAATTATGTACTCGGTAGTGTCAGGTTTTGAATAAACTTTGTTGTTTTCGTATGTTCGTAATGCGTGTTTTGAATAACTCTCTTCGGGCAATGGATGTAATGAGTCGGGAGTTTCAAAGTTTGCCAATTAGGAGTATTTCGTAATAAGCTACGGTTTCCACGTCATACCTATGAATTATATTTCTATGTGTAGTTTATCTAATTTTACTCATAGTTTGTAGCACATCCATCAGTTACAAAACCTCATGATTTGAATTGCAAACTGTTAAAAGAAGAAGCTCTACAAGCGCCAATTGTCGCCAATCCATTTAGTTACCGCTCTGAATTGAATTTCAGAATAACAATACATTAAAAAAATCAACATATCAAAACAGCATGTGCATATAGCGTTCTTTTGATTATTATAATTTCACAAATGTAATTGTTCGGTCCCCTCTAATTTCTTTAATATTATTTATAAGTGAAAGGCAGCATATGTGAAGGGTGAGTGATAGTTCGCGTGGATTGGTTGATTGAGGGCACATCCCTAATCCCCATGGTACTGGTACAATGGTATCCTGTGGTTCTCTGCTGGTAATCGTTGCTTACAATTCGATGTGAAACTTATGTTTAGAAATGGGGGTTGGTGTGCGAAATTGTATTCGTTTTACACCGATTAAGTTCGAAAACTGTATGAATATTTGGCAGTTGGAGAAACTGCTTGTTACAACAAGAGTCTAGAATACTGCCAGCTTGTTTTGTAATTAATTTTGTATCAAGCTATGAATGACGAAATATTGTTTTAGGTAGCATATAACTTGCTTCTCAAAGCTGTATCAATGATTAAAAACTAAAGTTAATATTTGCTTAAGAGATAGGGGAAAGGATAAGAAATTATTACAGTATAAATATAAATAGTATTAGTTTTGGCTTAGTCCAGACAGCCCGTTGGAAGATTTTTGGCGTTTGAAATCAGTGACGTTGTAGAAAACAAAGCAGATGTTTATGAAATAAAAGCAAGCAAAGATTCGTCACAAACAATGCTACTATAAAGCCCGCATCCCAGTCCCAGGTGTAGATCACGAGATTATTTTATCAGTGATCACTATCACAAGGGCACCCGTACGGTCTAGTCACGGCTAGACGGGCGAACGAACTCAGCTTCAATGTTCTTACCCAATTAGTAAAATATACTCGATAAAATGATCCCAGATAAGATTCGAACAAAATTAAATCCGAACATTTGTGTCCGTGAATTTTATTGGTTGTGTATTGTTCGTGTAAACATTGTAATTGGCTGTTTGTCGAGCTCCAATGAAATTTTAATAATTGAGCATCGATCGAGGGTCATTACGGCAAACAACACGATATAAAACAATAATGAATCAGTGCCGGCGTCACATTAGGCCGAATACACACAACAACGTTTTGACAGCGTCCGCGACAACCGGGAGCCACCCCTCCTGCGTTAGGCCGCGTTCACAATAGCCGACCGATGGCGGGCCGATAACGTGCGTATGAATAATTCCTGTTATCGCACCATCTCGCCACATGGCCTACCTGCCTCGTACCACGATATCCGAAAACGACTACACTCTACCCGCAATCCACCCTAACCCGGTACAAAAGCTATCGCAAAACTCACCCGCTCGCGGTCTCGTGGTACAGGGTCGCCACCGGCGATTTTTATTCATTATAGGGCTGCAAGTTTCGGCCATTGTACTAGATACGCCGTTTGTGTGCCACTAAGCCTTGATTGTTATGGGATTTCGTGTTTTACAAGCACCGGGCTAATAGAAAACAAAAACTTTGGTAATAAATATAGCGGAAATTGAATTTTGTTTTGGTTTTTCTTTGGAGCTTTAGAGTTCGTTATATAACAAAGAGCTTTCAAACTTTTAGGTAACTCATTAGTTCTCAAAGCCCATAAATATATAAAACGTGATAATCGCTGTGCACCTAATTGAAAGTAAATTAAACAAAATATTGGATGAAAGCAATTATTGTATAGGGGTAGTTTTGACCAAAGCAATCCCTCACAAACCAGGCATTACCAGTAAATTGTAAATCAAATCATAAACCAATCTACGCTTTCCCACCAAGGCAACCGGAATTGAACCCCGACCCCCATGCACCCATCGGCAGATGCAGCGCAAGATCTTATCACCACACCACGGGGAATGCAAGTGTTGTGACGATACACCCGTCTTGTTTACTCACTGTAACGGTTTTAACCCCTTTTTGTTTAGTTTTTATATTTGCAAAATGTTGCCCAAAACTGAGATAAAATCTTTTGTTAGGTTCTATAACTTTCTATGAATACCAGAACTCGGCAATAAAACGAATAGCTACACTTAAAATTATTGATTCAATTTTCCCGCCCTGTAGTTTCGTTCACAAAACATTAAGGCGTGGTTATATCGAAAGCGAGCTCCCTCGTTTTACGATCCTTCGCTGGCAGCGAAAATTGCCCCTTTCGGTTGGAACTGCCTCGTAACTGGTGCATATGTACGCAATAAACTAATGAGGGTTCCGTACGCAGCGTGACGTCTTCCGGTAACTATACATTCCTTATGCTATGTCCAACGATGGAGCTGGGTAGGTATGTGTACATGGTTGGTCTCGGTCACAAAGGATGCGTGAGAACTTTCCCGGGTCGGTGCCAAGGTCACGGGGACAGCGTCGTCCAGTCTGCCGCGGTTTATTTGCAAACAGTGACATCAGCCGCATCCGCATGCGAGCTGCTTGCGCGTGTAGCCATGCCTTTACGTCCAGCGCACGCCAATTTATCCCTTCCCCCGTCACATTTAGAGGTGTTATCCTTTGTTACCGCGACAGATCATTACGTCCGATGATCAGAGTTTAAGTGACCTCTATGTCAGTAAGTGTAGAGGATAAAATCCCTCACCGGCGACCTCAGTGAAATGTCCGACGTGTTAGCGAATGATAAATGTAGGCGTCGGTATCGCGTATCGGATCTCAGCGTTCGCACGCCGAATTAATTTTAATTTATTGATCGTCGTATCGACGACGAGTATTTTAGGTGCCTACTAACGTTGCTTTTAAAGTGTTTATTTACAACGCTCGCTTGTTGCGGGATAATATATTGACTGTGAAGTTGAACTGCAGTTTGCAATTTGTAGTTTATCTCTGCACGCAGTGCTGTCTTAACCCAATCTTCTTCAGGGACGTGAAATTATGATTGTAGTTTTATAAACTCTCACTTAAAGATTTTATTACTCACAATGAAACGCAAACGATTTCAAAACATTCCTAGATTTTTTTACTAATAACTTAATAACCAGCTCTATAAAATTTATCATACTTCTTATCAGCTGAGAGCTAAAATTATTTCTGTAAAAATTAAGACATCTGAATAAAACAATTATAAATGAGCTGTAGTCTTTAGTCCATTTAAACTTTATCATGCTTGATGAGGTTATGCAATTCAAAGTGGCTATAACGCACTTTACGATGGCCTTTACGACTCAAGTACAAAAGTATGAACGGTAGTAAAACAATAATTGTCAGTAGAAGTATAAAATCAGTTATTGTCTGATGCCGCTTAATTTTTAACCAGACGATTCAGTTTAACATCTAGCTAGATGGTTATCAAAAACTATAAATGAATTTAGAATTACATATTTCATAAAATTCTGATTCTGGTGGTTTGACTTAGCCAATTTGCAAAGTCTATAAAACCAAACAGCAAGGACGAGTGCATGTGTGATATTTATATTATTTTATTTAGACATTGTGATGGAATGGAACGTAGTATCTTCGTAGACATTAAGAAATTTATTAGGGTGAAATTTGAGTGGACCACTTTATGAATAAGTGTCCAGAAAGTTACAACCGCGGCTAAAACTGTGCATGTTGAAATTGAATTTGGGTATTTAAAAAGGTCAGTTAAAATATGATTATTGTGAATGATCTGGCTAGCGTGACGGTCACACGGATAACTCGTTGCTAATTAACCGGATTTCCCGCGGCTTTATTATGAAAGTATGCAAATATATGACTCAATAATAAAACACTACTAACTTATATGGATTGAACCCATTTTAATTGCAGCAACAGTGATAAAATCATTGTTGTTCCAATAATTTTTTTGGTGGTAAACTTTTTTATACAGGATGAGTACCTAGTCAGCTTCTGCACGTCTTAGGGCATACTTTGAAGTGACTAAGCTATAACGTAGGCCTGTAGGCCGCTGCCTTATAGCTCCGTCACCAGAGTTGGCTTAGCTCATACCAACGTACTTCAAATTCTGTCCCATAAAGAAGTATGTAGGACTTAGTTTATTCTGCCAATCAAGGCACGTTGCATGTTAGTCCATAAACCTGCATTGTGCACCGTAAATAGACACTATTATTGATCAAACGACACCGATACTAGACTACGGTGAAGGACTCAAATTGAATACGAGAACCAGACTTTTCGAATTGCAATCAGTTTCAGTATTGATTTGATTACTTACGACACGTCATGCCTAATGAAAACTACGAATAGTCGGTATTAGCTTCTAGTGCCAACACTTCTTACTCGTAGCTTATCATTTGTGATTGGCAAAACCACTTTTTGACAAAAATAATACTGTTTCAAGGTTAAAACAGTTTATTAGGTGGGGATGGCTGTAAGGAGCAAGCATAATCACTTAGATCTTAAACAGCCTACTGGCTCGAATAAATACCCTCTAGCTTTGACTTCAAGTAGTAAAATTCTTTCATTGCTACATTTAAAGACATTTCACAGATAGTTGGGCTGTTGAACCTTGGACCGCAATTGCATTATGTAGTACTTTCATGTTCGATTTCAAACTGACAGCCACGTAATGAGCGTACAAACTCCTAGCTCCGTGTGTGTGCTTATTTACCTTTCTTTTTTACTATTAAAAATATTAACGATCGACACAGTCGCAGTCAGAATGTAAAATGAAGCTTGCGGGCGGTCACACATCATGTTACCTTCTGATTGGATTATAATGCTTTTATATTACGATTCTTATTACGGATCGGTGCTACCGAGTGGCGTGTGACAAGTGACGTGGGGAATATCAACTAGTGTCGGCCGGCGGAAAGGGTGTCTGGTGTGGTTGGTAGAGAAATGCTAATATCCGGGGTAACTGCCAAATATAACATGGTAAAGCCGGTAGCTTCGCTCGCGTTTAAAAAAGCCTTTTTGATGATTCAATGTTTTAATAAGTACTATGCGGCCGTTTCAGTATCAATACGTATTTTTCGTTGACTTCGAATAATTGCAAGACAAAATGTTTTTTTTTCTGACTCTAACATCCAGTCTTTAACCAGTTTGTGAAATTTTCTTAGTAGCGACCATCCAGCTAATAGGCAAATACAAATACAATACTTCAATATTTATTGCGGAATGTTACTTCAACCCAATGAATAATGAGACTAGGGAACTGGTAGACCAACTTCCATTTGCTCTGAGAGCAGGCTTAACGCGACACAATTTTGATTTACTTTACGTCAATTCACTTTCATCGGACACAATGCTAATCCGATTGGGATTAAGTACCAATAGCACGCCTGTCGACGTGGGTGTCTCGTAGATTTATGCCACTTCGGATATAAGCTTTGGGTAATGCCTATGAAACCTCTCAACGTAGAATTTATCCTACGGTTTAAAATCCAATTTTCTAACTAAATCTCAACCAATAGACGCTTTCAAAACAGAATGATGTGCAGTTTAATAAAGAAGTTTTTTAGATGTACGTACAAGTCTTTAAACAGATTACTTTATCATAAATTTGTACTATTATGTTGTCCTATGCTTTGATCCGAGATTCTTGGGAAAGCTCTGCAATCCAGGCTCGTGTTACAACTTTTCAAAATAGTAACTTACTCCATGGTATATACAACAGCGAGATGATAAAACAATTTCTTCTCGACCTGCAGCGCATTTCTTGCATACAGGACATGTAATTTCAAGCGCATGCGCCCTGCATACGCGATGCCCTCAACTCAACTCACATTGTTTTTATTTTCTTACGAACCCATCACTTCTCATTAAGTGGCGTTTTGAGAATAACTTAACATGGCTAATGTCCGGACACAAATTTTATTGTTATTGCATTTTAATAAATTTTTCATTGTTCGTTTCTGAATGGACCACAGACATGTGAATGTATTTCCGAGCATTTAGGAAGGAAGCGCCTTTGTTTTTGATTATTTCACGTCTTTTGTTTATCGATTGAAGGCATATTGAAAGGCCACCTAGACATCGTTCCGATTCAATAAGTATGTAATTAATCATTCCACTCCTTGGTAATACCATTAGAATATTGATCGTAGACATGTTTCTTATGAAAGGTGCCCGTGTCATACAAATAAGACACTGACAAATTATAAAAATACTCTGACAATCAACGTAAAAGCAAATAAAATATCTTTGTACGTTCTAAAACCAAGACCTACAAATTGACGAATGTTAACATTGTGGTGTCCCAACGGGGCTCTTGTTGCGGCCAAACCTAACATAAGACCTAATGTACCAACTTGAGACAATGAATAAATGAATATGAATATGACGACCTCGTTTTTTATCAAGCATGCTAAAAGTAGGCTTTCGGTAAAATACTTCGCATTCTTTAGATACATCTAAGACTAAAGAGTAACCGAAGATCTTTTAAGCACGCTTGACAGTCATAAACAGCTGCATAATACACTTTAACTCTACGTACCAAGATTGAAATTCCATACCATACAGCAATTACAATATTACAAATTCCAGCAATGATTACTAGGCAGCTGTCAGGTGTAACGTAGTGGAAGCATCAACTGCTTACAGTCGGAACTCTTTGGCAATCCGGGCATAGCTTACAAAACAATTACTACTAACATACCACAGAGTATGTAACAGCTAGTAGGCCAAGAAGGCTTTAGTTTCACAGTAAGTATGTTGCAAGCTGTGGTTGCGGTCGCAGCGGGCTCCTTGAACGTTTGAACTCAGTCAATCGTATTGCGCTGCCATCGGCGTCTTTGATCGTAAGGTCAAGTTTTTAATTTCAGTTTACAAGTGATTGCCTGATGATTAGTAAGGTGACCTGCCTGAGAAAGAAGAGCTTGTGGCTTATGAAAGCGTTCTCCTTTGACATTTATACCTTGTGTTATTGTAACGGTAGACTTGATCTAAGTAGTTCATCTTCTAATATATCAAAGTCCGGTATTTATTTGAATGTTTATTTTCAGAGCTTTTACTTATTGTTTTCTTATAACTCAAATTTTATTGCCTCATATTTATTTGAGCATCAGATACCTATCAAAGACCCTTTCATTCGTTCATATGTATTGTATTGTATCCCTATCCCAACACTTTTCTCATTTGATTATTTGCACCCAAAACAAAACACAAACGATTCAACGCCATCTTTCATCTCACTATCCCTTCTATACCTTGAACTCTCAGTAAGAAGTAGGCCATCAAAGGTGTATTAATAGTCTTAATAATTGATAACATAGGAGCGTATAACCGTCAGACACACACTCGTCATATTCGCATAATTAATAACCCCGGGCTGATCACGATCTATACTTAGACGTGAGCTATTAGAACTTTACAACAATAAATATGAAACAATACATCTTCTGCTACCTTCCTAAGAACAATTACAGTCATAGGAAATCGAGTAGGTGTACTTAATCTTAATAATAGGATACTAGTGGCGATTCTTATGTCGCCAAAAGTAAAACTAAGCTAACTAAAGATGATGTCTATCCTTTTTATTTCATCGTTTTGAAAGGGACGGCAACATATTTAGTTAGTTTTAGTTTGGGCGACATCAGAATATTTTCGATAAAAACAGAATATCTTAAAATGTTCTGTTTTAAATCAATTCAATGTATTACTTTGCTGGTATTGTTTCTCTTTACACTCAATATATAGACAAGTAGTAAAATTTTACAATTTTAAATCACCCCTGCTAATAACTGCCTTAGTGCTAGAAAAGTCCTGCTTTCTAATGTAACTTTCAGTTTTACAAATAAGCCAATATAATTTAATTCTTTTGCATCTTATTTGTCTACACCGATTTCTACATCTTTTATATTTACATTGTCCCAATTTTTTCAGACCTAAAACACTCCTTTTTTTGTTTGGTGTTACAGAATACCAATTTTTAAAGTTAGTTTGTGTTGAAATGTTGATCCAACTGCACCAACTCTTGCTAAAACTTGTTCAAAGATCAAGCCAGCTCTCTATTTATTGGTATATCGAAATTACAAGTTGTCTGTCTGACCCCACAATCTTGACAATGGGCTAGCTGGTCCTGTAATGCCTATAATGACGCGGTGGGCAGCTTGCTTACATAACCGCTCGTGACTCGCGCATTACGGTATCCGAGAAAAATAAGAGGCGATGATACACAGGGATGGACCAGGGACGCAGATGTAATAGCAATTTTTTTAGTGTATACGGTACAGAGGAAAATAGGAAAGCCTTCTGAATGAATTAAAACGACCTCGCGTATGTGATGGGCAGTGAACGTGTTAAGAAAAACTATTATTTTATGACACAAAAGAAAAGATATCTATTAGTTAGTAGTGTTTTTTTTTTATTTTAATCATGGGTTTTTAAGAACCTACCAAAACCTTCATTGGTAAAAAACTCGCAAATTGAATTTATCAGTTTGTTAAATCTATTTACTTATTAAAACTAGATTTGACATTTCAATCAAAATCTTTAGCTTTTTATGCTGCACAAAAAAGGCTTAAAAGCGTTTTGTTTTTATATAAATTCGTTGTGTACAAACCTTTTAGATTATACAAACCTATTCTGTACTCGAGCACAATTTGTATAAATCAATTGAACCCATAAATTAAACATGAAAATCAGCTGCAAAACTAAAAAGCCATTAGTCACGCGATCGGTACTACTTTGATAATTACTCATTTATTGGAACTGTTTCTTACATTAGAATATTTAATTGAGTATGAAACATAAAATGCTTAATGCAGTTTTTGTTCCAATACGCCCCTGTGCGTGTTGTTTGTAAGTATTGTAACTAGTTGTGGGTAGTCAACACAATATAATACTATGTTTGATGTATTCTTAGAATATGTCTTGTTAGGCTAAGACTTTCAGTATTAGTGCATTAGACTAGAATTATATTAAATAGTAAACTTCTCTTTCTATTGGTATTTTTATATATAAGTAAGCATAATCTAAATCTTGAAAGACAATGGATATAATAACTTAACTATAATAATTTTTGTCACAATATCCTAACAATCAGAAAACCACTCACAGGGTCCTACAATCAAAATAATAAAAAGAATACTAATGCATTAGGTAGACATCTAACCCATCTACATTTCTTACATACAAACATTCTTGGACTGTAAAACTATTAAATTAAATCCATAACAAGTGATAGAAAAAGCGAAGTTACTTCAAGCTTAATGGTTTCTTTCAACAAATATTTCCGTTCAAGAGAAATAGCAGAAATATCAATGCATCTACAGATATAGAATGCAGATATCTTTAATTATTGTAATTCAATTATGTATATCGACTTTTTCCTTGATAGGTAACTTCGCGCCCCATTCATTATAGTGAGAGACACTATGTGACAACATTGCAACAACATTGCTGAGTAATAACAATAAATCATTGCTACATTATTACTTATAGTCAAGGCACAGAATAATTAATACAAGTTATAGTAAAGAAGCTTCACTATGATATCTTAAAAGAACAATGTTCATTTGAAGTTACTATATAATACAAGTTCATTATAAGTTCTGTAGAAAAAAGAGTATCTATCTATCTCGTATTTAGAGTCAAGCGTATGTCATATTTTTTTCCAGCGGTAATTCGGGAACTGTCAAAAAATATGTTTAAATTCTGAATTAGAGCCAACATTTTGAACTTTAAATGTCTAACTGAACATTTGAAATTAAGTCATAAAGAAGTATATCAAAGCTTATTTTCGCTTGAACAGCATGACAAAATGATAAGAGTGTTGTAAAGGTGACTATTTAGCAATCTGTACCGAAGTGGACATTTTAATCAGCAAGCGAAGCGATGACAGATCGTGGCGATCGCGACTAGGCTTGATAAATAGGCGCCTATCTATCAATAAACTATGTAAATAGATAAAGTGGAGCTACCTATAAACTATTTTACAATTTCCCACTTATACTTGATCATAATCGTGATTACTCTTACTCATGGATTAGTTGTCGAAACTCAGGAATTCATTTGCTAGATATATTTTAACGTCAGATGACTTAAATTTAAGTAACATTGTGTTTTCGAAGGTTCGACAATCAGCAAAATAGTATCTTATCTTTGTTTCCCACGTCATTAGGTACAAGAAAACTTGCAGAAAAAACAGTGAAATAATATCAATGCTAGAGCAGAGATTCCTAGATTTATAAATAGAACTCTACTTTCAGAAAAATATCATAAGAATTGAATAAAGGTATAATCACATTCCAAAATCAAATGCAAAGAACAACGTTCCATTTTTAAACTATGAACAAAGCCTGCCAGTATGCGCGGCAGGCAAGACTGATACCTGTTATTTCGCGGAGGTTTTATCCAGTTATATGTAAGAAGGTATAGATATAGGTAGGTTCTAAAGAGGGATTGTTGCCGGAACCTCGCTGACTTGCAGGTGCATTATGGCAATTTGAGGTCAATGCTTTTGATACAGTTTTTTAACAAGGTACTGGCAGGTTAATGTTTTGATAAAGTTTTTGCTTTGATGCTTAATTTTTAGTAGCTGCTATATTTTAATGTTGTTTTATTGTACATAACGTAGATATTAGTGAAAGTTTATTTATCCGTTGATGCATGATTTTAGATAAAGTTTTCATAAGAATATATATTAAATATTTATACTTAATTTGTACTTTTACTAACAAAGTCTCGCAAAACATCAAGGCTAATGTTGATAAGTACCAACAAAACAGGTACTAATTGAAAACCTAAGTTATTGCATACAAAAGATAATTTATTCTACTAGTTAAATACACGTTTATATTGTTTTTATTTCATTTTATTTGAATAAACTCCAACGTAAAAAGAATGAAACCGAGCGTAGCCTCGACGCCAAAGATTAACGATCGAACAGTACAGAAGCGACTTAGCACTTAACCACAATAAACTACCTACATTTAAATAACAATATTCATAACGCAGCGTGCATGGTAATAAATATTATTTCTAAGCGCATACAATATGTTCTGATCTTTTTTTTTTATAATGTAGAGCAGAGTTTTGTAAGTAAATATGTTTATTGATTTAAAAATATATTGAATTAATGAATGTTAATAAATACTTTGAAATGAAAAATAATATTTTCTAAGTAATATTCAACTTCATAGAACAATTAATTTACGAAACAAAACACTATTCGTTCTATTTTGGTGAACAAACTAGTGATATTGAGTTACACGGACAATCATTATATTGTAAGTTTCAGTAGCAGATACAATCGTTTAATAAGGCTCAAGTAACCAAACCGATAGTTATCTCGATCTGAAAGTAACAAGAAAGACAAATGCCACACTTTCGTTGCACAAAGGAGTGTCCATTCTTCACCGGGAACTGTAATGAGTCTGTGTAGTGTGGGGCCAGAGCTGTATCTAGGAACTATTTTTAAGGCTTTTAGTGCCCTAGAAGAGAAGAGTAGGTCGCTCGACGGCCTTACTGAGTAGACGTGTATCATTTTTTCGCTAAATTTATATAATCTGTGCTATACCAAAATCCATCCTATCGTTATTGAAATTCAACTCAAAAAGCCTTGTGTGTGAACCACGGAAGTTACTACATTATCGAACTAAGTGATTGAACGCGGTTGCTGCGACTACTCTTCCGCTAACTGTGGCACAAGCTGTATTGCATTCATCGCTGCCCTGTAAAGAGTTTCTAATACTCGGACTGTTCCAAAACCGCAGTGTATATTGAAACATGAGCGTACAACGGTCTCCCACTACACCCGCAGCGGTAAAAAATACTGCAACTGCAAGTACCTTAACTGGCGGTGGCTCACAGCCTGACTTGTCAAAGCTAAAAGATATGGCAACGGACTCCCTGGTTACCATGCGCAACAAAAGAAAATACCAAAAAGAATGTGAGTGTTCTGATGAAATTAAAGATGTTCGAAGCGAACTATCACGCTTGAGTTCACTTCTTGAAAAATATGTTGGGTCTAATGAACAAATAATAAGCCATATACAGAGCAGTATCACTGAGGTTAAAACACAAATTAAAGAAATTAAATCATCGAATGAAGAAACCACTAACCTGCTTCGAGATAATATTACAGAAATAAAAAATCAGATTAATGATGTCAAGTTATCTTCATTAAATATAGTCACAGAGCAGACTAATATAAAAAAACAGGTTACCCAACTAGAAAATAAACTTACTGCGGGTGAAAACAAAATACTTGCAATTGAATCGGAGGTGAGAACTTTGAAACACTCTACAGCCATTTCATCAAATCAACCCTCAGGCTCGGATAGTAAACTATACACTAACGAGAATATTATACGTGAGCTTCAGGACAGAAATGAAAGGGAGAAAAATGTAATTATTAAAGGCATACCCGAGTCTAACTCATCCAATGCTGACGAAAAAATATTGCAAGATTATCATGAAGTACAGACTATCACAAATCTAATGAACTTAAACATCCCTAAACCGCTAAAAGTATTCCGAATCGGTAAATTTGAAGCTGGAAAAAATCGAAGAATTAAAATCTGTTTTGAGACATCTGGAACAGCAAAGTTACTACTACGTAATAAAGAAAAACTACCACCAAGCATCAACGTATTCTCAGATAAAACTCCTACACAACAAAAATATTTACAAAGTCTAAATGAAGAACTTTCACGACGAGAATCGAACGGAGAAACAGATCTCACTATAAAATATATTTATGGGACACCGACAATTACTAAGAAAATTTCAAAAAACTAGCAACAGTAGCGGCTCCTACGGTGAACTCTAGCAATAAGAAAAACGTTACACATCAAATGGTTGTCAAATACCAAGATTTAGTCATTACAAAATCTAGATTTAACTTCCTCTACCTTAATGCACGTAGTATTAGAAGGAAAGGCAAATTTGACGAACTGCTGGTTATTCTAAGGTCTATATCATCAACAACTCAACTAATCATAATCACAGAAACTTGGATTGCAAATGAACAACAAGCCCAGGAACTTCAAATACCGAACTACACCCATTATTATAACTACAGAACTGACTCCAGAGGGGGAGGAGTCTCTATTTATGCTCATAACAATCTTAAACATAAAATGTCTGAGTCAATATATGTAGATGGAAATAACTATCTATGGATAAGTCTGAACAACTATGGAATTGATGTGGGAGTCGTCTACAACCCTGGAGATACAAATTACCAAAATTTTCTTACAACTTATGATTTACAACTACAACAAAGAAAAAGAGCAATCGTTTTCGGAGATTTTAACATTGATCTACTCACAAAGGATTCAAGAACAAAACAATACAAATATCTACTACAAGAAGCTGGACACACTATTTTGAACAAGATAAGCGCTAAATATTGCACACGCCACCAGAAAAGCAAGAAATCCATCTTGGATCACGTCACTACCAATCTGAAGCAGGACAATTTTCATATGACCATCATAGAGTCTTCAATGTCGGACCACAAACAAATATACCTCGAGTTAAAAAAGTACAAACCACCACGACTAACCCGCACAAAATATGAAGCCTTAGACTATCAAAAGCTGTATGATAAAATGAAGAATGTTAATTTTAATGATATAACGGAAATGAACTACTCAACAATGGAAAATACAATAAAAGAATATATAGATACATGCAAAGTTACAAAAACGAAAATATTAAACTTGCCACAAAAAGACTGGATAAACAAGGATGTAATAACAAGCATTAGTCAAAGAAACTACCTATGGACGACTCTCAAGAACAATTTGGAAAATGAAGAACTAACCGCAATTTACAATGAAACAAAGGAAAAAGCTGCAAAACTTATTCAAAATACCAAAGATGAATATTATTACAAAGAATTTCTGAAATGTAGTAAGAAACCGAAAAAAATGTGGCAACTAGTAAATAAACTAGCAAAAAATAAAATACAACGTAGTTGTGCACCTTCAAAACTCGTTGTAGATGACAGGGAAATAGAGGAATTGGGGGACATTTGTCAAGTATTTAACAAATACTTTTCTACAATAGGATCAGTTTTGGCAAATGACATTCCTAAACACTTTCATATCAACTCCTCATTTGCCTTACCTAATGCTAACACACACAAATCTGAACTTTCCACCTTTCAACCATGTACTTTACAAGAAATAAATGATATAATAAAAAATTTAGACTCAAACTCCAGTGCCGGCTTAGATGGAATAAATACCAAAGCTATAAAATGTATTCAAGCATTCATATCAAACAGCTTAACCAATTGTTTTAACAAACTTCTTTCAGAAGGAGAGTTCCCAAACTCACTTAAGGTAGCGAAGGTTACACCAATTTATAAATCAGGATCAAAAAGTGACCCGGGAAACTACAGACCAATCTCGGTCCTTCCTATACTTTCGAAAATTCTTGAAAAAATACTACATAACCGTTTACACACATATTTAAATTCAATAAATTTCATCTACAAACATCAATTTGGATTTAGACCGAAAAGTAACACCTTAACTGCAACTATTGACATTGTAACAAAAATAAAATCTAACATTGATAATAAAAACATCGTATTGGGGGTTTTTATTGATTTAAAAAAAGCCTTTGATACTGTTAGCCATAAACTATTGTTGGAAAAACTTGAAGTTATAGGTGTCAAAGGCTCTGCACTAAAAATGTTCAAATCCTATTTAACTAACAGATTCCAGGTGGTCAAAATTGAAAACACTCAAAGTACCAAACTACCTATCACGTACGGTGTCCCGCAGGGATCAATTTTAGGCCCATTGCTATTTTTAATCTATATAAATAACATATGCGAACTAGGACTACACGGTCATATTTCTCTTTACGCTGATGACACATGTTTGTTTTACTTTGGCCAAATACATGAAATTATAGAACAAGCTCAAGAAGATTTAGATAAGCTCCAAAACTGGTTTCAGTATAACCTACTTACAATAAATATTTCAAAAACATGCTATACCATTTTTAAAGCCAAAAATAAAAAAATTGCACCTCATAACACCTTAACAATAAATAATATAAATATCGAGGAGAAATCCAGTGAAAAGTATTTAGGGTTACACTTAGATAGTGGCTTGACGTGGAGTACTCACATTGAAAAAATACGAGTGAAACTCTCTTCACTTATAGGTTCTCTCCGACACATAACTCACTGTACTCCTCGTCAAACTCGATACACAATTTACAATTCATTGGTCAAGCCTCACTTGCTATACTTAATTGAGATCTGGGGAAACGCAGCTAAATCTAAACTCGCTCATCTACAAAGCTTACAAAATAAAATAATTAAACTACTTTTTCATTATCATTACCTAACACCTACTCATACTATTTACCAAGAAACAAAAATAATGACAGTTAAACAAATGTACATTTATAACACATGCATCCTAGTTAGAAAAATTTTAAATAAATCTCTCCATACTAACCTAGCCTTCATAAAATCAAAGCAAATCACAAAGCGTAATACTCGTCGCGCAAGTTTCATAGTTTTACCCAAGGTCAGAACTAACTACGGAAAGAAGATGTTTACTTTTGAAGGAGCGCAACTATATAATAAACTACCCGCAACTATAAAAAATGTAAGCTCATTTTGCGCATTTAAAAAAGCACTTAGTACCTACCTTAACAATTAGACTAACCTATACTTATATTCTGTGTGTTGGGCAATGCGCAAAGTGAGTACCTAAACACACCTACTTATACTATTTTACTTTTGTTTTAGAGTTGAGCGATCGACCAAAATTTTGTACTTATACCTTATATTTTTGTTCTCATGTAAGTGACAGTGTCTTTTATGAGAAATAAATATCTTTAAACCTAAACCTTTCAACTTTATAACATAGCTCTAAATTTATCATCAGGATTATTATACCTAATTCGATTATTCATAATAATATTTTGGTCATAAAATTTATGAAGTTAACATAATTTCAAATACAATAAATTTCCGACGTTAAAAATCATGCAACCTCAAAATAAGATAAATTTTACGTTTGGTAATTCAATCTCCCATTTACAGTGCCTTATCCCTGATTCCTTATTTTTTATCGTAAAGTATTTTAATACAGCCGAGAAATAACAAGCATGGAAGTGTAAAAAATACTACGCTTTAGAAAAAGTAAAGCCGGGTTCAAAATGATTAGATTGTTATGTTTATTGAGTTTTAAGCTATTCCCGTCCCACTCCGGCTCTGTACCAACCACTGGTAGCCGCACAGAACAGTGGGACATAAATCATGGCTGCCCAGGAAATCATTCATCCTCAGTAATGTGCTGCGAAAATAGGCTTCCACTCGGAGCGAGGAGCCTTAAATGTTTCGTAGAAAAAACTTGTTCGGTAATGAAAACA
Source organism: Xanthorhoe spadicearia (assembly GCA_947086425.1). Lineage (NCBI taxonomy): Eukaryota > Metazoa > Arthropoda > Insecta > Lepidoptera > Geometridae > Xanthorhoe > Xanthorhoe spadicearia. The sequence continues at coordinate 3,326,568 of OX352200.1, forward strand.
TAAATCTGTTGAATTTTCATAATGTTCGCAAAAACGGCCTCTACGTTTCCCGTGGGCGCGTGTGTCACTTTTGCAATGTGAAATGAGCCTTATCGCTGTGGTTTAAACTCTATTTACGAGAATTTAAAGTTTTACATCTAAGTAGGTATATCAATTCTTGGATTTGGAGATAGCCATCTAAAAATTACTAAAAACTCGTAAAAAACAGTATTTAACATAAACTAATTTAGTAAATTAGATGTTCTCTCAAGCAAGAGAAATTACTTACTCTAGATTAGACAAATTAAGGGATTAAAGTCAGATTTTATAAAAACCTAGAGTATAATATTACAGTCAAAATTAAATCAGTGGCTGTAACTAATCTCATAAATATATTTTTTCTATTTTAAATCAAGATTTAGGTTATAGTTAGTGTTGAATTAAAGGTTAAGTAAAAATGGTGTGCGACTAAACAATTAACACTTGAGATGTGAATCTGGGTAATTAGTTACTTACTAAGTTATTGTGCCCTGTATAGGTACTGGGTACGTCATAATCGTGAAACTATAATTAGTTTCAGTCCTGTACAGCCGCAGAGCACGAACTAACTTCACATTAACCTGTACCTCAGCTAACAAGTTATTTTGTTCAAAGCACGATCGCCATTACTTGAATATTTGAGCCCAATCAATTAAAAACTCCGTCAAGTGTATCAACCTACAAAACAAATGGGTTCCGTTGCTCCGTCTTCGCTTATCTCATAAACCACTGGCCCGATTAAATTATGCAGCAAACAGACAAAGGAACTTAGCTAGTAGTATTTTATAGCGGAACCCTAAAACACGGCATAGTTCATCGGCCGTTCCCATGACATTTTTGTCATAACTTCTGCTTAGCTCCGATCGCAACCGCATATCTATGTATGACAAATCGTGACAAAACCACCGACTCATCTACACTCTTTACTCTTTGGTCTGTTAGAAAATAGATTGGTAAGAAACAATGGGTTTTATGTCTTACAGAATAAGCTTTAGTTGTTTGGTATTTGTTGATGAGTTGGCGGTAAAGTTTAGTTGGTTTTGGTGGGCACGAATTCATGTGGCGTAGACGCATGCCTGGCCTCTCCTGGTTCATCCATCAAGTTCGGTGCGCATCATCATCAGCCCGGCAGCCGACCGGAAACTAACCTTGCCTCAAGCATTTGGGACTGCACCTAATTAAATAAAGTTAGGGGACAGGTACGTCAGTAATTAATTAAGGCAGGGTAAGACAAATAGTGTTGTGCCTGGACAAAATAAAAATAACGTTTTGTATAAATTCCAAAACGATTTAGTTTTATGTTTTGACTTTTTTGCGAATTATGTTATTAATAGGAAAAAGTTGTTTTGCTCGGTTTTGTTTATAAATTAACATAATACCAACAACATATACCTATTTGTAATTCTAGACTGTAGTTAAGTCATAGGATGTATTACAAAATTGCATGACATTCATCCAATCTTTATGGAAACGGAAAGTGATTGGTAATAAAATCAAGATCCGGTAATTAAAATTAAATTTAGCAAGCACTTTTTGCGTCATGTTTCAATGTAACGCTTCTGAACATGTCGCACTCACGATTATTATTCATTGTCATGCGAACGACGACGTAACAGTCTGTCCTTTTCGCACTTCATCAGATTGTATATTTGTATCCTTCTTGCCGGATTTAATATCAAATATCAATATTTGGATGCAATCAATCAAAGTTAATCACGTGAAAGATATAAAAGTGAATGAATAAATATTAGGTTTTTTGTAAGCGGTGTGCAGTGGAGCAAAATGTACCTACTTATTCGATTCAAATAATGACCGATTAGGATAAAAAAATAATGAGATCCTATTGTGTTGTTAGTTTGCGATGATGTAAGCAATTTTTCTGATTTATTGTAGTAGAAGGATGTCTACTTTGGATAAATTATTTATCCGGATTTTTTAAGATAAGAAATAATATCTTAGCGTTAGAAAAACTTTTGGAAAGCTCTTCAATGTACCTAGAATTAAAGAGTTTGAGAAGTTAAAAATAGTGTGTTTAGATTATTGTGAAGATTTTCAAATTTTTAGTGAAGTTCAGTATCGCTCAAAACTTTCTTGTGTAGAGTGAGAAAGTAAAATGTGGCAATTTAAAAAGTTAACTAATTAGGTCAACAGTTCCGTGGCTATCGATCGAGCACGGTAAAGTTTTAACTACACGAACGTCAATAAAACTAAACGCTGTTGTTGTTCGTGCTATAGGGTTGCCACTGTTTTCAAGAAAGCAGGAGGAATAGAGAGGATAGGAGAATGCTTTCAATTTTGAATGAAAGAACATTATTTTTTTCTATGAAATTCTAACAAATTGATTTTTCCTGGCTTTGTTTATGGATATGGATGTCTCAAGATCTAAAAAGAATATGGCTACCGCTCTCCGAAATACAGTTGTGAATTGATAATCACTGGTTTCCCTTTTATATTTTTCAAAAGCTTATAAAGTGATAAACTGCTGGTTGATAAATTACAATAACACACAGAGTATTTTTATTGCAAGCAAGACATCATAGTAGGACGAAATTCCTTTGCATCTAAATGGCAACCCTATCTTAGTTGTTTGTTTGTGGCGACCTGCGATCGATTTTTCTAATTGTAGTGGCTCTTTATTGCGCTGGTGGTCTGTTATTTATGATTATTTTTAGGTTTTACTTTTAGCACTCCGTTAAAATAACCTGAAGTTTTATTTTAACGAGTACTTTTTGAATAAATTAAATGAAACAATTAAATAACTGAAAAATAATTAAATTAATTACAAGGCAGAGTTAATAACTAATTGGTCGGTATTTGAATACCTACACATTAAAAATTAAATTTGAATCCTTATGCATACTCAACTTGTTTGTATTTTTAACCAAGATTTATGTCCCTCTACACTTTTGTATATACACTCATACTTTTTTCACTAAATTTTAAATAAATCTGCCGCCAAAACTATAAGGCACAGACAATATAGGTACCTACGTATAATATATGATACGTAGTAATAGCTACTCACTGTAGCCATAGGCCTTTCTTTGGTCTCTTTAATATGGCCGCTGTTAAATGTATTGTGACGGACTATAAACGCTCGTTTTAATAAATAACGGGAAGACTTAACTTAATTATTTGTGATGTACTCATTTCTAACTTTGGACATAGATTTGTTTCGTAATAGGTTAGAATGTAAACTTGAAATTCCTATTATCAAGAAAAATGATTCTGTACAGTTCATGTAGGGTAGGCATCACGTAGGTAGACACAATTAAACATGTCTCTTAAAAATGGCTACGGAATAGGGACCATATATTAAATTTAACATTTTGTTTTTTTTTAACGTCCATCATTCTCTGTAGATTTTTTATTACCTAGCTAGACAATAATGAAACTTACTTTTATGAAATAATTTACCTACTTTTAATTTGACTTATAAAGTCAGTCAGAATAATTAATTCGTCATTTATTTTTTTATAGTACCAATGACCTCTATATATTCTAATTATTGGGCTATAAAATGCACCACAGCATTGCACACTTTATGAGTCAAGTTATTTAAAACAAATTAAAGCTTTTGTTTCGGTGAAACTGTAATAGATCATTCAATTTACGCATCTTCCGAAATAGTTTTAAAAGATATCTCTTTTGGTTTTTAGTTTATTTTGTCAAATTCATGTTAATGTTTATTTCACCCACAATTTGTTGCAAACAGCCTACAAACTGTTTGCGTTAAGTATTTTTCTTTGCTGCATTCTCCAACCCTCAAAAGATTAGTATCGATTGTGCGTCTCTGTCTGTTTCATCACGAGTCATATAGCTACCCTTGTCACATAGAGCTTTCCGAATAACGCCCGCAGTTGGATAACCAAACCATTGCATTACTGTTCCGTCTCAGTTAAATAATTACAAAATAAAGAATTAGGAAGACGAGTTTGATAAATATACATTTTGATTTAAAAAGTAGCTGCGTACCTAATCCACACAAAGAACAATTTATACAAAAAATATTTAAAATTAAAGAGATAGAGCCTTAATTTTGTCCCCTTATTGCGTGTTGGCTTATGGTATGGCCGGATCATCTATGTTTTAAATTTTGTTGTACAAAACTGATTCGCTTTATTTTGTCTGTGGCGCTGGCACGCTAGTAAGTCCAGGTACTTTAGTCTATACTTTAGTCCATGAGGAAACTTAGTTTCATCCTTTCCTCAATCTACCGCGCACTGAATCTACCGAACTGAATCGCGTCTGGAAAGTTCTGCCAGTGTGTTTCAACACTCGATTTCCGAACGAACGAAGCGACGCGGAAATGTAGAGTACGGTACCTACTGAATTGTTGATGCGTTTTGATCATGGCTATGTTTTGAAATTGATTTTATATTGTTTATGATTAAAAGTTTTTCTGAATAATTTAGTACCTATTGGAAATTATTTCATTAGTGCCTTGAAAAAAAATGTGTAAATCATCAATACCATCACACTTATTTTTGTTTAGATAAAAGATTTGTCGATTGATAAATTAATTATTTTACTTAGCGTAATAAGAAATCATGTAATTGAACGTATTGTATAGTAACAGAAAACTCTACCAACGAAATAGGTTAAGACAAAGCAATACTTTAGAATATAGAGTATGATTAAGAGAAACGAAGAAACAAACAAATTAAGAGAAAATCACTATTATAACCTAAAATGTAGTTTAAAACAAATTCTAAACAACGAAGTTACAAAACCACTTTACTTCATCAAACGACGTCAATCTCGCTAACTACGTTCTCATAAAGTTATAATAAGAAGGAAGAGGCAGAATAACAATTTCCTTGCATTTCAATTTTTATTCTGGCGAATATTTCACTCACGCAAATGTGCAGCAACGCATATCGCCTGTGAATGTTATGTGGAAAATAATTAGCAGTTAATGGCACCAACTATGGTTTATTCTCAAACGCTCCAAAAACTTCAGTAAAAACATAAAGAAAACCGTAAAACATCGTTTTTAAATGTACAATACTTATTATGGTTGCTAAGCGCAAATTAATAATCTGCTTATTTATTATTCTACTAGATTATTTTAATAAACAGTGAAACCTATAATATTTATATTTTTGAGGGATTTTGACGACCGAAGAATAAGCCATGTGTTTTTATGAAGTAAACTATAATAACGACCCAGCTTCGCACGGGTCCAATAGTTAGGTATACATATAAACATACCTCTTGAATCACTCTATCTATATAAAAAAACCGCATCAAAATCTGTTGCGTAGTTTTAAAGATTTAAGCATACATATAGACATGGGGATATAGGGACAAAGAAAGCGACTTTGTTCATACCATGTAGTGATATTCCTAATAATTTGGAGCATTCAGGAGCGCGCCTAGTTGCGTAGTGTGCGTCTGGGATCTGGGTGGAGATGTCGCGATGCGTGCGCGCAGGCCCCGCCCCGGCGCTAATTGCACCAATCTGCGTCCGCACGCACACACGCATGCGTGCTGTGGATATGACATATGCATTCGGCAATGCAGTGCAGCCGTTTTCGGGATTCATAATTAGTGCTTATTTAATTATGAGAACGAAGAAGATGACGTTACAAAACGAAACGACTTTTTTTCATAAGTATACCTAGATATATAAAAACCAGAAACAAAAACCAGGTTTTGAATTACCTATACAATTTTCTCAAAAACTTTGCAGTAAATATTTTCATAAATTTATGCTGTAGATCTAAAGGCTACAAAAGATTGCATCGGGCCACTGTTTCTGACTCTTGATGTCATCACAGCTAATGTTTTCATCTAAAAAAGCTCAAAACCAATTTCCCAATATTTCAGTGTTCTGCCAGAAGTTCGTCTGCCAAAACAGTATTAGCAACTGGCAACAGTGGCAACTCATCAGAACCACCAAAAGGAACGTTAAGTCAATAGGTAAGCGTAGTGCCAGACGGATGGATCATTCTTTTATTTAGCCACAGAACGTGGTAATTGGAAAAATCTCATTTTCTCCAGCCTAGTGATGTAAACTTGTGTGTGGAGATAATATGAGACATTCAATTAAAATTGTGGTGGCTCGTAGTTAATTAACTTTACGTTAGCACTGAGCTAAGGCCCCACTCAAGTCTATTTTTACCGGACTTCAAAAAAGGAGGTCTCATGTACCTTAATGTACCTATGTTCACCGATCATTCCTTCAATAGTGAAACAATTTTGAAAATCCTTTTATTAAGAAATGTGCATCTGATGAAGATTTTGAATACTCATTCTGAACTAAATGTATATTAGAAACCCTTCATCATGGATTTACGGCAAAAATTACTGTGTTTTTATACCGAAAGTTCAACGTATTTTACCTAATCATTACCATACGCACTAATGAACAGGTTTAGGTACAGGAATACCAATTCAAATCATTACCGCATAGTTTAATCTTTATGCGTAAAAAAAAATTGAAATAAAAACGTGTAGGTATAACATAAGTAGTGGAACCCCTCGTTTGTGTAAGTATGTGTATGAAAAACGACAATGACTCAGGCCATACATTTACATAGAAGCAATTTAGACCACTTACCGGTATGCAAGTAATATTGCGCAAGAAGTGAACCCGATAATTTCAAACAACTCGATAAATGCTTAGGACTTGTTCAGGGGAAATGAAACCTTGCTGATAGAAGATAGGTTTTATATCGATTTGTTATTGATACAAGGTGCTCCGTTTGTCATTGCTCAATAGGTGTGAGATTGGCGATGAGTAGCCGATACGGACGTTGGATTCAATAAATCTCTTCTTTTGTTTATTCGAATAAAACGTTGCATGAGAAAACAAATTTATGTTTAGAATTTAAAGTTATAACATTTTCGCCTCCAAAATTACTTGCCCTCAAGTAATTTTGGAGGCAAAAAACTGGTAGGTAAATAAATAAATTAAAGTTTAATGAATAACTATTTTGTAAAAAGCCATATTACCGTCAGCATTAGACTGAAATAGTGAGTGTAGGTGGATGTTACTTTAAAAATATTCGTACAGTACCTATAGACTTTCGTAGATGATTTTAAAACAACAAAACTGAATAAAAATGTAAACAAACAAAGTTAAGTATGCCTTGAATGCAATTCACATTGTTTTGTAAGTCAAATTAAAATTCAGTTCTTTGTATTCGAAATCGTAATAAAACCCAAGGTTCGAATAAAAATAGCAATAAAATGAGACCCTCTCAAAATAAATTCCCCGTGTCATCAATCGAATCAACGGGTTATAAATTAGGAGAGCGTCAAATAGGAGGGCCATATCGTCTTACCGAACCTGCTTGGTAACCTGATGTAATGCAGGTGAGACCAAATGTATGGGTTATTGGCTCGATTTTTCTTAGGAGGTTATAAGTATAGTGAATATCTGTAAGGGTGGCTGAGCTGACTGCTGACTGAGAGAACATAGCTTCTGAACGGAAAAAGTAATTTTGGGTTCAAAGCTTTTAACATTTTCACTTTACAATTCGATTTGTTAAATTGATAAGCAAGCATTTGCTAGTTTAGCCGTGCTCAATATTCTGAAGCTTATTTGTCTCTAAGAAAAACTCAATTTTATAATCACTTTCGCTCACTCATGCCATAAAATAGCCATTATACGGAGGAGCGGCGAATATACCCCGCAATAAAGTCGCTGGCCAAAGTGAAAACGATCCGAGTTGTCATCGTCGCATGTTTATGCCGTCCTCGGAAGCTTAAAAACATTTTTTACAACGCTCAGACTTCACCGGTCCAACAAAGAAACTTTACGAGACGACTTCTATTTGCACAAACTAAAAATATACTCACGCGTAAAACACATGTTTACATTTATAAGTAGGTAGCAGATAACAGATATAAGTTAACGCTCATTATGTATTTTTTACTCGCTTATCTTCAGTCGGTGATCGTTTCACAAATTTTATGTGCGAGTAACCTAATCGAAGCTGCCGTGTTTCCAACGACAGTTTTACCAGATTCAGATGTAATCAGAGTGACAAGAAGCTTCGGGCGGACAGTACACGATAAGAGAGGGTTTACAAAACGGCATGAAGCCGTTGGAGCAGGCCGCCGCCGCCGCCGCCGCGCGCTCCGCACATAAAGTACGGCACATAACTGCTGTGAACGCGACGAAATCAATTCCCAGTTCCGATTCCGAGAAGTGACACAGTTTCTTAAGTGTCACGTCACTACCGACGGACCGCCAAATAAATTCTAATCGTCCCCGAACCAGCCACGCCAAACTGGTCCCTAAACGCCCAGCCGTAGATGAACTTTTGTACGCGGCCATACGTGTAGTTAAAATATAAAGAAGAGCCACCTGTCCCCACGAAATCTTTATTGCCTCCATAAAATTTAAACCTCAAAAGAAAAACAAAAAGTATGGATTATTTTTTCTTTAGCGACCGAGGCCCATTTTAGATTATGTTTACCTAAGCTGTCACCTTACAGAATGGCAATTTTGACTGGTCGGGTCCGTCGAATTAATTGTCGAGTTCGGGAGAGATATCGTGCGATGCGCGATAACGTCGGCCGAGGACGACTACCGTCCGTGGGAGCAATTTGCTCATTTCTGACAGTCGGGTCGTCCGCTACCTTTTTAATTATTATGAGTGTTCTGGTGAGGTTCTTTGCATAAATAAGGTAGAGCGGGTTGTTAATTAGATGTGTAGTAGTTACCATGGGATCCGACGGCAGAGGAGTAGGGCGCGTGCATCTGCTGGTGGTAGTAGCGCGCTCGAGAGTGGTGCGAGCCCTCCAGCGGTGAGTGGAAGAAGGCGTCGCCGTTGGCGTCGGAGCCGTCGCCGGCGGCGGGGCTGCCGTTGACGCGGCTCTCGTACCACCGCTGCTGCAGCGCGCTGGCGCCCGCGCCGCCGCCCTCGCCACTCATGTCCATGACCGCGGCACCGACCTCACAAACCATGCATTACTCTTATACACACGCACTCAAAGTACACTGCCGCATCTCACGTCCACAGTTCGCGGTCACTCGGCGCGCTCGGTCGAGCTCAGTCTCATCGCGCACTCTTCGCTCTCACGGAACTACTGATTCATTATTCTCGAATCTGAAAAAAAAAATAGCATTACTAAAAAGACGTACGAAAAAATAAGCAAGATTGTTGTGCTTCGAATCCTGAACTGATTGAAATATTTTGAACATTACTACTTGAAGCATATTTTATCTCTATAGACACTGTATCACGTAAAGTAGAATTAGGCGATTTGCTTGACAAGGATGTATGATAATATCATCAGCTTCCTATTTAATTCGTTTCGCACAATCCGGTATACAACAAAATATATTAGATAAATAAAAAGCGATGAAAAAGATAAACAAATTCGAGGTAACGGGCTATCAGAGCTACCACTATCAGGCCCTCGATTCGGCATCAAAGAATCAGAGCCGGTGTTTTGTCCAAAAAAGACAATCAATTAAGATTATAGTGTTGCGTTATCGGACGTGGTGGATATCGATACGCTCCCAATTCGATTAGCTGATAAGCCTCACTCGATACCGCACGATAACGATAACAGGCATTAAACGCGCTGGCCAACTGAGCCGTGATTTTTATTACCACTGAACTCGCAGATTATCTATACGGTAAATCTGTCTGTCGTAACACAGGTTTGTTTGTACTTGGATACGCGTGTTATTGGAATCGAGCCGTTTTTGTAATAGCTTCATTTGCAACATTCCGATAAACGAGTTTTGGTAAAAGTCTGTTAGAAAAATGCTATTGCTCCTTAATCCTTCTTCTTCTTTTTTTAATCTAACATGGTTATAATTATATAAACCATGCTAGATTAAAAAAATGATTTTAAACTACACCATAATGCTTCCAAAAGCTTCTACATTTTATATTGACAGATGACAAAAAATTAATTACTCGTTTTATATTATGCTTCGAATAAAGAAGCAGGATAAAGTTATCGGTACTTTAATGTGTGGTTATTTTAGAAACTATTATCGTATTTACCGAACCGAATCAAAAAATGCACTTGTCAGTCGTCAAGATAAGAGTAAAGGGTAGAGATTGAATTTACATTCCAAAAAGCTAACGCGTAACTTTTCTTTGTTTAATACTCACAGCACTATCTTATTCAAAGTTATTAATTAAGTTATCTTAGAAAACATCTGTACTGGCACTTGTTCAGAAACTATTTATGAAAACTGGAATTCATCATAATTTTAATAAATTATTACTCTAATTTTATCATACTTTACGGCTTGTTATTGTCTTAAATAATAACATAAAATTATGCACTAGGTATAGTGTTCTGTTATTTATTTAATAAATAATATAACAAGCCAGAACTTTAAAAAATGAAGGAATACTTAATCTACTTTTACAAAACGTTATAATACAAAAACTACTTGGATTTCTTTGAAACAATGCCTAGAATGGTCCCGAGCTATGCGTAATAGGTATAAGTGTATGATATTTACTGGAAAATTAATGAATATAATCATGTCCACACATGCACTTATTTTTATTCTTATCAATTACAAGACAAACCATTTAGTTTTGGGCAATCAGTTATAATTAAGATATGGCCTGTCAGATTACTCATTGGTGAATAAATCGATTTGCAACTATTTGATTTTAATTTTAAGTCAATATAGTTACATATCTTTTAGTTAATATTAATAGATGGCTAAGGTGCTGGGCAAGTCTATTTCATCTGAACAATGTCCCAGGCACTACAGTCCCGTTAAGTGTAGGCAAAGATTGCCTCATGACACTAACAATCATCTAGTAAAGATGTAAAGGCATGAGGCCTGATAATTTGTTTAAAACAACAAAAATAAATACAACACAAGTTAATGAATTACTTAATAATTTTTTATGGTAAGTACCTATCTAATGTCTCTTTGGTAATTTTTTTAGCCAATATGACATGTTATTAATAATCACAATGTTCGACAATATACGAATTTGTGCTATAACGTTTAAATTTCATTAATAAAAAATATCTGAAGCCGTAGGTACTCGTAATAAGTTAATCCTTAGGTGCAGATTTATAATAATATTGAGTATTATGCTAAGCCTGCTTTAGATAACGAATTATAAAATAAAAATCTGAACATTTTATCAAACTTATAAATATCTATGAGGCTAACAAAAGAAGTCCTGATTAAATTTTTGAAATAGAATTTCTTTTAAGTTTTCGTGATTAGAAATAAAGTGTTAAGAAACAATATTTTGAAACCACAGCAATAAATACTTAAGCTCATAAAATTTTCTTGCAGTATACGTAAATTAAAATATATTAAGTAAGTAATTACTTAATCTCTAAATAATAAAGTATGTTTTCTTTGTTCATAATTATAATATTTTAATACAAATACGAAAGTACTTTGTTAATGAGTTAAGTTACGTAAGTGGTCTGCTTGTTCTATTTTAGTAAAAAAATCTCACCAACTGATAAGATGAAATCTTCCTCTACGTTGATTATGCTGATTTACTCACGATCGGAAGGCAACCGACACTTCTGCTATCTGACGATCGACTGAAAAATACGGATTTACTGATAATCGGAAGAAATCTAATTTTTTATCGCAAATTAAGTAGATTTCATACGATTTTTCCGTATTGGTATGTGATAAGGTATTTGGATGATAAGGATTGGTGGCAAAAGTAAGTATTTAATTTTTTAATTTCTTTGTAACCTATTTATGAGCTTGGTTTAATAGTTATTGATTTACACTAACCATGTTTATAATAGACGGTAACAAAAAAAGAGTTATATTTTTAACTTAACTTATTTTTTGTCACCTTGAAAACTCTTTATATCAAGGAGGTACACGTGACGACGCTTTTGATAGCAATTTAATTTGATATTATCATTAACTAGCTGCTCCCCGCGGTTTCACCCGCGTAAGTCCCGTTCCCGCGGGAATATCGGGATAAAAAGTAGCCTATGTTACTCGTGGATAATGTAGCTTTCGAATGGTGAAAGAATTTTTAAAATCGGTCCAGTAGTTTTTGAGCCTATTCATTACAACCAAACAAACAAACAAAGTTTTCCTCTTTATAATATTAGTGTAGATTACTTATTTTTCGTTCGTTTTTGGTTCGTTCTTGTACTAAATTACTCCAAAATTGACTACTAAATAACTTTCTAAAATCAATTTAATAAGTAGATTTAGGAAGTAAGAATTGACACTACTTATATATTAATTGTAAAAAAATAATTTGTCTACCGCACCTTGGAAATAGGTATTTGTATACCTACATAGGTATTATATTGTATCCATTTAATTTTTTAAGTGTTACTTATTTATATTTCACTCGAAATTGTTATATACGTTAAACAATATTGGACCACAACACAAGAACAGCAATGCAACCAAACCAATGACATCACTTAAAAAGATAGGCCTATTGAGTGTGACCATTCGAACAAGTTTTGCAGGATAAGTTCAACGACTTCAGTCTGACTTTTTTTATGTTCCTTGAATTGATGTAAAATAATTTTAAAGTAGATATTGTTCAAAAAGGTGCACCTAGCATTAACATCGGCTCTGATTCTGTTGTAATTGTACTAACCAGTTAAATTTTAGGTATTACTTATAATTATCATTCAAAACAAAATGACAGTCTTAAATCATAGTATTTTAGTAAAATTAAACTGTATGTGGGTAGAATTAGTTAGAACTTTTTTTGTTTTTAAATAACAGTAACTGCAAATGTAGAAAACAACGTCAAAAGAACTTTGTTTTTGAAATAACTTTTTAGTGTTATGATGCATTAGTCTGTGTTTGCAAACAATATGGATACAGCTGCCCATCGCCATTTCAGCTTGTAAATAAGTTTATAAGTATTTCTACAAGATGGTTACCATAGGCCTATCTAAGGATCGTTCCCAGCGAAGATCTCTACAGTAGCCCAAGCCATAACTCATTGGTTATTGGCCATAACTCGGCAGTGATAAACATTGTGATTTTACACCCGTCATATTGCTCAAGCTTAAGTATAACTTACTTTTATGTGTATCTGTTATTGTTTGTTTGTGATCCATTGATTTTATTCTCTTGAAATCAATCTTCAGTCAGCTGACAACTTTTTATAGTTTTAGATAAAAATCTTAATAATTAAGGCTACAGGAATCGAACCGGCCCTTTAATTATAAATTACTTTTATAGTTATTTCTTGTGTTAATTGATTAATACTATAAATAACTGAACTTAGGTTTTTTTTCTAAAATCAAAATTTTGTATATAGTATAGGTACATAATACATTCATGACATGACAAAAATAGCCTGCTTTTATTTTAAAACAATCTTGAAGGTATTTTTAGTATGCTCTAGATTTTTTATTACAATATAATCTATAATAGGCTAAAACTTTGTAATAGCTACATAAAATCTATTGTAGTAATACACAAACAAAAAAGCAGGCGTTTCGAATCAATATCACATGATAAAATCTTCTATACTGTCCATTTTAAAGATGCGCCGGGAGGTCCGAGAAGAATCAATTATCTTAATTGGCTGGCCTAATCTTAATAGGGCTGATATCCCACGTGTACTAACGCGTTGTTACTTGACGAAGGCAGTTAATGTGGTATAGATTCGAAACTGGTTTACAAAAATGTCCAAAGGCTTAGTCTTATTCTTAAAGATTTGTCAATTTAAAGGTTACAAAGATGGCAACAGATTTAGTAACGGTTTTAGCTAATTTAGGTTTACAGGTTTGGACCAGCATAAGGGGGTGAGTGGGTGGTTGTATGTTTGAATTAATTCTTTGTTACAGGTTACATCTAGTGCAAACATCAGTTTATTTACCTAATTCAATACTCCAACCAACACTGAAAATAAAAAAAGACGTGTGGCACTCGGGGACTGCCACGGTAAAGCTATTGCATGCCACCTAGAGGTGAGTTGCTGAACTAAAGTGACAAGAGTTAGGTTTTTTCGAAACGGAATTTCTGGATTCGGTCTCCACGCTCAAGGCCCGCGATAGAAGCTATACAATAGCTTAAAAAATTTACTAAGTACTCGTAGTTCAAATGCAATTTTATCACATGATTTTTAAGTAAGTAGAGTGCAATCGAGTTTCATATCTACCATATATCTAGAGGTTTATCCTCTGGCTCAGATTAATTTGTTTATCTTAAACAGTTTGATACGAGGATCATAAAATCTCGTATCAGCTTTATTGGCAGTTTTGGAGCGTGAGGTGTAGGTTTTATCTTGAAACAATTGTTTTTTCTTTTGTTAGTGTCTTACATTTTTATTTAACCGTTTAGGATGTTTTATTAATTTTAGTGAAAAATTGGTAGTACGTTATTTGTGATCCCTTTAAATTTAAATAAGTATATCGGCTTTGATCGTATGGTAGTTACCCGGATAAAAAATAGCCTATGTGTTATTCAAGGTCATAAACTATGTAAATTCTAAGTTTCAGAAAAATTTTAGTTTTCGTTTTGTAGTTTTTGCGTGAAAAAGTAACAAGCATCCATCCATGCATCCATTCCTAAGTAGACAATTTTTTTCAAAATATTTAAGCTAGTTTTAGATACTTATGACCTAATTCATTATTAGTATATAGGTTATTTCAAATTTTGCATTACTACCTTACTTTTGTAGGTATCGTTTATGAGCTATGAATATTTTGCATCATCATGAATTTTACCAAATATTTATTATTTATCCTTAAAAATATTTGAGACAAGAAATAATAAAGCCGAGACAAAACACATAAATAAAACTCAAGAAACTGTGTGAAATACCTAATCTTCATAGAATAAAATCTATAGATATTAAATTATGCCATAAATTATTATTTACATATGATTCACAATGAACAGACCTAACACCGATTATTTGTAGGTATATAATGTATCTGATGCAAGTTTTGTCAATCAGAGATATATAATACATTCAACTACCGTTTATGATACACAAAATTACCCAAATCAAACCTTTACCTATGTCCAAATGATTAAATGTAATGATTTTTTATCACAATTGCAATCTACTACAGCAGAAAGTTGATTTTATTCATGGAAATCAATTACACTAAAGCGCACAGAGTTTTTATAGAGGGTACAATTTTGATAATTATTTAAAACCAAAGGTGAAGTTTAATTTCAGGGACTTTTAGTTACTTATAAAAAGTAGGTACTCAACTTAGACATAAAAGACCTGAAATAGTAAAGATCATACTACTAATTTACTATTTTTCATAATTTTTGAGTTTAGTTACGCAAGAGAATCAGGTATATACGGCAGACTGAACCGTAAGTATATATACGGCAATAGATTAATCAACTATCTAAGCTCTAAGAACGTCTTAAGAAATCTTAGAACTTAAGAAGTGCATATGAATAAGGTGTTTAATGGTACTTTAAATGTGAAGTGTTATGTAAAATCCTAAACGTTCCTAGTCTATTAAACTTGTCGCTGGAAGCTATAAAGTCGATACGCCCCAAATGAAATTATAGTCCTAATACAGTGCAGTAAATAACAACCAGGAAATAGTGTCCATCATAAAGCCGTTATTAATAAAATATTCTAGAACTAATCTAACAAAACTACTATTTATTTATAACGCTGGGTATAGCGCTGTCTATCATTCTCGGGGAAAGATATAAAAGTACAGTTAAACCTAAGTCATCAGTTATTTATCCGTCATAGGTTTTCCTCAATCTGTTTTAATCGCAATAGCCATAGACATAAAAGAACTGTGTCCCAGGGAGCGGCATTTCTTCAAATCTTTAGTATTTCTTTCAAATCTTTATGTAATGTTTAAGGTAGTTCCAAATACAAATTTGGTACACACATTTTGCAGAAAACCTACTGTAATATCATTAAAAGCATTAGGACAATTTACACTAATTTGTTTAAAGTGTGGTTTTTTGTGCAACATAAGACAGAACAGAACTCTACTAATACGGATACATTTATTAGAAACGGATAACAGTTGCAATAAAGCTAGCAATCAAAATGGATTTTTATTAGTCTAGACTAGATTTCAAATAGCTAGAACTGTCGGAGTCACGTTTAAAACTAAATTACATTATCTTCCCTTGCTCTACTTAGATTTTTACAAACCTTATCTTTAAAACACTGTAAGTTGTCATCAACAGGTATCAAGCTGCGAAGACTAACATTATTATGTACATTTTATGTAAATCCTTAAATTGATTGCAATTACATTGAAAATAAAAATGACAAGTGGACAGGACGTTACTACATACGCGAATCTCCGGCGGAAACGAATACTTTTAACTCACACATAGATAGGTTATCGGAGGTTAATCGATAGCGCTTGCGCATCTCGGCTCGCATTCAAATTTGGAACTCGATTCTCGAACTGTCATGGCGGCCGATCGACCAAAAACGACGGAGCGAATGATATGAAAACAAAGTGAGCTGAACTTGACATTGATTGGTTGATACTCCGGCACTTCGTTGAAATTTAAAACAAAGAATTGGCAGGATTACCATTATGTTTTGCGTGCAGTAAGCTTACATAGCTGCATACATAATACTGAATTTACATAAATTCTTGTATTACATAGGCTAACATTGTATTAAACCTATACTCGTATTATACATAAATTTGTGCAAATCTCATTGTAAGAATATATGTTTTCAAAAAACTGCATGACAGACTTTCGGGTGGGATTAAAAAATTATAATATTAAATTTATATGTACCTATTCTAAAATAAAAGTTGAGTAACACATAAGTAATCCAACTTAAAAAGAAAAATAAAAATATGCCTAACAATAATACGTACTGAATAAAATAAAAATGACAAAAATAACGAAAAATAACTATCGACCCGCGTTGAAGTCTTTTGTATGAAAAAATCTAAAACGTAGCAACTCTACGAGCATCCGTCTCTTAAGTGTTTATATTCAAAATTCAAATATTTATTCATTACAATTTTATTATCAGTATAGATTTTAATGTTCCATTCTTATACCTAACGTTCAAACTGGCATTTATTTAAGATAAGATCTGATTAAATTTAGATCTTAGAACATTTAGATTAACACTGATAAGATTTTATTGAGATAAAAAATGCAGAACCATTAAAATATAGGTTTGAGAATTTAGAACAATTCATATTTTGAAAATATTATAAAATGTTAGATTGTCAGCCCACGGTCCGTCGGTAAAGCAACCGTTACGGCCATCAAACTAAAAATTATTGAAATGTGTTTTGTTAGAAACAAGTTTATTATCATAATTTACAACGATGAGTTGTTTTATTTATTGTCTAGTTTTCACTAATGTTTCTTGTAAAAGTATTTTTATTAAATGTGTCTTGAAAATACCTAATGCTTTCATGTTTTGCTGCAGCGTTGCAGCTTACCTAGGTATTTATTTTAGTTCTTTTTTACTCTAGTGCCTCCTACTGATGGTAATGAATTAAAAACAAATAATTAATAGGGGGGTTTCGTAAGGCAATTGACCAAAGCTACCTAATCTAATACCTACCGTACTAGGCAGGTACCTTATGTAGATAGTGAACCTTGTTTTGTAGGTCACTTCCACTGTATT
The DNA here is from genome assembly GCA_947086425.1 of Xanthorhoe spadicearia. Lineage (NCBI taxonomy): Eukaryota > Metazoa > Arthropoda > Insecta > Lepidoptera > Geometridae > Xanthorhoe > Xanthorhoe spadicearia. The sequence goes on from OX352200.1 coordinate 3,344,108, forward strand.
TTGTTATATTTGAATGGTGATACCTAAGCATTTAATTTAAAGTAGTTCCGTTCGGTTGATAAACTATTTTTTTAACACAACTATACAATAAAAAACCATAATAACCAAATACCTGAAATGTCCTTTTGTGTTGCGGTTCACAATGTCGATCACTATCACTATATATCACTGTAAATACTGGACAGAGATAAAAACACACTGTAATCATCGGCTCCATTCCGTTCGCATGTCCTTTTCCATTATTCGAAACTTCGAGAATTCTTTATCACAAGTCACAGTGTAATCAATCGTTATTTCGGATGCACCGCGTATTTAATAAAAACAGTTGTTGAGAGCGCAAGCGCAAGTGCGTTGACGTCGAAGCGTGCGAGTCGTGCGACACGTGATGCGTTGCCGATGGGACGCAACCCGACACTAAACCAGTCGTGTGACTTTTTGTTGTGAACGCGCGCGATCGGCCGCCCTCGGTCGCGCTCGCCGCCGCCGGCCGCCGCTCGGGCCTCTCTGCGCTCTGATTGGCGGAGAGCGCGGACAGGCGGCTGAGGGAGGCGGGACTTCCCGTGGTAATGGGAGTGTTCTCTTTTCACATTTTCTTTTTCTCTTTTTGGGCGGGCTACGATGGTGTGCGTTCAGTCGACGAGCGCGCGCCGCGTTTGATGGATGGCGGGAGGCAATGGGAGCTTTCTTGTAGGAAAAGGCTTCTATGCGAGGGATTGTATTATGCCTGTTTTTGTATCTGAATGCATCTCTACGGTTAATAATAAGTATGATAAGAGTTGTATTGACTAGGTTCTAAGCAATATGCGTGTTGCTGAACGTTCGGAGTTATACACACAGTTAGTAGACATATCTTACAACCACATAAAACATAGGTAGGTACCTACACCCCTACCTGTACTAAATTGATTGTCGTTAAGGACTGTTGAATGAATTACTTATTTTACCATTCAGTTATAGCATTCCTACTGATGCTCTATCAAAGATTTCTATCACACATATTAAGTGAATATGAACCATTAAAGTGTAAGACAATTAGACTACCTATTAGTGCTGGTACTGCTGGTACAATATAGTACACACTATCTAATAAATAGTATAGTACCTTTTATTTTATTTATGCTAATAGGTAAGTACATAATATTATAACTATTATAATATATATTATATAATAAGTACAATTAAATTTATTTTATTTAAAATGGTTGTTAAGAACATCTTTACTCACCTCATTACTAATAAATAAATAAATATTCAAGTAAGACTACTAATTTATTCACTTTTGCTTTGTCAGCTGTTAGCCCTCTCGTCTAGGTACCTAGACTAGACCTAGCACCTGCTAAGTATCTAATAATTTAATTTAATTGACAGATGTCATTGTAATTTCTACTATACTATTAAGTAATTTAATAATTAATATTTGAGTTCTGTTTCTGATCACAAAGTATTTGTTTATGCCAACTGAATAAATAGGCAATGATTTTTAATGAATTAATAAAACAGTAAGGTAAGTGCCTATTTTCTATATCTATAGCTTTCTTAATTGGTTTTATTCTACAGTAAATTGCAAAAAAGCTTAAAACTTAAACGGCATAAAATAGTTTAACCGTGATCATGGCGCATGCAACTGTGCCGAAATATCGAGAAACTCATAAATCCACAAATCATGGTAAATATCTCGTTTCAAGTGTTTATAATAAAAACAGTTATATTATTTAAAGTGAGTAAAGAGTTTCTGTAATCAAATAATTTGGTCAAAGTTTTAATAACTGACAAGTAGGAAAATATTAATAGGGTCTCAGTAAATAGTAACAAAAAACGAGCTTGTACCTAATTCAATTTACTCTTGGAATTTCTTCATACTACTCTCAGTTTGTACAGTTTTCAGGATCCATACAATGTATTTATCACACAGCTTCTAAGACTAGGTACAAACTATACCTAAATCACCGAACAATACCTAAAGAAAGTCAGGCCAAGTCTGGAGACGTCCTCGTGATTTATACCCCCTCCCTACCCCCTACCCCTCACCCCCCTATAAATCCATCGGTACAACACTATCGCTAGTGTTGCTCCGTAATGGCTAATGACATAACGCGAAGTTTACTGGGTTAATAATGGTTATTTAAAGCTGAGTATAAAATTTACTTAGTTATTTCTTGGAGTTATGCCTTTTTGCTGTAGGCTTGTTTGTATTCATTTATACATGAACTAAGGTGCTTGTATTAAACACTTTAAAATAGGACTTTTATTACATCATGGCAATAAAATATGATTTTAAATCTATAAGTAAATCATTCCTTACGTTAGTAAATTGTACAATATTTGTCTATTTTGGAGCTAGATGGCTAACTGAATGAAATGTCCACCGTTTAATCATTTCTTTATCATTATTGTATTCAAACATTTAATTTTGAGAACAAATAATGTTTGTTGGAAAGTATAATTAAGAAGAAAAAGAAGTTTTAGGTAAGTTCGTATGGTTTAGTGACCAACTCTGGTGACAAATTTTTAAGGTCATCTTCATAACTTAACAAATTAAAAAACCAGGACCGACAATTTATAGTGCCATCATATCAGTTGTGTATGCCACTTGCACAATTCAACCATCTTAATTATGAGCGATCTGAACTTCGTTTACCTTAAACTATCTACCAAGAATTCATGGAAATATTAGAAGGTAAATACTAAAGGTACATAAACACTACACATTGACCCTTTCATTTTGAATTCCAACAGCAAACAAGCACCTATTCCCCTGTCCTCGACACCCACACATTTCCTAAGCGGGCAGTCTGAATAACTCTAACCCTTTGAAATGTAAAAGCATTACGGAATGAAAAAACAGCACTTATGTACCCGCGACTCTGATAAACCATCTCCCGTACAAAGAGCACAAAGATACAATGCCTCTGAAAGGGTTCAAGAACGCACTTTTAAATTAACCGTCATGAACACAAGAACAACACAACTCCACGCAAACTGTCAAGCAACTCTAGTCTTTAATAAATCACAGTTCTGAACGTTCCTGACGATAATCGCGTGAGGGGGGTAAGCGATATAAAATATTAGGCACAGCGGTGCTTCTATTTAAAATAGGTCCGTTTACATTTTTCCTTTTCATGTCATTGTCTCTGGCCGGAGAGCGTTTGCAACCGTCACGTTCCAATTTTGAAAAGTGTCGGAACAAAATGGTAGTCGCTTTGTATCGTACCCCGCGACTGCGAGTTTGGTAATTTAGCAGATGTTTCTGTAGCTTTGATGTTGAATTCTACGATTGGTACCTTTGACTTTCAGACTCTCAAAGAATACCCGTTCCTCTGTTTTGTTTTTCATGCATCTAATGTTTGGTTTGTTTATTTGCTTTGCAGTTCCTGGCTGAGTCACGAATGACGAAGTATCAAATCAAAGGCTTTGTAGGAGCAGTTTATGATACAACGGTAAGCATCATGCCGGCACTGTTTGAGTGATTTGGAACATGATTCGTAATTATTCCGACGGCATACCAACGTCATTCACATCAAGGCACAGCAGTCACAAATACAAGCCATCAGTATCTAGTACCTAACCAAATTGGAACATCACTGCCCCGTGTTTACAACTCGACAAAAAGAAATAATAACAAAGGAGCCGAATTTAAATTCCAATCGAACTTTGACACATGTCTGCCACCATAAACAATGGAAATTCAAATCATCGTTGCGTTCGACAGCTAATGCGATTGTGGCGTGAGCGCGCTCTATGCTCTATGGATCTCATCTATAAATAGGAGCCTTTTCTCTAAACTTTTTCTTGTGAATCTGAGTCAAGATCGACCGATAAGCTATCTCGTGTGAGACGGTCTCAATATCCACAGATGGCCTTGCTTCTAATCTTCGATGGATATTTTTGTCATTTTTTGTTGGTGATTCTTTGGAAATCTCGCTTTGTACTCTAATGGGGACATTATTTTGACGTGAAGCGCGCCGCTGTAATAATGTAAACACTGATTGAGTACCGATAAGTAAGACAATCGGGGGTTTTCGTAGAGTTTTTGTGATGTCGATCTTAAGCCTTGTATAGACATTACTAGGTGTACATCTGCTTATACGTTAGGTACTTGCTTTTGTAGATTTTGTACTGGCTGTAACAATACCACTTTCGAAAAATGACACATTTGCATTTAGATCATGCTTTTGTTGTCATTTACGGACACATGACTTACCAAAGTTTAGTATATTTTAAATAATTAATTAGTTTAAGTATGAGTTACTTAAACATAATTATGGATCTGAGAAGTAGTACCTGTCGTATAAAAGAATTATAAAGTCAAGCAACGCTTCAAAATATAAATAAAACTACCTTCGAAAAATACCTAGTAAATGAACTAAAAACTAAACTAGCCTACTCTAATCATTTCATATGTTATTTGTTTATTATTCGAAATCAATTAACATATTTATTGATCTAATTAATGTTTTCGGCAGCATTGATATCACACCCAGTCACTGGCTAGTTAGAGATTGGTACAACAGTGTGGTTCAATTAAATTGATTGGTAGAGACGATGCCAGAGTGATTACACACGTTGATTACAGACTGCATTACCGTATACATATTCACTCGCTTAATACGTAGGTATTGTGCTATAAATACAAGCTAGTGACGTCTACTCCGTATTGATTAGCTACGAGGTTATTAGTGTTAGTACGCTAGGTAGATGAATGTTATAGGCTTTCTTTTGTTTTGAGTTAGAAAGAATTGAAATGCATTTACATACGCCCGGTTCCTGTAACTAACGTACGAATGTCCGTAGGTCCATCACCATAGAAACGTTGTTTGTACAACATAAAATGTATGAAAATTTATGACAGATAACAACGTTGCTATGACGAAAGTCCTACGGCCATCCGTAAGCTGGTTATAAGAACCGGCCGATAATTTTAGATTTCCTTGGTTTCGTGGGTGAAAGCCCGCCTGAGACGTGGGAAGTTGCGGGTTCGATCCCAGTTGCAAGAAAAACCTTTGTATGAACCGCAAATATAAAGTCTTATATAGAATAGAGCGCTTGATTCTTGAAGTTACCCGAACATACAAAGGTCAGAAAACAGTGTTCAAACGCATCGAATTACTGGTTTTTGCATAACCTTTTTATACCTAATTCTATCAAACTAAATATGTGTCTATTAACTTGAAAAACACTCGTGTATATCAAGCTAATAAAGTGAAACAGAAGTACTACTCACCGTGTTCGTAGATAACCCACAAGTTGACACGAATTCGGTTCAAATAAACAATTTACGTAATAGCCTCTCAGTTCAAAACTTGTTAAAGCTCTAATACAATCTGATAGCGACTTTCATGATGGTTTTTTGTATTTTTAATTACAGCTGCTTTATTTATTCTCTTTTGTAAAATTTATTGTTTTTAAAAATGCAAAGGGGTTTAAGAAGTGACCACTTATGATATGATTCTTCAAACCTAGCCCTGTCTTATAATAATATAAGACAGGGCTAGGTTTGAAGAATCATATCATCAACCATAAGGTTATAGTATTAAGTAAATCATTGAAATTCTCAAAAACGCATGCAACTGACTGTATCACATCGTGTGTAATGTAACCTAACACAAAAGAAATGGTTTGTTTTGTGTTAGTTCAAGTGGAATAAACTCATGAAATATTAATTCAAAGCTTACAAATGTATGAAAATATTTGAATAACTGGAAATAACTGGTTATTAAGCGTTTCGTGAAAGATTGCATGGCTTTAAGTGAAAGTGCGATAACCGCTGTAATGCCACCGTACCTTTTGTTTTCATATAGTAGATACTATTTGTTACCCGTGACTTTGGATAAAAACAATTAAATTCGAAAAAATAAATACTCGTAGTAGGAATAGATAGTGAGTATTATGATCATAATAATTATCTTGAAATATAGCCTAGAACCAAAGCTTACACACCTCTTGAGACTATCGGAATGAACCAAGGAAAGTTTTTAAAATAAAGTTAACCTATGTTCATCTGGTTGACTCTCGCGATAAAGACTAATCTACTATTACTGGTAGCTACTGTAAAATTAAATAACCAGTTAAGGAGTGGTATGATTTTTTACCAAATCAAAAGGGACTTTCGACGCCTACTTTTTAACTCCGTTTTCTTTGCTAGAAGTGTTAAAATTTTATTTACAATCAGTCCGTACAAAAACAGTTTCAATATTAGTATTCCACATTCCATGACTTTCCTCACGTGCTTACGACTCAGCATGATGTATTGCTACTTAATTCGTGAAAAGTTAATTTACTCTAGTAAAAAGCAAAAAAAGCTCGTGTGTTAAGACGTGGTTCTTTCTTGGTTGCCTTGAGGTATGTCAGTGACTAGCTAATTTTGTAAAATATACAAATGAAAAATGATCACGAATTTATTCCCGAGGTGTGATTAACATTATTATTCTTTCAGATCTTTGGATTTCGTTTCAGTTTTTGTTGATGACATTTTGTAGCAGATACGATTTGTAAAATTTAGTGTGGAAATAATAACATAGCCATCGAGCTTAACGAGACCTGATATTTCGAGTAGGTAATGTTAAAACAAAAATACCTGTGACGCCTGGATCGTTGGACTGGAGAGATGGGGTCTTGCGGATGGAAACCAGCTTGAATTTATGAATTTGCGTATATTTTAAACTTTGATTCTAAGTACAGTAGAAAGGTGATGATGTGTAATGGCGCGAATGTAACGAGAGTCTGATTGACGTCTGTTTGACAATGACGTTTTATGAATGACGTTTGACACTAGCACTTGACACTTGTATGGGTCCGTAACATGCCCCCGGCCTTGGAAGCTCCAGGTTCCAAAGGTGGAGTTTATGCGTCTTCTTCACTTTCCAAGGGACATATCTTAGCGAAGGCTCTCCTGACGATTCCCGATGATGTCTGGATGTCAGCAACGCGGGAGATGCCATCCCTGCCTGGGATTGTCTGGACTACGCGTCCAAGGTGCCATTTTAATGGAGGAAGATGATCATCTTTGATGACGACCATTGTGTTTGGTTTCAAAGAATCGCCCGCGTCTTCCTTCCATTTGGATCGTGTCTGTAGTTCGGATACGTATTCTTTCGCCCATCTTGCCCAGAAGTGGTGTCGGAGTTGCTCGACTCGTCGGTAGCGGTTGAGAGTGCAGGCTCCGGTGTCGTCGTTCCGCATGTCTTGGTAGACTGGCGCAGTCAGCGGTCGGCCGACCAGGAAGTGTCCGGGAGTGAGCGGAAGTAGGTCATCTGGATTGGACGAAAGAGGAGATAGGGGACGGGAGTTCAGTATGGCTACTACTTGTGCTAATACCGTGGTAAATTCCTCAAACGTAAGGTGCGCGTTACCAACGGTACGTAGTAAATGATACTTGCTAGACTTTACTCCAGCCTCCCACAAACCACCAAAATGAGGACTGTAAGCTGGTATGAAGTTAAACTTGATCGACTGACTAGTTGCGAATTCTGCTATGTCTGCAGAGCAGTTCATTAAATATTTAGAAAACTCACTCTTAGCGCCTACGAAATTCCTACCATTGTCGGAGAGAATTTCATTGGGTTTACCCCTGCGCGAAATAAAGCGCTTAAGAGTAAGAATGTATGCTTCAGTCGAGAGGTCGCTTACAAGTTCGATGTGTATAGCGCGTGTTAAAAGGCAAATAAATAAAGCAACGTAAACCTTAATAGTCTTAGCTCCCCTTCCTTTGCGATTCAACATGAGCTTTGGTCCAGAATAGTCACAGTATAAGAGTGGATGACGTGCGCAAAGAAGGATAGAATGCTTCTTGTCATAATTAAAATGGGGAGAATTTTCGAATCTGCCGCCAAAACGAATAATATTTTTATTGTCAATGTATAAATTTAAATTTGATAAGCTGCGATAATTTTTAAATGATTTATTATTTAAAATTAAATTAAATTGAATAGCGAAAGATTCTAATTGGGCCAAATTAGCCAATTTTACCTCAGCTTCCCTCAATTCTTCGACCGTGAGCTCACCAGATCGACGATTTATTTTATAATTGCGTGCGTTATGTATAAACCGTCGAACGTAAGTGAATGCGCGTATCATACGGTCGAAACGAGAGAATCTCGAGAAAGGAAATATTATATTTTGTTGTGCGTGTAACGTGTGAACAGCGCTGGCGTTAAACACTACGCGCAGCTTAGTGGTTGTGCTATGTTCGCGAAAAACACCATGATGCGGCATGAAATAATTTGGGGTTCCGTACGTATCAACGCGCGTCATGTGACCCAAATCCTCATGTTCATGGATATAATCACTGCATAATTTTTTAGAGTCCGGCACGCGGTTTAGCCGACTTTCAAAATCGTAAAATCGGTTCTGGGCTTGAGAAAACGTTTCGCCCAATTCATTTGTCGAGGATTTGAATGGAATGTTGACGATGGACCTTCCATTACCATCGCGTGTCATCGTGGTGATGAAATGATTCTCGCATTCCTTCTCCTCCTCTGTGCGCGTATCAAATGAGTTGGGTAATTCCTCAAGCTCCCAGAACTTGTGCAATTGATTGTCAATTGTTTGCGTAAAATGGCATTGGATATGGCCAGTACTGTGCGTATTAATATGTACGGGACCCGAAACTATCCAGCCTAGATGCGTATTTTGTACGAAGGGCCCTTCGGGCAAGCGCATATTCCCGTTACTTATTAAATCCCAGAACTTATCAGCACCGATAAGGATGTCAATGGCTTGAGATTCATTAAAGTACGGGTCAGCTAATTGAATGTGTGCCGGCATCCTAAACTGCGCGTATTGTTCAGGTACAACCGGCGTTGTGGTTGTAATGTGTGGTAACACATAACATTGCATTCGCGTAGAAAATGAGTTAGTACGCGATTTTATTTCAATATTACATATTTGCGAAGACTGTGTTATTGAATTACCAATTCCTTTTATTTCTTGAGTGGACTGTATTTTTTGACATTGTAATAAATCGCAGAGTGATTGCGTCATGATACATCTTTCACTTCCCGAATCTAATAATGCGCGAGCTAAATGATAAACATTATTATTATCTCTAACTTGAACTAAAGCTGTCGATAAAAGTACCGGTTGCATACATGAGTATGCGTCTGTGTGCGTATACGCAGGATCACTGAGGGGCGGCTGCGAGGCGAGGGACGCCTGCATAGCCAGAGCCGGTTTGTTATTGTCGCTCGGTAGTAGGAGTGGGCTATAACAGGTAAAAAAAGAAACCTGTTCCGCCTGTTCCAGTTCCAGTAAAATAACAGTTCCAGAAACCTGTTCCAAAATAACAGCAATAACAGTGGTTGTGTTGTAACATAGTTCGTGTAGAAATTTAAACATTTGGTAGGGTAACAGTGCTGAGGAACAGTTTCAGTGCATGTTCTGACAAGTTAGTTTTTTTCACTACAACAGTATGATAAGACAAACACGAACAAATAAATATTTTTACTGTAATGTACTACTTAAGTTTTACAATGCAACTATTTTTTGCATTATTATGAATGAAATGTATACAACAGTATTTTTTTCTGTAAAAAAAATGAGCCCAACATTTCCGAACGAATGCAACACCTGTTCTCTGCTTGTAACAGTAACAGACAGGCATAACAGCTGCTATCTCGTTCCAACAAAGGTAAGCTGTGTAAGCTAGAATAGAGAAGAGCATGTTCCGTGGCGTTATCTCTTTCTAACAAAAGTAAACTCCATACGCTAGAATAAAGAAAAGCATGTTACTGCAGATTCGGGCTGTTGTGGAACTGGAACAGTTTCTCATAAGTCTAGACAACAGTTCCATACTGTTCTAAAGTGAAACCTGTTATTTTTACCTGTTCCGATATATACGCCTCACTCCTACTCGGTAGTACTACCTGCGCGCTCCCCGATGAATCTACGCTGTCCGTATGAATTAGCGAATTATGTTTTTTATCACACTTTCGGCACGGACCGAATCTGCATTGAGTGACAGTATGACCGGCGCGTAAACAATTATCACATAGCTTATGTTCCTTTATGTGTTTAATTCGGGAATTTATATTAAGTTCTAAAAACTTTTGACATGCGTATAGTGTATGATTATCATTACAAAGTGAACACGATCGTTTAGTGTACTGTGGCTTATTGGTGGAAATATTGCAGTGAGAAACCTTCTTGCCAGTGTGCGTCACTGTGTTTTGTTTAATATTGGACTGAGGTCCCTGCAGTGCTTCCACCATGTCCGCCCTGTCCTTGAGAAATGAAAGCATAGTTTCAACCTTCATACGCGATTCGGAATCATCAGACTGTTTTGAATTATTACATTTAAATTGCTCCCATGCGCGTTCTGTAGTTTTATCGAGTTTTGAAACAATTATAAATATAATAAGTGTATCCCAACTATCGACGGGTTCGCCTAACAGTTTTAATGCGCGTAAATTTCTTAAAACTGTGTCGATTAAATTGCGTAATGAGTCTGGTGATTCTTTTGTCAACGACTGAATGTTGAACAGTGCTCGGACATGATTTTGAATTAAAAGTCGGCTATTATTGTATCGATTGAGAAGAAGTTCCCATGCTACTGAGTAATTGTTCGCACTAAATTCTACTGAGTCGATCACTAGTGCTGCGCTGCCTTTTAGTGATGACTTTAGATAGTGATACTTTTGAATGCTAGTAATGTGCACTGAGTTATGAACTAACGAAAGAAAGGTATCCCTGAATTCCAACCAATGCTCACATGAACCGTCAAAGGTAGGTACTGAGATAGTAGGAAGCTTAATTGAATCGCTAGTACACTTCTTCGAACAAGTAGGTACCTCATCAGTGCCTAACATACATTCTACTCGCGCTAGTATGCTGTAGTAACTATCCTCAAACAAATCTCTGTGCTCTAATTGCTGCTCTAAATCAACTTCACATTCTTCTATTTTTGTTTGAAGATCGTTAAAATCAGAGAACAGCCTGGCTGCGCCTTGAGACCTCAATTTAAGATCTGCTCGAGTTTGAGCGGATAGAATGTCACTACTTAGGGAATCTATATAATTTGAAAATCTAGTCAACCGACCTTTGACAATCGCTCGTTTTTTGACGAGATCTTTGATTGTCTGATTCGTGTTCTCATCATCAGTTACGGTAAGTTTATAAGGAGATTTAGACCTAGCCCTAGCTTCAGTACTCATATCGGTGGTCAATGAAAGGTGGAGTACTCACGGTTAGCAGTGGAGCTTGTGCTTGCTCTGGCACGACACTCGTAGGCACTGGTAATCCGATGAGAATAACTCGCTGCGTCTCAATCACTGAAATTGGTTTACCACGGGATTAGAACAAGCACTAGAAGAGGACGGGTAAGGATGAATGGCAGGCCGTACCACAATGTGCGCGTAATATGAAGCCTCGTAGCGTAGAGAGTGCTTCCGATGTGAAACGTCGCTGCCAGCTGTGGTCTCCGATGATCCCTGGTCGCTCCAAGACTTCTCGATGAAGTTCCAACGGTTGCGTGTAACGGTCGTCGGCTCGAAGTTGGAATTTCTTCGTTTTATCCGGCTCGAAGGACCAAAATGTGACGCCTGGATCGTTGGACTGGAGAGATGGGGTCTTGCGGATGGAAACCAGCTTGAATTTATGAATTTGCGTATATTTTAAACTTTGATTCTAAGTACAGTAGAAAGGTGATGATGTGTAATGGCGCGAATGTAACGAGAGTCTGATTGACGTCTGTTTGACAATGACGTTTTATGAATGACGTTTGACACTAGCACTTGACACTTGTATGGGTCCGTAACAATACCAATAAACTAATAGGATAAAAGTAACAAAAGTATGACCTGTGATTTGAAACAGAAACAGAAAACAAAGAAAAGGCAACGGCCTTTCCCGCCTACAGGACGTCCAGTCAAGCAGACAATCTCCCTACCTATCCCTTATCTGTGCAAGTTAGCAAACAAAACATCGCTACCAGCAATAAGCATAAAACAAAATCGTTTCGACCCCACACACGCCGTCGCCAGAACACTTGGAAAAATCCCTATGGATTTTCCGCGCGGGGTGGCGGGGTGAAGTGGGGGGAAAGGAACGTAAAAGAGAAAAGCTGCGAGTTTTTATCTCGGCGCCATAAATTTTATTCGTAGCGTGATTTAGTGCGCAGATTGCCCCCCGCGCCTCGCCCCGCGCCTACGCCTCGCCGGGTAAGGCTGCTAGTCATTGTCAAAATTATTGCACCCCTATCTACTGAAGCTTTAAATATATGTCCCCGACACGTAGTTATGCCTACAACCCGTTCCTACTTTCAATACGACGCTGTGTTATTTAAGGCTTCGCCAATAAATCAGTCTATGTGCGGCATGCCGAGGTAAAAGTGAAAATGAATTCAGAAAAAGTGAAAACGCTTTCGTACAAAGTTCCAACACAATTGTATTTAAGATTAATTATTATACGAGTTCTATTGCATTGTTGGTACTTTGTAAAGGCAGTTGCGCAAATATACTTTCTTTGCAGTGCATTGTTTCCACTTGATCTACTAGCAATATTGCCAGTAACGCTGTACGGTGAACACCGCCTACAGAAATAATACAACGACCAGGCGCCATCCCACCTTCAAAGAATGACGAGAAAAAAATTACTTCGCCATCCTAATCCTCCATTATTTTTGCTTTAGGAGTAAATCTTACTTATTTGTCAATACCGAGCCACAAAGGGGTCCAAATACCCTTACACAGGATGAAAAGAAATAATACACGCCTCATAATAGTAAAGCAATTCTGAATCTGTTAAAATTATAATGCGCTTTTGTTGGACTCTTGACAGCTCACTTTACTTTTTCTAGGGTTTGGTGGTTTCGTATTGCCGCGAGCGATGGCGACATTGCTTGTAACGATTCTGGCGAATCCGCGATCGGTATCTTCAGGGCGTATTTTGTGTAAACACGACAAATTCGTGGCTATAGGCAGATGCGACCGCGTCACTTTTATTGTCTGCGCCCGCAGCGGAGGCTCGCATTTGATCCGGGACTCACTCCACACTGTGTCTTATCTCGAATCTGGTTTTATGAAACCCTAAATTTACGACTGCGGTCGAGGGCGGGGGATGGTATTAAGCCGACTCTCGACGCTTCGCTGCGACAGACACTTTTGTCACCGACAATTCATGGCGAAGCACGTTCGGCAAAAATTTTGCGTGTCAAATGACTGCGGCCTCGCCGGTCGATTGATGTTGCGATTACACAAATCGAGTGTCGTTCTGGGATGTTTTATGTCTATTACTGTTGTTACATGGCTCCTTGAGCGGTAGTAAAACGCGATGAACTGCCGATAAAATATGATTATACCTAGTCAAGCAACAGGAACTAAATATTACAATGAATAATCTGACTTTAAACGAGTATCTAACACTAACATTAATACCAGGTGGACAAAATATGTTTAGGTAGACGTCACAAAGAAGCAGATGGCAGTTAGATGATAGTGATCAGAAACCTCTGCCAATTCCATTTGCAAGCGTCCACTATAGCAATGACGAGGCCTCGTTCACTTTCAGATCTACGATAAACTTATTCAGCAAAAATGTTTATACATACACTTAAATTTGTAGTTGTGCATTTTGTAAAGTACCGAAAGCTTTTGGTAGTGGTTCCGTGAAAATACCTTTGTGTATCATTCCTATGAAATAGATATAAAATTATGAATGTTTGATGATGCCACTTATCTCAAAGAGATATTTGGAGGTCATGATCATAAATCAGAGGTCATGAGAAATCGTGCATGATCCGATAATAACATTTCATAGCTTGCAAGTTAATTAGCTACGTCGCAATTATTGCGCCCAGGCCCTGAAGCCGGGTTAGCCCAGATACAGGCGGATCCTCAATAAATTACGGGAATAAATCCCGGGAAAGAAAAATTGCCCTCTGGAGCACATAATTCTTGCCTTGTCACAAGCCCTCCTTATCTATAGCCAATACCGGATTACAATGCGATTTTATTTCATGCGATGTTCGTTGCTTCCTCGTTTTTGCCTATCTACCTTACATACCATCCTACTAAATTTCAAGGTAATGATTTAAAGGGTAATAATCAGAACAGTTGCTTTTTATTCAGCAGAGTTTTATACTATTGGTCGCTGTGGCGATAGCTGAAGTCGCAAGAGGGCAATAGGGAAGAAAGGGCCACATGGCATAAAAGAGATACCTACCTATAGGTAAGTTGTAGGTACTTATAACTTAAGTTTGAGTCGAGGTAAAAACATACTCATCCAAATCTGTGTCTTGGAATTGTTTTGGAATGCGTAAGTTTAGTATTGTTTTATATTTTTGCACACATAAATAATGTTTCACGTATGTGTGCAAAAGTGAATGCAAACATGAATTGTCTTGTGAATATTGGTGTCTGCCAAAAATCAAAAACTACGTTATTATAAATTCTAATTTAATAGGATCCGTTTGTGAGCATTCGATGACTAAGGTAGAGTCACTGATATTCTGTGTTAACTAGTTTTTTATAATAGGTTTCAAGTCAACCAGCAGATGATTGTGACACCTAACGAATGTTCAAATATACTATTCAAGACCGTCAGTATTCTTTCAGCCGTTGATTTTATACCAAGTAATCATCGTAAAAGTGGTATTACAATATATGCCCTCCATCATACCTACATTATAAGATTCGGTCATACTGTAATTTCCCATGACTCTACAATATACTTGTATATACTACGGGTACTAAGGGTAAGGTCGGGTGAGTTATCGTCGGTGGAGTTTATGTAAAGGGTTTATACATTATACAGTATACAGACTGTATCCACATCTTAATGGATGTAGGGAGGCGTTATGATGAGCACCGTGCTGTATTGTTGTTCAAAATAACTATTCGAAAATAATAAACATCATTTTGTTAGCGTTTTGGGATAGCGCTTTGATTCGAAGATCGTGGTTTCAAATACTGATACATCAATGGATATTTTGCTTCGACTTCGACATATCCAAAGGATATTTAATACCTAGAAATCTATTTAGTAAATAAAAGGATATAGGATCTGGTTATACAGGATTTCAAGTTTAAATTCAAAATTGGGAACCCCCATACAATTTCTCTCTCGGTAAGTCAGGTGGGACGTATAGTGAATATCGTATCGTACTAGTACAACACAACGAGCAAACACTTCAGCATCATAACATTCTACAATGTTTCCCAACAATATCTCATAATGGACAATGACAAATGATTCCTATTGTAGCATAGAGATGTCACAGTGGCTATTGTGGGCAGAGATCGAGCAAATTCACCAAAATATTGCAAAAAGTCGGGTTCAACGAAATATTTTGACAGAGTAATGTATGGGCAGGTAGAGCTTGACAAGCTAATGACGCTTTAATTGTAAGCGAATATGAGTTTCGATGACTCAACTATTTAATTTTGGCACTTCGCAATGTCTGTTTCATTTGTTTTTTTTACTCAAATGGTTTCGTCCTTTTGATTTTGTTAATAAAACCCGTCATGAAGTTTGATAAAGGTAGAGTCCATACTCCATAGGTACATTATTGCTTCATGTCTTTTACTTGTGTCTCACTAAAACAATGTAAAGTTTATGTTACATCTCGGGTTTTACTAATTTATAAACAGTAAGAATTAAGCGTAAGTAAGTTAAAATCAAAGCCACGACAGAGACTTTTTGGCAGCCCTAAAACTTTGTGGACTAAAGTTAGCCACTTGCTCATACGAGTACCTAACCTACTTAGGTCAACATTCAACATTTACCTAACTTACCGAACCATACACTTCAATACTTCTAGCACAAGGTATTCTGAATTATTCGTTTATATAATCAGAAATCCCCCGAATAATATCCAATGAATATCAATAATTCCCATCACGCCAATATTCGCTGACCATTATTTACGTTTTCCATAAATTGCCTAACAAATGCGGTGACACGGTATTGTATTAGAATTTATTATTTTCTTTGTCACAACAATGTGGCAACACTGGGATAGTTAGCGGCGCAGTGGGCTATAATGGCAATATTTATTTGGTCCCAGTATTACATTGTTTATTTGTATGGAGATACGAGTACATTGTAGTTTCGTGGCCACTTCAATTGTCTGCTAAGCTACTGTTTACGATTTCTTTGAAAACAGATTTAGACAAAAAATAAGATTTAATCTTTTTTTTAACTTATTTTATGAAAAAACCAAGAGAAGTATAAATAAACCTATTAGATGTAGGTAGGTACTATAGGTACTACACAGTACTACTTTATAAATAACACAACAATAAATTAATACAACAATAATAAACAATCAATAATTTGTGTTTAGAAAATTATTTATTTTCTCAAAACAACTTATATTTACTTCAAAAAATCTTTACAAGATTATTATGTAGGTATAAAATTCATATTAGATACTAGAACTTTATCTTATAATATTTGTTGCCATTGTTGCTTATTTTATACTTCTCTTAAATGCAAAATATTGAAACTCAACCTTTGTCTCCAAACAATGCATCTTAATCCTTAAATCTTACAATCCATACTACAACAGGGTAGTATTGCTGTTTACGCAAAAATATTTCTTTTAAAAGCTGGTGGTTTAGTTTTTTAACACAATTGTTCCATTGTAATTTGCCTCTTTTGCATAAATGCTTAGGAGTCTTTTGTTTACCGGGCGCCATAATAACTATGAAACAATAACCATAGGTATGATTTAAAAATCACACGTCATATATTAATGTTTCTTTAGGTACTTACACTTTCTTATAGGTACCTAATTAATTAATTTTTTCATTTTAGAAATAGGTGTTGATGGTTATGTAGTCAGAAGATATTTTTTTTGTTATTGCTATTCTTATGTTTGCCTAAAGAAAATCTGGGAGTCAATTGTTATGTAGGTAAGTAGTTCAACTTTATTGTGTAGGTAACTACCAAGTACATTATAACTGAATAAAAACATTTTGAAAGCGGAAAGAAAATGCAATCCAGAAATCAGACTCATACTCGGTTTGTTAGACTTTATACATTTTTTCATCATGCCTTACGAGCACGTTTACGCAATTTAAATTCCGATTATTCAAATAATTTAAAAATGCACATTTTTCCGTAAACAATCACTTCAGTACAAAACAATAAATCAAGTATGAACAAAACTGACAGACAATATGCAAAAAATGACGAGTACC
Source organism: Xanthorhoe spadicearia (assembly GCA_947086425.1). NCBI lineage: Eukaryota > Metazoa > Arthropoda > Insecta > Lepidoptera > Geometridae > Xanthorhoe > Xanthorhoe spadicearia. The sequence continues at coordinate 3,361,243 of OX352200.1, forward strand.
ACACAGGGAGTCCACGAATATACAGACTACACAATCATCTGTGGACTCACCCCCAAATTCCATGCTCTATTACACCCATTAGCATTCGCCACGGATTTGCTTGTTTCCAAACAAGGATGGAACACAAAACTCCGACATATTTATTGCGATATTAGATAATTTTACGATGTGAACTGACAATATTCAACAGTAACTCGGTCAGAGTTTAATAAGATGACAAAGGTACGTACTTTCTAATCGTTTGGGCGTAATGCCGTAATTGGAATGAGTTTATGAGTTGTCGAATTGTGAGAATGGAATATGAGTCTCGTGATAAGCGAAAATTGAATTGTGCGTGAAGACATTTAATTATGTGAGTGCGATTGTCAGTGAGAACTTTATAATTATTTTTACGAAGTTGTTCTTTCCTTCGACCCTTCAACAGATATCGCTTTGAGGGTTTTTTTTATTTTGCGAAAACATTGCAAAACTTCGAAACAAATATGTTGTAATTTTTTTAAATCGAACCTAGAATATAGGCAATTATTTAGAATACCTATTCATTTTATGTTTCCAGTTTATAGTTCAAGTTGGTATTAGTAGGTAACTAGTAACTAGTTTATGTGATCCACTGTTTATTTTGTTTTCTTAGAATTTTTGCAAATATTATGTATTGGAGACACAACTAAACTTCTCGTTTTTACTTTTCATTAAGCTAAACAAGTATTCTACTGTAGGTAATTTTTGTAACCTAAATCTATTAAGTTATCTTAAATTAAAATAAGGTACAAAGTCACGTCAAAAGCTTAATAAGTTAATAACGATGCAGTACCGCCATTAGAGCGCCCCTCCGTGCGGGTAGTTCCCAAATAGTTAATTTGCGTACCAACCCCCGTTTAGCCGGGCCGAATCAATGATGAGGCGACGCTAATCAGTGGCCCCGAGCTAAACTATCTCTAATACTGACACGGTTTCTGCAGATTTAAGATTAATGAAACCTGCTTATTAGAAATATAGTAGAAATAAGAAGGTTTATTGGTCTCTATCTGTTTCCAAAATAAGAGTACATGCATTTGAGATCCAATTAATAATACATATCTACTTACTTTTATAAAACTAGTGTAAGTACCTAAATTTTAGTTTTAATATTATACATAATACACCAGCTACCTATGTAATGTACTCAAATATTTAAAAAAATTAATAGTAATACTTAACTACTATCATTCGATTATTGTTTCAGATTAAGATTATTGTTTAATAGCAGAGAACTCGACATAATTCAAAAAAAATTAACCAATCGACTTGACTTTACACTGAAGTATGTACCATTTTTAACTAACTCTCCTAATTTACTTATTTGCCCCTTATCATTTTCTAGTTGACATTAATGCAAAAAAAAACTTAAATTAGTTGAAAAATATCACACACCTACACGAATATTTTTCGAAATGTGAAGTGAAAGGAGACACACATTCATTGATGGCCATTAGGTTTTAAATTACTAATTACTTATCAGGATCGAATAAATGATAAACTTTGTATTGGCTACCAGTCTTAGAATCGATTAAATCGGAACAAATTTGAATAAAAAATCATTTAAAACGCATTCACAGCGATATTCATTAGTAAAATCGCTTAAATTACGATTAAGGATTACAATATAAAGATGTTGTTAATTGGGTTCGTTGTTTACATTTCGCCGTCCCCCCCGAATAAAATCGTAATCGTAAAATCCAAATTGTTCAAGAGAATTAAAAAACTGTTTTTGGTCTATAACTTTTCTGTTAGTTTACCTAGGAAGATCGTTTATATGCCAAAACATGGCTTAAAATATAGCAAATAATATAATGTTACTAAAACAAATCTACAATTTACCACAACCCAGATATATAAAGAATAAATATTACCATAAATCAATAATTTTATTTACTATTGTAAACTAACAATACCATATTATTCGTGTAAAACGTTGACATGATCTGTACAGTAATAGTCAAACGCGATAGTATTGACTGCAAAAATGCGGTATCGACTGTATCTGTCTGCATCTGTATTGTGATGTTACCATAGTATTCGGTGTAATAACAAATAATGACAAATATAGTAAAACTGGATTACGATGTTTTTCCATGGCAAGTGAATGAAGTTTGATTATTGTAATAACGAATACCGTTTAAAATCCTAATGTAGATTTCGTCGCATTTGTATTAAAAAATTAGCTTAATAGCCTGCAGCTAAGACTACGTTATACGTACCTGTATAAAAAGTAGCCTATATGTTATTATAGGTCATTAACTATATTTATTCCAAGTTTCAGCCAAATTCGTTCAGTGGTTTTCACGTGAAACAGTAACAAACATCCACACATCCACTTTTTCACCCATCTATCTATTTATGCATGTATTTTTTTTAATTGTAGCATTTTTAATATTATTAATTAGTAAAATAGTACATTATGAAGTAAAGAGTATCTAGATTCATAATTATTTGGTCTAGTATAAAAATAATCATTGTTTTGGAACGAAAATAAAATCGTTTAGTTCAGTACTAACTTACTGCAGCAATCTATTGCTTAGTTGCCCGCAGCTAAATCTACGTGGTACCTACCTGTATAAAAAGTAGTTTTTATGTTATTCCTAGTCATTAGCTAGATATATTCCAAATTTCTGCCAGATTCATTCGGTAGTTTTTGCGTGAAAGAGTAACAATCATCCTCATATCCATTTTTCCATCCATCTATCTATTTATCTATGTATTTTCACAAATTGATGCATTTTAGATATTAATGATTTGTAAGATAGTATAGTATACCTACCTACCTACCTCCGTCAAACAAACACATAAATAAATACCTACCTAGGTACTTAGGTAAGTAGCTAACTTTTGATTTTTGTATTTTAACCTAATTTAGGTAAGGTAGGTATACTTACACTTAAAACGACCGTAGATACATCTAAATCACGAAGAAAAACATAGGAAGGTAGGTAACTACCTACCCTGGTCAGCCCCACCACAGATTACCTACCACGCAATAGGTAGAGGTACCTACCTACTAGGTACTAAAGTCCAGTCGCGAAGCAGGAAGAATTTCTCACGCAGCTGCGTGAGCGAAAAAAATTCTGTCATGCTCAGTCATTGAACCTGCGGGCAGGTTCAATGACTGAGCATGACAGCAATGTAGGTATTTACGCGGGTGCAACAGATAGATAGAAAGAAAGAAAGAAAGAAAGCGCCCCGTTTCACCCGCATTAGTCCAGTTCCCGCGAGAATATCGGGATAAAAATTAGCCGGGGGGGGGGGGGGGGCTACCTATCACCTATCTACATACCAAATTTCAACTAAATCGGTCCAGCCGTTTTAGCGTGAAAGAATAACAAACATAGGTAGGTACCTACATCCATACATTCTCACAAACTTTCACGTATAAAATAGGTCATTGATCTTTTTAGGCTCAAGCAGAAAGAATTGGGAAGATAGGTACCTAGGTAGGTACTTTATAATCACTACCATAATGATGATAAAAAATAGTTTAAAAATTAGTAGGTAAATTATGAAGTAGTAAGTAGAGGCTTACCTTGATTACAGTACCCTGGTTGTGACATACATATTTAACTTTCTTCTTGCGTAAGGGTTTTTTAAACGGATTTTCTTCATGGTTTTTCAAATTACCTGGTAGGTACCTACGAGGATCTGTGTAACTCAGCACTTATAAACTTTGTCCGGCACTAACGGCACTAAAAATCTCTATTAAACGAATACAAACTTTTTTTTTACAAACACTGTCACTCCGACACTCTCGCACTTTCCTTGCTAGGTAAATACCTAAATTTCAAATGCAAGTGAGACAAATAGGGATGGAAAATAAATAATCGATTTCCCTACGCAACATTAAGAATCGATCAATTAAATTTATAATCGTTTCTAAAGTTTAACTTGGAACATGGCTCACTTTTGATTTGGATCTAACAATAAAAAAAAAAATTTGTCTATTTAAGTAACCACCTAGGTAGGTACTTACCGTTACGTTCCTTCGTGAGTAAGTGGCCAACTCTGGTGACGGTTTTTAGGCCGCCTAAAGGCCTCCGTCATGGCTTAACGACTTTTAAAAGCCGGGACCGACAATTTTACGTGCCATCAGAAGCACGGAAGCGCTCAGATAATATTGCCACTTGCGGTCACCCATACAAGAAGTGGTACTTACCAGGAAAAGGAGGATCCTTGTGTCACTGTAGGTATGTATTTTATACTTAAGTACTTAATATTAATGATGTTCACGATTACTTGGTCAATAGTGAACCGATTTTAAAAATACTTTTTTCGTTTGAAATAATCACTTTTGAGCTGGAATACAATGCTAAAGAGCTTTGGAATTATGAACATATTTTTTCTACATTTTAATTATTTTTTGTGTTTGCAAGAGTGCATACGGGAGCATCCCCGAGGTACTTAGTCAGTTAGTCACTCGAAAACAATTTGAGGATCTGACGAGGATCATGAAACTTAACACTAAACTTACCTAGCATAGCACACTTTAGTTTTAATTCAATAAAAATAATTATTAGGTATGTACCTACCTACCTATTTATTTGAGTTATTGTGCTGAAAATAGTGAAGTTTTTTTATTTTGATAGGTACTTACTTACCTATGTACCTGCACAGTGTTCTAAGAAATTTTCGAAAAATCGAGGACCGATTATTAAATAAAACATCTATGTTATAGTCAAACACCACATCCCTAGTGTGAAGCAAACACTATACTGACTGAGTGAGGAGTAAAATTGATAAAAAAAAGAGCGCGAAGTTCAATGCGATTCAAAATATTATGTCAGTGTATCGTAACCTGTCATTAATTTTCTAACCATCGCGCGACCCTGTCATCGTTATGTTGATTGCTACTTTTTGTTGTCCCAAAGGATACAGTATTCAACATAACAATTCAAACTATCTGGTTAGACAAATCGTAAATACTATTACAATACACAACAACACATTAATTTTACCCGAATAATATGGTAATGGATAGTGCCGAAATTCAAATGTTTTTTTACACCCGAATAAGATCGTAATGACAGCTTACTATATAAAGTAAGACAGTTTGGTGTCGGTATTAACCTGTTACGATGTTATTCGGGGGAAAAGGTGTTCATAGTTTCCGTCGAATAATACTTTAATAACCATTACATATTGTCTAAATCCTAAAGTACTCGTACGAATGAGCTGAAAAAAATTGACAAGGTGTAATCGGGCCTCTACAATAATTATTTCGAATAAAAGCACTTCTATCGTAATGGTCGATTACAATGATATTCGGTGGGGGCGGCGATTTTATAATTTTATGTTGAGTAAATAATCGATGTCAAAGTTATATTATTATTGATCGTACCTATATTACCTATTGGTTTGCTGGTTTGGTTAGGAACTCTTACCTACCTTTCTACTATTTTGATTGCATTGAACTTTGAGTCATGTCATGTTATGTCGTATCAAAATACATAAACGAAACGAAAAATCCATTTATGAACTGCGGGTATTCAAACCCACGACCTATTGAACGAAAAGCGAAGTATCTGTCGCCACTTGGCCAACACTCTCAACACAATATTGAAACAGAGATACTCGATATCACGTTTACTGCAAAGCTTCTGTCCTAAGTCTTGTCCTAAGCCAGTCTCAATATCCTATCTATCTTTGATTATTTTAGCACAGTGTGGGTAAATATTTGACATTACTTCCTTACAAAATGTGTCAAATATCTACCGACAGTAGCAAAACCAGATTTAGATATGTTATTGAGACTGGCCCTTAGGTAGTAAACTAACAGTTAGTTGGAGAACATAATGCAGGAGCAATCTATCAGCCTTCACATTGGCTCGGGATGCTCAAAACAGCACCCGGACAGCCTATGTTTTAACAAGACTGCACAGAGCCTGGGACATATTAAAATAAGATAACATATACCAAAACCCATCAGTTACTACACAGTTCTTAGAGCTCACCCTGGCTTTCGAATGCCAGGTAAATACATTAAAATTAATTAAGGGGAGCGACCGCCCGCATGCTACCGTCCCAGTGGGGGTCCGTGTGACGACTTCATGCAGCTTCCACGAACTTGGGAGCTAGGTACGTGACGGGTCAACGAACCATGTTGGTCTTAGGCCTTTACGTCTTTACTAGATTCACTTGTACATTTTACAAGCCGACTCTCCGTGCACTTCTAGGATATAAACTCTTGAAGTGTTCGTGGTGAATGCTGAGATGTTCTTGTAGATCGTTGAATTGAAGCAACAACGTTCTGATCAGTTACAATTAGCATAAGGGACCGCAAGTGTTGTATTACTAGCGCTTCGAAGCTTCAGAGGTTACGTTTATTTGTCAGTCTCGGTTTTACAAGCCACGGAGGAGTCAAGGCGGCTTAAGAATTCCGTCATCGTCAGGTTGTGTGGGGCTGACATAGCCCTGGGTTTTTCTTCGCCGTTAAGAACCTGTGTTAAAAAGTATTAATTGCATTTTTAGAGACCAGCGCCGTCGGCATGGTAGAATGCTTTTACTATCATTCATGATTTCTTTCAATATTATTTAATATTATGAAATAATTTAAATCATGAATGGACTGGTCTCTAAAAATGCATGAAACACCCTAAAAGAATTAAAAATTCATAGGTTTAGCAGCTCTTCAATTTAGACTTACCCAAAATCAAACCTTATCTATTATCCAAGTCTACGCACCTACGTCATCACATACTGATAATGACGTAGAAGAGTTTTACGATCTTTTAAACAAAGCATGCTATGAGAACCGCTGCACCTACAACGTCGTCCTAGGCGACTTCAATGCCAAAGTAGGAGCCAAACAAGACTTGGATAATGATAAAATAGTCGGTCCACATGGTTTAGGTGTTCGAAATGAACGAGGAACTAGGCTAATACACTTCGCATTCGGACAGAAACAGATTATTGCAAATTCCTTCTTCAATAAAAAACCTCAAAGACGTTGGACTTGGGCTGCTCCCAATGTAAATTACAAAAACGAAATTGATTACGTTTTATGTTCAGAACGACGGATAGTAAATGATGTAAGTGTACTCAACAACATCAAATTCAGCTCCGATCACCGACCAGTTAGAACTAAACTTAAATTTAACTTTAAAATTCTTCGTGCTGCATTTTACAACAACACTAAATGCATATCAAAAACGACACTTCTGAAAAATTCAGAACAATTTAATCTGGATCTAACGAATTACTTTAGCATTCTTAAACGTGAAGAAACGGATGACGTAAATAAACAATACAACGACATAGTCGAAAGCATACGTAATACAACTAGGCAGATTAGACAAACAAAAAACAAAAACAATAACAAATTATCCCAAAACACTCTAAAACTAATTGAAACAAGAACAGAAACTACAATTAGAACTACTGAATATAGTAAAATAGACAAACAAGTAAAACGTAGCATAAGAAAGGACCTTAGGCAATACAACTGTCACCTAGTACAAGTTGCACTCGAAAAAAATACCTCACTTAGAGTCGCAAAACAGGGTATGTCACCCGGAAAGTCTTGGATAAACAGCTTAACGGACGAAGATGGCGTTAAACATAATAGCCGAGATAAACTGATCGAAATCTGCACCAACTATTATAAAAAGCTGTATTCTGACCCGTCCAAATCTATCACAGAACCAATTTACTGCTGCCCTGATACCATTCCCTTCATCACTGGACTTGAAGTCCATAGAGCCCTTAAAAGTATGAAATTTAATAAAAGCCCTGGAGGAGATGGTATCACGAGCGAAGCTTTGAAAATAGGCGCTTCCGCACTCTTGCCACATATTACCAACCTATTTAACAAGATTCTTTTAACTGGTAAACTCCCACCACAAATGTGCCATTCAAATATTATTCTTCTCCACAAGAAAGGACCAAAATCGGATATTAACAACTACAGGCCGATAAGCCTTGTTTCGCATATTTATAAAGCCTTTATAAAGGTAATCATGTCAAGAATAGAAGCTAAGCTCGACGAACACCAACCACCAGAGCAGGCTGGATTTCGTTCAGGCTTCTCCACCACCGATCACCTTCACACCTTAAATCAAATTATCGAAAAATACTCTGAATATCACAAACCCCTATACATAGCCTTTGTAGATTATACAAAGGCTTTCGATAGTTTAACGCACACTTCCATTTTTACAGCAATACAGAACCAACAAATTGAAAGCACCTACATAGATTTATTAAAACATATTTACAATAACAGTTCCGCTACTATCAAACTCGAAAACTGTGGTCCATTATTTAAAATCGAAAAAGGTGTGAAACAGGGTGATCCCCTATCGCCAAAACTCTTTACAAGCACTCTACAAGAGGTTTTTAAGAAACTAGATACACCTTGGAAGTCGATGGGCATACAAATTGGAGACAAACAACTCTCCAACCTACGTTTCGCCGACGACATCGTTCTCTTCGCTTCATCAGCATCTCAGCTCCAACAAATGCTCCAAGACCTGAGCACGGCAAGTATTGAGGTGGGACTGGCGATGAACCGGTCGAAGACACAGGTCATGACCAACAGTACTAAACGTAGAGTCGAAGTAGATGGGCAGGTAATACAGTATGTCGATAAGTATATCTACTTGGGCCAGATAGTTTCCTTCAGCAATCGGCAAGACAATGAAATCGGTCGCCGCATCGAAAACGCTTGGAGGAGCTTCTGGTCCATGAAACAGCTAATGAAAGGCTCTCTTCCACTGTCACTAAAGCGAAAACTTATCGACATGTGTATCCTGCCCATATTGACCTACGGATCTCAGACCTGGTCTTTGACCGAGTCACAAAAGTCCCAACTTAAGATTTGCCAGAGAGCGATGGAGAGAAGTATACTCGGCGTTAAGCGTACGGATCGCATAAGGAATACCGACCTACGTGCAAAAACTGGCATAACGGATGTAGGCACAAAGACAGCTCGCCTGAAGTGGGATTGGGCAGGCCATGTGACTCGAATGCATCCAGGACGTTGGGCCAATCTCGTCACGCATTGGGTGCCAAGCGGGCAACGACGACGCGGCAGACCCAAAAAAAGATGGCGCGACGACCTGGATGAATTCGACTCCACATGGCCGGAAACAGGAATGGACCGGAATGTATGGAAGGAGAAAGGGGAGACCTTTGCCCAGCAGTGGGACAGTATAGGTTAAGTAAAAAAAAAAAAAAAAAAAAAGGTTTTTTTTGGTACATTATATTATACAAACTTTGTTGGTTCTTACTTGATTTCTTTAATTGTCGAAAGTTGTAGGTAATTTCAATAACAATACAATATCAAAATTTCACCTCAAGTAGGTACAGCGGCGTCATGAATCTGTGATTTGTTAGCGACTGACTACCCACTGAGCGCCTACCTGTGCCAAACAGTGTCACAATAGGCGCTGGCCCTTAACTCGCCCGCTATGAGTTATTGCGACTGCCCCTTAAATATTTCATCGATTTTATTGTGGCTCCGATGTCAACTCGTCTCGTCGATAGCTATAAAGACAGACTTTTTACGCAATTTTATGAAAAAATGTCTTGTTTCACAGTAAATTATTGCACAACAGTCAAACAGTGAATAAAAAATCTATTGTTTGGTAGTTTTTTGTTCAGAAGACAATAGTTTGCCGTAGCGCCACGGAGTTACGTTTCGTTACGGTAATGAAGAGACAATACACATTGCGTTGAGATGTGCTTTGCTTAAAATCCGCGCAGGTTTCTCTACTAACACAGAGTATAATAATACAGCACTAAACAAAAGAGGTCGGGATGCTCTTTCTAGGTTGAGAATCCAAAGTAATTGCATCATTTTTTTTATATTAATAGGTAGGTAGATGTAATTTTATTTTGCCTGTGTTTTATATTGCTGTTCTTAAATCACAAGGAGACTGTTCCCCAGCAGTGGAATAGTATAGGTTAGAAAAGAACTTAAATATCGTAAAATAGACGTTATACCGAAAGCAGAGTCAATCAAAACTGTTTTTGAATACAGATATTTTTTACAATAACTATAGATACACATACAGTGTCGTATGTCATATCGAATAAAGGCTGTATGTATGTCTATACAAAGCATTGAAATACTTAACCCGTGCTCACCTGGACGCTCTCCCACAGATAAAAAACTCTTATAAAGAGATAAATTATTACGTTATGGCTTTTTGAAAGAGTCCACTGCTGCTGAGAAATGACAATATTATTAAAAAGTACGCATCTTTGTCACAATATCTTTTTGTATTCGATATATTGTCACCGTAATAAATGCTGTCCTTTATGGGTAGTATTGTGCTCCGTCTTTGTGGACATTATTAAATATATTTTAAGAGTTTTATTAGTGGTGGGCGTCGTGAGGAGAATGTTTGATTTATTTTTTCGACGCGTGTGCTCTGCGCTCCTTGATGTGCTTCAATCATGTGAGTAATGCGCGACCACCTCAGATTTAGAGGCTAGGTTAAACCCTACTTGATTTTTTTATAATAAAGTAGTTGTTCTTATTAAGAAGCGAATCAGAGAGTAACGGGTTACAGCCCCATTGACGCTATAAGACAGTTGACCCTTTTCCGCACTTTGTATTTCGTCACCGTTAAAAGCTCGTGCGCATTTCGAAATAAAAAATCCATAAATGCCGACAAAAAAACAAAATCCCGGCCCTGTAGGTTTCGAAGCTGCAAAGTTGGCCACTTGCTCATATGAACTAACTAAGTCATAATCTATTCTAATCTACTGCCAACACCGTTCGAAACTTAAAGGCACCACAAAAACGACAATAGGTATTTCTAAACAAACAGAACTTTTTACTATGTGAAAATGGATACCTCATTCCATTATGACTATGGTATTTCACAAGTCCTAGGCATTTGCATATCAAAGTAATAATCCTATACAATTTTTCTTGCGCAATCCCGCAGGTGTTAAGAACATGATAAACATAAAAACATTTTATCTCACTACATTCAATGTTGAGCAAAAAATTTAATTGTGGTCACATACCTGTTCCCTGCAATAAGATCTCTTCTATAGAAAAAGATAAACAGAAACATAATAAAAATGATTTTATAAAGGCGCGAAGACATTCGAAGGAGGTAAACGCATCGTATTTCAAAACAACGAACTTGATATCTCAATTTTTCGCCATTTTTACGGTGCTTGAGCCTTTTGCATTTTTTTCATCGGGTTATAAAGTTGGATTTGAATGACGTGTCATCGTGAATGAAAGTATTGTCATCAGTCCAGTCATCATAATTAAGGTGATTGGATAATTATAATACAGAATTATAATGGTCAACATTATAATGGTCACCATGCAGCACCGGTAAACTAATATAGAGGTCGAAAGTTATTTAAAAATACGATGTGATATGCCTATGTAAAGACAACTAAATTTAGTCTTTCTTAAACTCTCGCGATCACAATTCATAATTTAAACTTAAAAACAGGATTTTATCGCGCTAAATACCTCTTTTATATTATTTCCCGACGTTAAAAATAATAAAATAAAAAAGACGGGAAAAAATATAAACAGGTATATAAAGCGATAAAATCCTGTTTTTAAGTTTAAACTAAATACATTTATTTTTTAAGGGCTCTTATTATTAAAATTACTCATTTCGCAATTTTTTTTTACAGCAAATCATAATAATGAAGATAGAACTATATTACGTTACAAATACCACAACAACATTCACACAACTTTCGTTTAAATGAGGGCCTTAACCTAAACAATTGACTCTATATAATTTTCTTATTGTTATATGTATTTGTTTTCCTCCATTTAAATCGGGTAAACAACAAAAATCTCACCATCCCCCAATAAGATTTTAAAGTCTATTAAGATAAGTATACTGCTTTTCAAATTGTGTAAAGGGTCGTTATGTTTTAGAGAAGAAGCTAACTTCTGAAACAAAGATGCAGAAGACCAGACAGACTTATTGTAGAATGATTTCTAATAAGGACTCTTCAGAGTTATTTAGGTACAGTCAGCACCAAAATATTGATTGATAAAATACAGAGTGAAAGTTTTGTTTCGCTCATTGTAAGCTTATTGACTTCATTTTGGATTTTAGACCTTTTGTCTTCCCTAATAGATATACTAAAGTAAAAAGAAAACATGCTTTTCACAAAATTAATCTACCTACTTCCATTAGAGATCTACTGGTGGCTTTGGAGATATTTAGAAAGTTAAATTTTTACTTAAGCACGTATAGGGCGTTAAAGCCCCATTAATAGCTTGTACTAGCACCTTTATGCATAGACTATTTAAAATCTATTTTGGGTTTGACTGTACCAATCTAAAAAACTCAATTGAGTTGAGTTAAATACCTAGTTGTGAGGGATTGATGATCACATTTCTTATCTTCTATTGCAAGAGAAATTTTCTGGATATTTCACTGTTTTCTAAGAGAAATTTAACTTAATACCTATTTAATATTGAAATCATCTAAACACTTAGATTGTCCTTACTAGGATATTGTAAAAATATTATTCTTATTAAAATGTCGGGGTACTTACAAGAAATTGCTACCAATAAGAACAAAATTATGAAAATACAACCTAATAGTGCCGATTACTTATAGATTTTTTTTTATTTTCACTCTTTTGAACGGATTTGGTTAAGGCTTGGAGGACTTGGAGGGCATTTTAAACAAAATAATGTGGTATCAGTCTGGTTTTAACTTGGCTTTTAATCTTTAAAAAAAATCGGTACAGTCGCGGAATGAAAAGGTTGACCACTATAATTTTTTTTTTTTTTTTTTTTATTTATTTATTCACGTAAAATAATACATGTTCCAGCTAAAATAAGTATCTAAAAACCTTAATAGGTTTGTCTAGATAACTTACATTCGTCATAAATACACGTATTGTACGTATACAGACTATCTCGCCGTCCCCGGGGAATAAAAAGATAACTAACAAATCGTAAATTTTCAGGAGAGCCAAAAAACATGTTTTTGTCTATAACTTCTAAAATACTAGACGTAGAAACATGATTGAATGTTTTAAAAAAAGTAGAATTTTAAAGAATTTTAGATAATAATGAGTAGCTCATGTAACTTATGTTTTAACGGAGATATTTAAAAAACAAGAAGTTAGTCAAAACCAATCGTCACCTGTGTTACGTAATGTCCGTTATCATTTTATTCACGGTATTTTCTAACCAAAGTCATATATTGCACCTCAGCTATATCATTTTATTCATAGGGTTATGAGATTTCAAACGCAAATGATAATACAATCATATCATTTTGTTCTCGTCAACACTCTACTACCATTTTTATGTTTAATGAACTATACAATCCTACTTCCTACTAATATTATAAATGTGAAAGTTTGTGAGAATGTTTGTTATTCTTTCACGCAAAAACGGCTGGACCGATTTGGCTGAAATTTGGTATGTAGATAGGTGATACCCTGGATTAACACATAGGTTTCGTTTTATCCCGATATTCCCGCGGGAACGGGACTTACGCGGGTGAAACCGCGGCGCGCAGCTAGTATACATTAATTTTTTCTTTCACTCAATCCATACACTTCTTCCTCGGCCTTCCTTTACTTGTATGTCCATCCACAGTTCCACACTCATACTCAAAACTTTCTTAGTGATATGACTTTCATCCCTCCACATAAATAAATAAATAAATAATCTTCATTGCCCAACACTCTGATCCATACAACTTGTGAAACTTAATAAAAGATTTTTGATTTTTTGATTTTTGATACAACGCGACAGGTCTTATTATGGTATTGTAAATTTTCCCCCTAAGTTTAAGGAGCATTCGGCGGTCTCATACCGTCACTGAGACTTATCGCCACTTCATTCATCCCACATTCATCCTGTTGTTAATGTCCCGGTGAATATTGTCGTCGTTTTGGAGAAGTAAACCAAGGTAGGTACTTGAAATCGGAGCAGACTGGTAGGGTTACACCATCTAAGGCAATCCAGGAGAAACTAGAGGAGCCACCAAAGTTACAAAACACATGTTCTGTTTTAGTGCGGCTGATCTTCAGGCTCTCTAGTTCCTCTTTCCATTTTCTCAGTTTACTCTGTACCTCGATTGCCTCCTCTCCGACGAGAACAATGTCATTTGCAAATAACATGCACCAGGGTGCTTCCTCCTGTATGTCTGATGTCAAAGCATCCGTTACCAGGAGGAACAAATAAGGGCTTAAAGCCGATCCCTGGTGCAAACCTTCTGCCACATTGAACTCGCCAGTTTCGCCAGCTTCGGACCACACATTCGTGTGTGCATCGCATTCACAAGCCTAACATACCTACTTCCCTGGCATTTCCTTTTCTTTCAAAACCCACCACAGAACCTCCCGGAAGACACGGTCATACGCCTTCTCTAGAAAAATGAAAACCCAGAGCAAGTTCTTGTGCGCACGGCGGTATTTTTCGCAGAGTTGGCGTAGAGCAAATATTGCATCCGTTGTCCCTCGTCCCGGCATAAAATCAAATTGGTCCTGCCTGTACATAACCCTTATTCTTGAAGATGGGCACCAGTGAACTACTGCACCACTCTTCGGGGATTGCCTCCTCTCGTAACAACTTATTGAAGAATAAAGTCAGCCACTTCCATCCATCCGCCTTTAAAATCATCCATCCTTCAACTGGTATTCCATTTGGACCAATCATTCTAACTTCATCCACGCTTATCTCTCCTACCAAATCCAAATTTACTGACACATCCTCTAGTTTTCCACTCCACACATTCTCTTCATTCATCAACCTTTTAAAATGTCCCTTCCAACGATCTTTTATTTCTTCATCTTGCATTAAAACTCTTCCATTTTCATCTTTTATACATTTCACATGCGTTATAATTACATATCTCTAGCATTCTTAACTCTCATTTTTGCTGGTGGGCTTTTTGTCCACTAGGGCTTCCGAGCTTTTCATACAGTTCATCTTGGACCGTACCTCTAGCAATTGCTACCTCTCTCTTTGCTTTCTTCTTGCATTCATAATTATGTAGGTACCTATCTGTGCTGATACTGAGTAAGTTACCAATGTTAACTTACTTATTAAAATGGCTGGCAAGGCACACAGCTTCTGTCCACTTGATACCTACCTATCTTTCTGTATCAAATTTCTCAATGAATTACAATGGTGAGCAGGTTTCAAGCTAGAGGTCTATATCTGATCAAGATTTTACTGAGTTTAAATAGGAGGTACATACCATTATTAAAATTTTCTGGCTCCTCTTCACTCTGATCAACATTATTCATTATAGCTATCAGCCGCGCAGTCCTTTGTTAATTAATTTTTTTCTGTCACTAAAGTCTTAAAATATATTTTTGTCGTGTTATGACACCGCACTCAACAATAATCAATTAAAAACTAATTAGCACATTGTTTACGCAACAACACTCATCTGCAAACTGAGAGTGTAAACAAAAATTATTGTAAATAATGTGAGAGAAGAGTATGGCAATACGTTTGACCATTCGCAACAGTAAAAATAGTTTTACTATAAGACACCTTATACGTATACGCATCAGACTGTTTTTACAAGAATAAAATGATAATTGCTTTTTATCATAATCTAGTCGAATAGCTTTCACGAGAAAATAATTGCAAGACTGTTTGTCATACAATAAAGTATGAACACGTTTAGATAATAGTACATTATATTTTTGTTCTTGAAATGTCAGGTATGAGTAGAATCGTAGAATAGTAATGTAATATTTTGTAACTTCGTGAGTAACACTACAATATTTATGAAAAAAATTGAGCAGATGTATTAGTACCCAAAGACCTCAAAAATGGTATAACACTAAGACAATGTTAATGGTAGTTATCATTTTGTTCCCCGGGGACAGCGATCTATGTATTTAATACTAGGTACCTATCTGATCAACAATAAAAAAATTAACACTTACATCTACATACAAAGGCGATAGGCAGTAATATAAGTAATAAGATCCGGTATTGCTTGGTTGGTATGATAACTATTGTCTTGACACAAAACTCTTGTCTTGTAGGTCCATAGTTTAAAAAGGTAATATTATGTGCTTGCAACGCGTCAAACGAAACCACTTTTTCGTTCTGCGAGTAAACTTCCATTATGCAACGGATCGTAAGGCCGGCTCCACACGTTGGTCCCAACGCTCGTACCAACGTTGGACTGCACATTCGGTGAGGCGTACACACGTTGGCTAATAAACTAGTTGTGTCCCGTCAGGGCCAATGTGAAGATGTCCGATACAGAAATCGAAACTGCTCTGAGCGCTTTTATAGTACTGAGTGCACATTTAAATTTGTTACTGAGAAAAAATAAAAAGCCACGTCAAAGAAGATGGTGGATGACGACACATCATAAAATCATAAATAAATGTATATATATGTATATAATAAATAAATGTGGATGAGGAAGCCATTCTCGCTCGACGTACGCACTCGCTGCGTGTTGCAACAGAACTGAGCAAAGCGCCAACGTGTAGACAGATCGCTAGCGTTGGCGCAGATTCCTTTGATGAAACCGACACGAGCCGGCCAATTACCAACGCTCGCCCCAACGTTGGGACCAATGCCATTTTCTAGATCCACACGTTGGACGAGTAGCGTTGGGGCCAATATTGGGGCCAACGTGTGGAGCCGGTGTAAAGAAAACAAGTAGCGGAACTACTACATTGAAGAGTTCTATAACACCAAAATCACTTAAACTCAAAACAATTGAACCACTTCACTTGTTTCACAAACAGGAAAGCTAAAGTGGCAATCAACATGTTAATTCTGGGACCACACAGTAAGTCATAGACAATACATATCATGGTTTTTGTTTTTTAAACGACACTTGAGACAAAGGTTCATTAAGAGCGCGTGCGGGGCAGCTGCGTGTGCGCAGGCAACGGGTTAAGGGTGCTAGGAAGTGGTGAGGGGGTGACTTAGGCACGCGCTGGCGCACGGTGGTCTGCTCAGGCGTGTTGGGTGGCTGGGATCATTTTTAGAACTGTTTTTAATTTTCGATACAATTCTAAATTTAAAATAATAGATAACCCCCGATATATCCTTTTCCAATCTATTTCATCAACCTAGTACCAAAGAGCTTCTCGTTGATGAATAATCTTCAAACACTTGAACATTTTTTTTAAATTATAACTAAAAGAACCATCAAACGAAATACTCGTAGTCGTAACTGGAGATCTGTGAGGTAGGCATATTTTACAAAAACAAGCGTACCATATCAGGCTGCAATTCTTATGAGAATTACTTACCTACTAACCAACTGGTTTCCGAACATTGTTATGAGTATGATAGATGTAGATCCTGTAAGCTAAAATTATATTGTCACTTTTGTCGGAAGCTGAAATAAATTTCTTGTGCACATAAAAAGAACTCGCTTAATGGAAACAAAAGGAAATAATTTTCATACAAACCTTTGTAAAATTATATCAGGAAACGAAGTCACGAGCTTACTCCTAGTTCACAAAGAGTTGAAAGCCAAATTACCAAACCCCAAATACAGCTGAAACTGACATCACAATAAAACATGCCCATTGCTATTCTTGTTTGTTAAGTAAAAATAAAATTTCGCATTAGGCCTTTGTAAATACAGACAAGGCGGATCGTTTGAAGTTGGGCACAAAGCTGCCCTAGAATAACGTAAAAATCTTCATACCACTCTACCTTACCTGTTGCGTTAAACCAACCTTAAACAACATCCTTAAGAATCATTCTTGCTTGTTTCTAACCACAGAGCTCTAGTTATGATGTGGAACTTTGACAAAATGAATGTGAGCGTTCATCCTCTGAAGATAAGTTTGGAAATCGTTGGAGTATATGCCACAGAGATTTGAAAGTACGTAAAGTAGAGCTACGAAATGTTCTTTATTCTGCAGGGATGGGGGGAGTGAGGGGGTCCACAGATAATATCTGCGTGACCAAACTGCCATAGACAGATAAGGCTATGCGTGCGCGGGTAGAATTTTAATGTTGTATTAGATGCGGTTTAGCTAAATGCTTAATTGAATTGTTTGTAGTGGCTCATAGTTGTTGAACTTAACTTAATTCGATCTGATTATTTGTAGCGGGCTTTTCAACGTTTCAGGGATTTCTCTCCAAAATATACTGATGTACAAATAGATGTAGGTTATAGGTAAAATTTGGTTATTGCTTTGAGTGTAAATTACTAATTCAAAGGTAAATTGTTATTGGTAAATCAGAGTAGCTAATCATTATAAGAAAACATCTAATTGAAAACGAATAGCTGAATATTGAGATATCTATAAATAATTTAAGCTTTAAATTCAAAAATGTTTTTCCCTTCTGTCTTTGGTCTTTGCCAAAACTATGTTCCTGTTTATATAAATTATCGTAAAAACTACCCATTATAGCTTCGCAAAATCAAATCTTCCAGATCAAAGAAACAGATTTACTGAATAGACATTATCGCCTGAAAAATTTGCAGAGCGACATCGGGTCGATACTCCCCCCTCCCCGCAGGTGCGAGAGATAATCCAAGATGGCCGCCGAGATAGGACGTGACGTCACAGCGCAGCCGTGGGTGGGGGCGCATCCTCGAGGCCTCACCACCCTCCTTAGATCCTTTCAGAATCCGGAGGTAGCGTTTGCAAAGAACCATCTTGTAATTTGGGTAATATAGGACATTTTACATTTATGTTGTCATCAACATTAATCTGACTTAGGTATTTAGTTGTTTAGTTGGGTTTAGTACATCAGACAGAAAGTCAAACAATAATGTAGGTACAATCACAGGTCATTTATTTAGATAGCAGGCACGGGTACAGGCTGAGGCAAATGGTTGCCTTCAACATGGAAGCCATCGGGACCACCACGGTACCTGGTCACATAGATCTTTCCGTCTGATCCCTTGAACTCGTACTGACCCTCGATCTCCATTACGTAGCCACCGTTCTGGCTGGGCACCAGGCGACCTCGCTCAGAGACCACAGTTCCTAGAAGATAAAAATATGTTCATAGATAGATAGATAGATAGATAGAACAACTTTATTGACATCATGACATCTGCCAGAATGGTAGGGAGGGCGCGGGAGATCTTAGCCCTATTTATTTTCTAGTAGGATATAAATTATGGTATTGATTAAGGCTGATCTGTTTTGCTTTTGAAAGGGAGAGCACTTTGGAAATAAAATATAAGTGGATTATGATAAGATCACTTATAAATACCGAAGAACGTTCAAGCCATATTATTACAGAAGACTCGCGGAGTATTTATTTGGAGACATACAACAAGTATGATGCGTCCAATAAGGTGTCAATGTTTGAAGCGAATCTCATGAGATCATCAGATCCTAATATTAAACCCATACGACGATAGCTTCACAGTTTAACTTGTTAAAAGGTGCAAGATGAAGTTACCTTCAGCAGTGATGTATCTCAGGGCATATTGTCCGAACTCGTCGTGTTTCTCCTCGTGACGAATGGCTGGCAGCTCCCGGACACCTTCCTGAGGGGCTGGGGCGCAAACGGACATACCCACCAGGCACACGAGTACTACCAACTGGAAGAAAGTATCACATAAAGAAACTGATAAGATCTCTCCTCTCTTGTACTTGTCTTGTGCTAAGGCTTAAAAGTGTTCAGTATTTTGCAGGAATATCTACTACTTATTTAAACTTATTTAAAGACATGACTCAGCAATTTTCTGATCATTTACTCTCAGCAAAGTGCACTATTTAAAAAAAAACTTGATGGATTATGGTCTTACGTGGATACTTAGTGAATGGTAAAAAACATAACATGGAAAGTAGAACTTATAGTCAACGAAATATAAAACAGATATATTCAAACAGATAAATACTTTGTGAAAACAGGTAATCTTTAATTTTGTGGGAAATAAAATACTTACGAATTTCATGGTGGAATGGATGAGTTGACTTGGATGTGCTCACAACTGAATGATGCATTTCCGAAAAAGAACAGGCATTTTATATCGGAAATGCAAACTGGTAATATTGCATACCTTTAGTAGTTAATGCGTATTATCATTAGGCATTGATCCTAATTAATTTCTGGTGTGGATTAGGAATGTCTTATTACAAAACAGAAAAATAGAAAGCAGAAGATTGATTGGAATAGTGAGCAAATCGGTTCAAAATCTATATAACACACAAATAACACGAGGTCTAAATGATCATAGATGAAGATGGGCAATTTGAAAAAATCAAATCACCCATGGGCTCAAAACTTGTATCGCGTTCATTAAACAGATTACCTACGTACGATCATATTTAGCATTGATATAAATGCATTCCTTATTTCATCATCATCTTACTGTCTAAACACACACATGGATGAATGAAATGAAATTATGAAATGAACAGCGAACATAAATTCCATGAAGACATCAGATAAATTAATAAGTGTTTTATAGAATTATACCTATTAATGATAAATCGCGTTGTCTGTTTTGCAGACGGTATAACGGGGCGGCAGGCGCTATGTGCTCTGAGCTATGTAAGGGGTTATCTCGGCTCTCTGCGCTCTATCTAAATCTGTATTATCGCTACGCCGAATAATTACTGCATGTACTATTGCTACATACTAATGCTGTGGATCAGAGTTGGAAGGTTACACTGAATGATTGATAATATGATAATTTATAGTTAAGTAATAATATTTATTTGATGCGAATACATAAGCGGCGATTTATGCAAAAAAGAGGGGATGTAAATGCATTTTTGGACGCTATTCAAGATAATTGACAGATTTATTTGTGTATGGAAATTTGTGCAAATATTTATCTTTCTTGGGTCCTGAGCCTGTTTGATTTAACTGAAATCAAAACAAACAATGTTAGAGTCAAGTTTAGATAAGGTGAGGTGAAGATAGTTTGCACACAGCAACAAACGTAGTGTAATTTGAACCCTCAGAAATCATCAATCTTCAGTAATATTCTTTTCAAACTTTTAAATAATGAAACATGCAATGGATGGGTTTAAAGATTGTCTTACACAAAAACTGAAAATTCATATTTTTTCAGTACAGACGCTTACACTCAACATTGTATTACCTAGTACGTACGTACTTACATTGATAAAATGGAGTCTCATCCAGCACCTAAACCATTCTAGAATCTTAAGAACTTAATGAACGATCTTGAGTCTAAACGACATGACGCGGCGAAGTAACCATAATGGCTGAACAACCTTCAGGTGGTCGATTGCTGCTTAGCATCTCGGATCCCCTTGAAAAGCCCTTCATTGTCGTTCTGTCAGTAAATCACATAAAGTGAGCACTCCGGACAATACCGGTCGTCTGCCTTATCAACATCTACGGTGAATCGTGCCCTTTCGATGATAAACGCCATTTTTACGATGGAATATGAAGAGCTTTTGTAAAATACGTAATCATCATCATTCTCCTGCCTTTATCCCATGCTAGGTGGGGTTGGCCCAACATGCCATTTTCTTCTATTCTCAAGTTGGCGAATGATCATTCGCCAACTCCGAATTCACTCATCTCACATTCATATCCTCATTCACACAAACATGTAAAATACGTAATCATCGTCAAATAATGCCAGTGGTAAGATCGTTTGAAAACCTGTTAGCCTAAGATTACTAGTAGGTTCGTTATTGACCAGTGATGAACTTGCAACCCGTCACAAGGAAATGTTTGTCAGATATGGGCATGTGCCAAGCGTCTCTTTGAGATTTGCAACACACCCTTAAACATCTACAAATAATGCTACTGCTTTTAGATCTTTACTTCACTTTACTTCTGCAATAACGAATCATAAGTTTATTGTGATTTTAGACAGCTACAAATGTAGGCTTAGGATATAGGTATCTGGGCTAAAGTCTAAATTAGGGCGAGGGCGATAAGTCACGCAATCAGAAGTGTCAAATCAAAAAAATAGCGATAATTAGATAGAAAAACAAAACGAAGCTTTGTCACTTGACTGCGGGCTCTGCACAAATTGTATTTTCAAATCAACTCTGTTTTGTCACACAAGGCCTAAAAGTAGGTGCTGGGAGAGTTTCATTGATGTATGCTAAATATATTTCCGAATTGATTTCCCTCATAAATAAATGTATTATTTCATATTATTTCGTTTCCTTTCATCCAGAAATAGCGCTTTTGTCCACCGAGGTCAGAGTATTCTATTATACTCATATTTTTCGTGTTATGGTGTCGTAGTTGGTAGGTACTCCTGCAGTAATAAATTTACTGACTTGTCAAACAATCTCAGAGATAAGTTTTGTCTCATATACTATTTACAGAACAACCATTTTCGTTTATCAGGTTTTAGTAGGATTCATTCAAAATTGAAAAATCTTACTAAAAACGTCGGGATAAAGTTAAAATTAAGGTAATTGCGATAAATACATGTGAATATATGTTTCATCTTACTAAAAGTTATGCTACCAACGCGTATACAAGCGATTGTCCTTAATAAGTAAGTGGGTAATTTAAATAAAAAAATACTAATATTTTTCTGGCTTGCAGGGGGTGTTCAAAGGAGACTAGTTGTAATTGTAAGAGATATCGTACTAAAATGATAATGATTAATTTCGTAACATAAATCCAGACAATAGGAGCCATCGATATAGAAAGTAAAGGCTTCACGCGTCTCGTGGCGGAAATGGCGTCTAACCGGATATTGTATCGCGCCTTCATCTCCGGCGCGCTTCCGTTTCCTGCCCCTCCCGTGCGTCGCCTAATTACTACGGCTGTATTAGGATCTCTGCTATAGCCTTATAATATTTTATAACTATAACTAGATCTATTATACTATAGAGCAGATTTGTTGGGGTATTATTAACATAGATGCCTTTGGCCAATCGACTAATGTTGGTAGTTAAACGTACTTACCTATTTGTTTGATAGTTAAAAACACAGAAATCAACTTGTTAACTTTAAAACGCATTTAGGTACACCTATAATTAATACATACTTTTCTTTTAAGTACTTATCTACAAGTTTTTTATTTTTGATACGCACCTAGGTACCTACTAAGTACTCAACTATGTGAAGTAATACCAGTACTAGGAGTGAAATAAAAATAACAATAAATAAAAATATAACTATGAAGTAACAGAGATTTACAGACTCATTTAAAAACGATCTAGGGAGAGAGAATGTTACTGTGAACAACATAGTCATCTGCCACCTCACAACACAGTACCAAACAGTACTATAGCCATCAACCGACTTGAACAAGCCGCAAACAAACAAAACATCTGTGTCCCTTCTCGGCCCCATTGATTTGACCCCTGCGATCAAAACTTCCATGGTGATACCTTCTGTAATGCATGTCGGGTAGTACGACATCTGTCTTGTTGGGATAGAGCCATTTAGGGATGTGTAATAAAGTCAATTGATTAGGTTTAGACGGTTAATTTGTTAATTGATTTATTATAAGGTGAATTAAAAAATATAGCATACTTAATTAAGGAAAAATAATCGACCTACATTCTGTTTTTGATAAAGCCTTTTTTGTCTAAAGATTTTAATCACTATTTCAAAAGTAGGAGCAAGGTAATTAGAACATCCTCCTTAGTATTAATCTATAGTGACCCTTCATCATCATCATGTGCAGCCCGTCTCATCCCACTGCTGGGCATAGGCCTCTCTTCGCTTGTGCCAACCCTCCCTATCCTGCGCCAGTCTGACCCATGTACGACCTGCTGTTTTGACAATGTCGTCGACCCATCGAGCAGGCGGACGACCTACTTTTCTATAGCCCTCCCGGGGGACCTGCTTAGTGCTGATAGTGCTGATAGTGACCCTTAGGTACTCTAAATTGACAAGTTGATTTATTATCTACTGATTTTTAATAAATCAGCGTTGAAGTGTAGAGGCCTACCTACATTTCATAATTTTACTAAAAAAGGTAACTTACTTAATTTCCCACACACATTTAAACAAAGCAAGCTTAATTTGAATTGTTTCTAAAAAATATAAAGAAATAGTGATTTTTCCCAAGCTTTTAACAATGACAGCTAACAAGTTGTCACTTTGACAGTAAAGGGGAAGAGACGCGCGTGCCGGCGCCCGCGCACATACTTCCGCCCCACGCGGATGCGGTTTCAAAGATAGTGCACGAATTCAGATAATCTCTGATTTTAATAACACTTTGGTGCACTTGTGGCCATATTCTGCTTTTAATAAAAGTGATTAATATGGAAAAAAGAGGCTTGAAAATAGCAAGAAGGAAGCAGGTAAGTAGGTAATGCCTATTAATCTTTTGTTAATGGCTTCGATCACATTTTAGCATAGAATTTGTTACTTAATAGTTTTGTACAGAACATACAAATATATAGATATGTGTGGCGAGGATTGAACCTGCAACCTCAGCGCCTTAGGTAAGCCTTCAAGCCACAGAGTTAGTTATCTAAATCGTAAAACTCTATCAAAACTAACATCAACATTATTTTCCAATAAGCAATATTATCCTATAACAAAGAAACTATAAATGCAGAATTTGAATACGACCTTTAGGTTGCAAAAGTAGAGTATCTCACTAAGTCAAAACGACTCAAAACGCAGGTAATTTCATCTGACATTAAGTTAATTTATAATGACCCTGTAATTAGCTGTATCAATATAGAACATTAAGCGATGCTCATTAGCATCGTACGCATTTAACTTGACATTTCAACAGTCAAATTCTGTGGAAATTTATTATCGAAATAAAGAATGCAGTTGTAGATATTGTACCTAGCTACTTATAAAGTTCAACAAAATAATGAGCGAAATATTGAACTAGAAAACTGTCTATGTACCTAGGTCTTCTTAAGTTGAAATTAGAAGATTATTTCAAAATTTAATATGTTTGATTTTAGTTTTTGTTGCCCAACAGACAGTCCATTCCTGTGGTTACTTGTAAAAGAAGAAGAAGTCACATGGTAACTATGAGCACAGATAAAATAATACTCTATGAGTAACTATGGCATAATTTACAATAGTAACTATTGCAAAGTCTGTGACTTGCCTTTTCATTTCCACCCCTTGTGCACCCCGCGGTGAATTGATACTTATTTAATTTAGAATTGCTTTGGTTTGTGCTATTTAACTGTAATTGATGCCAATATGGCACACGAGACTTTCTATTTTGTTCGAAGAACTGTTGATTTACTCACACTTTGTTTCTCAATATTAAGATAATATACAAACGATCTGAGTTATTTTAGTTTCATGCTTTAGAAGTGTTAACATCGTTATATAATACCTACATTTTCTTATGAAAGAGGAAAAGTTAGGCAAATTAGGTAGCTAAATGGATGTAGAGGCTATGTAAATAAACATTAAGATATATCTTACTTTAACTCCAAAGGTTCTGTAGCTATATAATATTTAAACATAGTTTACCTGTTCCTTTCTCTGGCACAACAACAAAATGGCCAAAACAAAAAGCAAAAACCACATTAATGAACCGGCTCGCGTTAATTAGGTACCGACATTGTTTACACTCCGCTGACTCGCATTCATACACAATTACATCTGTTATTTAAAACTGTCCCCTTTGCCGTAGAATATCTAGCAGTTTGTATCAAATCGACCCTTGTACTACAGAATACATAGCAGTTTGTACTTAAATCGACCGCGTCACAGATTACGTAAGTTGTTACTACAAGGGCATTTACGCAGAATAAAGCATAGTTAGTGACGCCTGCAACCCCCAATAGGTAAACTACACAGAATAAATATTAGACAGTATAGAAAATAATTCGTTTGGCATAGAATAAATAACAGTTAATTAGAAGGGTGTTTTGATAGCAGTGACTGCTAAAGTCAATTCAAACTGACTTTGTGATTGTAATAGAAAAGTGGGAATTTTCGATTAGGTACTTACCTGAAATATTTTGCCTTTTGAGTTATTGTAGGTAAGTAGGTATCTACATACCTACCTATCCTATAGGTATAAAAAAAATTACGCTAAATAGATTTGCTAGGTACTTATAGTTAGGTATGAAGTGATGATGCCACCAACACAACAACCGATGTTGACTGTTGTTTTGAAATGTGAAGTGGGAACAATAACCAGCGCGTCTACGACCTAAGTTTAATTATTTTTCAGCTCAAGTTCGATTTCACTTCTAAATGAAGTTACAGGGCGATGTAAGATGGATGAATACCTAAAACTGCCACCGCTGATCCTTAGGTAAACGAGAGGATTCCATAAATCAATCTAACTTTCAAACAAAGATCATAACTCTCACACAACGACTCTTCTTGAAAACTTAAATTACTCTTTTTTCCGCATTACGAGTGCGAATAATCTTCTTGACGGCCTGCGAAATTGATGGCGTCGAAAAAAAGCGGCTCAATCCGCCAAACTTTTCACGTCAGAGTTTCACTTAGTTTGAAGTTTCGAGTTTGAAGTTTCCACATCCATTTGGAAGTTGCTCGTACACGACGAGCTGACAAATTTTAATGAACCCGCGAGCCGCTAATGTCTCCGCGCCGGGTAATGGGAAAACTTCGAGCGCCACACATTTTTACTTTACACGTTAATTTCTATTGTTTTAGCGACATATTTACTGAAGGCGCGATTTTATTGCTGTTTTCAAGTCATTACGTTCGAATTGTTTCATTTAACTGGAGTTTGAGTTTCCCATGGTTCGCAGAGTTGAGTAACTTTATATCCCTGGGCACGGCAATAAAAAGCACAATGATTTCGTCGTGTGCAACTCTTTCTACAAATGACATTATAAATTTTAAATAAACGTTTGGTGACCAGCGAAAAATGCATTAGGGGTCCGCAGGATGGTGATTTAAACGGCTAACCCCCGCATGGGGCGGCGGCGGGCGTCATCCATCATACGCTTTACATATGTTTGAATAAAGCTCGTGGGAAAAGGATTTCCTCTTAGGAGTCAAGCGAATACTGCAACATTGTGGGTGACCATGAATATTTGAAAGAACAGGATGTGGATGATTTAGAATGTACTAGCCGTCCCGCGCGCGATTTCATTCGCGATGACTTTGGAAAAAGGTAGATGTCTGCAACTAAAGCTTACAGTTGTTTATTAAAATAAAATTAAACGGCAATAGTTTTAAAAATGCGACGCTTATGTCCCCTATTACCCGAAGTAAATGATGATTAGGATTATCTAATACATCAGTTTCCATGCTAAAAAATCATTCCGCTTGTCAGATAGCATGTCTCCACAACAGTTTTCTCATAGCAACCTAAGTACTTTATAATAATAAAAAAACGAATAAAAATTTACTTTGAAAATATGAAATATCCCACCCCGTCTTACCACATATCCACCCCAGCTACAAATAGCGGATTAGGCCAGTTTGGCAAACAAGGCGTCGGCGCGCGGCGTCGCCCTCAAACTAATGCTGTATTAATGTCTATTAGGACTAGTCCTTTGTTCGGGAGAAGCGACGATTTATTCAGCTTTGTCCGTATTCCGAGCTAAGCCGGCGAGCGACGGTCGCACGGACGAGAAAGTCAAGTATCAACAAACAAAGTCAATACGCATAAATATTGAAGGTATTACTTGTTATTTTATTTATACTATCAAGGACGTTAATTTTATTGATAGAAGAATGGAAACTATACTGACCATGTTAATCTGTGACTGACCTTACTTGGTGGAATAGAGGCAGGTTCGTCAGCATAAAGTCACTTATATACCTACATACTGTTATTACTAATCATTACCTATGCCTGCATCAACTTCTTATTTCAAAAAAATAGAGAACTAGAATCGATTGCGTTGCGTAGAAATGATATCTCCTAAACTTTCACGGACACAATCAATAATTTTCGTAAAGTAAAAAGAATTAGCAACCCCAATACTAAATATGCATTGTATGCTCTATTAAAAAAAAAACTTTCGCAATCCAATGCAAGCGCACTATCGTCTACGTCAGATCTACGACTACGTAGGCGCTACGACGTAGCAGCTACACCTACGTAGAAACCACTACGAACGAACATGGATTACGTCTAGATAATCACAATTACTTACTGAAATTCAGTTCAAGAATTTTGTAAACAAGCGATCTCGATACCTACCTTACCTTAAGGCTATTATAAACGTGAATTCAAATTTTTCGTCTCTATTGAAAACCATTTTACTCCTTAACCTTTATAGAAAGACATTTTTATTAGTTGAAATTGTTGAGATCTTCTCTATTTTAATTTTCTTTTTTCTTTTGGCTCAGACCAAATAAAAAGTATAGATCTGAGTTAGTAGGTAGGTAGGTATCTAATTGGTAAGTGACATGGAATCTAACGTCTTAGTTAGGTACCTACCTATTTTTATTTATTATGTATGGTGCTATTATTGTTTGATAGACATTAGTTACACAGTTAAATTGATTTACAGCCAGTCTCAATAACCTATCTATCTCTAGTTTAGCTTACTGTGGATTATTTGACATTTCCTGCATACAAAATACTAAATAGGTATGTCAAATATCTACCGACACTAAGCCAAACCAGAGATACATTGGTGATTGAGACTGGCTGTTAGTAGATAAGATACCCAACTGAGTTTCTTTAAGTTTAGTTAGCAAATAAGTTTCCGATTGGTTTAACAAGGTCATGAATCGATGAAACATTGTGGTGGCTGGTGAGGGTGCTTATCGCAACACGTGTCTCCGAACCTACCCATTGCTTGCAAATCTCAATACTATTGTTACTTACTTATTATAAGATCGATAGAAACACTATCGAATATAAAAATTATAGGTACCTACTTACCTAATAAATAAGTACCTACCTATGTAGGCAGATAAGTTTTTATAGGACCACGACTTTTCTTTGAACGTTCGTTTCTTCGTTCTTTCTTCGACGTTTCATTTTGAGGTAAAACGATTTTTTGGTATGAAACATGTTGCATGTTCCATTACCTGCACCTTTTTAACAGTTTACCTAGACCGAGATTAAAATCGGTTAGTCCCGCTATGCTCTAGTTTCGCTATGCTCGACTCAGAAAATACCTACTAAAAAGTTTCGCTATGCACGAAATTCTTCAAGCCTGCGTAAACAATGGAAAGTACAGTAGAAAAGAAAAGTGTTTGGACGGATTGGGATGATTATTTTTACACATATAGTTCAAGTCCTGAATTAACATATAGATGAAAAAATGGAATTCGCATTATGAAATTAGTCTTATTTCTATCTCTTTTTCTATTTATTTTTCTATAAATGCTGAAGTTTTAAATTAGCAGTACCTACATTTTCTTACTATGGGGTCCAGAAGTGGCCACTTTTGACCTACTAGAGCTAGGTACATACAACCGTTTGGCAAATGTCCCCTTTTCGTATCCCTTTATTGCTTCTCAAATTGACTGACAGTTGATAGTTAGACATGACGGTAAAGAACTGTCAGATTTTGTATAAAGTCATCCCACAAACGCCCTCATTACCGTAGTTTCACTTTACACTTCCTGCTCATTCGTGTGCAATAGAGGTGGTCGTTAAATCAATGAACCGTTTTTATAAACGGCTATATGCTCGTCAACGAATTAACTGCTTCTCTTCAACGAAATAACCTGTTGAAAATATGAACCGAATATTTCCGTCAACGTCTTCGCACGCAACTCGCGCTGTTTTACTTCAACGAAATAACCGGTTGAAAATATGAACCGAATATTTCCGTCAACGTCTTCGCACGCAACTCGCGCTGTTTTACTTCAACGAAATAACCGGTTGAAAATATGAACCGAATATTTCCGTCAACGTCTTCGCACGCAACTCGCAAGCGAGTAATGAAGCATAGTTCCGATCCTTTTGCACCTATCCCTCTCTTACTCGCACTTCCGCGCTAATAAAATTGAAGATTGAATGCCTCACGAAAACAGCACTTATTGCTTGCAAGCTAGAATCTATCTACGTTCAATTTGATAATCTGATTATTTGAAAACCCGTTGACCGATTTATTAGCTTTTTTTTAACCTGTGTACCATTGAGGAAAAACAGTCCTTTATTCAGTTTTTCTTCAACCTAATAATATTCCGCCAACGTCAACGTATCTCGCAATGCACCGAAAAATTGTTAAAAATAAAAAGCTAATAAAATTCCTTCAACGAGTTCAACGTCTTCGCACGCAACTAGGGCTACCAGATGACAGGAATTTTACCTGTTTGGCAGGGAAACAGGAAAAATTGGAAATTGTGAAGACTTTTATGAAAAGAGAAAAATAAAAGAAATTAGGTACCTATATTAAAATAAAATCAAATTATGAACTACTAATAATCACAGAACAAAATCTAATAATTTAATAATCTAATTATAATAAAATCACTTTTAATCAGGCTCACTCGCGAGTTTTAAAAAAAATATAAGTACCTACGCCTTTTTGCGAAGTTGCTATCGAAAACGTTGACATAATATTGAAGCTATTAATGCATAATACGAATATTTATTGAAAACCCGTTGACCGATTTAACCGATTTTTTAACCGGTTAACCATTGAAGAAAAACGGTTACGTTAAATTAATCTAAAAACCCTCAATGACACACCTCTAGTGTGCAATCTGTAGTGTGCAAATCTGATAATCTCATTTTGGCGGGTAGTCGGCGCGCACGTGGCGCCACGTGGCCTGAAATCGAACTAATCTCCGCGCCGCGCGTCGGCGGGCAAGGCGCGTGCGCGGCGCGATAACGCCAAGAAACGCATTCATTCTCGCTCTTTTGTCGTGAACAATCACTTATTTATTTATGATATTTGCTACCTAACCTGCAGCCACCCTCGTGAGTTAATGCGCACTTAACGGCTAAAGCTCCCGTTACGCAATAGGGTATCAAGAGGGGCGTTTAGTTATTAAAGATTTGATTTAAGCAATACTGACTAAGTAGGGTAGCAGTTTCGCGTGAAGATTAGTTAGTTGAGTAGATTAGCTATAACTACAATGTCTATATCGATTGGCTACGCGAATATAATCACCTACCAGTCATTTTCTTAATAAAGGAGTAATAAACAATCGAGATGCTCTCAATACCTATTCAGATTTAAGTAGAAAGTTATGATTCTTTAGCTAAATTTAATTAGGGAACCCAGGTAAATAGTAAGTACCTCATATAGGTACCTAGGAAACTACTTTTCTTACGGCCGGTTCCTCTAACCAACTTACGGATGGCCGTAGGACTTTCATCATAGCAACGTTGTTATCTGTCAAAAAGTGTCATACATTTTATGTTGTAAAAACAAAGTTGCTATTGGTGATAGACCTACGACATGCGTTCGTTGGTTATAGAATTCGGGCATTAGATAACAGTCAACAGATGGTTACCTACCAACCTATGTAAGTAGGTAGATAGGTACCTAGAGGTCTTCCTTAATTTCGGATCTTGTATTTTAGTTACATTCAGTGATACTTCCCTTTATGTAATAAGCACACCTACTTAGTTGAGTAACAACAATAACGCAATTAACATTACAGTAATTCTATATCCTTAATAATTATAAACTTAAGAATCAATAATACATTTAAGACTCACATTAGATCTTCATTTTTCATTTTGTTTGGTGGACATTCAAAATTTCGCGGGCAGCTCTAGCATGCTACAGACCAAGTTGCTCGTTCTATCAAATCAAGGATTCGATGTAAATCTTTTCATTCGTACATTCCCCCATTTCGATGATGACGTTATGATTCACTCATGTAATGTCAGTGTCAACTGTCATTCAGTATTTCAGTTCACTCATGACTCAATCCAATCAGTCAATGTGTTGTGTTGTTTGTTGTTGTAAATAAATAATAAATTGTGAAATAACTTAGCCATTAGAAAATGGGAGAAGAAGATGAGTATGCTTGCGTAAACAGATCGCAGTTAAAAATCAAGGACAATTCAGGAATCAAAAAGAAAAAAAAGAAGAAGTCCAACAAAGAAACAGAGAAACGAATCGAAGATGAAGTAAAACAACACGTGAAGCAGAACACGGATAACAAGACGAAAGCTGAGATGGCATTCCAAAAGATGCAAGAAAAAATGGTAAGAATTTCATCAAGGATCTTGGCTTTCCACGGAGAAAACTTCAGTAACTAATAGGGTCACAATTTTGATTTAAACTTGCAAGCAGTTTGGTAAACAAATGTTAGAGATAAAAAGAGACAGTTGAGGGTCACTGTAATGTAAATATGATTTACCATTTCTCATTCTTTGTTGCAGCAAAAGCAGAGAATCCAGCAGAAAGCAGAAATGACACACAAACAACGAGTGGAGAAGTTTAACCAACATCTTGACAGCCTTACAGAGCACTTTGATATACCTAAAGTATCTTGGACTAAGTAAACTAAGTTATGTTCTTTTCTCTCGGTTTTGTATTAGAAATCCTCAAGCATGAATCATATCACAAGCAGTGATTCATCGCTCACTTTTTCGACCTAAGTCTGAGTGCAATGCAGACTCTCAATACGAGCCACTGTATGTTCTAAGTGTTTATATAAGAAATATTTGAAAATGCTGAGAAGGCTAGGATAACAACCACACCACCAATATTATTGCCTAATTTATCTTGCATACCTATCAGATAGTTCAGAGTTATGTTTGGCTACAAGGTATATTTTAGTGTACATAACTATTTTAAGACATTGCACTCTGTCATCTAAGCCTTAACAGCGTATTGCTTGTTTACTGATAACTTTTAAAATACATACATACTCACACTCATCACCCAGACTCAAGATAAATTTGTAGCCCATTCAAACATTTGTTGGTTAATGGGTAACCCAAAACCATAACACAAAAATATGGAACTTTTATTTTATCAGTTTGAATATTTATTACAATTATCTTGCATAAAGAGTTTTTACTCATTGAACTTTCTGTTAGTCTTTCTTTTTTGTTATAAGTAAGTACTAAGAAAATAAAATAGCTATATTTTGTGTTTTAACTAATTTATTTGTCATAGTATAAAATAGTACATATACATATAAAAACATATTAAATGTACTAAAAATATCATTATTAAACAAGACATGGACAAACATTAAAATAGAAGACTTAAAAAGAAGTGTATGACAAGTCACAATAATTATATCATAGTGGTGTACATGAGATTCATTTTGTGTAAAATTTAATTGTAGTAAAGTGTAAATAGTAAAAATCATTCATAAAAGTAATTAAAAGAAGGTACTTTTTATATCTAAATAAGGCACTTGGCATTCCATTAAAAATAAAACATTAAATAATATAATTCACTGGAATGACTTAAAAATGGACGGACTAAATTGTATCTTACTAAGTACGATATGACAGTGCTAGATTTGATAATTAATCTACCTACTACTCAGTACAATTTGTACAAAATGTAAAAGATTTTTACACTTAACAACTAGATAGTCAAACTCTTCAAAATTATAATGTAAGTACTATGTTTCTGCACCGGAAATGTGTATGCTCGATTTTCAATCTTAAGTTCAATAAACGTGAATTGACATCTATTTACGTAATACTTTATCTAAGTCATGTATGTTTATATGGTAGGTCAGTTAATTTTAGAATCTTTTTATTTGATCCTTGAATCATCTTCACTTAAAATTATTATTCAAAGTTCTGTATGTGTATCAGTCTAAGGCACATTTAAACATAGCTACCATCAAAACTACCATAGAACTTATTCTAAGCTGCATCGCGCTATTACTACTCCAAAATGAAAAGGTAAGCACTTTGACATGGTTTGATTTGACAGCCCAAGGATTGCTGCCATCGTCAAAGTCCATCGGACATTGGTCGCGTTCTCGCTCATACTCTTCCATTTCCACGGCGACTGCAGCGCCCTCTGTGTAGTTCCATGACGTCACATCCTGGTTCAAATCGCAGTATGGACCAAGTGCTTGCGACATTAGTATTCTGAAAGGAGATAATAGTATTGATATACAAAGATAACTACATCACAAACATTACATCAGCTTGTCTCTTCATTAATCTTGAAATTATAGGTATAAAAATAGCGATGGATAGAATACAGTCAAATACTGCTAATACGTAAATTCTTACCTATTTATATCAGCTCTTTGATAAACCCAGCACCTATACTTCGAGAAAGGATCCAACTCATCATACGTAATCAAATACGATTTCAGATTCTCCTTCCAATACCCAATACACTTCATCTTATAATCTGGATCACTGTAGATATCCACCGGCCGTCCCAAATAATCAACAGAAAGACAATAGTTTTCCTTTATTTGGATCGTTTTCTGATCTTTATCGCATACGGAGAAATCGCTTATATTCAATTTGCAGTACAAATTTGGTCTTGGGCTGAGAGTGACACCACCAAGGATTCTTGTTTCGAATCGAACGTCTCCTCGTTGTGTGAAGTTGAATTTGCCGGCAACGGGGCATCGTATAGGCGTTGGATCGCGTTTGAGGAATATATCGTATCGCCATTGTTGCTTGTTCTTGAATTGTACCCAGGAGCATACCGTGTGGAAGTTGCTTTGGATCATTGCTAAGCCCTTACGATACCTGAAAGGAAGTTTTAGTAGTTTGTGTAAAAAATACTTTAACTATTTCTCTCTCCTAAAAATATAACAGTTCAGCCACCTTATTCTCTAAATAACCATGTCTTGGTGTGGCACGACACGGCGTGGTTATTTTAAATAATGCGATGGATTTCAGAAAACAAAATTACCAATGAGAAAGTTTTTTATCAGTGTTAAAAGTACCTTATGACATTGTGATGCTGAGGTACAAAGTCGAAGCAAACATAATCCTTTTGACAACCATCCACAGTTAGTCGGGCCATCATTACCCTGCTGTCTCTTTGCTCTCTGAAAAAAATCAATATACCAATATTACCAATAATAATAAATGCGACATACCACAACAGACAGAAAATACAGATATTTTAAGAAAGTAAGAATGTCCAAACATAGTTTTATACCTGGCATATGGGTAAGTTCTAAGTTAGCTTAGCCATGGGCGGTAAAGGTTCGAGCACATTATGCCGGGCCGCAGCGTGTCGGGGCGGAGCGCAAAAATCCGCTCAAATCGCTTTAATACAATTTGTATGAATTATCGCACACTGTGCCGGGCCGCAGCGGCTCGCATTAATGCGAGGCGGATTCTCGTCCGTGCGATGCGGCCCGCCCCGCCCCGCTGCGGCCAGGCATAATGTGCTATCCTTAACGTACAGTTGCATGCAAATTCTGGCAGTACACTGAACTCAAAATCCGTCAATGCACTGTGACCCGGCCCGTCACTAATGTGCTAGGTAAACATTTTGCGCTGTGCTGCGGCCCGCTCCGCCCCGCTGCGGCCCGGCATAATGTGCTCGAACCTTAAAGCTTAAAACAAAAGTAAGAGTTATTATCACATACATTTAGATTCAAATTACCTGCACACATAAATGGTCCTCCTATATCTACCCTCATCAGGATAGTATGTCTCTATAATATGAGTCTCGTTAATGAATACGTCAGCGTCAATGTTAGCCGTGTTGATCCAGTCTCCAGAGAAGTTCTGAGGTAAACGGCAACCTGGTTCCACCACTTCAGACTACAAAAGAATAAAACTGTTATATGGAAGACTAGCTGCGCCCCGCGGTTTCACCCGCGTAAGTCCCGTTCCCGCGGGAAAATCGCGATAAAAAGTAGCCTATGTTATGTGTTAATCCAGGATATCACCTATCTACATACCAAATTTCAACCAAATCGGTCCAGCCGTTTGTGCGTGAAGGAATAACAAACATTCTCACAAACTTTCACATTTATAATATTAGTAGGAAGTAGGAAAGGAAAGTAGGAATAAGAATTATTTTGAGTTGTGAACAGGATAAAGGCTGTTGACTTTAAGACTTGATTTCTCTCCCTACGGTCTTGTGATTGTAGCAATAAAGTGGAGATCTGTGGTGAGTACAGCTTTTCTTTTAATGTTTGTTTGTGTGAAAGTGTGTATCTTTGTGTGTGTTTTGTATGCTTACCTTCACAGGAGTGATTTTGTATCTCTCCGGAGACTTCTCAACAGTCTTCAAAGTGTTACATTCAGGCGTTATAGATGCGCCAATGAACAGATCGTCATCTCTGTTCTTTAGGAAGCAGCGGTATCTTTCGTCTTTACGTGACTCTTTCGTGTTCGCTACAGCAAAGAAGTGGTTTTTGTCCACAAACCAATGACCTGTAAAGCAAAAATTTAATTGAATGATGGTGGTAAAAGTTACAGTAGAATAAGTCAAAATATTAAAATTTCAATATTCTAAATAGACAAACTTCATAATATTTTCCATTGTAAAATAAAACCCGCCAAAATGCAGCATGCTTTTTATGTAGTATCTCTGTAATCCATAAATAAGATAAATAGTAAAAAATCACAATGTTTGACCATCAAATCCATATACACCTAAGTAGATAAAATAACCATAAACTTTAAAACTTACCTAAACAACTATATTCAACAACACCGTCAAAACTATTGGACATCCCTGGGCACTTCCTATATGTAATGTTAAACTTCTGATTGGTTATCAGAAACTGTGTTCCGGCCGTTTGACATGACTTGATCTGATTGTCGGGATGGTTGCATTCTCCAGTAAAACGGAATGTGTTCTGGTATGCAAAGTGCCACACACCTTCAAGTGATGATCGGCAGTTTACCTGTAATAACACTAGTATTATAAAGGTGGAAATTTGTGTATAAGTGTGGCTCAAATGGCTGGATGGATATGAATGAAGGTTGGTACCAGGATAGCTTATCCTGGTATACTTGTGGTCCCATTTATTCACTGCAGGGCACAGCTAGTATTATACTTATAATAAATGAGATTTTTCTGAAATCATCTCGTTTAAAAATACAAAGGCCTGAAGCTTATGCAAACCACATGATTCAAATGCTATCAATACACATAAATATTTTCATACTATGAAAAATACACTTACAGGCACATAGTTCTCCGAGAACAATGTAATCAGATTCTGATCAGGATTGAGTCCCCTGCAGACCCTCTCTACTGTTGGTTCCTCATGAGGAGCCAGATCCACACAAGGAGTCTCTATTTTCTCCAATACATTCACTGTGCGGACTATCAACTTTACGCAGTAGTAGCAATTTGTGTATTGAAAAACCATTGTGTAGTTCACTCGGTAGTCTGCTTTTATGTTAACACATACACCTCTGTAACAAAACACTTTTATTCAGCATAACTTTATAGCGCGGTTTTGTTTTGTTGTTATGTACTTTTATTGAATGAGTCATACAATATGACAAGACAAGTGTATTGAGAATACAGATTCTGATTTGGTTGAGGTAAGTACATGTCTTTTAGCAGGGTCTTATTTGATTACATTTGGCTATCAGAGGTCGAAGTATATTCGGCAATTTATTGAATCATCAAAGTTATTATTTACATACTTTCTGGTCATGTCGCTGGCGTTTATGTCTGTAATTGTCTGCTTGCCATTTTCAAACGAAAACCATGTGTTTCTCAGCACAATTGGAATAGTACAATCCGAATAAACAAAGGTGCCTGAAACAAAATACGTTATGCATTGGGGCGTTAACCGAATTTGATGAGAGAAAATTCAATAAACAATGCAATAAACTTACTTCCAAAGTAAACTAAACAAATTAGTTGTAAAATATGTGTGTGTCGAATCATTTTGGAAAGGTAAATTTTACGTAAAATACATTGAATTGTAAAAAATTGTTGGATTTTGAGAAAACAAGCGTAAGCTTACTCGGTTTTCTTTCAGTTTGATTTGACTGACTGACAGTGACAGGACAGATCGGATTTTTTTGACGTTTGTTTGGTTGGGTTGATGTTCATGAATGAATGAACAAAATACAAAAACAACAGATTAAAAACCTTCCCAGTCTCCAAAGTTGTTTTCACAGAGTACATTGGTTGTTTTACTACCTACTTATCCCATTCTAATAAGGAATATGGAAATAATAATAAATATCAAAACATTTATTTCATATTTCACAAACACATAACATTACAACAATAAATAACAATAACATTAGATAAATAAGTACATCTAACTAAATTGATATCTTAGCTAAGACTTCTCACCAGTATGTATACTCATATGTTTTTTTAGAGATTTCTTAACAGTAAATGTTTTATCACAGATGTCACATGCATAAGGCTTTTCTCCAGAGTGAACTCTCATATGCCGTTTCAAGTATTTGCTAGAATTGAATTTCTTATTACATTTAATACAGTCATATGGCTTTTCTGCTGAATGAATAAGCATATGGCTTTTAAGAGTAGTGCTGCGTGGGAATGTTTTGTAGCAAATATTACATGCATATGGCTTTTCTCCCGTGTGAGTTCTCATATGGCTATTAAAATTGCTAACATTAGAGAATCTTAAGCCACATCTGTCACATGCATACGGTTTCTCTCGGGTGTGGAATCGTGTGTGACATTTTAATTGACTCATATCAGAGAATGTTTTGTGACAATGGTTACAAGCATATGGCTTTTCACCTGTATGTGTTCGCTCATGTCTTTGTAAATTACATTTTTGGACAAATGTTTTATCACATTTATCACAGGAGAACCTATTTTCTCCAGTGTGTATTCTTCTATGAACTTTTAGGTAGACTTTTTCAGCAAAAGTCTTATTACAGATGTCACAAATATGTGGCTTTCCTCCTGTGTGTAGCCTCTTGTGCCTTGTCAAGTTACCCATTTGAGAAAATGCTTTACCACATCTGTCACATGCAAATGGCTTTTCATTCGAACTCAGTTTGTGATTAAGATTGATGCCCAATTGTTTGTTCCTTTTCTTATTTTCAATGTGTTGTCTTTTTCTTTTTGTTACATGTTTGTTGCGTTTTTTGGAGACAGGAACTTCTGCAATAAAATAACAAACATGAATACTCTACTGTGAACTAAAGATGTTCTTTTACTTAATTCTTAAATAAAATCATAAGTACCTATTTTAATTTCAATATTTTCTTCATAATCCGTAGATTCCTCTTTTACTGGTTGCTCTTCTTTCACATCTACGTCAATTGCATCAGAGTACAATTCCGAATTCTCAAAGCTTAGAGAATTATAGTTGGAAGTTTTATTCAATGGAGTACCTCCATTCAAAGTCGTAACCAATTCTTGTGAAAACTGTAACAATGTGAATTACCTTTTCTTTACTAGTTTAAAGAGAAGTTGAACCAAAAATATTTGTTTTTGTTTTTATATGATCACTTACTTCTAGACCATTCTGAAATATATGTGATAGAATTCTTTCAGAGTTGATTGCAGTGTCTATGAACTTTCTACATATTTGTAAATGCATGTGACAAGCATGGCAAACGGTATCAGGTCTTCCATCTTCGGCATAGAGCTGAAACCAAGAAATAAAAAAGAGTAGAGTGAAAGTTAGGTAATATAAATTAAACTCAGAACAATTGTCGGTGTAAGTAATAGTAGTAGATGTAAGTTTTATAGTTCGTAGTAATAATAGTAGCACGTAACACCTACAACTTGATAAAACTAGAAAAAAAGGCGTTTACTTTACCTCAGTATTTGTTAGTCTTTCGTAAACTTCTTGAAGTTGGGTGTTGCGAATTGTAAACATTTTGAGATTATCGCATATGCATATTCTGCAGACAGATACGTTAGGCATTATAAAATTCAGCTTTGATCTATGTTTTAGATTATGAAAAATATTTTATGGAGTTGGTGGTTTTTCCATTTGACTCGGATCTTTCCACAGAGTACATTTGTTTATACTGTCTTTCATTTCATTAAACAAAAGTACTCTGTGCTCGAAAATCAATATTGCAATCAAAACAAAACAATCGCCCGAATGAAATTTGATAGTTTGTTTGACTGTCAAGTCAATCAAGCTGTCACTATGTCGCGTACGTAAGTCACAATCAGTTTGATTAGTTTTACATTATTGGTTGGTTTTGTGGTTTACATGATCGACGGCTTTCTTGATGTTATTTAATACATGCTACAATGTCGAAACGAATTTCTTATAATTCCATTACATTCATTATATTTAAGCAAAAAAACATTTTAGCATTTTAATACTGGTTGTCCAGGGTTGAGCATGGTGCGAACGTAGGCGTCGAACGCAAGTATAACTAAAATTCTGACATCTGACTAATTTGACGTATTGTACTGAACTGACCTGCAACAAGACAGTCAGTCAGTCGACAGTCAGTCAAGTCAGTCAGCCAACAAAACAAACAGTCATTCACTCTTGCTTGCGGTTTCTGTTTTGATCTTTTCATCTTGTCCTTAATATAACGAAAATAATAACATCTAAACGCGACTTATAGAAAGGTAGTCAAGTAACATGTTGCTTCACTAGTAGTAAGACATAAAAGTTAAAAAAACTTGTATTGCAGGAAATATTCATGGAAAAATACTAAGAGCCATTGTATTTTTTGTAGAGCAATGGGTCGCCGAAAATCTAAACGTAAGCCTCCACCAAAGCGAAAGGCAATCGAGCCTCTTGACCAGCAGTTCAACTGCCCTTTCTGTAACCACGAAAAGTCCTGTGAGGTGAAAATGTGAGTAGTTCTGCTAGCAGGTACATATATTATTCATATTCATATTCATTTATTCATTGTCTCAAGTTGGTACATTAGGTCTTAAGTTGATAAAGTTAATAAATATTTAATAAGTTGATAAGTTTTTTTCTTTATAAAGTTGTATTGTGATTTTTCACAGCTGATAAATGCCTTACTTTTTTTCAGGGACCGAGGAAGAAATACGGCTAGAATCCAATGTCGGGTTTGCTTAGAGGATTTCCAGACAACTACTAATGTTCTATCTGAGCCAATAGATGTGTATAATGACTGGGTGGATGCCTGCGAAAGCGCCAACTAATTTTATATTTAGAATCATTTTACTTACCTATATTTTAAGTTTAATAATATAATTAATGAAATCTCTAATTCTAGTATTTCAATTAATTTAAATACATAAATCTGAAACTTGAGTTTAGCATAAGTAGGTATAGGTAAGTCTAGGCATAGGTATTTTAGCTTCCAGTATCAGATAATAATGATAAAAGGAGGCTAAAATCTGAATATCTAAATCTATGTTAGTTGATTCCAATACTATCCGTAGCATTCTTGAACATAGGAACCTGCTTTCCTATTCAACTTTTTTAGGAAAGCTGCAGAATGGAAATTATTTTTTTTCAACTATACTTTTAAAAAGGTGTTGTCTATAAATAAAATTCAGAATGTCATTAATCACTTTATTTTCAACTGTAAAGTACATTGCTAAAAGCTACACTGGGTGTAACACCTTGTCATGTAACAAGTCAGCATTGTTGCCGCATTTCATTGAATTTTTTGTTATACTTATTTCTCAATTTAGACTTAGAGAATAAGATGTTTATTTATCTAGCACTACAAACATTCAGAGCTTAGAAAGTTAATGTCACGAATGAACATAATGAAAAGATCATGAATAGAATATAATAAATGGAATGTATTCATGACTACTTCAGAACAGTAACAGCATAACAGTACAGAATAACAATTTAACATCAAAACAAGCAAGCAACAATAATATCATCTGCAAAACTGTTGAAAAATTTATTATATTTTGGCGATATCTAATTCCGATTTAGTGCTTCAATAATTGACGGATTCCTACATGTGCTAAATACACGACCTATTATAATAAAATTGTACTAACACTTTATAGACGAAAAGCTTTCATTGCATACTACAGATCGTAACAATTATCCTTTGAGAATATAATACTATGTCTTTGATATTTTCATATTGACAACATCTTAAAACTAACGTTAATAACATTACACATTGATCAAAATAT
This sequence comes from Xanthorhoe spadicearia, assembly GCA_947086425.1. Classification (NCBI taxonomy): domain Eukaryota; kingdom Metazoa; phylum Arthropoda; class Insecta; order Lepidoptera; family Geometridae; genus Xanthorhoe; species Xanthorhoe spadicearia. Next base: position 3,402,913 of record OX352200.1, read on the forward strand.
ACCTAATAATTAATAACAAAATAAGACAGCATCAAGCTGTATCACATTTTATAAACAAATTAAAATAAATAAAAAAATACCTATGTGAAACAATATAATACAAATTGAAGAGATATTAATTGAGCTATTGCCTAGACATACAACCCAGGGAAATCTGTAACCATGTCATAGTTCGCTAAAGGTAAATACTAGAATTGCGCTATGGAAATTAATGTACAGAATATTTACAAAGCTACGAAACAATTAGCAATTAGAAGGGACATGACATGGTTACCGAGCCGCATACCAACGAGCTCCCTCTGTGCACAAGCTGTGTTTAGAAGGTAGGAAAGGTGTCCAGATAGCTCACTAAACCACACTTTAAACTAATTTGTGTAAAATAAATGAATCCCTGCAGAATGTTTTATCCTATTTGTGGGGTCACATGACCCTGTGTTGTGAAAACAAAATAATTTCAAACACTGTGATAAACATTCAAATCCTTATAACATTTATAATATGCACACAGAAGCTATTATATTGCATTAACAATAAACATTGTATAAATATAAGATTTAAAATTTTCCCATGTCTATAAAGGAATCGTACTGATCAAATGCATCAACGGTATCCTCATTGAGAGATAGATTCGTTAAAGGTGGACCGTCGACCTCGCAAGTCGCCGTGTCTGAGTCGCTTTCACTATCAATGTATTCGTACAACAACTTCGGTTTGTCTGTGCTGACTTCTGATATTTCGTACGTGCTCATAGAAGTTGAAGCTTTATCAAAGTTTATGACGTCACAAGAGTGTGACAGCAAAGCGTCATCGTAAGTGACGACTGTTTCGATGTTTGATGAATTCGCGTCTTCGGTGAAGCGACCGGAATCTCCGATATCGGATACGCTTGGGGATAAAGTGACTTTGTATGATGGTGGTAATGTAAGACTTTCAGTTTGCACGTGAATACTATCGTCGACTTCATGAAGCTCCTGTATATGTGGCGTCAAAGGTAATTCTTCGTTGTCTTTTAGCGAAACATTATCATTAGATAAGTCAGCGTCAGCGTTCAGTGTTATAGAATCGTAGCGTTCTCTGTCCACATGCAAAGGCTCCAAATCTTCAACGCATTTAGTGGAATCATCGCTACTTTCACTATCAGAAACCAGCAGCTCCAGACTTCTATCTAAGATACCAGTATCAGTACAAGTTGACATTTCATCTTCGAAAACGATTTCGACGCTTCTTATTCTCATGAGCGGCATTTTATTGGGCGAGATCTCGTTTCCTCTTGCGGTCATGCTTCTTTTGCTGACGTCTAGGATAGATTCCGTGCATTCGCTGATTTCATCGTAGTCTATCTCGTAACTTCTAAGATCGGAGGTGCAAGGCGAGCTTTCTGTGGCGACGTGGCATTTCTGTGCGACAGTGAGATCGTGTGAGGGTGACAGAGTGGTATGCGCGTTTGTTCCCTAAGGTTGCAGTGATTCCTATTGTATAGTGGTGCCGAGGTCTAAGGCCCCCTCCTCTTGCATTTTCGTGAGGAACTTGAAGACTCGGGAGCCCTCGTCGGTTTGCTTCACCATGTCGATGAGAGCGAGTAGTTTCTTGATGCCGATGAAGATTCTGGAAACATTTAATTCCATATTATTTATCGCGAGGGATCGGAAAGAGTGGCGTGATAGTAGTGTCGTATACCCAACAGTGGGTGGAAATGGGCTGAGATGATGAAATTAGTTATACACGTACCATTATTTCTCACAAATACCAGAAACATTTGCCTCTCTTATTAAATTCGATCACACATAGCGTGTTCTTATACCACACATATACAACGCAGTTGAGTTAGTGCCATAATAGTCTAGGTACGTTCAAAATTACCAAGCTTGAAATACATAAAAAAGTAAACAAAGAAGTCGCAATAGTATCACCTACCTAAAATCATCTGAGAGGACCGAAGGCGACCGCCAATTTCGGTAATATTGCTTTAGAGTGTTTTTTTTCCCCACTTTCGACCTGTGCCAATACACAAGTTGAAGTGAAACACAATGCATCAAATAACTATAGGTACTTCCTGTCTTGAACTTAAGAATGATGCATAATAAGTCCCAATATCACTTACTACATATATTATATGACTTCCTAAAACGTCAAAATATTCTAAGCTAATATTATCATCTTCAAAATGTCTACTATAAATGCGTGACCTGTTTAGACCCAAAACGCAGTCAGTTCTTGGCTTGAAAAATCGAACCAAAGATTTTAATAAGAACAATAGACAAGAATGTTAATACTAACTTGGCACCGCGCATATCGTTCTGTATCTTCAGCAGATCTCGCTTGGAGAATGCATCGCTCTCCTCCAACACTGATAGCACGTGTTCCGGCTGAGATAGATTCGGCACGTGCAGCACGCCCGTGAACGCTGATAGGATCTCCATGTCGTCCAGGACTTGACTGTGGAGGTAATATTGTGTAAATAATAGGTATAATTATTTAATAAGAAGGGGGGGTATAGGTTTGGGCCTACATTGTAGAGCTGTAGGCCTAAACCGATACTCCCCCCTCCCCTGTTTTTTTTAAATATGTTGGTTAACTGTTTAGAATTATTATTAGCATCCATCCACCCTAGTGGATGGATAATTATGCTGCGAATTGTCGCGAAACACTGTTTTTGTTGATCCCACAGTTTAGCGTCAGAGCTTAAGATATTTCTGGAGGTAGATACCTCCAGAAAGGCAACATTATAAACACTTAAAACGTTATAATGTTGTGTTTAACTCATTCAAGGCCCACCTCCTCCACCTCCGCCGCCGCGGCGTCGCTGCATCTGGTGGAGGTAGTGCGTCCGGGGCACCCAACGTGTTAAGTGTTTATAATGTTCAAAACCATGATAGTTTAAAAAGTCAATCCGTAAGTTGATTATAGGAACCGGGGGTTAGGGGCTGTCTCCACAAGTGAGAGAATTGCGACGAGTCGAGTCCGTAGTATAAGTCCGTAATATCGTCGTGTGGAGACGGCACCATAGAGTGTATAGAAATACGTGGCACGTCGATAATATCGCCGCTATTCTCTCGCTCGTGGAGACAGCCACTTAGCTACTAAGCCCGTGTAACCAGGCGTACATACCGACGACTGCTTGTGCACAGAATGAGCAGCTTCCTGCCCTTGGGCGGCTGTTTCTTCAGCAGCACCAGTAGCGCCTGTAGCGTGAGATTGGAGTAACGCGGCCCGATGGGACCGTAGTCCAGAAGACGCTCGATGTTGTCCACGAGAATGCAAGAAAGGGTGGAACGGTACGCGTCGTCGAAGTACTGAGGAGTTATAACAAAATTAGGACATGTCAGGTGTAGGTGGCGCCACGTAAAAAGAACGAGGGGAAAAGCGCAGTAGGCGATTTTATGGAATCTTAGGTGGGATTGGTGTAGAATTGACGGCGCACTTCACACCATTCATTTAGCGCGTGCTATTGGTTCGTGAGCAAGTGACCCGTGCACAAACATACCCACTCCCGTTCCTCATCGTTCTTTTTACGTGGCGCGACTTATATATGAGAACCATTACAAATAAACGTTGTTAATAGCACCTCTTTCCAATGTAGGAATTATGTTCAATCTTCAGTCAACTTAAAGTAGATATATGAATCGTAAAATATGTGTCAAAGAAATTGGCAGTAATACCTTTCGAATCTGCAGACACTTGGAAGTCTCAGTAAATCCGACCATGTCCTCGGGCGAGCAAACCTTCACGAACGGGAAGTCGGACATCTTGGCGAGTTGCGCGGCCAATGCGGTCTTACCGCTGTTAGGCGGACCTTCCAGCAACACTGACACTAGGCCTAGGAAAGGAATGTTGGTTATAAGACTGCGTAGAAAAAGTACGAAGTATAAATCATTTGGCAAAGATGTAAAAGGCCTCTCGCTCAAGGTCAGCTAAATGCAATCTTTCATAGATGATTTTATACAGCAAAAGATAACCCATGGCTCATTTTACAGTCAAACCTGTCAGTTTTACTGTAATTTTATTTTATTTTTATTTCTATCAGCCAAAGCACTGAGAAACAAAAAAAAATGGGTGTCCCAGCCAGTCCTAAGTTGTAAATTTAAAAGTGATACTAACATTTTCAAGTGTTACATTATTATATAACTTACCGCTAGCCTCAGTAGCGCGAGCCTGTTGAATATACAACTGTCCATCTTCCAACAGCGAAGAGACAGGTGTACCCCAGTTTGTAATACCACGGGCTAAGAAGTGCTCCAAAGCTTCCGCCGCAGTACCGAAGGCCTAGTAACAAATTTATTAATCAGCTTAACGCGTTCACTGCCCATACTTTGCACGTCAAGTAGTAGCGACTACTAAGCTGGGCTCAGAAGGGAGGCCTATGCCCAGCAGTGGGTTAAAAACGGCTGATCATAATGATGATAACTTAACTTACCGGCTTGATATCATTCTCAAGCGCGTGCAAAAAATCACCCCTCTCAACCATCAGTTTCTCCATAGCCTCGGGGTCAACTTCAACCTTGCTTGACGCCTTGATCAGTCGGTTCATGGCGGTGGACTGAGCGGCGCGTACCAAACCTTCTAATTCAGCACCGGAGAAGTTCTTTGTACGCGATGCTAGCTCCTAAAAACAGAGTATACATTTGTCATTATCGACAATATGGCCTACTTATAGTTAGGATGGCCTCTTACTGGATTTTTAAGCTATTGCATAGCTTCTATCGCGGGCCTTGTATATTCTTCACACTATCTAGCCTAGACCACAGATTACATAAAGTGCGGTTCATCTCTAACATTGAAATGACTCCTTTTTTCGTCGGGTTATTTTTGGTGTCTGATTTTTGCGGCGTTTAGGTCTTGCAATCAAGAATAAGTAACTCCATCTAGTGCTAAGTAGCATGCAGTCTGATTCCTAAACGCAGCTAGGTAGTGCCGCAAAAAACAAACACCAAAAATAGCCCGACGAAAAAAGAAAGAGTCATTTCAATGTTCGAGATGAGGTATATGTACTTGTGTAATCTGTGGTTCACACTATCTAGCCTAGACTATAAACAACTTTACCTTATTATCAACATCCTCAGCTATCTTCTTGTACTCCCTCATACGCTTAGTATGAATATTGAGGATTTGCACACGTCCCTTTTCATCAGGCAGACCGATCTCCATCTGTACTTCAAGTCGGCCGGGACGCATTAACGCCTCGTCAATCATATCGCGACGATTCGTCATACCAATGACTAGAATGTTGTTTAGCTGGTCCACACCTAAATATTATTTACCGATTATAAAGATTTGTCAATGTAGTATGAGTTTTATGAACGTTTGTCTTGTTAATCTTGTGTCGATGAAAAGTCGATTATAAAGATTTGTCAATGTAGTATGAGTTTTAAGAACGTTTTATACTTAATTGTTACTCGAATTACCTTATTTATTTCCCGACGTTTCGACTATGTAACAATAGTCTGCCCGCGACCACGACTATTGTAACATAGTCGAAACGTCGGGAAATAAATAAGGTAATGAATGCGATACAAACCTTATACGATACGATAATAAGTACGATAATAAGTATTTCGAAAGTAAGAATTTTTTGTACATTGAGTATTTAGGTATTATAGATAGATGTGACTTACCATCAATCTTAGACAAGAGCTGGTTCACCACTGTGTCATGAACGCCAGTGTTGCCCCCCACAGAACCTCTGGCTTTGCAAATGGCGTCGATCTCATCGAAAATGATGATGTGAAGACCACTGTTTGGTCCGCACTGCGAAAGATATATAATGTGGATAATAAATACGTTTATTGTCCATTTTCTTGTGTTCTATAGAGAGCACCGCAGGCTTGAGACATAGAACGTGTTAATATGGAGATGTAAATAGAAATATAAGGCTGAACGCTGGACGCTGAGGGAGGTCGTAATTGCTACGAAACTTTGAAATTTCAAATATATCAATTGTGATTGTATTTTTCTTGTTACTGTTATGTCAATGAAAGGAGATAGCAACAAATGTCGAAAAAAAAAATATGAAATGCTCCAAACTCACCCTTTTCTCTTCTTCCTCAGCATCAGCGAAAAGCCTACGGATATTAGCTTCACTCTCTCCCACGTATTTGTCTAAAATCTGCGGGCCGTTGACGATCTTCGGCTCGCGAGCGTTCAGCATGTTTCCGATCTGACGCGCCATCAAAGTTTTACCGGTACCGGGCGGTCCGAATAGTAGGATACCTTTTACGTGCTTGCAACCTGGTGATGGAAATAAGATATTGTAAAACATGGTATGACATGACATAACATGGTAAGAAAACAGGAAACAGGAATGGCAGGAATACATCAAGTGTCTTCTATTCTATTCTATTTTTTAGTGAAATTCGTGTTTATTTATTTAGGCAACGCCAAAAATGTCTACGGAATCTTGGATATAAAGACTTGACATTATACAACACAAGAAAAATCATAAAAAATAAGGAACAGTAATAGGTCGCACCATGTAAAAATAACGCTAAGGGGAAAAGCTGCGCAGTTGGTGACTTTTAGGAATCCTAGGTCCGATTGGTGGAGTAACGCGGCGCACTTCATATTACTTGATTAATTTAGCGCGTGCTATTAGTTTAGCGAATGTACGTTATTGTTACGTGACGCGTATTTAGGTACAATTTATTGAATTTCTCACCTAATTGCTCAACAAGCTCCGGTGGAAAGACGCGGGATGCGAAGGCGCGACGGAAGATGGCGTTGAACTCGTTGTCCAGACCGCCGATACCCATCTTACCGAAGTCCCAGTCGGGATTTATTATGGACTGACGAGGTTGCTTCCTGCAATACAAGTCTATTGAAACAACTTGTTTCAAACTCACGTTCATTTGTTTCAAACAAGTGAACATAAGTAGAACTTACCAAATGGGCTAGTGAGGAATATAAACTGTCAGAAAGCGCCGTTTATTTCGCGTAAAGAGCCTGCAGAGCTATTGCCTAACTTCACTTAACTAAACTGTCAAATATGACACTAAAGCCCCCCCAGTAACTTGCAATCTTGCATGAACTAAAAGTTCATGCAAGTTTGCAAGTCACTGGAGGGGGCACTGCACTGGACTTCTCATACATTTGTAATACTTGACTCGTTATCGATAGTATTCAATGTTACGGTAAACTGGTGATAGGGTAGTCAGCAGCGGTGTCATGGTAAGGCGCGGTTACGCTGTTTAGGTCTACAGATAGTGAACACTCACCCCTTAGCCTTGCCAACAATGTTCAGTGAAGAGTTCTCAGCCTTGTCGAACTGAACGCATGCGTCCGGCAAGAGACGGCCGAAGCGAACGCGACGCGGCACGACATTCGAACCCGCTGCTATAGCTTGTACATCTACCGCTGTAGTCATTACATAAAGATTTCGTTATTAAAACTATTTAATTTATCATGTTTACCTTCATAAAACCAGTGCTGGATTAGCCTATAAGCTATTAGGCATCCAGTCTAGGGGGCACAGAAAAAGATATAAAAGCACGCGAAAAATTCGAAATCCGACACTGCATAAAACGGGATAATTACCATGATTTATAAATCGGACGCATAAATCTACGAATCATGGTAAATATCCCGTTATGTGTTTATAATTTTTTTTTATTCTTCATAAAGCAGATCTATCACACTACTATAAAATAAAATTATAAAAATATAATAAAATATATATATATAATTATAATATTATAAAAGTAAAATTTTATGTGATTCGAATTTTTAGTACGTTAAATTCTCGTCCATTAACTGACTTTACAGACAACCAATATTTTTTGTCAACATAATAATAGCTTTACCTTCCAAATTCTTCACGATGAGAGATAGAACCTTCTTGTCTTGGAAGGCGAAGGCCAATTGCTGTCCCACAGTAAAAATCTGACTCGAGAACTGGATCAAAAAGTCTCGTGCCATTTGTTCGGAGTCGTACGGCTCTAAGGATACGCTGAAAAGCAATTTCAATTGTTAGTTTTATCTAAAGATTCTGCGAAATTCCTCCACAGTATAGACAGCAGGTATTAAAGTGCATTACATTTTTCGCATCGAAAAATGAACATTATTCTAATAATTATATTATATCTAATATCTCTTCCAATATTGACTTAGATTTGAACCCACGTACTCTGCCACCACGGCTCAAGTGAAAGGATAATATTATAAACCATCATCTATAGGAATGTAGCTTATACCTAATTACCTGATCAAACTGATCAGGTTATTAGGTATAAGCTACATACCTACAGGATTAGGGATAAGTGTAGGTACACTTATCCCGATTTAACAACATTGTATTTCCGATTGGAATTTACACTATAGATATTTACACACAAGCAAAAATTATTTAAAAAAACAGAATTATAGGTCATTCCTTCCCAGGTAGTACCTAAGTTAAGTTTAAGTTTACGTACTTATTATAAAATTAATTTTGGATACAAAAAAAATTCTAAAACGAAAAAAAGTAGTGTGAAAACTAGTTTTCAAATGGCCGATAATGACATCATGGCTATAAAGTTACATCATCACATAACATTGAACATAGTAATCGCATTAGTACACTTACGTCTTCTTCAGCATGAAATCTGCCTCCAAGGTAACGCTGCACAGACATTCTGCTTGCTGCGCTTTGAAAATCTTCACATCAATGGCCTAGAAGAGCATTCAAAGTTCATACCACGTGAAAGAAGAAGCTAGTTTTTTTATTTATATTTTGTTGGAGGAAGTCATGTTGGTTTAAGAAGATCAAAGAATGGATGGGGATAATGGGCGAAGCCGAACTATTTCGCCTCACAACAGATCGTGAAGAAATATAGCACACAAAAGATCATGAACAAATATAGCATTTTACTGCTAACATTTGCTAGATAACATTTAAATAATCTATAGCGTTAGAGAGGTAGCTCCTGTAAGATCCCTTTGTAAGCGCCTATTTTTCTTGCATCAATTACCCCTTCCTTGAATTACTGTTTAAGTTTATGTAACTGTAAAAATCGAATTGTTCAAAAGAATTAGGGTCTTGTTAGTAACTTGTACAGTTTAATACAATACAAGTCCACACCCTAGCAGTAACTTTACAGACAGGTTTATTACTTTAGTACTAACTCTGTTGAAGTTAAAACAACAAGAACTAGCTAACTAGGTCAACATCTCATGACCTATATATCAGAACATGTATTGATCTGATCTGCAAGGTGTATATAATAACTATATCTTACACTGTCTCTTTCAAAGGTATCTTGTTATTATGTTCATGATAGATTGTTTACATTCTGATTAGCCCACTATGGCTAGAAGCCTATGTGTAGTAAGACTAAGAGGTCCTAAGGTAGTCTAAAAACTTAACAACTAAAGAAAGCCACTAGTTCATACAAACTTACTTCTTTTCACTTATTCCATTTTTTATAAGAGATAAGGCATTATTCTGGTTAGCACACCTTGGTTCAGTACGCAGTTAATAATTTTACCATCAATAGAAATGACTTTATTTTACTATCCTTATTAATAAATATGAACTGTAAAAGTTTTTAGTTTTATTATTATCTAGTTACTAACCTGGCCTATGGACAATGTGGCCCATTTCCTCTGAGGGGCGGAGAACCCAACAGTGCCGCGGTCAACACCATTGTAGAATCTGATGCTGAAAACATAGTGCTGGGATGGCCCTGTTGATATTTCAATGTGCCTGAAAATAACATCACAGTTATGATAAAATAATGATTGAATAGTGAGTTACATTCAACTCAAATGCTTTTATCACTAAATGTAAAAATTATTTTCTAAATATGATAAAAACAACCAAAATAAATTAGCTGAGCTGAGATAACAATATAATTTGAAAATTAATTGCAATTATTATGTTTCACCGAACATAAACTAATATGAAGAATAAAAGGCTTTTAGAAAATTATTATTATAGTCATTTATAGAACCAATACTTACTTGGTGTCACTTGGAAAATCATCTGGGTTGATGAGCGCACAATTTGTGATGGCAAGCTCGTCTGAAGGGCATTTAGCTGCCTTCATCCGCTGCAATTATTAAAAATATTATTGGGCATAAAAAAATGATTTACTATCAAGTGAGTAATTAAGTATAAACTCAATAGTTAGTGGGAACACAGGTGAAAATTAATAAGTAGGTAGGTCCACTATATATTTGGACTTAGGTAGGTACCTGAAAGAATAGAGGGGCTCAATGTTTGGGCATGCAATGTTCAGATTTTAGAGTTCAGAAGGGATTTCCGATATGTTTGAAGGATGCAAGGACTATTGAGCGCTGATAATATTAAATCCTGGGAGTATCAGCAGCTTTTCTACTTACCAATGAAGACATTTTACGAATTTAGTTTGGTACTGGATACACACTGTTTGTGATGACTGATGATGAATGATTTACGTCAACAGATTTGTCATCACACGCACGGCCCCGCTTAGCCGTCACTTTAACGACGAATGACTGTAAACTATTTTGCTTCGCAATGAAAGGAAGGATTCAGCCGCGATCAATACGTACAAAATATGGTGCAATGAGTGCTGCCATACCCAAGTTTTGCATATTTATTAAGCAGTAGCCTGTGATAGCCGTAATTATTTTTGCTAATGGTTTAGACGGGAAATTATTGTAATAGTCTATTTTTACAATTTTTTGCTTCAATTCAAAAACCGACATTTTCCGTAAAAAAATATGGAGACGAAATTTTCTTTTCTATGGCAATGTTTTTATCTCATTCATTCTTCCGGTTCATCCCTCCCCCTGGTCCCTCCCCTTTATTTCTACATTTTCATTCATTCACTCACTCTAAAATTACAAATGGCTGCTGATGTCGGAATGCGTGCCAGTTTGTTTTTTTGTGAAAAATATTGTGAATAAACTGAAAAGTGGACTAGACAGTGAATTATCGTAGAAAAATAAAACATGCTATGATGGACTTCATTTTTAATAAACTAGTTTGAATTTAAGCTAAAGTAACCTTATTTTACCACCAAAAATGGAGCTTCCGCAGCCACCGCAAGGTATGCACTTCAGTTGTTCTTCTACTAGATAATTTTCATCGCATACTTTTACATACGAAACTTCTATACAATGCTGTCAATTACAGATCAAGATCTACGCAACATAATCGATAAACTCGCCCAGTTTGTCGCAAGAAATGGCCCCGATTTCGAGAAGATGACGAAGACCAAACAGAAGAACAACCCCAAATTCAGCTTCCTGTACGGCGGGGACTACTTCAACTACTATCAGTACAAAGTGACGACAGAGCAAGCAAGTAAGCATAGTAACCGAACGGACTGATGCTAAGTTTATGTGCAACGATTGCGATGTAACGCCACTATCGATGGAAACTAAATGAACCTCCGCTGTTTATAGTTCTAAAGCAATCGACCGGTGGCCAGGCGACTGCTCCCGCCGGGGCTTATATGGCACAGAACAGGCAATATGTAATGCCCCAACAGGCCAGCGCTACGCCTGCTCAGCTGGGGCTCGCGGCGTCGATGGCGGCGGCGCCGGCCCTTCAGCAGTGGCTAGCGGCCAACTCCGCGCCCGCGCCCACCCCCGCGCGACACCCAGACATCGACAATGTCTCCTCTCAGATCAACATGCTCAGAGAGCAGATAACACAATCTGAGAGCAATCTCAATGCACAGCACACGGTTAGTGATGCATTATTCAGTGCCTTTATCAATGCCTCGAAAGCTAGGAATAATTTGCATGCCACAAATACAATGACCAAATAACAGATTCAATGAAAAGTTTATTTTATCAAAAAATGTGTTTAATTGTAGGCATACATTGTTTCTGATAGTGATTATTTACCATGTACCTATGAAGTGCTAATTTAAAAGTGAAATAATTTTGTTTACAGGCTTCATTATCCCACACAGACATTAGACTCTATAGCAGGCTGATTAGTTTATAGGCTTTATTGGGCACAATATCACTCATTTTAAAAACATACACTCACTCCATCCACTGTATAAATAGCTATATCACATCTTTTCAATAAATTCTGCAAATTAATTACTTCAATTTTTAAGGGAATATTTATAAACAATATGTAAATGTTTTAGGTGTTGATACAGCAGCAACAAGTCAAAATTAATGAGCTGGTCAGCAAAGCGCAGGTAGAGAAGATTCAGATGATGGCAGAGGAGAACAATATCAGTCTTAAAGAATTGGACAGCGTTCTTCAGCCCATTATCGATACTTGCACTAAAGACAGCATTTCTTCAGGTAAGATAGTTATTTTATCACTCCCATAAATCATTGCTCTGTATAAATCATCTCACTCCCATATACCATTGCTCTGTATAAATCATCTTTGTTTTCTTCTTTGTACCTACCTGCCTGTTTTTATGTCCTCTGTTTTTGTCTTTTTTCTACTGTACCGTGTTCGTGTTGTGTTGTGTGTGCTGAATAAATGTTTTATCTATAAATCTAAAGATGTATAGCTCAGCCTTTACATCTTTACTAGATGATTTATACATCAATAGCCTCAGGAGGCAGTCTTTGCCTATACTTAACGGGACACCTTAGTCATTATATTTACACAACGGGACATTACTCACGTAAAAAAAACGGGACACCTTAGTGCCTGGGACATTGTTGAGATGGAATAGTATCACTCCCAAGATGCCTTAGTATTCTTTCAGATTGTCAGACATTTTTAGATCTTTAAAGATATATAAGGGGATGGTCAGAGTTATGTCCAAATACATAATTATTTTTTACAAGATTTTAATAGAAGCCTGACGTTTTGGGTTTGTTGCTACATTATGTAACTGCCAGCGAACTTGTTGTTGATCACAAATTCAAGCTCAAATTTACAGAGATTATTAATGTGTTTGTGTTATCTAGGAAAAGGCTGGATACTCCATCATGCGACATCGCACGATGCCGGCCAGGTCATATCCCAGCATCTACTCAGGAAGGTCACCACGCCCGGAGCTGGCTTCACGCAAAAACTGCACATCATTTACCTGGTGAATGATGTCCTACATCATTGGTTAGTACAACTACCTTCATATTAATTGTAATATTGTAACACAACAGGCTTGCAAACCATTAATCATTGTGACTAACGATTTGTCTTCATTATTTTGGTTTTAAAGTACGTTTTCGTAAAAAAAAAAACTAAAACACAGTTTCAAAACTATTGTTTTGTTTGATACTTTACTATTTGTAGTTTTTGGTTGTTTATTTTATATGAAATAAAGAAAATTCAGACTTTGTTTTTATTATCATGTGGTTAAGGTTGGTCTGTTCATACTCGGAGTTTGTGTCATCTTTCTTGCTTATAGCCAAATATTTTGGGTAAAATCACATTAAATGATAAGATTAGATAAAACTTGGTTACTCAATCTAAAAGTCCTTCAAATGCACAGTTATGTATTATTTTTTTATATGTATTTATTGCGATTTTTTTTTGTGTCCCTCTCATGTAATCAATGGTGTCTATTATGAATTATTCCTAATTACAGTGCACGCAAAAACGCTGAAGATCTCAAGAAAAATTTGGAAAGCGTGGTCGTTCCCATGTTTTGCAATACCAGTATAGGTAACATATTTATAATAATGCCCTCGAGATATAGGTCTCTTATACTTTCGTGAATTTTATTACATAGAAACGGGAATTGTCATGTACTTGTCATTTCCAATGTTTGATTGAATCGAAAGTGATCTTGGATCAGAGGGATCAAATATTGATAATGGCATTCAATCAGTGAAATCACCTGTAATTTATTTTAGTGAAATACACTTAGTTGGAGTTTTCACTGACATGAAAATTCCTGTTTTTATAAGGCGAATGTAAGCTCTTGTTTGTGCATAGTATTAAAGCATCTTTAATGATCATCATCGCCTGTGGTTTGCACCATTCAGGTAACATGCTTGAAGTTATGTGGCTTGTGCGACAACAGTTTAAATATTTCGCTGTTTCAGCCGTTACTGAGGAGCAAGAGGCTAAATTGAACAAGCTGCTGCGTCTATGGGAGTCCAAGTCGAATTATTTCGAGACTGCAGTTATTGAGAAAATGAAGAGTCCAACCAGCTCTTACCAGGAGTATCAGAACAGTTTGATCGCGCAGCATTCTAGCGCTATCTCTCATCTTGCTCAACAGACGAAAGCGACATTCGAAAAGTAAGTACGAGAAACCTCCGCTTCGTAATCTTATTTCATCCACTAACTGATTGACACTTTCAGCTACAAATCCCAGCACCAAGCATTTGTCGCGCACACAATGCAGCAAATACAGCAACTAGAGATGCAGAAACAAGCTGTAGAGCTCAACAATCAAGAACAAAACGAGGAGAATCACAACTCACACTTCCAGTCAAACAACTTCAATGACAACTTCCCAGAAATGTACGATAATTTCACGAACAATCAATACGGTAGTGAGAGTGGCGAAAACTATAATAATACTAGTGGGAACGAAAACTCGTTTGATAGTCAGACGTTTGATCAAATGAACCAGAAGCGAAACTCGGAGCCTGAAGAACCGGACTTATCAAATCTTCCTAATGTGAATTTCTCACTACCGCCGCCGGGTTTTGCACCGGAGCCGCCGCTAGCGTTCCTGAATGGTCTTCCGGATCTCAGTAAACCGCCGCCTGGATTCCCACCCTTCCCGGACATCAATAATGATGATCTAATGCCCTCCGTACCATATTTCGAACTACCCGCTGGCTTGATGGTCCCTCTTGTACAGGTGAGATATCATGCTACAATATTTTGAACTAGCTGCTCCCCGCGGTTTCACCCGCGTAAGTCCCGTTCCCGCGGGAATATCGGGATAAAAAGTAGCCTATGTTACTCGTGGATAATGTAGCTTTCGAATGGTGAAAGAATTTTTAAAATCGGTCCAGTAGTTTTTGAGCCTATTCATTACAACCAAACAAACAAACAAACAAACAAAGTTTTCCTCTTTATAATATTAGTGTAGATTTAGATTTGTAAAATGTTTTTTTCTTTTAAAAAAACTTCACAGATTAGTAGGCATTTGAATTATAGTAAGTCTATAATTTTTTCTGTCTCAAGATTGTAATCAAACGGTTTTTACGTTTGGTTAACTGGAAGAGAACTCTTTTTAGGGTTAAGTTCGCCTGTGCGATTACTTTTATGTCTATTTTTGTTATATTTTTATTATTTTATGTGCAAAGTATAAATAAATAAATTAATTAAGCGTTACCTAAACATACATAGTGTTGTCGTAAATTGTAGTATTCCAGGTATAGAAGATGTATAAAGTACCCCCTAAAGTAAAAGGCAAGTCCGAGCATATCATTTAGCGCGTATTCATATTTTCTACAGTTCAGTAGCATTCGAGTATTATATCATCGCACTTTAATAATCAGTTAAGCAACAAACGAGCTATAATAATAATAATATCAAATCAACAAATGAATGTAAAATTTCAGTTAGAAGACGACAAATACAGACCCTTAGACCCGTCCACCATCAGACTACCGCCGCCGGCGCCGCCCAACGATAGATTGCTAGCAGCTGTTGACGCTTTCTACGCATCGCCAAACCATGAGCGGCCAAGAGACAAGTTAGTATCAAGAACTTTGATTATAGTTTGACCAAACTTTGCCTATCTTGAACTTCAACTTCTGACTTTGTTATAGTTTGGCCAAACTTTGCCCATCTTGAACTTGAACATGTCATTTTGACTACTACTACTATACTTATACTATACCATGTAATTATAGTCATTGTCTTATTTTTGAATTGTATGATGTTAATTGATGAAGGTTTATTATGTTATGTACTAATAGTACCATAGCATACAACCCAGCGTACATAGAGTATACTGTGTTGTGACGTCATTCCTATAGACTCTAGCTAGCAATTTGCTTACCATTTCGTCTGACTCTCAACTCTTTCGCATTTTTTTGAATATTCCACCTTTGCACTATCACAACAAACCATCAATCTGCGCAGTCAAACTCATAGCTCAACTACACTTACCATTTCAATCAAGTTCATATTATGTACAACCATACTTTTACAGTGAGGGCTGGGAGAAACTAGGTCTGTACGAGTACTACAAAGCCAAGAACCTCGCTAGGAAGATGAAAGAAGAGGCGATAGCTCAAGGCTTTAGACAGAAGTCAAAATCACCGAGTCCCATTCCTAAAGATCTGCAGAAACAACCCACACCCCCTGGTAGACGTTACAGGTAAATAATCCTTATTTTCAGGAATTGAGAATCTACATTTCTACAGCTGGAACTGGCATTTGCGAGATTATGCGTATAATTAACTTAAAAATCGTATATATCGATCTATGTATCCATACTTTTATTTTTAGCTTTGTTTGAGAAACTTTCGTTACAATATCGTTTCTTTCTCGCGTCATAAATGAAAATTAATTAGAGGCAAATTAAAATGCAAGCAATATTGCTTACCAAATGATGTTGTATTCTGAAATAATGATTCAAAATGTATTATCCGCATAAGCTTCCATAGTTAATGTCTCGGTAATTCATGTTTTGGCGAAACGAAACATTTCAGATCAAAAAGCAAAACGCCAGAAAAGCGCTCACCAGTCAAGTCAAGATCAAGATCGCCTTCACCAAGAAGAAAGACCTCACACAACAGAAGTAGGAGGAATGATGATAGAGAAAGAGAAGGTGAGTGAGAAAAATATTGAGATATGATGTTTTAGACTGCCTTACAGCCAGTCTCAATAACCTATCTATCTTTGGTTTAATTTACTGTAGGTAGATATTTGACATAACTTCCATACAAAATGTGTCAAATATTTAACGACATTAAGCTAAACCAGAGATATATAGGTTATTGAGACTGGCGGTTAAAACTCCCGCAAAGTACAACTTATATCTTTCCCTATACCTATCCAAAATGAAGGTACGATCGATCACCTGACCGCAAGGAGCAAAATCAGATAGCGCTTCCTTGCATCAGATGCATATTAAATTAATTTCCGGTTCCACACCAGAGACGTAGCAATGTCAAGAACAGCTCGATTCATAAATCATTGAAATTTGTTTCCTTGCATTCTTTGGGCTTATGAAGCGTTATTTTTTCGCGAATAGTGTTAGTGATTTTTAAATTTTTCGATAGCTGACGCCCCGACGCTGACGGTCATATCGGTCACTATAACTCAAACGATGTACAATTTGTAGCAGGTCGAAGAAGGTCGCGGTCGCGATCTCGCTCCCGGTCGCGCAGTCGTTCGCGAGAGCGCGAGAGGCACGAGCGACGCGACTCGCCGCGCTCGAGACGCGTCGAGCGATCGCGGTCGCCCACGCCGCCTAGCTTCCTGTAAGTTATCTATTACTAGCTGCGCCACGCGGTTTCACCCACGTAAGTCCCGTTCCCGCGGGAATATCGGGATAAAAAGTAGCCTATGTCACTCGTGGATAATGTAGCTTTCGAATGGTGAAAGAATTTTTAAAATCGGTCCAGTAGTTTTTGAGCCTATTCATTACAACCAAACAAACAAACAAACAAACAAAGTTTTCCTCTTTATAATATTAGTGTAGACAACAAATGTAATTTAACTGTAAGCCAAGTTTCCGTCTCGTACGAGAGTTTATGTTTCAGAGTCATCACAATCAAAATTGCAGTAAAACTGTTAGATTTGACAGTAAACATGGAAATCCTGCCAGTTTTTTTGCGATTTCCAGTTCCGTTTCGCGACAAGTTAGTTAGGCAATAGCTCTGCAGTTTTTAAATACATCAAGAACTAGCAATTTTGAATCAGACCTGAAATTCTTCCAAACAGCCAAACTTTAAATGGCTGAGTAGATCTTCAGTTTGATCTATTATTTATTTATCTTACAATGTTTCACAGCCGAAATTACCTCTAATGTTTCGTGTTCACCTCTACTTGCTACCTATATCTAGAGTCGGGATTTAAAAGTTAATCATGACTTCCAGTGGAGGCCCCTTCCAAAGTACATCAGGCGGCATCGACTCCAGCAACAAAGGCCACCAGTTGTTACAGAAGATGGGCTGGAGTGCCGGCGGCCTGGGCGCCACGGGGCAAGGCATCCAGGAGCCAATCAGCGGCGGCGCTGTCAGAGATAGGCAGGACCAGTACAAGGGTAAGCAAAACTGCTGTATTTATGAATAAAGTTTTCTTCAAATCAGCGCTGGATATACTATTTCTTTGAACAGGGGTGCTAGGTATCGTGTTTATTTAGATTGGTTCCGTGCCACAGTAGGCTCGTTATTTTTCAGTCGGTATTTAGTTCATCAAATCACAAGATAATTAGAGACCCTACTGGAATTATTCCCGGTGTATCGGGATCAAAAGTAGCCTATGTGTTAATCTAGACAGAATTTAAATAAGTTATCCTGATACCAAATTTCATTCAAATCATAACACACACTAACAAAAACTTCAACTTTATAATATGTGATTACTATTTTTTTTCTAGGTATTGGCGTGAACCTCAACGACCCCTATGAGAACTTTAGAAAGAACAAAGGAGCAGCATTTATTACGAGAATGAAGGAGAGAGCGTTAGAGCGTTCAACGTGATCGCTGTGAAATAAAGACTATGTAAATGTGTACAAGATGAGTGAATGGAACGATTTATTTTAACTAAATCAAATAAAATTATGAATTTTAAGTGCAATATTTTATTTTTTTCTTACATAGAACATTGTTCTTACAATAGTGTAGATACTAGAACAACTACAGTACTATAATTCAAAGTTATCTTCATAGTTGTCTTTGAACTCTGCTAGCTTATTGAGGCTCTCATTGTAGTCTGAAGATTCTAAACCTTCTTCTGTGAATCTATGTAGTTTTGCATACTTTATTCTGCTCACTTCTCTGTGCAGTTTCTCAAGCATATCAGCCATGAAGTTGCCATTATGGTATCCAGCTACAACTGGGCAGCTTTCTACTTTCTCATCACTGGCATCAGATTTTATGAATCCATACTTGTTGAGATTTTCAGAGAAAAATGTAGGATACGGAGTCTTCACTTCAAGAGGTTTTTCACAAATAGTGACATTTGTAGCTGAAAGGAAATTGTTTGCCTGGAAATAAAGTTCAAACATTTCTTGTACATTGTTGCATCTGTATGCTGGAATGTTGAGTTGTTCCTTTGCTTTATTGGGTGGTGCTTTTAAATAGCTCTCTGGTATTCCTCTCACAGTGATGAGTTGGAAAATTTTATCTGTAGCAAGTTTGCAACTCGGAGTTATAGTTGAGAATATAGGTCTTGTTGTCTCATTTAGGTGTTCAATCAGATATTTTGATTCACTGAAAGTAAAAGGTATTCCCAACGATGCTGCAGCCATCTTTCTGCCATATCCTGTCAAATCAGTGCAAATGTCTGATAAAGTGTAAGTATTGTTTTTATGCCTATATTTTTGGCTTAGTGTATCCAAAGCTGATGCTAATAGGGCTGAGGACTGATGGTATATTTCAGGTTTGTACGAGATGTGTTCAAACTGCCTAGGGTTTCCTGGCTTCCTCCAGCCTTTTTCACTGGTACATAGAGGTACAAACATTGTGGCATATTCAGAGAGCTCTTGTACAGTAAGAGCAATATTTACTAATCTTATGGTATCTTTCAAAGTTCCTTTATCTCTCTCTTCTGGAGTACTAGGCATGTTGTCAGAGAAATGCGAGGCAATTATAGGATATGCTAGTATTGGTTTTGCATAATCATCAGCTAGAAGCTCTATACAACCCATGGCTAAGCCTGCAAAACCATCAGTAGAGTCCAAAGTGATATTGAATCCTTGCATACTATCACACTCTTCAACATATTTTCTTATGTTGTTTTCAAATGAATCTCCATAGTCTGATTTCCAGATTGATTTACCAGAATTGAAGATGTCAAAGCTTTTCTGAAACAAGAAAAACAATACATTAGGTTAGTCCTTATTATTATGATAATTATCTGTTGGTTCGCATGATGGCATGATAATAAATATTAGGGTAAGTATACCTAACTTACATTTTCATTTTCATGTTGGTAATCTTTTACAATATTCACAGATCGAGGATGCAGTCTCGGATACAAAAAGTCAGTCCATGATTTAGCATTATCGAAATTATAGTCCTTTGGATCAGCAGTTGACGGGCCCTCTTTATCAATGTCTTGGAGGTATTCGTTTTTTTCTGGCACAGGTTCTTTAATTTCTTCTATATTTTCCCACGGCAGCAAGTCTGAGGAGGCTTCATCAGGAAGTCCTCCTTGTTCAGGCAGTGTATTTAGGGACCCTTTTAGATCAGCTAATAGAAGTCTTGGTGTGTATGTCACATCGCCTTTAGCTGTTTTACCTTCACGATACAGAATATCATGATTTACTTCCGTTTTTACAGTACCGGTGTAATCAAAACTCAGCTCTTGTAAATTCCAAAAATGTGCACCAACAAAGTTGGAGTAATTTCCAAATTGCAGTGATATGATTTCACGAGTAGACATTTTAAATTGTAATTATTGTAACTGAACACATAGCAGCCGTACTCGAGATAAATCTATCTTCAACTATTGAGTATTTATTTAGATTTCTGATAAAATTCAAACATGCGCCTTACTTTCTGTACAAGTAAGTTTTGTTTTGAAAGATTGAAGTTTTTGTTCAGTTCATTCTCTTTTTCTTTGACAGACACTTTTTAGTCTGACGAGAAGATGAGATGTTTGTGACTTTGACAGAACTATACTTCATTTCTTGAAGCGAGCTAACAGGAAGAAAAATAACCTCACGTGATTGGTAGTAAAAAATAATTTTCTATCTCGTGATTGGCTAGATTGTCAAATCAATTGTCAATTGTAAAATCGAGCTTAAACGAGAATATACAATTATTGATGTGCCTTCGGAAAACATACAGCATTGCTATGAAGAATGCATCGTGTATTTACGCCCTTAACCTGCGGTTCTATCCATAAATTCTGAGTTTACCTTGGTCGGCGCCGTGAACGGCGCTAGTGTGCCAGCAAGGGCCGGTGAGGCCGCCATAGTCTGTGGTTTTCATAGCGTTGTGTACTTTCGCCATGAATGGTCGAAATCCACAAAAATCAGAATACTCCTTTAATATTTCTGCATAATAATTCTAGTTTTACACTCAAATATCTTAAAATATATACTAATAAGCAATATTTTGTTAAAATACGTTATAAAAACAAAAATTCAAATCAGTGAGCGTAATTTTTTCGTGATCGGAATCGCGATGTTGATGGGGACTGGTCTCACAGGAAGACTGGGTCCTAGTTCATCTCCTGAAGAAAACCCGTGCCGGGAAAATAAGGAAAACTTAAGCCCCAACGATTCCAACAACGATGAAGGAAAAAATCCACATCGGGAAAAGTAGAAAAGGGGCCAGCTGATCCGAACGAGTATAAAAGTGGTACAATCAGGTTAGTTTCTTAAAAATTGTCTAATGTAACCGAGTTGTGAGCCTAATAGTAAAACGCCAGTGCTAACGAAGTCAGTTATCAAATTTTGATAATTTCGTCGCTGTAGTGGAACAAGTCACTAACTCGAATTTTGGGCAAAATGACCTAATGATGCCAAAGTGTTTTTTTATACCCAATATTAGTGGAAAAGATACCATATAATATAAATTTGAATTTTTCTTATCCTATGGTATGCGCTAAGAGCACCTACACATACTTGATTTTGACATTAAATTAGTGGAAATAAATTTTAATTTCCCGTTGAGTACCGTACAAATTGAACGAACTTTAGAGACATTCACTCATTGAATGAAACTGTTAAAAACTGAATGACAATTACCTTATTATAACTAATACTGTCGATTCAGAATTTCAGATAACAATAATCTTAACTTTCGGCACCTGTTGACTCACAGTGCTCCGTGAATTTTGCATTTCTTTTTTTTTTTAATTGTGTTTATAGTTTGTTGCCACGCAACATTTTGTTTTGGAAATGACGTGACTCTAGGGTTGTCAGTCTAAAATTAATGACTTACTATACCTTCTAGTTAAGATATTAGGAAAAATTTTCTTGAAGACCTACCGAACTAGGCTGTCTATTTTAAACATGCCTTGCCAATGCAATCCTCAAACATCAAGAGGATTACAATTAGGCTACAATAATACCTTGTAGATGCTTGGATAAGGCGATTATACTACAACTATCTAAAAATAGTATATAAATATAATATGATGTGTGCGATCTTGAGTGAATCTTTCCCTCCGTCCAAAAATAGTAGTTTGTGGTAAGAAATCTGAATGGGTAAGAACCAGATGCAAAAAGGTAGTCCGGGAGGATACCCTACTTATTGAATAGGTACCTAATCTATTTACAAAATAAGCTGTTACGACAAATTCAGGAGGGCTTCACCACTGGCTATGCCTGTACACATTTTCAAAACGATACAAGTGTGAGAGCACACGAATACCTTTCTGTTTCTCTCAGAAGACGGCCTTACTCAGGCCTAATTAATTTGGAACCAGTCTAATGCATCTCAAATAATTAAATACCTAACTATCGGATCAAGGCAGATTCCTAGTTAAAATTACTGCGGAAGAAAAGCGATGAATCAAAGGATCCAATACTCGATCTTCGTGAACTGAATAAGAGCGAAGACTTGAAAGTCGCACAGTTCTTTTCCGAGTATCTATCAGTTACCAGAGCTCGTAACCTAACTTCCGGTTCGTCTTGCATCAAAACCAGGGTTAATCTCAGGCTGCGTAAGCGGTGATCTTTATCCTTACCGAATCTTGTTCTTTTGTAACATGCTGGTCGCGGAGACCATGCATGTGAAGAAATGTCGAGGGCTAATCTACTTATACGACTTTCTTCTGGTGCACAAACAACAAACCAAGTTAAATCTCCGGCTGCGGAAGCCTCGAGACACTTGAGACACCTGGGAAATCTATTCAACTGAAGATAAACAAAGAACAATCCTAGTTAAAAGCCGTAAGACATTAGGAATGCCTCGGCAGAAAAATCGAATATACTTGGACGTCTTCCTTGTAGTGCACAAATCAAACGATAGTTAATTCTCAGACTATGGAAGTTGTGATAGAGAAATACTTGGAATGCCTTGGCTGAAAAAGAAAAAATAAAATAAATCTTTTAAACTGTGTTGACATAGATTTGGAATAAACTGGTTAACTACTAATATCTAGTAACTTGAAATATTGGCAGACTGCGAAGAACAATAGCATTAAATTAGGGTAGTTACTAGTTACAGACACCACCGAGTCAATAGCTACTCGCGATGTCATTCCGGAAGCGAAGCTGACTACCTACCTACATGGTCGCAATTCTCAGATGCCCGAATGTTTCTAGAATAAAATACGTCGCACTTACGACTTCTGTCTAGAAACTTTACCAAGAGATGATGTGATGGTGCGGAACCACACATCACTCACCAGCAACACACGCTTGGGATGTGCTGGGGTCCTCAGCTGGTATCATATTACCTACATGATGTTGAGAGGAACAATTTGTTACAACAATTTGTTTAACAGTTTGTTACGAATCAGAAAAGGTGACACAGAAACATGACGAATGTGTAACTACCTATGCAATTTTCACAAGCACCAGAATGTAGTCACAAATAATGACAAGATCTCGCGATAATTACACGGTTTAGTTTAACCTATTCTTTTCAGTCTAATTACCGAACTCTGATCGGGTATACCTAACCTTCACGAACAGAAGGAGAGCCCAAATCACTAATATTGCTGAATCTGACATTTAGCACAATTTATTTCCTGGATACGTACAAAACGATAACATAGATAGATTGAGCGAGAAAAGAAATTCTGAAAATTTTCATTTCAGGTAAAGAAACAACTAGGTATATCTTTTACCCCAGACGACTGCGGAAGTCATTTGGAAGGGGTTTAAATGGAAACAATGTGAGAGTACCTAGTGTACCTACTCAAAAGAGAGACTGCTGTAGTGCGGAACTACGTCTCAAATCTCAATAGACTGCAAATCGAAACTACATTCAGCAGACCGACGACGGGTTAGCCCGGGCGTGTCCACTCCCTTAATAGCTACTCAGTTGTCTTAAGTAGCTGTAGCTAAACGAACCTAGTAGTTGTAGTCGGAAGACTACAAGACCTTAAATCGGGGACACTACTAGATCCCCATGTACAAACAGGAGCTCAAGAACTCTGTGGATCTCTTTAATATCTCCAACGAAATCACAATTTCGGGCACAAGTAGTCATTGACTCTGGCTGGACATAAAAAAGATTGGGGGGGGGAGGCAATATTGCGCAACTTAATACTCGCCTACCACCTTCCTTACACCAACGTGGCCAGATCAATGATCAGTACTAGGGCGTGTAAAAACCGAGTTGTTTTAGAAAACCGGTTTTTTCGGTTATTTTTTTTTTAATAACCGGTTAAAACCGGGTTTTCGGTTTTTTTCCATTTCTACATGAAACCATACATTATTAACCAAAAAAAGTTTTATTTTAACAAATAAGCACCAATTAAATCAACTTGTAACGTCTAAATAAAAAAATAACAAAAAAAGACAACCAAAGACCTTCACGTGGCCATCAACTTAAGCTGATCCGTGACTCCACCCACCAACTTGCTGCATATCACTTCTTCAGCAACAGGGTGGTCCACAATTGGAATGCACTACCAGACAACGTTGTGACAGCTCCTTCTATCAATGCGTTCAAAAACAGGCTCGACAACTGGCTATGATCTAACAAATCAGTGCTAAAAAAGATTAACGATACATAAACCAAAACGACTATTCCAACACTGTGTGATATAGACATACCAGCAGTAGCTCGTCTATCATCGTTTAATAAATAAATATTTTAAATTGTACATAATTTTAACGTGGTAAACATTTTAATTCCGCGACTATACATATATCTCACTTTGACTTAATAATAAAATAAGTAACATGGTGTTGTAGCCACTGCAGGTGTAACTTTAAAATCGATTGAATGTTGTGTGCGCAAATGACTCCATATGCTCGAAGTAGGTACTGCAGCCCTAAGTATTTTGCTACATTTCTTACATTTGGCGCTGTTTCCGTCTGCTGCTCGTAAATAATAAAACCATATTGACGATTGATCAGCAGATTTGTTGTATTCTTCGTATTTGATTTGCACTGCACCTGTGTTCAGCATTATCTGGACACTGAACTTTTGCAGAAACCTTAACTAATTAAGTTATTCAACTGAACGGTCTCTATAAACAATTGCGGAACTATAATTTTATAATAACGCTACGCGCGATTAAAGCTCGAGACAGATACAAGAGGCGCAGATGCGGCGTGCTGTTAGTGCCTGCTTTTTCAACCTGACAGTGCGCCGCACCCACACCGCGCCCGCGCCACGACCGTGTCTCAGAACATTCCAGAATAATTTTGACCACTTAGGAGCCGGTGCCAATATTTGGTGCTCGTCACTCGCACGCTATCTCACTTTACTTTTACACGCCGCGGTAAACTTAAACACCTCTATCTTGCTCCTAGCTTATTTTGCACGGCGACATTTTATGTGGTCGAAAGATAGAAGTGTTCGTATGTATGTATTTTTATAATTTAACTCATTATTATGGATCATAAGTCATTAGGTGCATTATTTATTATAATTTAATCATTTTTTTTATATTTTTTAGGTCTACAACGAATAGATTGAGTAAATTTGTCATTTATTATCACATAGTAAAAAAACCGAAAACCCGGTTATTTTGAAGAAAAAAAACCGGTTAAAAACCGGCGTAAAATCGGTCGGTTAATCGGTTTTTCGGTTAACCGGTTAATCGGTTTACATGCCCTAATCAGTACCTAATTTGTACTAGATAAATATCTACAGCACAATTCTTGTGCATTCGCTGTTATTATAGTGAACTATTATTTGAGCATAGAACAAAGGAGCCTCTTAAATGGTTACCATTAGCTCGTCCTCAGGAGAGTCTGAACAACAAAAACGGAAATGACAAAGTAATAAGGCTCATGAGACCTACAGTCGTAATAAGTGCTGTCGTCTGAAGTATGGGAAGTAATTATTTCATCTTATTTAGCTTTAAGAACATCAATAATTCTGCTACTTGCTTAAGGACGAGGCGTTCATGGCTCTCCAAATCTGGCAGACAGTTTCTCGATAATTTTTACAATGTGACCAAATATTTTCAATTCCAGTCTCGTATCTAAGGCCGTATTCAGAGACTATACTCAAACGTAAATCGTTTCTCAAACGGTGATTCTTAACTTAATTTTAATAGAGAAACGTCAAAAATCGATGCTTAAACGTAGACTCAAGTTTGTTGAGTCTCTTAATACGAGTCTTAAACCGATATCTACGGCTCTACGCACGAGCCATAGCGATCTTCGTAGAAAGTAAACCTACATGATAACAAAAATAAAACTTGCCTAGTCTCATTAATCAGATCCTGTATACTAAATAACGCAGTTTATAAGACCTAAAAACTTAACATGATTAACCTTTTATTAACAATAGTGCCAATGTTAAAAACAGATTTTCAGATTTTCGCGCTGTTCGAAAATGAATGAGAACCTACCTACAGTTCTACGTGACCTGACTGTAACAATCTCAGTGAACCACCGGGAAGCTGTATAGGTACATGTCAGCAAAGGCCTTCCTATTGGGGGCTTATGGTGGGATAATAGATCGATTGACGAGCTCGTTAATCAATGCTAGCTAGCAAAGCTTGTGGTAATTATAAATCCTCCAACATTTTTTTTTTTTATTCATTATTAGCGTAAGATAAGGCCTACTTTCATTCTCAAAAAAGTTACCCTGTATTATATTATAGCAAATAGTATAACTATAGTCTATCTATAAAGTCCTGGCATGAATGTTTGAGGAACTAAAATTATTCGTGTATCTGGCAGCACCAAACAAAGGTATAACAGCTGTCGTCAGCTGTCATCGAGTGAGTTCAAGAACATATTTTCCTCTATTTTTTATTGTTTTCTTAGTTAAACTGCAATGAAATGAAACCGAACTACGCACAAAAGTATCACAAATAAGTAAAGTAAATGAGAGTGACACGCGGGAAGTGATTTTTAAGTTTTTAAGCAATGTTTAGCGGAATACCAAGTTGGACATATTTTGTGGGATTTGGATGATTTAAATGGGCGAACAGCATCTATAACGGGTATGTAATCGTTTTATTGGTTGTTTCTAATCTGCCTGAAGTAACAAATTGACCTAAATTACGATTTGGAGACCAAAAAAGGCATTGTTTACATTGCACATTTTTACGTCAGATTGAACATCACAGTAAGTCATGTTGTAGTGAGACCATCTAATCTTGATACATTAAAATGGCACACAGTCTAGCTACGTTTTCTGCCTACCTAAGTATTTAAAATTTTAACTAATTGCTTTATGTTTAAAATGCTTTTAATTACCTACTTTCAGAATTTTTTTTTTAATTTTCAGGTAGGTAAATCAGAAAGTACCTACGGTTAGGCGAATTCAAGAATGATGGGAAGTTTGAAACTGCTGTGAAACACAGTATGGTCTGCCAAGAAAGCAATGGACAATTTTAATATTTGTGCACTACGGCAAAAAATAAAATTCTTATAAAAATGACAATGAAATCCAATTTTGTTTCATTTGCCTTCACCTATGTACCTATGTATGAACACTCAACAGTTTAACCTTTTAATCCAACATTATTACACAGATAAGCACAAGATTTAAAAAATAAAACATGCCTTCCCAAATTCCCACCTAAAAGCTGGTAGGAACTTTTACATGGAACGAACTGCCAGTATCAAAATCAGTAGTCACACTATAGGGTTGCTATATACATTTTAGCAGCGCCCTCATTTATTGTCACGACTTTATAGACAGACTATACCTACAGGTATTTTGAAATTATATGTTATTATTATGTGTGTACTATGGTCACAAATTATGTTTGACAATTTTATTTCAGTACTACGAATAATAATGTAATCCACATAGGTTTTATTCATGGACTCGAGTCAATTTCCATGATAGGTAAGTAGGTATTACACATTTACCAGATTGTCAATGATGTGTTATTTAACTAAATTTTGAATCTTACAGCAGTTACCCTACAGGTACTTCATCATAGCGTTGTAATTCAATACAATATTCATCTCACCAGCAGATAACAAACACGTCTTCATAGCAATGCTGTATGTTTTCCGAAGGCACATCAATATAACGGTTTTACAATAAAATAAAACCGATATTATGTGCCGGAAAGAAAACATACAGCATTGCAGGAAGTTCTTCCTGGTGAAGACTATGAAAACCACAGACTATGGCGGCCTCACCGGCCCTTGCTGGCACACTAGCGCCGTTCACGGCGCCGACCAAGGTAAACTCAGAATTTATGGATAGAACCGCAGGTTAAGGGCGTAAATACACGATGCATTCTTCATAGCAATGCTGTATGTTTTCTTTCCGGCACATAATATCGGTTTTATTTTATTGTAAAACCGTTATATTATTGACAACCAATCACGTGAGTTTATTTTATCTTCATAATAGCTCGATTCAAGAAATGAAGTATAGTTCTAAATTTGACACCGGTCCTTAATTGAATGAAGCTTACAATACGAAGAGATAGCCCGCGAAATTCAATTTTGTAAAGGTTTACTAATTTACTTGAATTTTTTTACATTATGCTTGATGCAATTAATTATATTATGTTATGTACCTTAATCAAAATACGATTCGCGGTGTCCCTACTATATATTAATAAATGAAACAACTATTTTATAGGTACTCACTTTATTAAAAAAGTTATTACAAATCATTCAACTTAGTTTTCTTAAAATAAAAGTTTTTATCACTACTTTCTATGATCTAAATCTTAGCACACTAATCCTTACCTACTTCTACTTGGATATTAGGAATACTGGCAGTGGAAAAATACATTTTAGACATTTCATTGTATAAATTACAACTACAGATAAGTTCTGTAACAGCTAGTATGAAATTGATAAACACACATTGATAACGAGAATGGAAAATCTCAATAAGAAATTTAATTAAATTGTTGAAGATACTATTCACTATTAAATTTACCCTTACAGCTTACACTTCGACTTCTAACATCCTCTAACTTCATTACACGATCCAAATTTCTTAAAGCATACCTACATTCATATCAATTAGTACAAAAGCAAATCACATGTTAGACTAAAAAATAATATGTACAAAATTGCACTGTTGTATGAAACTTAGAATGAAGTATACAAAGAGCACCTAACATAAATTCTACCTCTCTTCGGAATATCAAAAGAACTTCCTTACTTCTATTCATTTACTTATGTAAGTAATTCTAAGGATATAACACAAACTTACAGACAATACACAAATTATAGCTTTATTTTGATTTAAAGATTTAGATAAAATGCAATCACAATAATTTTTAAATGCGCAGATGGCTGTAACTATGGAAGGCCAGAAAGAGCAGGCTTATTTCGCGATCTTATACTGACGTCCCTATAAACCAATTAGATTACAGCACACCAAATGTTCAAAACAATAGGAACGTCTACCGTTTAACTACAAAGACGTTTAAATTTTTCCTACACACATTTTCTAATAGTCTCAATCCTACACTCCGAGATGTGACTAACTTGCACGGAGCATGCGACTCGCGTAGTTTGGACTGCCATCCAAATCAAAAGTTTAAAAATGATTATTTTTGGTGGTAGCGTGCAATCAGAACTTACAATTTCACAAAACTACTCACACAATTTTACACAAATACAACACATTATTCGAGAGATCTACTTGACACAACCTAAGCGACGACTGACAGATCACATTACAAAGAAAAAAAAAACTCTTCAATCAATATTTGCTAGAATTTTGATTTTCTAATCAAAACATAATAAAGTATACTACAGTCACAGCTAAATCGTTCACAATTAACGATTAACTTTACAAAAATTAGACAATTCGTCTTTATTTTAGATGTTCAAATAATTTGAAGTTTATGAACTTGAAATTATTTAACAGCTTTAATATTTGATTAATTCTATTTTCTCTTATTTTTTTACGTAAATATATACATTGTTGTTAGCTATGGTATATGAAGAAAATAATATTGATAAGAACCAGTAACTAGCTCTGAACAAAACGGTTAAGTTTTCCATTTCTGCTTAGAGTTAGTTTATTTTTATAACTTGTATCTAAAACTATTAGGGAACACATGTACCACATTTTTAAATACAAACGTAGTCTGCCTAAAAGTTCTAGTAACAAAGTAAAAATATAAACCAGTGCCAACAAAATTAATATGATTCCACATTTACCACAAGATATTTACATAATTACCAGAGCGGTGGGAAAATTTAACATAATATACCCGCTATTGTAATCGCCACTACACTGAGACATTTTTATAACATACCAATAAACCTACTTAAACGTATTACATAAGTATTGAAGACTACACTATCAGCCTGATATTTTAATAGACACAACAGGTCGTTATAAAGTCATGAGATAAAACCTAGATTATTTCTTACATTCCTATTTTAATTATATGATTACTTATTTCAAATGTTTCAATATAGCGGCACTAGTTATTTGTACTTATATGGTTTCAAATACACCCAAGTGAAAACACTTGGTTCCAATCAATTTCTACTCAATGCAAATTCTTATTATAAAACACACCTGACATACAAGTTGCTAATGACAAATGAAAATTATTTTACAGTGAAAGATATGTAACAAGTGTTTCATGTCCCGTTCGTGTAAAAAAATATAAATACACTACCTGGTACAGACTCACGTTTCTAAAAAACGCTTAAAAATAAAATTCGGTTCTTCAAAGTATTTCACAGTACAATTCGAAATATAGAGCACATTATTCAAAATGGAAAAATCACTGGAATTTAAACCTTAATGTTCGACAAAGATCACAATTTGATTAGACTTAGTTGGAGTTGCTTAGATGAGCGCAACTCTGTTGACGAGAGGCGTCTTTCGCCGGCTCGTGTGGGATTGCGAGGATACGGGCTGGTACACGAAGCTCGTTTTTGCTCGTTTGGCCGGATGAACTACAAAATAAAGGATCAATAAGTTTCATGTACATAACATACATAATAATCACGCCTATTTTTTATAGGGTAGGCAGAGACGGAGTTTTACCTGCCACGATCAATCGTGTTTACGCCTACGGCTGGTGTAAGCCCGCCGAAACGTCGCTCGGTCGCAATACACTTAACAAGTTAAGAAATTAATATTATATAAAATGCAACTTACTTGTATATTTGTTTGTTAACGACATGTTGCTTATCTTCACAGGTTTAATAACATCAATATCAATTTCTTCGTAGGAATGCTCCAATACCTAAAATATAAAGGTACTTTAATATTTTTTTTAATTTGTCCTGAAAAACGTTATTACAATAGGACTCCGTGAATACCAAAACTGCTTATAAATTGAGCCTATGAAGGTGTACTAGTAGAACACTTCTTAAAGAAGAACAAGTCATTTAAAAGTGAATCAAAATCAAAACAGAACCCAAGTAAAAGTTCTTTTAATTTCAAAAGTCAAAATATATTTATTCAATAAAATCTTATTAAAGACCACTTTGACACGTCACGTTCTTGAAACTAGGGGATTCTATTGCCTGTTCACAACATTCTTGCCAGTCAACATTCTTAAGCTGAAAGGATGGTTTAGGTGCTGGGCTAGCCCAGTTTGACGAAAGTAATCTCCGAAACTACTTACCGATTTCAAAAATTCTTTCACGGGTGTGTAGAATGGAATGTCCGGGTTATAGGCTATATTTTATTCCGGTAGCTTCATTGGTAAACCCGTGCGAAGCCGGGACGTGCTGCTAGTTACTTATTTGTACCTCAATATCACTAATGTCATCGCCGGATTCGCCGTCGTCGATATAAGCGTTGCGCGATGAGTTGCCCGTAGCCAGCAGCCTGTAGGTACCGCCGACCAAACCCGCTTCTACTTCCTCCACTTCTAGTTCTTGGTCTGACGTCTCCTGTAAACAGAATATAATGTTGAAATCTTCTATTGTTAAATGTGTTTTCTTTGCAAGGCCGCACATATATAACCCTACGGCGCTACGGAAGACCAGCGCTCCGACAGATTCCTTGGTTTCTGCCGCAGCAATACGCTGAGTGGCGACCATTTTTGTCATTCCTGTTGTATAATTTATTTTTATGTGTCTCCTTAGTGTATTTGTAATGACAAAATAAAGATTCATTCTATTCTATTGTTGAATATATTTTTGAAATGCTTTTGTACAGTGAGCGCAATATAACGTGACCTGAGGCTCTACCACGAGTTTACTGTAGTATTGATACTATCCTCGATACCGAGTCAAGTACCTATAACAAAATGTATGAGAATCCACCGCAGCGCCGCTCCCGGCAACTAGCATGAACTAATAATTTCATCAGGCGCAACTAGCCCATGCATGGGTAATGGGCAATTAACGCGTTTGTCAAAGTGATCTGGGCACTTTAGTTTAGACTACACTGAAGCTACTTCACTTTCAAAACTATCGGGAGTTGTGCTAGACATTATAATCACACGCAAAAATATCATCGAATAGAATCGAAACATTGTCAGTATAATGGACAATATTTTCACGTGAGTAATATCCCGTGTGATAATAACATCTTACCTGTTCATGTACATCCTCGACTTCCTCCTTGACCTCCGGATCTGTCTCCACGTCCGCGTCCTCCGTGTCGACGTCTGCGTCGACGTCGTCCTCCGCGTCCGTGTCGCCGCTCAGACCGCTGTACTTCATCTCACCGCGCTCTAGTGCCTCGAGATTCTCTGGAAACGACAACTTAATATTATAAAAGTGAAAGATTGTGAATGTTTGTTACCCCTTCTCGCTTAAATGGCTGTACAGATTTGAAATTTGGTACCAGGATAGCTTATATCCCGGAACGTGACTGGAGGCTTTTGAGAACTATTACGCCAAGAATCGAGCATAGAAATAGCGATGCGTCGACAAGAACCGGAATGAATGACGTTAACACACATGGAGGCCTACATCCAGCAGTGGGATATTATAGCTGCTGATGTTGATTACTTCCATCAGTATTTGTTTTTATTGGATTATTTTACTAAACTTTCACAGAATACTAGACTTATAGTTATTTTAATCAGTCAAAGTTGGCGGGAAAGAATTTAAATTGACTTACACTACATGGGTTTGGGAAAAATATTTGGATGTTTAGGAAAATGTGTTACCTAAGTGAAATTTGCAAGAATAAAATGCTTACCAGGATAAACCATCGCCTTCTTGATCGCTTGGGGATCTTTCCTTGACCATTTTTGCACTTCTTCATCCATTTTTCCTATCTTCGCTGGATTCATAGCCCATAAACAACCTACAATAAAAACAAAATGGAAATAAGCAAGGTTTAATAATACTTAAAGGACAAACTCTTTTAACAGTATCTCCAAGTTCTTCTTTTGTGACTTCTATCCCGAAAGTTTAAGACTACGGTCGTATTAAAATAATACGTTTAGAGTTGAGTTTAGGCTCCTAAACTGAGATTAACATCCTCAATATCTATTTTTGACAACTCTTTGTTAAGAACCCAATTCACAATGAAGCGTGAACTCTGACTGAATACAAAAACAGTAATATTCCTAATATACATACCTTTTCTTTGACTTCCATTCGTCGAAGGCTTCTCAATTTTCTCAAAACATTTGTTTAAACTTAAATTATGCCGTACAGAGTTTTTCCATCCATTCGGCGCCGTTTTAAAGTATGGAAAATGTTGGCTGTAAACAAAACTAATTTTAGAATTCCATTCATATATTTGACATCGCATTGCTAAATATTCAAAGGTCGGCTGACTCACCACATGAAATTATAAATTTCTGATACGGGTAGGCTTCCCGTCCGAGAGTTTTTGAGTGCCATCGCGATCAGACATGAGTAGGAATACGCCGGCTTAGGAAATTCACCAGGATTCGTTTTAATATTGCTATTGGCATGTATGAATTTTGTTTGACTATTTTCTAACGTGAACGATCCATTTACTGAAGTCTTTATGATTTGCCGACTGCTCATAGAGTTGTCGATCAGTATCGTCGCTTGTTGGCTCTTGTTTCCATTTGATATTATCGTTCTCGAGTTGATTTGCTTGGGGTCCAAAATATGGATATTTCCTGAGATGATTGTCTTAGATCCTACTTGGTGCGTGACTTTCTGATTCATGTTCAATATCGAACAGTTTTTATTGCTGAGCTTTATCATTTCGGGTTGCGCCTTTATCCTGACCGTCTGCGGTGTTTGCTTCCCCTTGTCGAGATCTTTCAATAGATCCTTTACGACCTTCTTCTCTTCTGGTTTCCGTACAAGAATGACCATCTGCGTAGCCTCTTCCATTTCCTTCTTAGGAACCGTTAGCTCCTGAACTGACTCTACCTTAGGTACTTTGATTGCGTTTGGGGAAAATGTTAAGTGGCTTTTGGTTTCTTTAGGGCTTGACGCCGAGCTATTTAGATTGCTATCTCTAGCGACGGAAGTAAGCATGACATTGGATGATTCTTCTTTGACAATTTTGATAGGAGTGTCTGCGAACGTGGTAGGCATTACAGAGTTTGGGTTGACCATCACCGCGTTTGCTTCTGAGCCGTAGAGGTCGAGATTGTGTACGAAACTGGACGAATTGTTTATCCACGGCGCAGCATTGTCTGTGTCCATGTCTAATAGTGGTGGCATATCGCTGAAGTTTAATCCCAGAGAATCCTGCAAATACAAAATATTACCCAATGATGAGAATGATTTTGTTTAGTGGTCAATGTTGGTAAATCCTATTTAGATTGACGTAAATAACTACCTTAAAGTGGGTAAGCTTCTTTTGATTTACAAAGATATCTATGAGTTAACAAAATGGTTCTAATGAACTCTAGATCAAGAGATTATTTTGGTACAGCTGCACAATGTTGGTTTGGTATAGATGTATATAAATACTCACATAATCTGTCATGCTGCTAAGATCTGTGGCCATTTCATTCTTAATATCCATGTCCAGCATGTCTTGGAGTGAATCGGTGATGTATAGATCCATGTTTAAGTTTGAGCACTGTAAAGAGAAGTCTCACATAAAATCACGGAAATAGAATAATTAGGTGGTTCATAGAATACCTAAATATAATTTATGTATTTCTATGAACTCTAAATCGGGGTTACATGTAACGGCAGTTGTCCAGCCCGTCTCATCGTCGGGATGCGAAGTCGTGCTCGGCCAAGGAAGTTTTGGAGGGATATCGACACCTTCGAAAGATTGGTGGGTATTATAGACAGACGACGTCTCGGATTTGGGGGCGAACCTTTACTCAGCTTTGGGACGATATAGGTTGAATGAAATAAAATTAACTCTGAAGTAAACATTGATTACTTAGTCCTTATTCGAATAATGATGTTCTGAAAACATGGTCAGTCTAGTTTTTAGTCCCATAACTAGTTTGTTCCTGCATTACATTGGATATCTAGACCATTGGGTTCATCGTAAAATAGTGTAAAGTTATCATAAACAGAAGGTAGGAAGTCCTGTACTATTGAGGATCCGATGGTTTCTTCAATTCAATATAGCTAGAGAATATAATATAATACAAAAGTTTAAAGTCTTTTGGCGCCACTTATTTACGAAAGGCGAGTCATTGAAGTGAAACAGTCTGGCAGTCGAGCGGGCACAATGAAACCACTACGTAACGTAGTACAAAACAGGTTTCGGGTATGGTATTATGCCGCTACCCTGAGAAGGAGTAAACCTTGTTTACAATCGTTTCATTGAAATAGACTCGATAACTCTGGGTTTAAATATAACTGTTCCTTTGAGTCAAAACGGCCGTTTTCTTTGTGTGATTCGTATCACATTTTGAGATAAGGTATGGAACAATTGAATAAAGGTACTCTAACTTGTTACTGAGGTCAAGGTGGTAGACAATCTCAAATAAAACCTAGGCTTAGTAGGTTTTATTTGAGATTGTCAAGCCAGTTTAGTTGGTAGGTTAGGTACCTACCTACCTACTAGGTAGGTAGGTATAGGTAGGTACATGGTAGGTTAGGTAGGTACACCTATTTATGAAAATGTGGCAAAATTAAAACAAATAAAATAAGTAAGAAATCCGACTTCAATTCCTTATGACGAGAGCAATTTCCTGCACTCTCGAGGTGCATTGTAGGTACTCCGAAGATTTTTAATGGGACCACCTTGGAAGTTTGTTTATTAAAATAAAATAAAAATCGGTCTCATTTTGACAGAATAATTAGGTGAACATAGGTGTGCCTACATACATAGGTAGGTAGGTACCTACCGTAATTAATAAAATTAGGTAGGTACCTTAGAGATAAACATCATCTGTAGATCATTGCTAGGAAGGTAACTACCTACCTACCTAACATGTAGGTAATAGGTATTGTGTCTATCTCAAGCCTTTGTCCACCAGTGAGAAACTATCGATTAAGTTGGCAATTATAAATAACTCAGGTAAGTACTAGTACCTACTAGGTTAGGTAGGTACCTAGAACTCAGGTACTAGTACCTACTAAGTAGGTACCTAACCTAGGTAGGTACATAATGATAATGTTTAAATCCATCAAGATAGTTATGCTCCTGCTAGCTTTAAAAAAGTTGTTGGTAGGTAAGGTACCTACCTACCTACCCACGAAATCATCTGCCGAGTCGACTGACGTTCATAAAAACCGGGCACCTGTTACGGAACGGAACCGTAGCACTCGGAAGGCTTCCAACATTAGGGACGTTATTTTTTGTCCATACTTTTACTCATCTATAAATAAACTTGTTCTGGTATGTTGCGCGTACCTACCATTAGATCATAACCTCTGTATCAAGTTTACTTTCATCTTTTGTTGCTCAGGGATAAGTCGAAGGATTTCTTAATCGACACCCTACTATTAAGAATTTTTAGGGTTTCGTAGGACGAATAGGTGAGACCCGTGAGAACTTATACGGTTGTGCGCGTTTCGAGAACAGGACGTAGAAAGAAATATAGGTAGGTAAGTATCTGAAAATTCTATTTTTTGTTCGGTAGGTACCTAAGTAGGTAAAATAATTATGTAGGTACCTAAATTACCAAAAAATAATAAGTACTTTGATAGCCTAATTAACCTACCTAGGCATATCGCGCCTCCAAGTGCTATTCTTATTTTTTTTGTAATTAATACCTACCTACCTATGCTATCTAGGCTTCCGTTAGTAATTTTTATACCTATACTTACATAGGTAACTGTATAATGTTATGTACTTAGTACTTACCTACATTAAGTCTAATCAGTTCTTATGAGTGCATTGACAGATAAGAGAGAAGTTAAATATTTACGTCTTCAAGATTTACCAAAACTCATGAAAACTGATAAAATACTTAGAATGTGAGCTAAATAAAAAAATAAATACTAAAAAAATCTATGTTAGCCGTCCTACTTAAGTAATTTTTAAATCGCGCCAAAGTTTTGCATTTTTATAAACACCTGAGGTAAATTCGTATATAGTAGGAATCCCGCCAAATTACACCATAGGTTCACAGGAGTGAAAGAGACATCGGGTAGGGGTGGCAGAACGAGACAGAAAATGAAACTCAACGAGGGTGAACCAACCCCTAATGACATGGCAGGCAAACTGGCTGGCTGGATGGAGTATGGAGTTGTAGACGAGGTGGAATATTCAACTCGTGGTAGGTTAGCTATTTTAGAGTTCCACTATAAATTCGCAAATTGATTTATTATTTACTAGCTGCTCCCCGCGGTTTCACCCGCGTAAGTCCCGTTCCCGCGGGAATATCGGGATAAAAAGTAGCCTATGTTACTCGTGGATAATGTAGCTTTCGAATGGTGAAAGAATTTTTAAAATCGGTCCAGTAGTTTTTGAGCCTATTCATTACAACCAAACAAACAAACAAAGTTTTCCTCTTTATAATATTAGTGTAGATTTATATTTTTTAAGATAATACGATCCAAAAGCTGAAAGCAAAATCGGTAGAAGACTGCTTTTACAATAGAACATTTTTTACAATTTTTATGTTAAAAATCTAGCTAAATTGGTAACTTGATGTGAGTGAATGTTAATCATAAATCTGTAAGTTTGTTGGCAGACCAGACGATACTGGAAAATAGCACGTTTTTATTTGCTCGTCGTCGCTACCATTGTCAGTAGACCTTCAAAAGCAGGTAGGTAGGTACCGAACACAGGCAAAAAATTGTCTGTTCATATAAATATAAATAAAATCGTAGAAAACAAATAAGCAATCAGATCACTATACCTATACTTCATTTCTTGAAACGAGCTAATAGGAAGATAAAATAAACACACATGATTGGTTGTCAAAAAACGATTTCCTCACAATTGACAATTGATTTGACAATCTAGCCAATCACGAGTTAGAAAATTATTTTTGACAACCAATCACATGCTTTTATTTTTCTTCCTATTAGCTCGTTTCAATCAATGAAGTATAGTATAGTTTTCATGAGTATACAATACATCTACATAAAATACTAGGTATCTTACTTGACTATGAATAGGTATAATGACAGACATCGTGTCGTAGAGGGCCATGAACTGTCTCTATAATAATTCTAGAGTTCATCTCGTTTGTTACGTACGTATGAATTCTTTTTTTTTCAATATAGGTATGTATTTGGTGTAATAAAATTCCTAGTTTGACAGCCATCTAGAGGAAGTTTGGATGTCAAGACGGTTGCTAAACATGAATGAATAGCAGCATGCATTTGATAATAATGGTTGGAGTTACACTTGGATACAGAGGGAGTTGTGGAGGCGCCGCGAGGGGCTCGAGTGTCCTCGAACCTGACCGCGCGCGATCGCCTTGAACTCGCTCGGTTCTCGCACCGATGCTGCTTGCAGGCGGCCGCGAAAACTCGACAGACAGACGTCTCGGAAAATGTTGTTACCATGAAAATAATTATAGTTTCACGGTAGTCCATCTCTTTGAATAATCCCTATCTATCCTATCCTTGCTTCGGTTAACGAAGGCTTATTAGGGCATTGGTTTTATAAATTATTCTTCTTCCTGCCCTTATTCAATCTTACATTACAACCTAAGTCCTAACCAATATTTTTTACTGTTTCTGTAGGGTCAGATACAGCCGCATGGTCTATTTTATGTGTCTATAGTCCATAATACAATTCTGTATCGGATAGATTTATCGTCATTACTTTAAAGAAAATTAAACCATTATACAATCTCATTAACGTCCCTATTTCAGCAGCGGTTTTTAATAAATCATCATGAAAACGTTAAACTTCTCATGTACTAATTTGCGATTGCGCGCGCATTATAAGGGTGGGGTTTTAGTATTGATTGAAGCACCTACCCTACATAGTCGACCGTTCTCTGGTTTAAAACTCTTTCAAAACTTCCTGATTTTGGTGTTGAACATCAAACATTGCATGTTATCTGTACTTTGCAATAACTGCAATAAGGTCTTTATTGTCATTATTTTCATCTACTAATGTAACGATACCTAAGACTAGCTGCTACCCGTAGCTTCGCTTAAAAAAAAGGTAGATGAGACCTGGATAAAACGTACCACCTATCCAGCATAACCTACCTTCTAATCTATACTTCTGTACTAATATTATAAAGAGGTAAGTTTGTTTGTTTGATGGAGGTAGGTAGGTACCTGATTTCAAAAATGAATGGACTGTTGGGGTGGTTATAGGCTATACCTATATAATTTTTATTCCGGTAGTTTCATCAGTACCTACATCCGTGCAAAGCCGTGCTGCTAATAGTACTTAAATAAAAATAATTTCAGAAAAGGACCAATAATCTTACTACGCTACATTTACTTTTTTAATAACTTCTTGTTAGCTATTTATTTAATTACCTATGTATTATACACAATAGGTACTGCCTACAATAGGTACCTACTTACAGGAGATTGACCATTTCTTGTATTGTCGCCAAACCATTCAACACAGAAAAGCGCAACCTTGCCGTGGGAACATTTGTTTTGTATGAAAACGACCCGCAAAAACAGACAAAATCGCAACTAGGTACCTACCTAGGTAGGTAACATGTTTTTGAACCTAAGGGAAAAATCAAAGCAAATAGCAAATTCGTAGGTAGGTAGGTAGTATAGTACCTAGGTATTTGAACAAAATTAGACCCGAAAAACCTCTAGAAAAAAAAGTTTGACCAAGATCTCACTCAATTAATATTTGATAAAGTAAGTAGGTAAGTAGGTATAATTACTTACCTAATACGTGGTAATACCTACTTGTTAATAAAAAATGTGCTTTTGTTGTTTTTTAAATTATTTACTTTCGTAGGTAAGTATCGGTCTAGCATCAATATAATTGATAATTCTAAAATAGGCAATAAATGCCCACAACAACCAACGTAATGATGAAACATAAATTTGTAAAGTAGTTTACGTAGTTTGGTAGTACGGAACCCGTAATCAGAATTCACTAAACACAGTATTGGCGTTTTTATTTTCAGAGTAGTAATAAAACTATGCTATCTCATTCACAATGGTATGGTAAGTTGTGTGTTAGAAAGAGAAGAAGCATAACATGGTGCTGTCATTCATAGGCCGTTATTTATTATTATTATTATTCATTCTTGTTCACACAAAACAAAGTGGGAGGAGAAAGTACAATTTTCTGCATGTTTCCAATTTTACAAAGAAACTGCTACCACTTTATAACTTGTATTAATTAATAC
Organism: Xanthorhoe spadicearia; assembly: GCA_947086425.1. Lineage (NCBI taxonomy): Eukaryota > Metazoa > Arthropoda > Insecta > Lepidoptera > Geometridae > Xanthorhoe > Xanthorhoe spadicearia. Next base: position 3,443,541 of record OX352200.1, read on the forward strand.
ACAGGCGGAAAAAAATAGAAAGAAACGCATTGTAAAAATATTATGAAAATTCTGACTATGACAGATGTTTCCCGCCACTTTGTAAATGTTTACATTTCAGCAGCAATTCATGAAAATACAACAGATGTAGAATTTAGCGAACTCTTTCAAAGATAGACCAAAATTCACATAATATTCCAATGACACTAAAAAGAGCGGGACGTGATAACTCGTTGGACTTTCCCATTGTCGGAGACCATGTTTTCACAACATCAAATAGTATGTATCGTGGATTACGTGTATGTCACTTACCGAATATTTACTCGTAAAATAATCCTTGTGCTCGATAGAAAAATCCACTTCAATTTCACACATTTACGCGTTTTATCGTCATAAAATTGTAAGAATATCACCGCTCACTCCACATAAAACCACAATGTTTTACTAATAATCTGTGAAAAGGTACACAAAGAATGTTGTGTTTTTCTATTGGAGGAGATATACCACGTGACTGACCCTAGTCTTCTGCTATTGGCGGAACGACAATCATGGGGTGACGTCAATATTTGGTTGAGCTACTTTTAAAATAACTTATTTAATTTTCGATAGAAAATGTTTTCTGAATATAGCAATGTCCTAAAAATATTTATTTCAGAATTTAAAAAATCAGAAACTGTTAAAATAGACACTCACCTCAAAACTTACATGTTTCATGGCACCTTCATTCACAACAACATGGCGGTTTGTTTACACCGGCATGATAAGGCGGGAACTAATTGTAACGTGTATGTTTTAGCAAACTGACAATATTTATTGTAAAAATCAATATTTATTTTTGGAGAATCGGTTTATTGAAAAAAATTATAACATTGCTAAGAAATACTAAATAATAACTGAAAATAGAAGGCACTTGGACGATACCACTATTTTGGATACCAGCGCCAGCTAGTGGCAAAGAACAAAAACATAACAAAATTGCGCGAAGATTTAAAAATTTTAGTTAATCTAATTTTTTTATCTGATGATTTCATTTTGGATGAGATTAGAATAAAATAATAAGGTACACATAACATTGAAAGGAACTAATTTAGACAAGCAATCATTCTTTGATTAGTATAGAATAAGTAGAATGTACCTTTTGGTGGTTGTTTTTTTTATTGTAAATCACTATTAAATTTATCTTTAGCAGTCATATTAAAAGGTATTCTTTTGACAATTTAAGTTACATGTTGAATCTGCATAGACAGATTTGACGACATTAAGTTGTTGCAGTAGGTACAAATTTATTTTAGTGACCTACCTATCCTAAACATGGCACAGGAAGGTTCCTGTGCCAATTTCAGTATTTTGTTACTTATAATAACTTAGTTTGTCTGAAATAACATGTCATAATCATTTTACAAAAAGAGCGCACTAATTTATCCTAAAGCTTCACACATAAAGCGCTTGAAATTTACTGTTCATTGACCTACGTCCAGTTTTAATAACCAATCCATCTGTTGTCTGTGTGTGATAAAATATTTGACATGACTTCCATAATATTTGGCAGTTAACAAATTCATAGATAGGCTATTGAGACTAAATGTGAAACGTAGGATGCAATAAAATTGTAAAACTAAGCAAAAATAAAATTAATCTAAATCTACACACATAAAAAATACAAAGATAATGTCAAAATACAAACTAAGACCCTCTATTTCGTTATTTAACAATATCATTGAGTATCACTAATACCTACACACAGGCACAACGTCATTTAACAATCAACAGCAAAAACAAATATTATTTGCATTTTTCGTCTAATAACAACTTTTGTAGGCACTGCATTTAATAAGGTGGACAATAAATATCAGAAGACTTTGAATCAACTTAAAATTTCGATAATTTATGACGCCTATGTAATTTAAAACGTTCCAATGTACCCATCTTCTTGATTCGTTGATTTCCTAAAAATGTTTCTCTGAAATTATCGACATTGCTTGCTTGAGCAACAAATTGTGTCTGTCCGGGTAACACATTGATGTTAAATTTACTGGTGTATCCACTGTCTGAAGTCAAAGCAGTAGGTGTGAACGGCAGGACTTTTGGTTTGTCTTTGAATCGATTCTGTTTAGTCTTGACAGGTGAATCATTTAGATAAATACTTTGCTCTAAATAATTTGATGGCTTATTCTTTCTTCTGTCAGCTTGTTCAACAACAAATGGCATGGTTGCTATAACAGTGTTAGTCTTTTTCTTCTTCATTTTAGAAACATTTTGTTTCCCTAATACTATGTTTGGGTTTTCTGATAATTGTTTGACTACAGATTCCGGTATTTTTGGTACATGTATTTTATCAAATGAATTCTGTTTGGAAACCTAAAATAAAGAAAAATATCAATTATAATATTATCGATTTTCAATTACTTATTCATGCTGCATAAATAAGTACTGTATACAATACCTTGTGTATTTTTTCATCACCATCATCATCTCTGTTCTTTCTCTTTTTGGTCTCTTTAGGAAGTTCATCTGCAACATCAAATAAATTAAGTATTTAAAGCACCCATTAATTAAACACCATTTATTTACTTACTTTAAATTCATACATGGATATAGCTGGCTATAGAAATTGTACTATATATATATCAGAAATAAAATAGGTAGGTACAGTTGGGTTTAGTTGATGTGTCTAATACATTCAGACTACTTTACCTTGGATAATGTTGGCCAGATTTTTATTTTTCTTATTCTTCTTTGCTTTCTTCGAGCCATCCTCTTCATAGTTCAGTTCAGTGTCCTCATATACAGCTAAACATTCATCATCCAAGTGGATTTTACGTTTTTTCTTTTCATTACTTGTTGTGACCGATACAGCTGAAAACAAGTGTAAATGTTAACCCTATTACATGCAATAGACTGTCCAGTCAATTGTCTATCTATCTACGATTACGTTACTTACGTTCCACTTCATTGATGGAGTTACCCGAAGATTTGCGCTTTCGTTTTGTGGGTTCACTGCTATCTTCTTCATTATTACCCGTGTCATCTGAAACAAATACAAAATAAATTACTATAGGGTTTAGATTGGTTTGCAAAAATCCACGGGCCTTCTTTCGTGAAATGCACTGTATTATTAGATAGTTATCTTACCAGGTTTCTCTATAGATTGTGAGAGATTCTTATTTTTCTTCTTTTTGTTTTTCTTATGTTTCTTCTTTTCAGTGCTTGATGCAGCTTCATCTATTACCGTATCTGAAGTAAATATAAAAGGTTAAAGAAAAATTAGGAAAGTATAACGAAAGTATTCCCAAAAACAAAGAGTTCAGTGATCTGAGATTTTTTGAATGTTATAAAAAGTTTCACAAAATAATAAAAACCTCTACAGTGATCTTAAACTATCTTATAAAAATTTAATGGTATTTGTGGATAAGCAAATGGTTACTTTTGTCATCCTCAGTTTTAAAAGGTTTAAAGTCTTTAAGAAATTAGGGATGATAATAGTCTACTTAGAAAGTAGACTATTATCATCCCTAATTATATATTAGATAGTTATGAGACCTGTTTGTATGATGAGCTAGTTTACAATATTTAACCTAAAAATTTATGGAAGTTTTGATTACATACCTATAGCATCTGTTTTCTTCTCACTTTTGTATGACATCTCCATAGGTGCATCATCAGATTCTTCACCTGAAATAACGGTTAAGATATACATAGATAGATAGATAGATAGATAGATTCGTCAACTCTGAATTTACTCCTCTGTCATTATTCTTTTTCACACAATCCATCCACTTCTTCCTCGGCCTTCCTCTAATTGTATATCCATCATCACACTATTTACATACCGATTACCGACCTAAATTTTCTAAATTCGTAAGTCTATATCGCGTTAGAACAGGCAATAGAATCCCCTAGTTTTAAGAACGTGACGTGTCAAAGTGGTCTTTAAAATGACTTTATTGAATAAATATATTTTGATTTTTGACTTTTTGACTTTATACAGGAGCAACAAAAATCCGCTTGTTGTTTTATACTGAGCGATTCTTTAAGAAAATAAACTAAAAAATAAATATTAGGTCGACGATACACACTTCACACGCGAATTGAGTTTAATGTCAGTTGAATTCATAAAATAGACGAATAGTTAATAATGATAAGAAAAATCTTGATTTAGTCAGACTTTCCAGATAAAGAGTTATTTGAGTGATAACAGATTACATTACTAAAAAGAGTACCTAACGCTAAACCAGCGTTTGTAAGATACACAGTTTACTATGCAATTTATTATTGTGCATATTAGCAAAAACTTCTTCAAAAGTGAAAGTGACAAGGTTGTAAAAGTGTTAGCTGTACCTGCATTATCCACGTTTACTTGAGAATTGTCCAGATTTTGTTTGTTTTTCTTTTTATTCTTCTTCTTCTTTTTCTTTTCGCTATCCATTGATGTTTCAGCTGGTACTTCTGTTTGAACAACAACATATTCATCAACATTTTTTATGGCAATCAATAACTTACTTTGATTTATAGCAATGCAAGTGATTAGATGCCCGTCCTGTCTATAACAATATAATGTAATTACTAACCTGTGATTTCTGTTTCGGGCTCCACACTTATTGAAGTATCCTTAGCTTTTTTCTTGACACTATTCGTAGCGTCCGCTAGTTCAATTATTTGGGAGACATCTTTATTTTTATTCTTTTTCTTTTCGCTCTTGATGGAAACATTGACTGGCGTTTCTTCAATGATCGTATTTTCTGAAATTGTATTAAATTATGTTTTAAAAAGCCAATGTCACGGTTGAACAAATAAAGTGATAAAAAAAATTAACGTGTCTACATTTTGCTTACGACAAATAAACCTGTTTTATTAATAAGCCAAACTTGGTACAATGTTTAGTTTTACAAATATGCATTATTTTGGCCTACATAAAATGCATACATACGCGAAATTGTAACATCTATATTCTATATATAATATACATACTTTCTGCTTTCTTTTACATAAAATCATTTTTTCTTCGAAATTTTGCTCAAATTAAAAAAAAACAGATAAAACATGATTGAAGTTAAAAACTTATCCGAATCATAAGTTATCATTCCATACCTGTATTTTCATTGTGTGTTTCAGCAAAAGATGTACTCCCAGATTTTCTATTCTGTTTGCTCAGAACTTCAGTAGTAGTGAAGCTGGTCTCTATTTGATTTATGGAGACATCAAAGCTTTTGTTTTTATTTTTCTTCTTTTTCTTTTCACTTGTAAACGAAACTTCAACAGGAGTTTCCGTAGCGCCATCTGAAAAAAAAATAACAATTAATTATCGTTATGTCTCGTGAAATAAATTCTTGTACAACATACATTCACTCTTTTGTCAAAGTTCAATTATAGTTGTCTTCAATTTTCAAGTTGTTAACCCTCCGACGAATCGCCTAAATACTTCTTTACATTTTTTTTTAAATTTGTTTTATAAGTCTCTTAAATAACAGCTCACAAAGATCTAAAAAACCGAATTAGGTTTGTCTGCTTCAACTACGTGCATTCAAATATTTCAAAGCAATTATAACTTACCTGTACAATCAATTTCAGCGGCATTTTCAATAGCCGTAGATATATTCAAAGACTTGTTCTTTTTATTTTTCTTCTTACTTGCATTGGTTTGTACAATTGAAGTTTCCAATTCAACTTCTTGATGGGTTCCCGTTGTGTCTATGAACATCTTGATGTTGCTATCCTCCGATTCTTCATCATTGTCTGAAATCATTTATTTCATTGAAATATTGAAATTTTAACTTCAAGTTTACAAATAGATCAAGTTTACATAATAATTAGTTACGCTTGTGTCTGTAAATTTCAAATACTTAGTTACGCTTGTGTCTGTAAATTTCAAATACTTAAATTAGAAAAAGATTTTAAACCATACATTATATTATAGGCTAGCGTTTATTTTTTTTTGGTTCGACTTTTCCCGTATTTTCCAATGTTTTTAAATGTCAAAGTCTATGCTCACCATGTTTTTCGAACAAGCAGTTACGCATGTTATGCGCGATTTTGCGTAGCGCGTCACTTGCTAGTTTGCAGTGCGTTATACAAACATTAAAGTAGGACTTACCCATTTTCTTTGGAATGTTGGTTTGAGCTTCGGTCCTCTTTAGCGGAATAAAATACTCTTCCGGTTCTTCAGCTGTTTTCGATTTGAACTGACTAGCATTAATTTCACTGTCATTGCTATCTTCTGGGAACAACAACTTCATATCTATAGAATCAGAGGAATCTTCATCATTGACTTTTGATTTCTTAGTTGCTTGAGGCACTGATTCAGGTTTTTTCTCCTCTACAGATTTTTTATTCTTATTTTGTTTGACTTGAGTCAAATTGAGCTGATCAATAACAGGGTTCTTTGAACATTTAGACTTTTTGTTTAGATTCAGCGATGTGTCTGCGGTTTTGATTTTCTTTGTTTGCATGCTCAAATTGTTGAGGACTGAATCATAGTTCTGCATAATCTCCATGTTGTCACTACTTGAAGAGTCATCGTCATCAGCCTGCATCGTAGCTTGTAAAGGATCTAAGCTTTCATTTTGTTTCATAATGGTAGCATTCTCATCAACTTCCACTTCTTCAATCTTATCATTTATGGCAACAGTGGACATATCGAAATTTCTCAAAGGAGTTTTTGGTTCTTGTTTGATAGCAACAGACAGGGGATCGTTTCTCTCAGTTGAACTTTGATTTAAAGTAATTTCCTTTTCATTGCTTGTGATGTCATGTACAGATTCAGATAAGCGTTTAGATTTTTTATTTTTTATCCCAATGGACTCGTCGGCATCTGATTTAATTATACTACCGTCTTGGCTAGAATCTATTCTGCGGCGATTGTTCTTTTTAGACTGGACATTCTCATTATCTGATTCTAATGTAGATGACTCTAAGCGTTGACGTTTGCTCTTTTTAGATTTGGTCTCAGACTTCGTACTGTTAGGAGATTCATCTAATTTGTGACGAGCTTCATACATTTCCTTGGAAGCTTTCTTCTGCTGTTTGAGCTTACGTTCATTGAACTTGCTTTTGGATTTAGCGCTCATGGTCAGTTCGTTATCGCTCATTGAAAGATCATCTCCAGTCCCGCTTAGCATTTCATTGTCTTCAGCGTCGGAGCTGACTAAGAACGAATCTTTTTCGTAGTCAGAGTCATTTGAGAACTCTTCATCGGAGTCTAAAGTTTCTCCTTTTTCTACAATTTCGTTCTCAGCCTCATACATTCTATCTGCTTCATTCTGGCTGTCTCCAGATTCATAATCTTCTCCTGCGTCAGATGCTTCATCATCGACCATTTTACTTTTGTCTTTTGGAGCTTCTTGCTCAGATTCCTCAGAGTCTGAACTATCCGAAGGAGGTTTTTTATCTGGTGTTTTAGTTTTCATTGAGTTTGACATAGATTGATTTTGTTTTTTGTTTGGCGTCTTTTTGGTGTTTTTGCGGCTTTCAGAATCTGAATCATCATCGCCTGATGAAGAGCTGTCAATTTGTTTTTTGTTTGGTGACTTTTTAAGAACTTTTTGGATTGAAGTTTTTGTTTTAGAGTCTGATTCTTCATCAGAAGATTCAGAACTGGATGGAGCTCTTGCATATTTTTTCATCGGGGTGATAGAATTTTTCGATTTTTCTGTTGTAATTTTAAACTTGATTTCTTCATCTGATTTCTCTGAAAAATCTGAATCGACCGTTTTTTTAGGAGTGTTTTTCTTCGCTGCATTTCCACTTGTATTGTTTTTATTTTCTACACCAGGACTTATAATTGAAGTATTTATTTGCATAGCCAACTTTTGCAGTGATTTTTGTTGTATCGGTGTACTAGTCAAATAGTTAAGATTCTTTTTATCAATTGCTTTGTTTTTTACATCAGGATCATGCATAGACTTGGATAATTCATTATTAGTCACATTGGGCGACATAGCGTTATTAGTATCATTTGTAGACACGTCTTTAAGTTGTGAAATAACTAAAGTGCTTTTATTTTCGTTATCTGATTGAGAAACTGAAGAATTTTTATTCTGTTTGTTAGAACTGTCATTGGTCTCATTAATAATGGATTTTTGATTAACAGCTGAGTTGTTTAGGGAAATAGATGATTTTCTCTTAGATTTGTTTGAGCTCCCGTCTAGTTTATCGGCATTGTCTTCGGAAATCGACATAGACGATTTTCGCTTAGATGAATCCAATGCTTCTTTTGATTCATTTTGGTTGACTGCACAGGAAATTGATGATTTTCTCTTTGAATTTTTCGAACTCACGTCTAGTTTTCCATCATTGTCATCAATGGACATTGACGTTTTTCTTTGAGACTTGTCTAACGAGTTTTTGGACTGATTGACTCCAGAGTGGTTTAGAGAAACAGATTGTTTCTTCGATTCATTGGATACCTTATTGACTTTTTGTTCCACAGTTTGATCATCAACCAAGAATTGAGAACCAACAGAAATTGACGTGTTCCCTTGAGATTTCGTAGATTCATTAATATTTAAAGAAACAGACGACTTTCTCTTTGATTTGTTTGAGCTCTCATTAAGTTTTTCATCGTTTTCAACTGATATGGATGATTTTCTCAGAGACTTGTTTGAAGTTTCCTTTGATTCATCAATAACTAGAGATGTTTCTTTAAGAGATTTATTTTTTGTTTCCTGCTCAGATATTGAAGTATTGGTTTTAGATGCGATTGAGTTTCTATTTGATTTATTCATGTCATCAATATTCTTTTCTTCAAGGTAAGCTGTTTCCGATCTGATGGAAGATTTCCTTTTAGACTTGTTAACAATCAAGCTATTTTCAGATACCAATGATTTTCCTTTGTCGGAAATTTCTATGTCATCCTTGCTGTTATTAGATTTATCAGAATAGTCTTCTATAGTGACATTTATCGGCATAGATTCATCAATATCCATAGGTTCAACTTCTTGTTCACATTTCTTAGGTGATTCTTTTGTTGGATTCACGACTACCGGTACACATTGGTCTTCGCCGTCCATTTGTATGTCCATACTTAGTTTCCCGCTACAAGAATCGGAATCTTCAATCAATACCATTGGTTTCTGGCTGAACGGAGACTTTTCAAAGAGCTCTGCGGTATCGCTTTTGGTTTTGTTAAAATCGAGGTTTTCAAGAGAATCTACATTGTCATTGCTTGATATCGATTTTCTTGTGTTGATTGATTTTAAGTTATATTCTACCTCAACTTTGGATATGTTTTGATTTTCATCACTGGTTGGCAAGCCATCGCCGGAACCAGTTATGCTTGTATTAGCGGTATTACCTTTAACATCTGGTTTGCTCTCTTCATTGTTTACAACATTTGTTAAAGTTGTCCATGATTTGGTCCTGCTTCTCTTATTCATCAAATCATTAGCTATCTTATCAATAGCCGAAGTACTTTTATTCAAATCATTTTTTTTAATTGTACTGGTTTTATTTTCATTTATGACATCAACACTGGATGTTGATAGTTTAACCTTTTCAGAATTAATTAAAGTTGTGTCTATTCCATTGACTTCAACATTGCTAGATTTGCTTGGTGTGGCACCTTGTGGAGATTTATTATTGTTTGTTGATTTGTTGAGCGATTTGTTTACTTCGTTATCAGGTTTTTCAGTTTTACCGCCTTTCTTGTTTTGAAGCAGTGGACTTTTTCTTGTAGATGGGGAGACATTATCAGCCTCATTTGTTTTAGATTCTTTGGAGTCCTTCTCTGTGTCTTCAGTAATTGTTGATGAAACCACTATACCCTCATCTCCAGCTAAAATAAAATAATATTTACTATGTCATTTATATCAGGCTCGGCACGGGCAATATCTAAATAATTAATTTAAGTCTTATTTACAAAGATTTAGAGCAGACTTTTTCAATTTCCTTAATGAAAGTTAACACATAATGATGAAACTTTTTCTGGAGTTTTCTAGACAAAAATAGCACATCTATGTTAAGTTAACAATAATTACCTTGCTTGTCAATATTCGTGGTAGAATCCTTCCTTGTGCGTCTAGTCGATCTTGCAGGTGTAAGAGCACTTGATTCAGTATCACTGCCTGTAAAACACAAAGAGATTTTATTTATTACTTTTTTAGTGTAAGGATTTTTTGCCCAGCAGTGGGACATTGAGGGCTGTTAATAATAATAATAATTAGTGTAAGGGGTTCTGAATTTGGTATACCTAAATTTATGTAGTGATATTTTAAATGGTGAATATTTTAATTATTCATTGGGCAGAGCTAATCCACCTTAAATCTGTTATTGGGATACATTTGTTTTATATTGAATGCTTGTTTTTATACACTCATTTGATAGATATTTAGATATATCACATATAATGTAGGTAGGTACTATAGGTACATCTCAAGATAATTATACTGAAATTGTTTGTTTAACTTTGATATCTATGTAACATTCTCACCAAGCTGTGAGTTTCTTCTAAGAGCCCTCTTAGCTCTAGGCGACTCAATATTCTGCGTTGTGGTCTCAGACAAGATGCTGGTGTTAGATCTTATCCTGGTGCTTCTTCGTGAGGGTGTCACCGGTGTTGGAGTTCCAGTGTTGGTGTCAGCCTCGATATTCTCCTTGACTGCGGCTTTGCGTGTAGACCTTTTTGGCACATTTTCGGTGGCTGGAATTGTTGAGAATATTCTTTCAATTACAGACAGTTAACTGAGGAATTAAGTATACATAATAAGAATTATATGAAGATTTTTGTATGCCTTTTAGTTAGTGATGTCACAATGTGGTAAGATCACTGCAGTCAGATATTTTTTGAGTATAAGAATTGATTTAACATTGCTTAGCAACTATCAACAGTTTGTGTTGTGTAAGTCAAGTGAGTGACAAAGGAAATAAATGATCTTCCCTAGCAGATCGCTAGGGAAGATCATTTATTTCATTTGCTTAAAAAAAGCTTTTTAGCAAGTTCAGAGACATTTATGTCATGTATAAATTACATGGATATAAAAACCATGCAAGATTATTGGAGATTATTGCTTAAAAAATATTAATGGGAAAATAATATGAAAAGGGTCTTAAAGTTTAAAAACATTTATTTGTTTGTTTGTTCGCATGAGCAAGCCAACATTAGTAACACCAGAATCCAATCAGAAAGGTATCTTTGTGGGTAAGCAAGACTGAAAAGAGATTTCTCAAGTGACATACCAACTTCATCAATCAGTTCCAGCTGAGGTTTGGCTGCCAGCCTGGCGGTTCTCTTCTTGGTCGGTGTTGAGGGAGTGGTGGGTAACGGAGAGTCATCACCTTCCACTGACATACGCCGCCGCAGGCGCGTCACTGGCGCTATAAGTTTAAAACATTGGTGGAATGGAACGGATGATGAGCAAATATGTTTACGCTATTTGGACCGGTATTATTGTAGTTAGTCTTACAAGCAATAGAATCACCTAGCATGAAAGTGACTGAAATACATATTTTTTTTCTTTCTTTTTGTATAAAAAACAGAATTAATGAGTTTTCCTTATTCAAAATATCAACTTGTCATCCTGAGAGTAACTTAAGAGAATAAATACAACCTACCATTGCTTACGACTGAATAAAGAAATCATCATAAAATATTCATGTTTTTTAGCTGAGCAGTATTTTTAAGATGATGATTACTGTCTAAAATACTTTTATTAAAAAGATTGATTATTAACTGCATGTCATTTTGTACAACTGAGTACAATTTAAACTTTGATACTAGTGCCCTTTCACACAAGCCAGCTGGCTCCAATCTTTTCACCCTAAGATAATAGGTATTAACTGATAGAATACAGAGAATTTTGTATTATCATACTTGAAACAAATGTTTGTGCTAGGTAGGATTCAAATCTAAGACCTACAATTCCATCCAGTACATACTCAATAGGTACATACAGATTTAAAGCCAAGAAAGATGTTGGTTTAGTAGGAGGTTCTTTAACAGTGGTCCTTGGGAACCATGTTGATATTAACCCTAGAAAGATAACCTACGTCGAATCGACGTATCCGATTTTGAAAAATGGTTATTTCTCGGTTGTGTTTCGTGGTACTGCACTCACTGTTTGTGCCATCTCAGTTGACGTGCACAGCTAGCCGAGGACGTATGTATCACTCAGGTATGTGCAATACTTTCGTCAATATTTACCTACCACACGTCGAAGTGACGTATGGTTATCTTTAGTGTAACTTTTTGGACTAGAGTGAGGATGGGATTTTATGGTTTTCTTTATGTCAAAGGTGTACTTGTTTTTGTAAGATGTTTTATTCGTTTCAGAATATGATAAAACAACAAAATGGCGTCATCCAAATGAATAAATGACAAGGAAACCTTACTGTTATTGGGAAATAAGTGACGAAGAAGCCTTTGAGGTCTAACAGCGAATCTGAAGACTTACTGAAGGACGACGAACATGAACAGGTCGAGATGGTGCTGAATTGAGTTCTGCACAATTACCAAATACTGAGGAAGCTGATCTATCTAATGTGTCGAATTCAGTAGTCGTACCACAGCGTCAGTCTCAGAGGTACAGATGGAGGTCATCGCTGGACGTCAACTAAGGGTAAAACTTATAACAGGGTGTTCTTTTGTACTATACGGACATCAAGAGGCCCTACCCTGATGAACAAAATGCTTCTAAATATATATACCTAATAAATAAACCTCTGGAGTGCTTCAGTATATAATATTACTGATGAGATTGTGGAGGAGATAAAAAATGCTGAATACTACCCAAAATACCTGCTGAATCATTGGAACAAAGGGAAGCAACACCAGAGACAAAGAAACGCAAGCTTTGTGCCTTTTGTCCATTGAAAATCAGAAGAATGAAAAAGACAATGTGCAATAACTACAAAAATACCATTTGTGGAGATCACCAGTTTACCACCTGTCCTAACTGCCTTTGAGGACAAAAATGATAAAAATTGTTATTAGTTCGGCTTCCTCAAATTGTTAAAAGTACCAAACACTGATCTTTATAAGTTTATTTCTCAAAACATAAGACTTGTAGAGATAATACCCAATGTTTATGTTTTTATAGTAAAAATTAGCATGTTTAGTTTATTAACCATTTTTTTAATAAATATATGATTTAATCTCAATGTTTTTCAGTGATTTCATATATAATTAAGTTAAATAAACAAATAAATACAGTTATAAAACTTGGTATGCAGAAATGTTGAAATTAGAGCTATCCAAATATGCACACGTCGAACCGACGTAGGTTATCTTTAGAGTATGGTAAAATAAGGTTATCTTTCTAGGGTTAATAATTTCTCTAACTATAAATGCATTCATCCTTAGAGTTATTTTCATCTGGGTAAATTTAATAAACTTGAACACATAACAATAAAAGTCAGCTTACAAGCCTATTGCCACACTTAAAGATACTAACAGGTTTCCATTTTATAAATCTACCTGCCTACCTAGTCCAGATAATTATTTCAAAATCTCTATAACTGCCCAATAGGACAAAACATATAAATTCTGTACCTATCTAAATTCTATCCTAATTAATGTTGTGAAGCTAATAAAAAATGTATTGACAATGCCAATAATTATCTAATAGAAAGAAATGAGGATTTATTTACTTAAAAAGTCAACTGTAGATGTAGGTAGGTACCTATAGCTAGCAGTGAATGCACCAATGGGTATTTCAATTTAACATGGTGCAATCTTCTTTGTTAAAACAATAATCACAACTTATCTTGTTATTTATTTTTTAGAACATGTTAGACCTGCAAAGCCTTTTCAAGTGATAATTATATTAGGTAGGTATAGTTCGGTGTTCCGTTAGCACATACCTACGCAAATTGTGTTTCAAGTTCATAGTTTATTTGTTCTAGAATATGATTGATGAGAGTATTAGTTAGATATGAGCTTAGGCACAATAGGTAGTTTGTTTTCCATAGTTTTGTCAAGACTAAGAGTAATTTACAAGGATATAAACACATGAAAAGGCAAGGTAGCGACACAGCTATGCGGCGTTGGTCTCGTAAAATGCGACGCATTAGTTTCTTGTTCTACAGTCTCATGTAAATAATGGCACCGACGCAACTGATACAAGTGATTTCTTCAATTTTATAAGCAGTACACACACAGTAAGGTATTCTAGATATAATAAACTACTAACATAACGTAAAGGTCCACATGAGTCGCGTGTGGTAGAACGCCGCACCACGCTTTACTTTACGAGAACAATTATTGGTAATAAAACAAGTTTATATAAAATATCCTTACCTTTCACACTGATGTCTTCATCCATAGCTAACTAAAGCTTTTATCATCTAAATCACTTTATAAAATTCGCTGCGAAACACGTGTGTACAACTCGACCAACCGATTTTTGAAATCGTGCTTTTTCAATGCGCTATCAGCTGTTGGGACGCTGAGAACTGTCAAACGAAGTTATTCGTTTCGTACGCGTGCGTCTACTTTTCTGGCAGCACAATCGCATCCGGTTATAATTTCGGCAATTCTCGGTTTATTATCTGTGTAATTTATATTGCAGATCATTCATTCATCGGATCTTAAGTTTGATTTGAGCGAAAATTTGAAAAATTGAAATGGAACTTTAAATTGCACGAGTTTTCGAGTTTATAAAGTATTAATTTTAATTTTCTTCACTTGGTTTCATTATTTTAAGTCCATGTACCTATTAATTTTGGCAGTGTTTTATCCAGATTAGATTCAATTTGTAACTCTTATGTATCAAAAACACATTTTGTTGAGGACAACTGAAATATTTATACTAAAATTACATCTAAGTAGGGTATAGAATGTTGTTAGAAAGTTCTATTTTTCGTTTAACATTTTAAAGCCGTAAGAAATAAGTTATGACGAAGGTAACAATAAAAATATTTTCCATCGAGTTAAAAAAAGGCACCATGCCTGTTGGAGCGCTGGTTTTCAGGGAAAAAATAAAATTGAGAAAGAAAATTTATATTATCTTAGTATGTACCTATAGATAATGTAGGACCTATCTGCTAGGATGCAACGAAGAACGACTGCCTATAGTGAGGATTATTCCGAATAAAGCAAGTGAGTATATTACTTTAAATGAATAGACAGGTGCTAATGCTTAGCCTCAGCAAGGAAGATGATTGCTCTGAGGCTTCAGCACAGAATGAAGATGGAATATAGATAAGTAATGTAGGTACTGTAGGTAGGTGCTATTGGTGGCACAGAATTGGTGATTGGGACTAGGTACCTACTGTACAACCTTTAGAAAACCAATGCCCGAGGCGGCCTCAAATAACAAGTCCCTGTTTTGATAGTGGCCCTTTGTTAGACTAGGGGAGGCTTTTGCTCACGATTCGGGTATATTTATGGTTTAAGCAAAGATTTACCTATGGGGTGCTATATTTTTTGGGTTGACTTTACAACATGTTTTATAGTGTCCTTGATAAACTTATTTTTCTTCATCTAGTGTGAATTCGTTATTGTCGTACCCCCTGACTTCACTCAAGACAGGTCAATATTCTATTAAATCCAATAGGAAAATCGTTTAGGTACTTTACCTATATCCAAAGTACCTTTACACTCTAGGGTAAGTAGGTAGGGCTCTAGGGTAGGGTAGTAGTAAGTAGGTACCTATAAAAATTGGATAGGTAGTTAAATATTTTCAGAAATTAGCAACCTACCTATGATAGGTAAGTAAAGTACTGAGGTAGCTCAGGTAGGTATATATTTTTGAATAGGTATGTACGTACACTACTTAGTCTATTTAGGTACATGATTATTTATTGCTCATTTGTCCTATTTTCACAAAGCAAAAATCAAAATAAACTTTTAGTAAAATATTTTTCTTTTATTGCTAGCATCGAAAACAGCCATGCATTTCTATAATTCCATTACTTTCAAAGGTGACACCGACCGAGCCCCGCGTTAGGGTTAAGTGGGTCCGCACTTAAAAAGACATCAAGGGTACAAAAATGGCATTATATCTTCCTGATGACCTCTTCCGAAATTACGTTCAATACAAACCCCATTCTTACTACAAGTTGCGTAGATAAATACTTTCCCTTGTTGGATCATAATCGATTTACCAGAATCTAATCGACTTTAGCTAATTTACCACGATTCAATACCGAGATTCCGGATCGATGTTTCTCTGTTTTAGGTAGTACCTACTAAAAATAAAATAAAATACTTTACTTAACATCGTAATTTGCAAGTATCTTATTATTTATGCAATTTAAGCAAAATCTCTACTCTCTGACGCACAAGTTTTCAGACAAAGACTGGTACACAATAGGCAGGTAGCCGAGATCAACCATTTTATCATAGGACAAAACCATTCGTACCTACCAACCTACCGGCATCGGCTTTGTTTTGCGCCGAATTCCGAGTAGAATCGGATGATACCGGAGCTTATTTAAAACTAGAATAATGGAAATGGAAAACATAGATGTAGCCAGGTTTACACGAGCTTAGCAACTGATATAAAAAAAGATCCACAAGAATGTACCAACAGATGCGTTAAAATGTGCGATGCTAACGCAATTCGTAAAAAAAGATAAAAGTGCATTCCTTCACCATTTGGTAAGTACCTACCTACCTACATTTTAAATTGGCTAAAGTTATGGGTTGTATTGTAAGTGAAATAGGGTTGTCTCTTCATCGTATAACAAAGCCTTTTAAATTATTTGCGTGTGCGTCATCTTCTCTGGTGATAAGTCAAATCAGATAAAAAAAAAAAACTTAGGTAGGTATAATAACTGCAAGGGACTCTGCAAACCCTGGAAGGAAAGGAGACCGTTGGACCATGAAATTGCACCGCTGCGTCTCTAAATGACGTGATAATTTACTATATAGAGTTCTCATCCACACTTCTGTATAAGCTGTGCTACGAAACTTTCATAATAATGAAACTCAGAAAATTGCTTTTAAACGGTTTGTGGCTTGGTTTCGAAACTTTATTTGGTTTTTAGGGAGTTCCTATTATTTATTCTCTTTCTAACAAATGGAATAGGTAGGTACCTACTGAAATAGTAACAATAGACTAATTTACTATCAAAATATAAGCAATGGTTGCCCACTGAAGCTGAGTGAAATAAATTTTAAGAGCTGAAAAGCCTTTTTAAGTGTTGTGTAACCTATATTATTATCTTTGTCTATGATACATGTCATTTAATAGTAGGTAAGTATGTAGGTAGGTACTTAGTACTATTCAATTTCAACTACTTTCTTGGGTATTAGTTATGTAGGTAATCTGTGGTATTAGGTATAATTAAAACGATGTTTTACCCAAATCTCCGCAATTTACGCAATATCTCTACAAGAAAGACGAACCTACTCTAGGTAAACTAAGGCGCTTACATCAACACGCGAAGTACCTATTTCTCATTTAAGCACTGCAATTTCCTCACCCTATTTACCTATTAAATGTCTCTAACAGCGTAAGTTCTTACTAGAGTTGTGGAGTTTAGTAGGTATGTAGGTAACTAAGTTTTCCCCTAAGTAGGTAGTTTGTGCCTCATCTGAACGAACGGGGGAAGTTGCTTCGTTGCACTCATATGATTCGAAACTTTTGTTTCTTGTAGGTGAAGCTTATAACTTGCGATGCATGGCAAACGAACTTAAAATTATCCAAGTTTAGAATATGGTATGTTAGAGATGTATTGGTGGAATTTAATTTGATAAATAAATCTTTTATGCGATTTCGAAACAAAAAACCTGTTTGCCGTAAACATCTTAGTACAAGTAGGTACCTACTGCAAAACTGTAAAAGTTTAGGTAGGTACCTATGTGTTCAACACAAAAGGTACCTTGAATTTGAATTTTCAAACCCGTTGAAGATATTAAAAATATGATATGGACCCATCAAAACATAAAAAAGCAAACAATTACTTTCTCCTATCGAATAAAAAGAGCTTAGAAAAACTAGAGTTGACTGTACTGTAACGGTAGTTTCCGTTCGAACTCTTTCTAAGACTTTACTGAACAGAACAAACAAAGGCGTAACTGTGGACTAGGTCTGCTAGCTCAGACAATAGTGTGGAGATCTAAGTTTACCTTGGGGCACTCCATCGATTTTCCAATGTCGTATGAGATATTGCTGGCATTTCTATTCTATGAAATACGAGTACCCTGTGTGTAGTAGTTAAGCTAAGCGAGGTGTATGCTTCAATAGGTTTAGTATTACTCTATTTACAAAATAGGTATTACCAAGGACATAATAGGTAATTTATATACCTACCTATATTGTCCTTGGTATTAACAGACCGAAGTTTGTGTTTATTATTATTAAGTTCACACTGTAGGTAGTGTAACAGCTTTTTATTTTCCAAATAGTTTTCAGTCAAAAAGTATACTTACAAAAACTTAACAGTAGGTAGGTAAGTAGCAAAATCCTCAGACCCATTTGCCCGCTGAAGACAATTCCTAAAAGCTAAAAGATTGGTGGATCCAGATTCCTCCATAGCCCATACCATAAGTTTTCGAGTCTCGCTAACGGGTCAAGTATTTCAAATGTATGTAACTACATGCAAGGCATTAATGGGGCGCTGCGCTGGATTTTCATACATTTTGTGATACTTGACTGGTTTCAATACAATACTGCAGTAAACTGGTGGTAAGGTCTGCTTCTAGGGCGAGCTAGTGTAAACAAATATTTGTGGATAAATAAGGCTTTATGTGTGAGGCTGTGAGGGTGCCGCCGCAATGTGCTTGTCGAGACAACGGCACGATTTATTCAACAACCATTATTCTGCTCGTTGCGAAACATACCCTAAATATAAAACCTACTTATACCTAATACAAAATAATTAGAAAATATAATTCAATTACAGCTGTTATAAATAAAAAGTGGTAGCGCTCGCGTTTTAATTATAGTAAATAGGCTTTTACATAACGTGGATGTAGGTAGGTATGTGGTTAACAACATAGGTAACTACTTCCAACTTTCAGACAAATCGAACAAAATTCAGTAGATAGGTACTTTCGCATTTACCTATAGTATAAGTAGGATAGAATGATCTGGCTACACGCAAAAAACTTTTCTAATTTACTAGCTCATACTAAACGTAGGTTCTGATTATATTCTCTTTGGCACATACAACTTCATATGACGGGAACTTCTACGAATCTGCAGAGAACTGATTTATAACAATCTCACAACTCACGGCATTTCCAGCACCAGAACTATTTCTCTAATCGCGTAAGCACTTCCTAACACAAGTGAATGTCTGTAATTCAATTTGAATGTTCCGATGAACGGCACGGATTGAGCTCTTTTCATTACTTGGCTTCAAGGTATCAAGTCTATTCAATTCCACTCGTAGAAAGTTGCCGTCGACGGTGCTGTCACGTGCAATCACATTTAAAAAAAAATCTACGGGTAACACTGCAGGGCGCAGCTTGTTGCTTATATTTTTTTCTAAGATTTGATTAAGTAAGGTAAATAACAAGTTAAAATTTAGTGTTTATGCATTTCTATATGAAGTGTGATGAATATTATCTTTATCTAACTTCGAGCTTATTTCAGTTAAGACCTTACTCTGAAACAAGCACATACCTAACCTTCTGAGGTTTCGTAATACTGTGAGACAGATAAATACCTACCTATACCTCTACTTATATATGTACACCACTATAATATTGTTTTGTTCAGGTACGATACGACCGTACCCAAATTGTTGGGCACTCAAAATCAAATGAGCTCATCTGCTCGCAAGCAGGTCAATTGCTTTGTGTGGGATTTGTATTGTGGCTGAGGGTATGTGGCTTCTGACAACTTGTCAATGGTTATTTCAAGCTTTGAAACGAGGAATATTTTTTTATGTTTTGGCTATTTCATTAAATAAACGGCACATTAAATAAAAGTAATATACAATCTTAGAAACCTAAACATTTGATTATAGTCAAAAAGAGAAAAGAAGATAATTAACATAACATCTTATTACATTGAAATACCAAAGAGTTAGAAAGATATAATTCTCAAATCCTAGTTTCTCGTAGTTCTTGAGAGAACTATCACATCCTTTATCTGATACGTTGTCTAATAGACAATGCAAGATCGAGTCAATGTTTGAGCAGATCACATCCACATTGACGTCAGGTGACCGGCGTTAAACTCTCAACAGGGAGCAGTGAGCAGTCTGATTGCTTCTCAAGTTTCATCTAGTGGATCTATTTGCGTGTAGTTACGGCTGACAATAGTCTATTTCGGACGGTTAAAAGTAATTGTAGGTTTTCTAGTTATAAACCAATGGTAGTAGACTTGCAGTCTGCTAAAGACTCTTCAACAGAATAGAAATCATCATTTGGAAAAATGTAGGTACGTACTGACTGAGTTTATTTTTTATGATTTTCACAAAGCAGCAGTTACTGTTTTATTTTCCGTGGGAAACTCTTTCACACTTAGTTAACTGAAATAAAAACTATACATCATTTAAAGTTTCCTCATTTTAATATACCTAGGTTCTAAAAGGCTTATTCAAAAATTCTAGAAAAAAAATTCTGACTGCTATCAAATTTAGCAGAACTTACCTTATTCTTCTGGTGAATTAAAAATTAGAACAAGGTCCTGTCACATGGCGAGGTGAATATAATCATGGTCAATCTTCAATGTAGGAGAGGAGAGAGTATTGAGTTTGGTGCAATTTAAAGTCTACTTTACGTTATTAAAAATCCAATATAAAACTACTTAAAAAAATAACTTGTCCGCTGTAAGTTTACAATGAAGTAAGTTTAGCAATGCATAAGGAACCAAGTCAAAGTTCAGGCACACGACATTTGCGTATCAGACACCCTTTTATATGAGAACTTGCGTCGTAAATTACTACCCGTGTCAAGGTTGCACGAATTGCCTCAGGTTTCATGACTCTAACCATCTCTAACATAGTGCTAATTACTCCAAGTATCTTCTCATTGGCTTGGGATTCTGTTGGGAGAATCCTGTTCTGAAAGTTTGTACGTTTGTGTTTTGATCAATATTGAACCAGTTAACCGTTCTGGATGAAACCCGGAACATGCCCAGACCGAGCATAGAATACGGGTATTTGTGCCGAGCGAAAATAAAATTAAGTATCTACTTTAACAATGACCTCTAATGACCTCTTACTTTAGAAAGCACTTTTGCTGGCTTGTTTAGTCGAATTCGTACGTTCTGTGCAATCGTAAAACTATTAATAGAAAAACATTCTTGTGTACTCCTCTTCTGTTAGATGTCTTTAATTTTTTATGACAGGCTCGTCACTTCACTGTTTAGTTAAATTTTGTAATTGTACTGCATTATAATAATAGTTTCGATAAAAATATACATAAATATTTATAGACATTTCACACACGTCTAGCCCTAAACTAAACAAATCTTGTATTATGATACCGTGGAAGACTAATAGAAAACATAAGTATACGGTATATTTTTATTCAATTAAATTGTATTTTAGAAATTGAAATAAAATAATTAATATGTTTTTATTACGGAACTTATGAGACATCGGAAAGCCAGCGAAGCCGGGAACTTATAGGCATTAAAGTGACGTTAAACCGCAGTTACGCTAATGAGAACACATGCTGTGGAGTTTCCTTCACCAAATATCATTTTAGAACTGCTACGTGATATCTCAGACCGCTAGTAGTCACAGTGAGTGTGGGAACAGTTGAGTCGTTACATATCTTCATTTTATATTTTTCAGTCGCAGTACTACAGCAATCAATTGTCTCACTAACTTCTGCGATTTAGGTATTTAATCAGATATACATACTTTATATACATACATTTATTTATATTTCAGCTTATTTTGGTCAAAATGTTACAATTAAAATGTTTACTAATATGTACAAGCTAAACTTTAAAAATTATTATTATCATGTAGAGTTAGTGGTACTTAGTTATTTTAAAAGTATTACGTAGAGTAATTATGTTACCTAATAAATTGTATATTTAAATTTCAAAATTGACTAAAAACACGGAGCATCCCGTTTTAAAAAAGAAAACAAAAACAAATTCATCTTTTTTTTTCTTCTTTTTTCCTTTTTTAAATTTGCAATCTGAAAACTATAGACTCTCTCACTTGAAAAACTTTGTTCTTTATGCATTTTACATATTATTAGACCATCTGTTCTCTATTCTCTGTGTCTATAATGCAGCATTTTGCATAATCTGCAACCACATACCCACTAACTTATATTGGAGACAACCTAAGACTATAGACTCTGTTCTGTGAGATAAACTATTCCTCTTATAGGTTGGATTCTGCGGTGCCGTAGGCGTATCGTAGTGCATCGCTACGAACTATGAGCTACGCCGTAGTACCTAAAGATGTAACAGTGGACCGATTTCAAAACCTTTTTTTTGTTGAAAGAGAGGTGACCTAATAAAAAAATTGAGGGCTCTTCGAAGTTATTTACAACATTGAGAAATTGGACTATGTTAATAACTTTTAAACCTACTTTTACCACTTTCATACAAATCTCCTAAACTATGTAGAATGTTGTGGAATGTTTTCATAATACTTGGGCCTGATTTGAACAAATATTAATTTAATAATTTGAACGGAAGCGAAAGCCTACTTAACCGTAGATTATTTAATAACTACGCGTAAGTTAGAGAGGGCCTCATAACGCCGAAGTTCAAGGTCTCATTGCCTCAAAGGAATTTCTTAACTGGCTTATGAACGAACCTATGAATAATAAGATGCTTTAAATATTTCGTCGGTAACCGAGATTTTGAATTACCGTGGGCGTTCTTATTTTTAATGCATTTTCGATCCACGCAATCTAAATAATTCAAAAGTATAATGTAAATCTCGATAGGGTTATATATTTGCACCTTTTGTTTTGTTGGGTTGATACTCCAGGTCTGAAGGCTAACGGGGCCCAGCCCGTTTTCAAAAAAAAACACAGAGTCTATAATATCAATTTACTATCAGTACAATCATGGTAAAAAATGCTTAAAAAATTTTGAAATCGTCTGTACCAGACGTTGATCTTGGAACAACCTTATTTCACTACCGAAAGGCGTGAACAAGGCGAACTAATTACCGATTAATTCTCTTACGAGCTCGGATGTACCTGAAACATTCACTACAGGTTGTGTACCTACTCGTATGCACACGTACAGTTACTTAGTTTCAGAAGAATTTCCAAAACTATAATAAAAAAAATATTGAACAGTGAATGTTTTATTAAACAATGTACCTACTATTATTAAACACTTATAACCAATATAAAAGAATCGACTGTTTGAAATAGCTATTTTATTAGAATACTAATGGTTTTCTATTATATATTACCGTTTAGTTACCTAAATGAAGCACGCTTTTTAAACTAAGCTATCATATTTATAGCCACAGATTACAATGTAATCTGTGTTATATCTGTAACAAAGATATCATATCAATCAAGGCTAATTCAAGGCAAGATAACATAAACATAGCCAAAACAATCATCTGTAAAACATTTATTTACAGTTTCTGGGGTTAGAACTATCATGATATTCATAATCCACTTGATAAAAGTAGGAATTCAGTTCACCCCGACTCACAATAGCATGTAAGTAACCTTTTTAGATGCCTGTGGCTTGGCTTAGCCAGTGAGGCCGGCGGTCGACAAACCAAACAGGAACGTAATAGCAAATGTACATTTTCTACTGAAAGCTTTATGGATATCCTCTTTTATTTTTCCGTGCGAACCGCGAATTTCTTTTTGATACTGTGAAAATTGTTTTTGGAAATCTCAAAGTGGGAAAGGTTTGTTTTTTATGTTTTGCAGTTTTAGGGCTGAATTTATATCCGTGTGAGATGTTTAAATGCAATAAGATCATTTATAGACCACTTTGACACTTCATGTCCTTAAAATTAGGGCATAGGTATACCTACTAGTTGTTCTGTTTGATATGTTACTTCACAAGATTTGAAATACCTGTTATACCGTACTTGAATTCATATACAGCCTGATCTTGTTATCATTAATAATGCTAAACTATTATAAAACCATAAAATATAGTTAGAACCATTCCTAACTATACCTTTTACCCTATTAACCTTTTTGTGTAATGAACATTTCACACAGCAGCATTTAGTCACAAACTTAAAGCTTTTTCTAGCATAACTTTAAATGGTCTAATGAAACACGGTAATAGCATTTCTAGGCAACAACTATTTAGTGAGCGAACTGTAATTTTAAATTCCAACTTCGGGTGTGCGCTCGCGTGAAATTCAGTTAAAATTCCTGTCTCAAGTTGAGCATTCGAGGCCACTTAATAAATGAACTTCCGTGTCTTTAGAATCCAGGAGTCTCGGATAAGTTTAGCGCACGACCTGAATGCCAGTAGCTAAATACTCCAGCTGAATTTAAATCAAACTTCATTCAAAATATTTAAAGATAGAAATAATTACTTTGACTTTAATTTCAGAGTGTATATTTTATAAACTTTTGGGACGTGGTAAAAAAAACAAGTTATCTATACTAATATTATAAAGAGGTAATGTTTATTTGTTTGTTTGACGGAGGTAATCTACGAAACTATTCAGCCGATTTCAAATATTATGTTACCGATGAATGGAGTGGACTGTCGGGATAGGTTATATTTTATACCGGTAGTTTCATTAGTATACCCGTGCAAAGCTGGGAGGTGCTCCTAGTTTGTTATAATAAGGGCAATTATTCATCCAAATAAATTCATTTCAGAGAACTACTCGTAGTTGACGTTTGCTGCATTTAGTTTTTATTGTGGACGACTGTCGACGCTTCGTGTTACTTCTAGAATACTCAATTCACTTTTTCTGTATACCGTCCCTTTGTTATATTTTTGCGTTGGTAATAATCAACGACGTGAAGAGGATTTTTCATTTCCATAAAACTAATGAATTCTTTTAGAGTTAAGAAAACACATCTTATTTTGTTCAGCGACTAATACCACAAATTTTTCAATATTCATGGATTTTGTTATAAAAATCTCGCCTGATCACAAAGACGTGTCTCTTGTTTGAAAATCACATTTTCATGTACAGTGCATCCTGAAATTCATTTCACTCAGAACACATTCATATAAAGCCTGCTTCGATCGTCAATATCTCGCTTAATATGCGAGATATTGACAACATATTTATTGCACAGGTTGTAGCACTGTGAAATCCAATCACAGCTTCCACCAAGTAAAGTGTTAGTATGTAAGCGACCATTCTGTTAAAATGGCGTGTAACATTGACTGTGGCGGGGACATCTAAAGTTATGCGATGTAACAATACGATACCGCATAACTAGGAAGGAAAGCTGGTACATTATTTCAATAAAAATATGGTTAGCTTTAGTCCGCAATTGATTAAAACATATACTTTGGTGCAAAGAATTACCTTCACTCTCATCTTATATTGTAAACATCCAAAGACTTGCTAAACCTCATGATAGATGCAAGGAGGCAGTTTTAAGTCATTTTGTCATGTTTCTTCGAAGAGTAAAGTATTTCGTATGAAAACCGCCAAACTGCATATGCATTTCTAAACTCTCTTTTCGCGGATGCTTTTACGTTAAAAAATAAGCTCGTGTTTCAACTTCAGGTCCCAAATAAATTTAGATGGAAAATAAATCCTTTTTAAATCAGGATATATACCTAATTAGCTTTTAATCGTCGTCGCTAAAAATTCGTGAGAAAGTAAAACGAAGCCGGGACGTGCTGCTAGTATATCCATAAACTCAGGCGTTTTACATCGAGCAATAAGTCTGCTCGATGCCACATTATCCAAACCGTCGCGTCGAGGTAAATGAATATTTTTTTCCAATTATATATTCCAAAATGATCTTGATGCAGTCAGCATTCGATAGAGTGGGGTGAGATATCGCCAATAACTTGAATCATTTGCACATTTTGGAGAGTATAAGCTTTGTCATATCACGGGAAACATTAGTGGTCATGATTTAAGCAAAATGCCATGGAGGGTTTAAATAGAAACAGTTTTGACGGTGCACCAGTTACTCTCCGTTATCTACGTTTATAGAGGCAGTTCCACATTGTTCAGTGAATGCTCAATGGTCGATTTACACGCAGTGTTTTGTTCGATGTCCACACGATATGAACTCAGCTTTAAATAAGGGATGCTGGTGGTAGCAAAATTGTTACGCTACATTTTTGTGCTGCCACTATTATTGTCTATTCCAATGCGTTGTTTGTTTTGTTCGTGTAAATTGAAAAATGTAATAATATAAACAAGAACGATGTAGTTTCGTCCACGATAAAAACTAAATTTCGGGCAATACTAATAAAAAAGGGGCCCACATCAATATACTTGGGTGAAATGAAAAGTACCTACCTGGACTAGACAAACAAAAATGAGTTTATTAAGATAATGTGTTGAAAGACACTTTGAGGCCGCCTGAACGATTCCGTCAAGTTTTATAAGCCAGAATAAAAAGTCTAAGCCATGGAATATAATTAACATATCCGCTGGCTTAAAAGCAGGACCGACAATTTAACTTCCTCCGAAGTACGCATACTCGGCAATGCCACTTGCTCACTCCAAATTTCCACTTACAAAGAAATATGTTTATATTTAGCAATAAGCTTTAAAGAATTCAATATTTTCATAGTTCGTGATCACGAATTTCTTCGACTTGCATATTACCTACACGTGTACCAGGCTGTGTCTCATTCCGCAGGATTCTTATTGAACTTATACAGAATATTGAAAATTGAACAGTTATTTCTATAGAAAACTCCTGCAATGTATGCATAACAGACGCAAAGGTGACTTTGTTGTTTTCATAAGCTTTCAATAAAATCAAACGCACGATTTGTTTTGGATTTTTCTTCTTTGTGCTTTATTTGAAAAATATGATCATAAAAGAAAATTAGGATTACATCGTAATATTTCATATTGCATGTTTTTAATTAAGTACAAGCATATTAAGTTTTGTAAATTGGTTTAGTTCAATATATGTAAATACAAATATATAATAATAATTTGTTGGGGGCGTGCCATAGGGTACTCTAGCACACGCTGAGTAGTATGATGACCTTCAGGTAGATGGCTAAACGATCAAAGCCGCGGGCGATGAAGCTGGTACTAAATAATTCACTAATATAGAGCTTCTTTCTAAAATATTCGAAAACAATTTGAAGGTTTTGTAATATTTATTCCTTTCTCAAGGCATTTATGGTATTTATAAAGGCATGAGCGTTAAATAAATACGTGACGATAACACCTAATAATTTATTATTATTTTATTAGCACCAATACGATTACTGATGTAATTTGAGGTAGCTTCCCAAGTTTATTTTATATTTAATTAAACTTTCGTTTGAAACATACTGTGTACCTATTAGAAGATTATGAAGACCCATTAAAATTTCTATCTGATACACGTAATCAGTTTGTTTTATAAATCTTAAGTTAATTTAGGACTGTTGACGACCCCTGTGCTAAAACTGTGACCTACTGTAAGCCAGATTGTCGCTTACGATCAGTTAAGATAATAGTCAAATTAATGTGTCTGCAAACCAAAGAACGGGCCATATTTCCATATGCTCAATGTAGCTAGCGAAGAACCTAATAATATGGTATGCAAGGTAATGCATTTACCTTCATTGTTGTCAGTCGAGCGAGGCCAACAAACGTTGACTGACGGGTACAGTTTCATTTCCTCTCGCACATATTCACGCGAACAATATCTCAGTAACAATGGCCTCGCAATTTGGACGCCCGCGGGTCTTAGCGTCAAGTGACTCATTATGTGGAGAAAGGCAGAAAAATCATTCCAGTATCGCCGAACAATGACACGTGCGTGTGAACTTACAGTACACATCACATACTTGAAAATTGTGGATAAACTCCAATAACATACAGAAATAAACCTTGCTCCAAGGGCATAAGGTTCTGAGGTTATTTGACGGTGTGATGGAAACTTTGCAAGTCCAGAGGGCCCGGCTTTCTCCCGCTCGATGCGACCTTTTGTTCGACGCAGCTTCTCATTGTTATTGTAAGACGTTTTCGTAAAATATGCAATCAAATCTACTCCGCTCGCGCATGAGAGCATATTGATACAAAAATTCCAAAGTGGTTTATGTAGATTGCGATGTAAATATTCTGTTGTTTTACACTTCGAGATATGCTACATGCGATACGTATTGGGAGCTTTGTCATGGTTTAGATAGCATGCTAGAACCTAGTAAGTGAGGCAAAACCTAGTAAATTGTCACTTAGGCTAATCAGGTTTTGCATTCAAAATGTGCCAAAGACCGCTGGTCACGAAATCACTTCGCCTTCCGCAAGGTGAATATTACGTTTGCCTAATCGCGGTCGCCACTCTAGACCACCTTTATACCAATGGTTATAGGTTCTTCAGCAGATGTGGTTTTGTGATTCCGCTCAAGTACCTACTTACACGCCATTTATATGAAATACGAATATTATTCAATAGGATTTCGTATGTAAGGCATCAGAATAGAGGTAAATGGAGGCGTATATAATTCTACGTCTAACCTCACTCAGATCTCGAGTAAGGTTTCAAGAGTATTTTGATGTAAAAGCCATTGTCGAGTACATATTGTCCCAGGCACAATACAACCCGCCAGGTAATCTGTGTGGGGCAAACACACTGTAATTAGCTATCTCACGTGTCGCGACAAAGAGCGATGCGCGGCTAGGCCGGCTCAAAGAGCCGCTATTACTGCTGTTTCTTCTGTGGTTACTTTCCTGACATAGTACAATAGACAACGCGTATTTTATCTAATGAAGTTATTCTTAACAACAAAACACATGAAATTCTCAGTAGCTTAAAGAAGTAATAAAAGTGTGGATTCCGAATTTTCATTGCGCGACCGATTATACAATAAAACTGTGCTGCAAGAAATTTACGTTACACTTCTGATAGTTTTGATTCACTGTGGCACAATACACATTTCAGTGACTCGGCATTGCCAGCCAGGCGTAGCACAGCTACTCCACCGCTACGCCGCTACAGTGCTGAGCTACGCCGTAGCACATCATGATTAACAGAAACCAGAGAACGGAAAAATAAAGCCGGAGCAAGAACTATATTATTATTATGTAGGTATAATTTACGCCTTTAAAAACATGAGAATAAAAGTTCTCCAGGATTTTCCACCGCCGATGACTCACTTTAATTACTCAACGACGCCATTTAAACATTTTTGTAATGAACAATTTTGCGGTGTTCGTGACAAAGTGAATGAAATATTAGAGGGTGGAGAGTCATTTTAGCTGCCACACACTCGAAACATTCGTTTTTGTACATGTGTATAAAACAACGGAACTATTTTATCAGTAAGGACTGCAAGTGAATTCGGAACAGTGCGTAAAAAAAGTATTGAAAATTGTTTTACTGGTTTAGTTTGAAATATTACTACGAGTACGTGCAGCTGCCTTTTACATACAAACATATTTTTTGTTCTACATTGTAATCTTTTAATACACAAAGGCACGGAATACGAGTGCCTACGTCATCGTACATTCATGTTCTGCATTTTGCATATACCTAAATCTGGTATCTGTTCAGAAGCTAGGTGCATCTAGAGATAGAGCGTAGTTCGTTGGCCGGTATTTTGCCTCAGGCTACACGACAGACGCATAGTTGTGTTTAGAATGTACATGACCGAGGTTTTCAAAACGGATAGGTCAAATTCCATTGAATAAAAAACCTACTCTCACTCAGATGCAAACAAACCGGGATGTTTTCGAGTCGCGAATTTTCAATCGTAAATATTTCAGGGCTTTGAGGCTTCAGTATAGATTTTTTGTGCCTATTGCAATGCTGGTTCATCGGTATGTAGACTTGAAGTAGGCTCTAAAAAAGTTTTATATTGAGGTTTTTTTATGAGCAGCATCAGCATGGTTATAAAACATGTACCTATTTCAGAATTTGCAAATGGTCTGCAGTTTTGCTTATAGCTTTAGTTTTGTGGGTTAGTTTTTCTGAGAAAATCTCTCTCAGCTAAGAAGCAAGCTGTTTAGCAAGTGATTTAGAAATAAAAGAATTAAAAAATTTGTAAACTGTTTGCAGTTATGGTTTTAGGTAATTCTTCAGTTTTGTAGGTAAATACTTACTGTAAGTTTGCCCAGGAAAAGAAGATCTTTTCAGCTAAATCACAATTACTACGGCATGCGGCATTGCGTAGGATTGAGATTTTGAAGGCAAACGCTGGAAATGGTTTATTTATAAAAAGTACTGTAATATGTACTTTTTATAACAAGTAATTGTAATATATAGATATTTTTTATAAATAAATAAGTAGATATCACGCTTTCGCTATTTTCACTTCTTTGTTAAGTTGAATTATAGACGTTAGTCATCCATATAACAAAAATGTAGCGTCTTATATAACTTTAATTCATTCGCTTACCATTTTGACGATCATCAAATTGCTAAGATAAAAACATACTTTCCTAAATAATTCATTGTGATCATTTATGTGGAATAACAGTGTTCAACTAATCCCGAGAGCACGAAACCCATCAAATATTAGTGAAGAGGCTTTTACATCCGCACCTGACAGAAAAATCAACGCGACACACGTCACCACCCTTTCGCCACAACTTATATAAAAAGCAGGTAGCTAGAAAAAAAAGGAAAAAATGTAGATACTACTCGTAGAAACAAGTATGCAAAGCTATTGCAATAGTTGATCTTTTGCTTTACAGAATTGATAAAAAAACGCGACTAATGTATGAATGGCTAGTATTCCCCCACAGTTTTTTGTATTATTACGAATTTTTATAAGTCTTATTTGATAAATATCATATAACAATCAATCAATATCATTAAGATTCAAATTTGTCTTTTCTATAACATATCACTGGATGCTCTTAGTATGAGCTATCAATTATGAAAATATGACATCATAACATTGACCAAAGTTGGAGAGGGCTCATAGTATTACATTATTTAATTCATCATCGGTAGATGATGAACCACTTAAAAAAGATATCCTTACTTATACTTACTATAAAGAGGTAATATTAGGTAGTAAGAGGTAATCTCCGAAACAACTCAGCCGATTTAAAAAATTCTTTCACCGCTGTGTAGAATGGACTGTCGGGATGGTTATAGGCTATATTTTATCTCTGTAGTTTCATTAGTACACCTGTGCAAAGCCGGGACGTGCTGCTAGTTTGTTATATTTTCACCATGTCGCATCGGCGCCCACCTGTTTCTAATGTGAACTGGCCCTTTGAATCCTACCAACAATGACTCCTCGAAAATTGTGAAAAATGCGAGTCTCATCTGTGAACGTGCCGCGTGACAGAGAAAGCCCTCTATCAATCTGTGGATCTATTCCTACATTCCTGCCCTTTCATATCACGACATTTCAGATATTACCAAATGCTCTGCTTTCTTTCAACAATATCGCGTGAAATACTAGCATTTTGGAACTGATTTTAAGTACCTGTAACTAAAGAATAAATAATGCTACGACGCAACAAAGTGCAATTCAGCTCGCACAAGCGCCTCTAGCTGATAGTTATAAATGCTTAAACTTGTCATTAAATTCTAACAGAGTTATAAATCATAAAATATGAATTAAATTTGTAAATTATAATTCTGACACTGTCACGCGCATAAGTTGAGCCAGGCGACCCGCGAAAACCAACCTTAAACCAACTTAACAGAAAGTCCCGGATGTTTTCGACCTTAACATCGTAGTTACTCCTGCCATTACTAGCAGTAACTTAAGTACCGACGTAAACATTTAAAAGCAAACTGAATAAGATATCATAAAACATTGAGCATTTATAGTCCTGGCTGCAAAAATACAATGCTACCCACGTAATTGAAGTCACGTAGAGACCGCTTACTATACCGTCGACGGACAACTATCACGTCATGAAAAAAATCAACGCATTACGAGTTCAATTATTTTGAAAACCTTATTTTTCTATACGAATACGTAACACTTGAAATTCTATTTATTTTTAGAAAGGCATTTTATTTCATATGAACATTTATCATTAATCGAAATGAAGAATCAGTATTACGTGTACCTGTTTTATGTACCTATTTTTTTATCCTTGCTGATGACTGAATGTTTACGACTGCATTAAAAACCAAGCTTTTACTCATTGTAGTGTAGTGTCCCAAAAGTTTGACAGTTTACCTTTGAACTAGACAGTACGTGTTCATTGTGATACCTAAATGAAACCTGAGCAAACATTTCCCCAACTTTTCGGGGAAACATTTTATGTCAGCCTGACGAGGTCTGTAACAGTTCGGAGTAACATAGCTTTTCAATATACATAAATGAACAAAAAGTTTATAGAAACTTTTTCATTTATTTAGAAAAAATCAACACCTGACCCTTTTTTAACGTAAAGCTCGTTTAAATGTAAAACTCGTTAATAGTCGTAGACGTACGCTTGCCTAGCGACTAAAATGAACGGAAGCCTTAGAAAAGATGACATTCACCTTGAATGAAAATAATTTATCGAAATGCAAATATATTTAAACTTAAGTAATTACTCATACCAGCCCCACTAAGTGCAATTGGGTGTAGTAAAAGCGGCTAAAAGATATACTGAACCCAAAGCTTTCCAAATATCAGCGTATCAAGGGGACATTAATATTCTCCGAATAAGCATATTCGTGAACATCACACAGTACCTAATGTTTTATCCCGATATTCCCTCGGGAACGGGACTTACGCGGGTGAAACCGCGGGGTGCAGCTAGTAGACTATAACTTTATAAGGTCTAAAAGTTACTGATATTTTGTGATTGGAAGAAATAAGGCTCTTGGGATTGTATTAGAGCCCACTGAATCTGCTGAGTTACTAAAATGATGTGTATAAACCTAACATAGATACAATGCTTAGAAACTTTTACTCGTAAAGTAAGCATGTTTTTGAAGAATGATTTTCTTTCAGACAGACAGTTAAGTGATGCCATAAGGGTTCTTTGTTTTTTGTAATTTACAAATCCCTTAAGATGGTACTTAATCCATAAGAAAGTGAACTAACGAAGAAGGGTTCCTAAGGTTTAATGTTGCATCTTTATCGATTATATTTTCGATGTATTCGCGACTCGCGTGCTCGCGATCAGTTTGATTTACGATCAGCACTGCAGCGTGAACATAGAATAAATTATAACTATTGTACAAACGTTTCACATTTTTCTGTGACATATATTGATAGATCTAGTCTATTAGGCGTACCGTGATTATGCCGTCACAACATTTTTTTCTGATTAAGTTGAACATCGCTAATATTAATCAAAATACAGGCGGCAAGTTGTTACCGTGCACACTATGGTTGAGCTTGTGAATTATACGCTGTAACTTGTTGAGCGTTACACCGAAGTTGCTCATTTGATAAATGTACGACCACTTGAGACTTGACTTATCATAATTAAAATTAAAGAATTAATTTAATTCCCATCATTTGAATTTTGAGCAGTTTGCGATTGTAGAAAAGTAGTACGGCTAAGGGCAGAGCCGACTAACTGATGAAATAACGTTCATGAGCAACATTCGGTTTAACGTAAAACCCGTTTATTAGGTTTTCAGACAGTAGAGTTCAAAGAGCAGCGTTTTAATTCAAAATCCCGACATAACTCTCATATTTCATTTGAAAAACTAGACTGTTTCTAAAACATTTTCATTGCTTCCGAATTACTGGTCTACATGGAATTGTGTTAAGGCTGTTTATTTAATGTATGGTATTCCAAAGAGGCACAGGGGGAGTTAAGTGTGAGTGGGAATGACGTGGCCCACTCGGAGGGTATGCGTACGTCACACATCATTTATCAACGGCTTTTGATAGGCACTGATCCACGAATGTAACGATCCATATTCTGTTTCCCTTCCAATTATCTGGTCGGGATGAATCGTAGGTAGAATAAGAACATGGCCGCCTAATTAGCTTGGCTGTTAGTAAGATAGTATTAGTCGATAAATTGGTTTCGGTTTTGACGAAAAAAAGAGGTTCATCTCCGCATTACTAAGGCTCGGTAGACATTACCTCAGATCTTCCTTA
Organism: Xanthorhoe spadicearia; assembly: GCA_947086425.1. Classification (NCBI taxonomy): domain Eukaryota; kingdom Metazoa; phylum Arthropoda; class Insecta; order Lepidoptera; family Geometridae; genus Xanthorhoe; species Xanthorhoe spadicearia. The sequence continues at coordinate 3,477,437 of OX352200.1, forward strand.
AAATTATTTGAATATTTTTCTTTCTTTCTTTCTTTCTTACAAAACAAGATAAATATGGCACATATCGGTAATATCTTTTTAGGAATAATTATTTACTTATTTGTCATTGTAAAGCAAACAAATACCTACACAAAGTAAACCAATTAATCAAGTTTAAAACTATTTTTGAAGTTTTGAAACGTGCCGAATTTAAGAGGTAAAGAAATATAAATGTATGTATCTACTTCTATTGCTGAGCTGGAAATTAAAAGGCAAAATCAGTAAGTATTTTGCCTTCTTTTTTTAGTTTTCAGTAAAATGATTTTAAAGCCCAACCTTCCTTTGATATGAAAAAGCCCAGAATTTGAGTTCAAATGCAATAGACAGACAAGAAATAACTCCTCTGCTTATAAACAGAGCCAGCAACAGATGTTGGTACCACAATATCATAACGCAATCTTGTTTCTCTCGGAATCAGGGCAAAGCGAGCTCTCAACTAAATTGAAAGCAAACTTACCTACTTTTCACATTGTAGATAATATATTATGATTAATGTAAAAGCTTCCTGTGGTTATGGACCAGAACAAATTTGTGGTTATAAATAGGTACAAATAAAATCAAATAAACTCTGAGATTTCAAACAGCGTCATTTATTCTTAGCCTAAGCAACTAAATGGTGACCAGATGTCTGATATAAGTACTTCAAAAATACCTACATTTTATGTAAATACATAGATTACCTATAAGTACAATACATTGAAAAAACCCTGTCTGGCCGGCCCGAGACATCATTTTGTAGATCATACAATTTTGTTCCGCGCGGGAGTTTTTGCACATCATCAAGCTCAAAACAAGTTAAATCATTAAGGAAGGTCATTAAACACGAGAGATATACCCCCTACTTCAATATTTTGGATTATGATAGGAAAACTTGCTAGCTTTTATTTCTGTCCAAAACACCTCCTGTGTTTTGGACAGAAAATAAAATCATGGATCATGAGAGTGTGGGCAGATAACGTGTCGATTTGTTTCGCGTCTCTATAGATTAGAGGCTTGGAATCAACGAAAAAGAAGTTTCGTTGCATTATTTAGGGTCAGTTTATTTTGTGAAACTGTTAAAAATTCAATATACATTAACATAAGTTGAGTGACTGCCAACATTTACTAATCGGAGAGGCAACATAAGAAGAATATCTACTTTTAAACTTTCAGTTTAAAATCTCTTTCGCCACTGGAACGAACTCATTTTCTTTATGAACCTTTTAAACTAATCGTGAAACTTAAACTAACATTTGGACTGTTTTTATTATTTTCTTGAGTGTAAAAGAAAATAGTAAAAAGGCAATTACTTTATTTACAAGAAGTCATAAATATTTTTATGCTCAATTCTGAAGACAGAAGAATGAGATAAAATACCGTGTACTGTTTAAACAGGCTGCTAGAGTTATGAAATCTCTATTATTAACATTCTAATTTCCTTATATATATTGTCCCTTCGATTTTTAAATTCCATCGTTAATCAAAATAACAAAACATAATTCTTTCTAATTACTTTCCTCCTTAGGTGGCTCAACTGGTTCTATTTGTATTTTGTACAGTTATGTAAATATGTATTAGTTTAGTTTCTGTAAATAAATGTTTTTAAGTTTCCTTCAAATTAAACCTCATCTTCACTGAAGGAACCCTAAATCCCTCAAAACGCTGCTCTCAAATCCGACCATCATTTTATTCAGTCATTGTTGTGAAGACTGCGTGTAATATGAAGACTTCATTTCACTTACCCAGTACTGGCAATGTATTGTTTTCGTTGCGAAATGAAAAATTCGACTTCATAAATGTTTGCATCGCATGCTTACTCAAAAGTTCCTTTCAAAATAAAGCCAAGTCACATCTGACTTGAAAATTCTGCGTATTAGTCTCCCTTATCTACTCTGTGACTCTAATCATACCAATACTGCAGTATTTTGCTGTTTTATCACATTAGTTGAGTCTGCTACTCAATTAATTTGATAAAACAGCACAACACGTCTTATAAAAAAGATATTTCTAGAAAAGACAAGTGAAGAGTATTAATAATAGTCAGTGCTGAGGCCGTAGGTACTAGGGATCAACCAGAACTAAGTTTCGTGAGAATTTTCGGGGTCAACTTATGTTCGTCAACTGCTACGAACTAAGTAGTCACCAACATAAGTTGACCCCAAATCATGAAACTTCGTTTCCTTCGATCTAGTAGGTACGGCAAATTCAGAATAAAAACAGAATCAATGAAATATTATTTTACGCATGTAAGTCAGTGTGGTCGTGGCTGAATTAAAATGAAACAAAGTTGGCATCACAGGTAATGAAAGTCTGCGCTATGTTTATGAGTTCTTTCTTTCTACTTTTCAGATTTAAATCAGATACTGCAACCTGTAGAAGTTTGAATATTTAAAGCGTATGTTATATTCCGCTTGGAACGTAAAATAATAAAGGTACATTGATTTAAAATATTTTAATTAGACTAAAAATGGCTGGGGTTTACACTCAAGACTTCGGACAAATGGAAAATCGGGACACTATGCCCAACACCCGAACAACAGCTTTCGGTAAGTTTCAACTACAGATCAGAAAATTTGATGTTTTGCATTTTCGCAATCTGTGGAAAATTAAACTAAACTAATCCAAATAGTTTGATTAAACCAAGAAATCTTCCAAATCTTTCCCATTTATTGTATTTATGAGATATAATTTTTATGCCCATATAAACTATCCGTTTAGACGTTGGTGAATTGTGGGGTGTATCCGATATTCTCACACAATAGAGATGAGTACCGCTCATAATGGAGTAGCCAAGAATGGGGCAAGTAATATCTATAAAGAAGCTGCTTCCATAAGAAACAATAGCCATAATATATCAGTCGGTAAAGCTACGTCCTCAATTATATAAGGCTGTGTGTTACAGCCGTGATTGCCGAGGGTTAGTGCCTCGACTTTCGATCCGTAGGTTGTGTGTGCGAATCCAGCCGTGCATCAATGGATTTAGTGAAAAAAACATATGCTTATATCACTAGCTCTAAGCGAAGAAAAAAACATCGTGAGAAAACCCGGTTCTGTTCATGCCCACATGTATTGCCTTTCCTGTGGATATGGCCGGCTAAGCTGAGAGGATGATTTTGGTGGCAAGCCTATTCCAATAATATCCCAGGCACAACAGTAGCCCTTTAAGTGTATTTAATCATCTAGTTACTAGATGATTTACACAGTGTGATTTTTCACATGGCCTACTAGATTCAAGTAGGTACCTATTATAGATCCATGTGTTAATTCGAAAAATTTAAGTTGAAAAAGATCTGACCCAATAATGAGTTCGGTACACTTGCGGTAATTAAATAAGTTGGCAAACCTACATCTGCTCTTCGGTCCTATATAAAGCTTTCATACTGGCAATCATTTTTCAGAAAGAATTGCTCTGAGAAGATTGGAATGGAACGGAGAAAGTAGAAAAAGCACTGTAATTTATTTGTGGTTGTTTACCAACATGTTTTAATATGTCTTTGTTCTTTTATTAGAATGAAATAGTTTATTGAAGTCGGTATTATTTACTGTAGGTATTGACATTGATTGTGAACTAAAATAATAAAATAAGAATATTTTTGTAACCTATAGAGATAAATCTATTTTGATTTTTTATACATATAATCACGCCTCTTTCCCATGGGGGTAGGCAGAGACCACGGATCTCCACTTGCTACGATCCTGACATACCTCTTTCGCCTCACTCACTCTCATTACATTCTTCATACATGCTCGCCGGTTTAGGGTCTGACTTTTTATACAGAATTGAATTTTTTTACGAGTACAGTTAAGATCTCACAGTGTACCACATTAGGATTCTTTTCACACGGGCATAGGTATAGGTAAATCATGTACCTACCTACGTACATAGTGATGCGTAGGTACTTGCTATTTACATAATATGATACACTATTGCTTGAACCATAATCAATATAGTACATCAGCTAATCGTTTTATTACTACACCGCGTTTGTACAATATCTGTTATTACGAGCGTGTACGAAATATTATCTGCTCAATTATGTTTTATCTACGACCACTTTCTAACTGAAGTTAGAAAGTGAGTTTATTTTAGTACTTTATCTACTAGTTGATTTCTAGAGTTACTATCCTAGTAAACTTACAGTGGTAGCGTTGTGGTCTCATGTTGCCTAGTATTTGAGCAATTATAATTGCTCGTGTACAAGCACTTTACTTACGAAACTTCCTGAAACTTCTGTAATAAGGTTACTACAACGATACAGCTGACGCCATTATAATTAAATTTTAGATTACATGTTATAGGTACAAAAATTTTTTATATCCTTGCATTCGTACGTAATTAGTTCTGAGTTACAAATTTAAAGATTTCAAGATGTCTTAAGGGTAGTTAGAAGCACGTGAAAAGAAATAGTTAAGGTAAAAGGATTGTTATAAATAGAAAAATAAAGTCTTCGGTATGGTCATTTATATTATAATATCTAACAGAGAAGTCTTTCATACCGATTGTTTAACATCATTGCTTAAAGACAGTGAACTTTAGTAGGTATGTAAAAACGAAACCAACAAAAAATCAACAAAATATTACCCTAACAAGCATTATGCCATTACAAAGGTCTTCGACAATACGATCCCTTGTTGGGTACGATTTTTTGTTAACAGCCAATTTGCTGGAATACTATAGAGTTAGTAGTGAAGTAAAATAATTACACTTCATTCTGATGAAGTATACTTTTAACTTTTTATGTGTCACATGACATGACAAGCTCAGTAAAAATTGTTTCGTAATTTCACACTTGTTACGTGATTTAGTCATTGATTAGTTAATTTTTGAGATGATCTGTTTTTGAGAAACGGACTGTAAGTAGTTGTCATTGACATTTTGCTATTCATTTAATACCTACTCTTTCCGTAACTAGTTTTTCGGCAATGTGTGTCCTCATTTTGTTATCCTATATGCTGACATTTAACTGGCATTTCTATTGTATCATCGATGTAGGGGTTTTCAGATTATTTTCAACCATACCTTGAATGAACCCATTTATTAAACCCTATCTATCAAGCAAAATAATCAAATTTCAAACAGGACGTGTGTAACTTGAGTTAGACGGACAATAGTGGCGATTCTGACGTTGACAAAACTTAAACATTAAGTACAGTATGCGAATGAAAAGTTTCCCGTGACCTAAACTGATATAAATACATACCTATGACATTGATTGATCACTTTAGAATAAAAACCAACAAAATGTAAGTAGGTAATTATGAATTAACACTCAATGACAAAAACTCGAATCAAAAATATCAATTTAAATAAATAGCGATGATATAAGAAGAATAGAAACGAAGCGTTTGTCATTATGGTTACGAGCTTTTATAGTTAACTTTTGCCGGCATCTTGGTTATTCCCTGAAACTTTCCTACGTGACCTGCGTCAGTCGAGGTACTGATGGCTAGATATTATTTTACCTCTCTCTTATGTATTAAGGTGCCTTTTGATAAAGAGCGAAATAGCTACAAGTTTCTTGATAATAAAATTGACAAATTAAATATTAGTTTTAACCGAAAAAACCTTAGGTTGCTCAACTATATTATTTGTATTTTGTGCAGATATGTAAATATTTGAGTTTCTGTCAACAAACATTATTTTTGTACATTAAAATGTCCTAAGGTGGTGTGGTGTGACAAATAAATCGTTTGTCCTAACCCTTATCATGGCACCGGATCTATCTGTTTATTCTATTCATGTGAGTTTTATATTAGAACCTTTAACAGCTATTGATTGAGTTACAAGCGTCCACTTCAACTCCTACCAGCTGATCCTTTCGTCTTTTTTCATATATAGTAAATTGACCAAGTGACTTAGTTGGTCCTTATCCCTTCGAATGTTTAAACTTTTAATTGTTTAGATTTAAATAGAACGAAATGAAGAACAATTATTTGAATGAAACAGTCCTATTTTTTTGTACCTCTATGAGTTTTGTTACTTGAAAGTACTTAATATTTATAATTAATAAATCTAGAGATTCTTAACCTATACATCTTAAAGAATTCTCTGAACAAGGCGTCATAATAATTATTTATTAGTAAACTTATAATATTTTTGTCTCAAACTCACCTTATTGCTATACGTAAGTCGCAGGGGAAATTACACAATGTTATTTGTGAATTTCCGTGAGCTGCGCGTACATGTCTAACTTTTGTTGTCAAACTCATTGTAAACAAAATATATTAAATTTTGATTAAATTAATTTGAACAGGAGACATGTGCGTGATTATTCATAAATGTAGAGCAAAATGTAATTCTCGAGCAAAGTGTAGCTAGATTTTGAAAAACGATTACCGTAACAGTTTTTATAGATGTGGCGTTCGAATTGTAGCTCAGTAGGTACCTTTGTTCCTTTGTTGGTCAAGCATCGCTACAGGTCGCGCGGTGGTTTAAGATCTGTACGACTAGAGCATCGCTACGCCGCGACGCTGATGGACGTACGTGTTGACAGTTACGTGTCGATCGCCCACTAATGAATTGTCATTACACTACATGATGTAATTTATATTTAAAATGTAAAAGTATAAAGACAATCGGAGTCTTTATGCTTTAACCTCTAGCCTATTGTTATATTACGGTCGTAATAAAACTGACGTGTTTTGAAAGAAAATCAAGATTAAATAGGGAGGGTCTGAAAATCCGCCATTTTCCTATAGTAGTAATGTATGTACTGTGTATCCCATTTTTATGCGGGATCTTCATATAAACGACGTCCCTCACCGTTTCTGCTTAGTAAGGAAAGAGAATATAATTCGCAAGTTTGTATGGGTTTGCTTGATAGAAATTTTAAACATAATATATATTTTGTGCAATATGTATAATACAACGGTCTTATTGCTTAAAAGTGATGCATGGTATTTTCGTCTATCTATAATAGATAATTTAGGAAACAAGTTGCAAGTCCACCATCTTTTAATAGAACAAGCTGGTGTAAAGTAAATATTTTTTATTTAAAACAATTTCGTAATCAAAAGCTTTTGTGTGCGGTAGTATGTTCAATATAGATTTAAGTAATGCACAGCTTGACAGCCAGCGTTCTTTTTACATGTCGCTTCCTTTATCATCTGTTATTTGACGACATGGATTTGAACCCCAATCTTTCAGAACAAAAGGTAACTAAAGGATTCCAAAGGTCACAAATAGAAAACAAAATGTTGTGATTTGTGATGCAGCAGACACACGACATGCTATTCCTAGCACGTAGATAACTTCTACTTCCTCGGAACTTTCCAGATATTTGTCAGCACGAGTTCAGGGCTTATATAAAACTCTTCAATTTTGTTGTAAAAACTTAGAATGTCGTTATGTAGGTATACGAGTGATTATAATATTTTTGTTTCTTAATGCAGTACCTACTTGAAGTTGTGGGTGAAAAAACATCGATCTACGAACCTTAGATTGCAAAATTAATTCTTGAGTACTTAAGTAGTAAAATTTAGTAATTTCCTGCAAAATATATATTTGAATTCTATATCGACATTAATGCAGATTGTTTGTATTAAAAAACTGGTAAAAATTACGGGAAGAGGGTTCTATTACTTAAGATTTTTTAAGAATGCTCTTATATCATAGGGGTAAATTAGTTACAGGCACTATCAGGTACATTGCAGGTACATTCCTTTCATGTAAGTATATAATTTTACCCACATAGAATAAAATATATACTTACCTACATAACAAAGACAATTTTTTTTTCTGGCTCTACGATCGGCCGATTGTTGTTAGTACCTACCCAAAGATGCTCGTTTAGCCGCACCTCATACCGAAGACATAGACGTAGGTTACAAAGTAAAGAACATGGTTTACTTATCTATGCAAATTGCTTTTGCTCTCTACTTCTTCTGAACTATTCAGTTTGAATGTTTTATTCATGTTTGTGGTGTTTGGGAGCAATCAACGGTTATGCTAACCTTTGTTTGCATTCCACACGTCTACGGTTTACTTACGTGTTTAATACGATTGCTATATACTTACGTAAATATTTTAGCCGAATAAATGTGCTTGTGGATCGTAAGTAGATTAGTCAAAAATCTGAAACAAAATCTACGCAGGGTTTAGTGAGTCTCATTTGACAATGGATCTATTGGATATTTTCAAAACATAACATCAAACTGTGGAAAACATTCTATTGTAGCAAAAAAAAAAATACCATCAACTTTCATTCCTACAAAATGTGACTTGCATTTTCCATTATTTACCACACTTTTTCTAGCCGAACATCTTAGAGCCATAAAAATTAAAAAGCGAAACTATTCAATGTGCTTCTCTGTCCGTAAAGTCACTGAATTGCAGGTAATAGTGTCCGTAACTTCAGTTGCCATGGCAACCGGCCACAAATTATCAGTTAATTTTAATTCCTTGCCAGAGCTCGATAAGCTTTCCGCGTCGTCCCCGTCAAAGGCAGCGCTATGGGAAGTCTTCCAACGGATGGACCGAAGTTTTCCTGTCTCTTGAAGTCAAACTATACACAGTGTATTCTTCAGTATCGAACTCCGAAACAATAAATAAAAAATTACGACGCTGCTTCAAAACTGCAGGCTTACCATGACCGTTTATAGCGATTCAGTTTAGGTCCAACTACGAACCACTTTTGACGTAAAATAAGGCGCTGACGTAAAGTTTTGACAGTAAGGCAGAACCTAAACTGAATCGCTTCGACGTCATGGTACGGCTCCTGGTTTCCTCATGACGTTTTCCATCGCCGTTTAAAGCGCATTTAAAATTAAGTTGATAGTTTGAATTATTCTACATACTCATGTTTACGTACTTTAAGACGCGCTCGTAGAAGTAGTCCGTTTTACTTCTACAAGTGGGTCTTGAATATTTTTAATCCAAATTCTTTACTAAGATAAGATTTAAAGGATTACAAGAACATTAAATGACTGAGTGTTGTTGTAAGTCTGTTGACGCACTGCACCCGATGCGCTGAAGTAAGTCTGCTGTGTATTTAAACCCTAACTGGCTGATTACTTCTCACACAACTTTAATTAAAAACATGCCAAGTTTAATGTTTATTCAAAGTAATCTTCTTCTTGAATGAGAATGAATATAATTGAGGTGGGATTGTAAACATTTTTAATGTCGAGATATGAAAAAGTAGTTTTCTAAATAATAAACATTATTTAGTTTCAGAACAATATCTCACACTGTACTTATTTCATTTAAACTGATTTCATTTTTCAAATTTGAATTTAATACCTACATGTTTACTTGCTACCTATAGGCACGTTGTAGGTACCATATTATTTCTATGTCTGTGACATTATTTAACCAAATTTAGCTCAATCGATTGGAAAGAGCTTTCTTAAATTCAGCTAGAAGATGTTTCCAAACATGACACATGAACAGTTAAAATTATGCAAAAGTAAAAAGTTGTTTTTAATATGCTTCTACTCGTATAAATACTTTGGTTTCCATTACTTTTATTATACGCTACGTTAAAATGCTTCTTGTCTCTAAATAAAGTGTTTTGCAGAGTCTAGATAAGAGCGGTTCCACTTAGGCCTAAGCTTAAGTTACTAACGTAATATATCGCTGCCTTTTTGCCTCATAGTGGATTTGCACGGCCGCTGTTTTTATTAACTTAGTAAGAAATATTAACTGGGTATTGTTAAGTGCAAAAAGGTCTAGAACAGAATTAAGGCCGACCTCACAAGGTTGATACTTTATCAAATAAACAGTTTGACAATATTTTTTTTAGGTGATTTATGTATTGGCAGCGGGACTGATAGTAGTGCCTAGGGCAATGTTTTGAGGAGGGAAATGTGTCTACAAAAGTTTGATTTTCGTTAGTTCAATCAAACATTATTAATTCGGTACAGTTTTAATTCTTCTCAGGTACAAAATTCGTAGTAAATTTTGCAAACATTTTGTTCTCGAGCTAGGTTCCTGTTTTTTTGAAATTATGTATCTTTGATTTATTTCAAATTTTACAGAAAAACATAAAAAACTGTATTTTTTTTAGAAAATTAAATATCTTTGCAAGCAAACTGTAGGTATAAGTATAATTTATTCTTAAAAATACACTTATTCACTTAGGAACCATTATGTAGGAAGCCATAGTGAGCAACTGCCCTTTCAATTTTAGCCTGTGAATTGGTTATATTCAATTTGACCAGGAAAAGGGTAACATGATTATATTTATTGGTAAAGGTTTGGCTTTTCGTAGCCTTCTTTTCAATAAAGCTTAATAAAGTACTTTTGAAAGAAATCTATTAAGAAAAAACCATAAAAATAAGGTAAAAATTTAAGTAAAGTTTGTTATCAAAATGTATGAAAAGAATAAACCATAAACTTAAACAGTAAGTTCATTATAATCCACACAATTCGTTGAATGTGTAAGCTTTAGATTTTGTGGTATCTTTGACATTCAGTTGAAGTTTAGCAACGATCTAATCAGCCTATCAGGTGTCTGGGTTATTAGTTCTGTAACGTACATAGATGTTTGATCTATGTATGTTATTACATACAGAACTAATAATAATCATCCTAGAACAACATCAAAACAAATAATAATATTTTTTCATGTTAAACAGAAGACTCTCAATATCTTCATAACAATTCCCAGAGTCATACTTTTTAACGATACCTACTACAAGTTGAACGTCAGAAGTTGAATTGGGGCCACTGTTTCCAAGTGATATTGGGGCTCTAACGAGATAACAGTATTGGATCCGAGGAGCTGCCCTCGTGAATATTTTAACTGCCTTATCTTACCTCGGTCACATTATGCTCTCTAATCCTTACAGTAGTATTGCTCTAGTGAATGTGTAAAGTTTTTTGTTGAAATTTTATTTTAAAAAAAGTTTAGTGACTCACTCACATTAAGAGAATATTGGTTTTCGTAGTTTACATAGTTATGAATAAATATTGCACTTGATAATAATGCTAACTGTCTATGCTGACTTTTTAGGTGCCTCGAAGCGAAAAAATTAGTATTTTATCAACCCACTTCAATTTCGTAAAGAGAACTCAAACTAAAAATATATTTATTCAATCTTATTACAGACCACTTTGAATCGTTACGTTCTTAAAACTAGAGGACTTTTTACGTGGTTATCTCGTTATTGATTTCATTTGAATTTTCTACTGTTTGTAATGTATTTATTCTGTGCCCGCTTACTTACTGCGCCTCAGCAAAGTATAATTCTTTAGAATATTCCAGTACTATGATAGCGTGATAGGATCTTATTGAGGGCGCGTTTTATGTACCTACGGTAGGCAAATTACATCAGGGCAGATTAGCGAGCTATCTCTAGGATTGATTCAAAGGATTTGCATGGAATGCAAATATTAATTGAAATGAAAATAATAAAACAATTAACTTTGAGGTCATTACAAAATACCCATTACTTACTAGAGTTTGAAATATGATCTGATTGGCGAATGGAATAAATATTTTATATTTATTTTAATAAATAAAATTAATACAAGAATTTCATATACAACGTCCAGCGTTGTTGCGTCGCAGTATGAGCACTGGAAATGTTTAAATTTAATTTAAAACTAGTTGCAATTTTATTTCTAAACAACATAGTTAAATGTTTTCCTTAGTTTTTAACAAATGAGTACTTAAAAACAAAATTCAATCCAAGAAAAAAAATAAAAAACTTCAAAACACAAATTTTCAAAAGTCTAATTTACAATACACCTCCACCACTACCGCGCTAGTCCATAACAGACAAACTGCAACACCAAATCCGGTTGCAAATTCCTAAGGCCATCGATCAGTTAGCTTTTGGCAGCCGGCTGTGCCCAGAGGCCGGAGTTGGCCGGAGTTGGCGGCTCTCCAGCGCCGCACATCATCCCGACACAATCTCCTCCTTCATGTGCAATTGTCCAGCAAAAAATGACCAGCCTCATACCGAGATACGACTTCATTTAAAATTCGGAGATTTTTGGCAGACTTTTGACAGGTTTCAAAGTTTTATAGACTTTGTTTATAGACCTTAATAAATATTCTTATAAAAAAAAGTTTATCTATACGAGTATAAGCCTTAGATTGCCTAATGTTACCATTTTTTTGGAAACGATAAATGTTGTACATAAAGTACCTTATTGCAGCGGCGATGGTACGGCAAACTGTCACGTATGGAAAGTTAACTTCTGGAAAATGTGGGTATGTACCAAATATGTATTTGGACATACCTCTGACTACCCCCTTGGACGTCTTCAAAGGATCTAAAAGTTACATTAGGATCTGAAAGAAATGTCTAACGCTCCCTGGGATACAGTCGTGATCATTTGTTTTTTATTTATTTTGCCCTTCTTACAGTACCAAAACCACCTTGAAACCACCTCGGACGCTACAGTGGCACTTTTTTAGTACGTAGTCAAATACATTGAGACTGATGAAACCCATAATTATAGCCATATTTGTAAGAGAATATCGGAAACTTACCCATTAGAAAGTTCCGAACACATTCAAGTTAGAAATCGACGCTGCGAAGTAAGAAGTTTAGTTTTATAACAAGTAAGTGTCTAACTAGTGTCTATACCGTGTTGTTAGCGCTTCCTTGTCTTGGAGGTAGGAAATAGAGATTGTGAATTGTTTAGAAAGGTTAAATCCAGCCTCGATGTCTGATTCTTTGTATTAATTAACTAATTAAATAACGCAGTCGTTAAATTGGTATTCGTCAAAACAACAACATTCTTCAAATTTCATGAAACCTATCTTAATAATTTACTATATAAATTAGCACGATAGCTTTATCACCTGGAAATTAAAGTTAAATATTAGATTAAAGGTGAATGAGATACACGTCATGTCTTTAAAGTCGTCGAGAATCGACCTGGATTTACAAAACTCTTTCTAAAGACCTTTCAGATGTTTTCTAAAGTTTAGATTCCAGTTCGTGTAAAAGCTGTACGTAAGTATAAAACCTAAGCGTTCTAAAATTAATTTCTTTTCCAATAATGAGTTTTCTCATTCGTGGAATTACGAGGCCTTGTATGGGGCGCGTAAATCGCGACCGCTAGAAAATTACAGGCTTATCCCAGATTATGGACCATTCGGAACCGAGCCGTTTACTCCTAAATGTCCACTTTCACCTCACATAAATGTTGAGCTAATTAAAATTGATTAAAGTCGTTATAAACTGCGGGATACCACAAAGTGTTCAATTACTAACAAAATTGTTTTGATTGTGTTTACAGGAATGTTTATACAACACCTAAATTTCTAGAATTTCGCTTCTTATTATGCCGCTTACCAAAAATGTTAAAAAGTAAAGTTATGCTTCTTTCCCGTATAGAGCCTAAGGATTTTAAGTTTCATATTTTCACGAAAATAACTAACTTTTCTGTCTCTCACGCCATTTACTTGTACTTTAAACTATGAGTATAAATATAAAATTTTGATGAATTGGCAAGAAAAACGTTTAATCTGAGAATCCATTTGAAGGCGTGACACGTTTGCTCAGAGCGCGTCTCTGATAGGCCATTAGTCGCCTTGTCTAAATTACGCGACAAAGGCAATTAAATTACTTACTGCGAGAGCATCACTGAATTACAGGCTAATGCAATAACTGAGGGTCTGGCACTTTAGAAAAATTGTAAGGAGATTTTTAGTAAGAAACTATATCTTAAAGCTAACTAAGTAGGATAGGAGTAGGATATTTTCACCACCTACTTCCGTGTGGTATTCACCATTTTTTGTAAGAAACACCTAAGTCGCAGAATTTAGTTTATCAAATATTTACGTTTAATATCGCAGTTTCTAATGATACTGTAATTTGTAAAGACATGAAAGTCGAAAATTTTTAATGCCTGCTCATTATGGCTTTACCACTTTATTGTTACCAAAACACTTAGGCGCGCAGTTTTAATGCCACTATCGTTCACTTTTGAGCTCTTAACTATACGAGTCAACTCTGTAACATAGAACATTCATCTGCTTAACAGTCGTAGCTCTATCTTAGGCTAAGTTTCTTAGCATATCACATTAGGTCAAGGACTTACATTTCAGACACGTACCCCACACGTGCCGAGTTATCGCCTTGGTAAAGTAATTAGCGACGCTCCTTGGAACCCCTGATTGCATTTGACACTTGCACTACGTCTCAGCTCACTTCAGGAACGGCAGAAGCATTAGCTTTCCCAACATTACATTAACAGTTCAACGTTTAGTGCACTCGCTTTGCTACACGAATTTATAGCGCTTGCTACGAATCCGCAGCAACCAATGAAGAATAAGACATGTAAATTTTTGATACTTTTCGATTCGAGTATTAAAAAGATACAAATCGTGCTTTCGTTGAACCTTATTAACAGCTTATACTTGAGTACTCGAGATGTTGTACTTTCTTAGTACCAAGCAAAAAAAAACAGAAACGAGTAAATAGTTACCAATTACAAATCACATTTAATTTAGAAATAAAGAAGGTTACTATTAAAAAACCAAATTATTTTTTTATTTCTGGTGATTATGTACATATACTACATATACTAAACATCACCATTATTACTTAACTGTCTTTGTAGATATCTAGTTTAGGTCGGAAAAGACCTTAAAAGCTAAGGAAAAAAGGAAATTAATTTCTTCTACCTCTAATACAAAAATAAAGTCTGTATAAAAATATTTCACAGGATTTTCCGATTACTAGCTTTTGAGAAACCTTTATGCCGCAAGATTTGTTGCGATGAAAAGTTACTGCAGATTGTATCGCCAAGGCGCTGACTCCTTTAAATAAAAACGGAACGTTAAATAAAATGCTACATTTTTCTGGTAGATTATGCTATTCGTTACGAGGACTGTAGGAATAAAAAGGGCGAGATTTTTTATAAATTCAAATTGTTTTTTAGTTCAGCAATAATTAAGGTTTTAGATAGACTGTAAAAAAAACTTTTCTACAGTCTATCTAAAAAAGTGCTAATAACCGACTCGGCTTGGAAACGGTGCCTAGTTTAAAAAAGGTTTAAAAGTTATACAAACTCATTCTCTAGCTTTGAAAAACCGTTCGAAGTTTGAATTTGTTCAATCACCGAAGAGTTTGGTAAAGTTTTGTTACAGGTCGATTTAGTATAGAAGTTACATCGATTAGAAAAATTAACATAATAAGATTAGCATTTATTGTCTCAACTCAACATGGTCTCCCTCGGTAAAACAATACATAAAGTATAATTTTAGGTTACACAGGACTATAATAATAAAAAAACCCCTTGTTTCCTTTGTTTTGAAAAAATCTGACAAGTGCAAAACAAAGTGTATGTACCTAAACGTGGGCCGCATAACGCTTTGCTCGACCTGTCAAATAAGTGAAAATGTAGGACTCACGCAAGACTGAGCCGGGCTCAGACCGTATTTGACTGGAGGTACGGATTCAAAATGTTAGGAACATTTTAAAATGAAGCTTAGTTGACGTACGTTTTGGTAATTCTTGCCACATTATTCTACAGCCGAACTTTGCGTATGAACGGGATCGAATAACACTCCGTTCAGTGTAGTATAATATTCGTAAGTAGTGTCTAGATCCTGATACCTCCATCTTGGGTTATTATATCCCGTTTATCGTTTTTGGCCAACAAGGTGGGTGTTCTTGGCACATTCACCAAAATAGCTTCACTTCACGTATCCCCAGTAAAGTGAATCGCTCATGACATGGCTGATTCATATTCAGAATGCCCTTTTGTGAATGCACGATTTCTTCGAGACACCTTCATGAATGTAAGCCAAATCTGAGGGGAATAGCAATGGAACAGTTAATGGAAACGGCGTAAGTAATACCTATTGGAGGGATACGTCTCGTGGAATTAGAATATCGACAAGACACTCTCTGGTATCGGTGCCGCGTGAGGATCTATCTTTTTGTCATTCATATAGAATTTTGCGATCATTACTTTGCTTCATATATAAGACCGTACCTTGGGAATACAATCGTTATATAATACTCTTTTTTCCTTTTACCACAAAGAAAAAAAAACTTTTTTAGCAGGGTTTTTCTGTACTTCTAATGAAGAGGTAAAAATGATACTATTAATGCTGTCATTTTTTATGTTTAACCCTATAAAAAAAACCTTACATTTTAATCAATAGTCAAATAGCGTCTTCTAAAGGAATTTATCATTGAAATGCCCACAACCCGTACAAATAGCTCACAAGTTTTGAATGAAAACTTGTCAAAGGTACACCTTTATAGCCATTCTTGGGAAATCTTGAATACCCAATTACTTACGAAGCCTGAATGATGATTTTCACCCTATAAACCTAATTGATGTTGCCAGGAAATGGTTACCGGGACCAACCAGTAATATATTTAATGGAGATGAAAATATATCGATGCCACTCAAAGTGATAAAATGTAGTCTTAATCGAGCATTGTTCTCATTTTGTCGAATGGTTGCGAAGCTTGTTGACGTTCTTGATGAAGTAAAGTATTTGCGGTCACCCATCCGAATTGTAACTCAACTCAGAAGCTACATTCTGAGCGGTCACAATTTGGATGGGTGACCGGAACAACATAAAGATTACTTTTTATCCGGGTAAAGGTATGTACCATATGAGCAACGCGGATATTTATTAAAAAGGAAACCTACTAACTTATAGTTGGTTTTATTTCGTAGCAGAGTTTATATTTCTTTGAAAACTTTTATCGTCATAAATGTAAGCATTATTTTTATTATATTGCGAAGACATTTCGGAACAACAATAGTTGTGTTCGGATTGTATCTTTTTTGTGACTTTTTAAGTTGAATAAGAATAAGTTTTGTTAAGCTTTAGATATCAGAACACCATGGTTACTAAGCTCTCTTCAAGCAGCCTGAGATTAACTCGAAATCCCTTCTTTATTCATACAATATAAAGAAAGCAATAAAGATAACCCGAAGGTATAAAAAGGGTAATGAATCAATGAGGACTTTGCATGGACATTACATTTTAAACTGACTTTAAAAAAAGGTGGAAATTCTATGTGCACTGTACAAATTTTTAAATGTGTGATTTTATCATCGTTACTGTCAATAGCAAATACATAAATAAATATTCTTGGACATTCCACACAGTGTCATCTAGTCCCAAGCTAAGCAACTTAATGCTTGTGTTATGGTAACCAGATGACTGATGTAATACTAAGGTACATATTTTTTTGTAAATACACACCTACATATTACACATAGGAACATCCAAAGTAGGTTGGAACATGGCCTAGATTTGATCTAGCTGCTATTTAGTATGTTGGTAACAGGCAAACGTATTCACAGGAAGCTAACCTCACTAAATAAAACAGTATCCAATACCTGAACCCATTTGTTTCTGATGGGTAAACACACACTGATAGCACTCCGTAGCAGACCTAGGCTGCCTGTAAATGCCCCCCAGTGGGGCACTGCAAAGAACTCTAAAGTGAATTCCAACCGCCCGATAATACTCTCACTAGCCGTTTACCTCTCAGAATCTACGTATCAGGTGTTTCAAGGCTGTTTTCTATTAATTTAATCTTTTCCGGAACATTTGATTTGCCTTTTATGGGAGAACGGTGCGCAATGTTTGTTGGTATCGTTCACTGGTTGATATCATTAAGAATGTCTTTTAAATTATAAGTTTGGAATCTTAAAAAACTGATATATTACTTCCATTGCCCAACCAGTTAGAAAGTAAATATGTATATGCATTGGAACTAAGATTTGTATTTTCCTAAGTTGTCCAAACATTAAATACGGTAATTAGATGAGTAGGTACTCAGTTACCCACTAACGAAGTAGGTACATTCATACCAGAGACTGCTAAAGAGCTGATATCAAAATATAATTAGCTTAGCAAGTTTGTATGTATTCGTATAGGTACATATCTACCATACATAATACAATATCAGTATGAATTAAGCAATATAGAGTATTGGCTACGGATGTTTAATAAAATTCGGTATTTCATCAGAAAAAAATCAAATAACGTTCACGAGGAAGATTGGATATTTTAATTGAGTTACTTATTACAAGAGATATTTTCAGAATATTTGTTAAATTAATTTATAAAATATTCAGCAGTACTTTATTGGTGTTTCGAGTTAATTTTTGAAGAATAATTTGAAAGCGAAAGATTCGATTTATTCAATTTATGGACATTTTATGGAATGTAATTTTACAAGTTGCTTGATCGAAGAGAATATTAGCTACATACTTCTTATTATCTTTATCGGTAAGTTAAGCGGTGCGTTGATTATACTGTTAAACATGGTTTAACTCCATTATGTAAACATTCTGTTATTTTAATAAAATTTTATTTCATTTCATTTCATAGTAGGCACTGGTAGGCACTATTGTTTGCAACACAGCTCTTATCTCCCAGTTATTAATTTGCGAAATTGAAAGGCTTCGAAGGTCCAAGAGAAATGTAATAGCGACATTTCCTCATTCTTTTCAACAGTATCATTCCGAGAAATCGTATTTTCAATACTCGTAATTACAGGACAATTCGAGTTATTGCCATTATAAATTCCATGTTCTCAACGGGAAAAAGATCCTTTTAATGCGTGCTTAAATCATTTTTATTAAGTTGAAAAGGTTGGATTTATGCGGTGCCCTGGTGCTTGTAATTTTGGGCTTGGAATTAGAGCACATTTATAGATTGGGTGAAGCTTAGGTGGCTTATGTTGGCTGTTCGAACGGTTAATTGATTTTCAATTAAGTTTTATTTATAAAACTCTCCATAATTGGAAAAATAAAGGAAAACTCGGAATAGATGCAAATTGTTTTTTTTTACTGCAATGAATCTCTGAATAATTTGTTATTAAAAGTGAAAAGCCATTCAGCAACTTATAAAATATGTGCTAATTAATTATGCTCACATACATAATTATAAATAAGTTTATAACTATGATATTAAATGAATGCACTGACATATGCTGTGAACATTGTCTTAAATTGATTATCTGTACTGTCTGCCTTTGAATATGTACCTAAGAATAGCATAAGTACCTACGTAACAGTATATAGAAATTGGATTATTCCACTATTGATAAAAATGTTCAATAAAATATATAGTTTCAATTAGAGATAAAAAATGGTTCAATATAGTTAAAGATAAGAATCGTCAACTGATTAGGCAATATAATTAGTATTGTTCGCAATAATTAGTAAAACATTGGTGGCTGTAGTTGGTTAGCAATAGCTCTACTTTAATGTGTCCTATGGGAGGCTGAGTGCAGGTTGTAAACAAAGCATTAACGCTCCTCGGTAATCCATGTTTCAAAACATACTGTATACTATTTTCGGATATAATATGTTGCAAATTATTACAGTTATAATACACTGTTTGGAATAAAATGAGTATTACAGACTTTGCTTTCGGTATGAGATAATTTGATGATATGAGATTTCAAAATGATGAAGGTGATTTGAATAACATAATACTTCTTGTTCTGCAATTTTGTGAAATCTTGAGTGTTTTTGAATAATAGTTGTGTTAAGTTAGAAAGATTTTAGTATATCCTGTTTCTTAAGAAATTGGACAAATTGAAAAAAATATTGCCGGATAAAAACGGACACAGAAGTTATGTAAGTATTTTCGTAACAGGAAAATATAAAAGCGATCAATCTTCGAGTATCTCCAGGAAGTGGTTGCCGACACGAAAATTAATTATAATTTGGAAATAACAAACAATTTATTAATAAAATAAATTGCTATCTGGATGAAGATTGGTTAAAAATATAATTATAAAATAAAGATATCAAGATTTGTTAAAAGTCGTGGACTACAAAGACATTTCCTTTATACATCATTTTTTGTCGAAATAGTCAATTAAATCATTTTACATTTTCTAAGTAAAATATTTAATGTTTTGCCTTTAACGTAGAGTGGAGTTTGAAAAGTCAACGACCATGTTGAACAACGATGAAAAGTAACAAAACAGTTATTGTGGTTTACAACCGACTTATAACTTAAAAAAGCCTTTAGGTACTACTTTTAATTTAAATGTTTAGAACATTAAAGTTCAGAAAATCTGTACGTATTACGTTAGATAAGAAGCTCTATCTTTGCCCTTTCTCAAATTTTGAGTTTTATTACGTTGAAAAGTCCTTAACGTTCGCGATAAGAATATTAATTAAAATATGCTACAAAGTAGAACTTTGTTAAATATTAACTCGCAAAACAATAGTAGAACCAATAATAATAGCAAAACATTTCAATAGCCCGTAAAAGAGAATAGCCGTTTGAGCTAAGGATAAAATTCAATTGCTGCCGTAGACCCCCTGCTACGACGTAGAGGGTCTACGATGAATTTCTTTATCAGAAAACACTTTGTTTTTCTTCTTCCGTTCAAATCACTAAAAGGATGGTAGTCACAAAGAGTAAATTGTTACTAGCTCTGACATTCAACTTAAAAGATACATCGTATTAC
Source organism: Xanthorhoe spadicearia (assembly GCA_947086425.1). Classification (NCBI taxonomy): domain Eukaryota; kingdom Metazoa; phylum Arthropoda; class Insecta; order Lepidoptera; family Geometridae; genus Xanthorhoe; species Xanthorhoe spadicearia. The sequence goes on from OX352200.1 coordinate 3,497,831, forward strand.
TGGCGTACGATGCGACATTTAAAATTACGAGCATTCCAATTAGCCCAGTTTCTTTTCAACCAAAAACTCACAAAAACCATTCCTTCCCAATCTATTCATAGCAGCCTCCACACCTCTCGTTAGGGTTTGTTTACACAGTATTTTTTCCTCTCATGAATGTAACAATGGACTCATGAATTTTATTGCGCCGAGCGAACGGAGCGCAGTAAGAATGGTGCTCACTAGTCATAATTGAATTACAAATCGGCGTCGGTGCGGTCTGCGTAGAGCGGGCAGCGCGCGATCGAGCTCAATATGCGGCGGTACAAGCGACCGCAACTTTGATATTGCACGCCCGTCCGTGCCAATCCCACGCCACAAATTGTGAACGTGCCTGTCCCGCGGCTAATATACCTACCGTACTACTAAACTGCGAAACTGCGAAACTCATTCCCCGCGAAAACCTAGACGGTGACGTCGTTAGCAGATCGAAAATCTATTACTTATTGACACGTCGGCTGTTTCCTGGCGTGGGCGGGAAATGGAAATCCTATTTCTTGCGCGGGAAAGTTGGCTTTCCTATTTATTTTGCTGGGCCCTTCGTAATCTAAATTGCGAAGATTGTTCATCTTGTGTTCGTCGTGTGTCGTGAATGCGCGCTAAATCACATGGCTCTGAATATACCTAGTGATAAATAGAGCCGACAAAATGTGGGACAATTTTATGAATGCAAATATGAATGTAAAGATGTTAGTGGTTTAGTCGTATGTAATTTGGAACATTTTGATATTACACTACTAAAATGGTGATAAGTGACGTAAATCCTCTCTAGTAACAGATTAATGCACATGTAAGATGGTCTTTCATTAGTGATTCTGTGTGTTTCTAGAGGAGTGAAGACCCGAATAGAACAGTAGATCTCTGAAACAAATGCAAATCACAGTGAGTGTGTCGATTGATGTTAGAAGTAGCTCAAATATGACTACAATATTTTAAAATCAGTAAAATCAGAGCAAAGTATTCTGGATCAGAAATGTATTCTTGATTGTTTTAAAATGAAATAACTTGGGTTTTGAAACTAAACATGTAATTTCAAAATAATTATAATTTTACTGTTATCTAGAATGGAATGTATTGACTGTCTTTGTACAAACGGAATGAGTATGATGGGCTACGAGTACTTACTAACGAGTAATAATGTCATTATTCTTTTCAAGTTTTTAGCGTTTTGACCTGTGTCTTTCTATAGTTTAGCTGGTCTAATATTTTTAGATTTTCATGTAGTAATAATATTTGATTCAAACCGACCAAGCAAAACTTCCCTATTCCCGCTAATTAGATCAGTACGTAATGAATGGAGCAGTGGTAGTGAGTGCCGAACGTCGGGAAATATTTGCGTAATGATGGCTTTGACGAGCTCCACGTCGCTCAAACACACGTGAGGTAAAATCGGCGACTGGCTTGCATGTGCTAGTTTACAAGTACATGTAGGTACAGAAAGAGTTAAGAAAGACATTTTGGGTATAAAACTTTTAAACTACCATGGTTTTGAACATTATAAATACTTAACGGGGTGTATATCATAATTCGTATATTTATGAGTTTCCCGATATTTAACAGTTAAAACTGTTACACAGTTTAATCATGTTACAGCTGATCATGGCGCATGCAACTGTGCCGAAATATCGGGAAACTCATAAATCTACGAATTATGGTAAATACCCCGTTATAAGTGTTTATAATATTTGGGTATGTTTGAAAGTTTCAGAACTTTGAACTGAGTTTGAGATATTCGTTCGAGTGATCAGTATCCTTGTACTTAGACAGTGGGCTTCCACCGTTGTCTTTAAATCTGTCTGATTTTTTTCTAACCTATACCACAGATAAAATAATACTTTTATTATCTGTGCCTATACTGTCCTACTGCTGAGCAAAGGTCTCCCCCATCAGCTTGTAAGTTTTGCGATCGCCGGCTTCCACCTACCAGTCTGCCCTAAATGCTTCTTTCAGGTGTTATTAAAGTTAATTTTGAACCCGAGCAAATTATTTTGTGGCTGACAGTACGCACGAGTAAATACATTCTTAACTATACGACAGGACATTAACAGACCTCTCCTACCGACTGGTGAACGCCAGGAATAGACAAATATTTAAGCATTTATAGTCTTTCATTGCATTTCTAGTGGACTGTCTGCCTTGAACGTACAAGAGAAAAAATAATAGTTAAGAAATAAACATACTATTGTAATCGTAGAGATACTTCTGAATAAAGAGAGAGATTATAATTTAGCCAAATACCATATCTGTGAAATTGTTTTTAACATACAAAAGGACAACAAAAAGTCATGAAACATAGATTTCTGTGACAATGTTCTACAAGTTATTTACGATCCTTAAAAATAAATTGGTGTGAAGAAGAAGTCAGACGCAAGTCCACATTTTACAGGAATTAATTATTAGCATACTCTTATTATCCACACCGAACTTCTTAAATTAAAACTCGAATGCTCCGTCAAAGTACCGGCCATTCGCTAAAACATACCGTCGTGTATTGGCAAAATTTATTGGACACTAAAGTTTTCATACGCTTTTATGTTTTCGGGAGATTACGCTTGGAGGCTGATGTTTATAAGTCCTCGTGAAAGGACGTGAAATTGCTCCTTTCTTTGCATGTTTCACTTGCGAAAGTGGATCAGTCAATATGGTGTTGCTTTCAAAAATATCGGAATAAAACAGAATCACGACTGTATCCTTAAGGCGCAGAGATCTTAAATGCTTAAGATCTAAGAGGTTGCCTCTTAGATCTTAAGCATTTAAGATCTTTTTAGAAGATATCTTGTACCGTATCCCTATATACAATAGGTGTTTTGACCGCGCTTATAACAAGTTCGAAGCGACAACAAATAATTTCATCTAAAGAATTACATAAGGATCTGAAAGAAATGTCTACTGCTCCCTGGGAAACCGTCGTGATCATATTTCATTTCATTTTATTTATATTTTTACACCTCTGAATAATAACTAAATGTGGTTTAACACATTAAATAAAAAATCATGGCTTGTGTTATAAAAATTGGTTTGAAAGCTTCAAAACAAACTAAAGTTAGGCAGCTCGGGCAGCTCAGACGTCGCCGCTTTCCGCTCAATAAACGCTTGAATTTTGCGCCACTTCCACCCGCTTCGCAACTCCACCTACAAACAATAACAACTTCTAGAAACTTTTCGGCGGAAAGCTTCATCGTACTGCATGTCATGAAACCACATTCAATACCTAGCCTTCGGTAATATGAACTTGAATCGTATTGCTTTTCTCATAAAATATAGGAAATTTGAATGTATTTATGCCGTAAAGACAGTTATCACGTTTAAGTGGTTGTAAAAAGTAAAATATAAAATGTAAGATTTATGAATCGTCGCCCACAAATTGTAAAAAAATTTTTAAGCAACCTTAGTTGGCTCTTATATACGAGTATAGTACCTATGCGTAACTCAAATAATCACCAGTTTTTGGTAAAACATTATCATATACAACTATGTATGTTCCCATATTCCATGGGTACTTTAAGAATTATATACTGTAGAGCCAACTAAAGTTGCAAATTTAGTAACTTACGAGTAAATCATACCATTAGAACACTATGATATACAACAAAGACCATAATATCTGATTTAGAAGTTAAAATCGATAATTTACCTACTATTGCAAACTGTAATTCGAACCCATACAAATCAATTTATGGCAGAAGGCAAGCAATATATCACATGAAAGGTATCTGCGGTTAATAATACGAAATACAATAGGAGTAGGTAATCAGCCCTCCCGTCTGTCTTACTGAATGGAGTCTTATTTAGCAGCTGACATCTTTTGTGTGAATTCAAAACGACCTGAAGATGCCTCTGATTTATGTACCGCCATTATTCTTACTTACGATGTAAACACACACTCGATACGTGTGCTCGTGTCAAATGAAGAGGCACAACGTGATCCTGTATGCATTATTTTTTCATTACAATGATGTATCAAATTGCGTGAATGTAAATGTGAATGAAAGATATAAAATGGTAAAGGAAATCGCTGAACTGTTTTCGGATAACGTTAAGTTTTCAAAATGTAAAAATAACTTAAGCATTGTCTATGTAATTTATATTTTCGATGATTTTTTCAGTCCGAATCTGGAAGGGTAAGACGAATTTATAAAACGTTATGGCGAAAGAACAAACCAAATCGTTACTTATTGGTTTAGTTGTAAGCGAAGACAACATAAAAGACTGTCAGCTTTCAACCACATTCTTATTACAAACAACTATAGTGATATTGTGATGTTTGTAAAAGGTCTCCAAGGAATCTCCATGATACCTACTTATCAAACCCATATCAACCCTTGTATTAGACATGACAAAAGGGAAGACTTGCGAAGTGAAATGAGCTCCTAAATCCGGGCACAGTTTTTAGTTTTGGCCATCCGAAGGTGAACTAGACGGGATCTTGGCAACACAAATAGTAATAAGCTGGAGAAGTCGCTTAAACTCCTCTGAAGCCTTAAGAAGCATTAGACAAGTGGCAACCACATTTTATTAACCACTGTTAGAATCGAAAAACGATAAAAATATTGAAGAATAGATTTTGTAGAGTTATGTCGGTCGGCTTTTACAAAAATTTTGTGTATTTCTTTGACTATTAGAATACTTCCAACCACAATAAATTGTTGTTTGTCAACAGAATTGAAATTGAAAAACCGATATCCTTGCTGAAATTGAAATTATGATGACTTTACCGCTCGACCGCAAAATATCTTTGAAAGAACTAAAAATTTCGCTCACAATCATGAACGATTGTTACTTATCTAAGGATAGTAAGTGTTTTGCAATCTGTGCCATTCCGGGTCTTGGCAAATATAACAAAGCGACATAAACTTTGATATTGTTTGTTGGATATCCTTCTCTAGGTTTCGTAAGGACGACGACGCGATGGCCCGAATACCTGAAAACTGCTTTACTATGAAGCCAGCACCGATACAACTTTCTATGTTTAAATAATGATTCTTCGTTAAATCAAAATTCTTGAAAGTGAAGATGAGTCATAGTAGAACATTGAGAATGGAATGTAATTAAGGAAGTAACTATCTAATTACTGATGGTGAATAAGTCTTAATACAAACACACGTGGGTTAATTCTGGGTAAAAATTAAACTTCAATTGTACCGTTGTCTATCCATAATTCTCTAATATTATTTTTATTTGAACCAATCATTGTGATAAACGTGGATTCAAAATCTTTTAATTTACAATTTAAAGATGTGGAGAAATTCACATCCTGTTATGATGATATGCGGCAAATGCATGAGTTTACTCTACAAACTGTCTTCGTTATTCGATCAAATATGAGAATTTTAATGCAGCATTTTATATTTTAGAAGGTAGAAACCTCATGTCCAATTAGTAGTCCAAAGCTGTCAATTAGTTTTTGTGTACGTGTTGTCACCCACGTAAGTTCTTGTGAGCACCAACTATAAAAGTCGGATATTAGCGGTTCTGAAGAATATTGTTATCATCACCATATACAATATCGAGAAAAAACACAGCAACAATAAACAAGTAAGACATTAATATTTTTGGATCACATTTGAACAAGCTTACATATGAAATAATAGTTCCAAGTGACAATCTAATAAACTAAAGTAAACGTTTACATGATACACTCTGTATTCGTAGCAAAATCCGTAGAACCTTCGTAGCATCTTTGTAGACTGGTAACAAAATGCATTAGAAATATACGATCGAATGAATGCCGAGAAAATGATGGAAAATCACACCGGAGCTCACTGAGCACTGAGCTCATCAAAATCGCGTTATCAGCTCTGCACTAACAAATCAGTGGCACCCGAGCCGTGAGACCTTATTATAACTCGAAGATCAACGAATTGAAACCCTTAGAGCAGCCAGCAAGGTATAATTTAGCGTGACAAAGTAGCGTCATCTCTTTTACGTAATAAAGCTTTCTGCATCACGTCATAAAATGGTGAAATATCTCGTCAGCTTGAAGCAGCTAACACGTCACTCTTCTTATATAATTGGGATGCAAATGCTCCGGTTGCAGTCCCTTGGTATGTTTTTATTGCCGCTGGGAAAAAGTTAATATCGTTTCATGTAAAGCGTTTAAATTTCATTTTAGTATATTAAAATTGCTTGGTATTCGCAATGGAGTCGTAAAGTTGCAGCTTCATGTGTGCTTGCGCTCCCTTTTTACTTAGTGCTAGTGAAATGAATGGAATTTCACCTATGTTAATATATTTTACTGGTAAATGTTAATTATCTGTAAGGCAATCCTAAATCACAGTAGGAAAACTGAATTGAAATCCAGTTGATTTAAAGGCAGTTTAAAATAAACCGCAAGGCTTGGTTTACTTTTGATTAAATTATCCATTAGTAACATACAAGTTTTACCTACATAAATGTACAAGAAATTTCATTCAATATTATTATTATGCAATATGACGGGAAGTTCATCAAAATAATCAAAATGCCTGATGAGGTTAGCGTAACAGCATTTCAGGGTGTCAATTTGTAGTGGGGTCGATGAAGTGGGTAGCAACGGCCAACCCTTATAGAGTTTCTGGACTTGCTGAGTAGCTGCTAAAATTATTGATCACTACATTACAAAATAATATTCAAAGTGAATTCATTTTTATAGGTACTTCTTAAGGTGCATTAAAGCAGGTTGTCTGCCTGTGTAGATAATTATAAGCGTCAAAGATCGAATTGAGAATAGCTTTGCTTTTTCCTAGCATTATTTTATTTTGTTAAAAAAACATTTTACACATAAACAGAACATTAGTTATCGTGTCTATAATTGTAATGTTTGTTTCTATTCAACTTCATGGCGAAGCAGCAACACCTTACGCACGTAATGATGTAAGCATCCCTAGAACTCTTTCAAAAGATTTTACACTTTTGAACTTGGAAAAACGAGGATATTCCTATAAGGATAACATGAGAGATGTTGACTCCTACGAAGAAACATTTGGAGGTTCACACAAATACGAGTACGTAGGTACATCTACCTACATGTATGTGTGTTCCAATACCAACGTGAGTTGTGGATTAGATGATCTATGTCGAGCGAATGTCCTGCTGTTGCGAGGTGCGGGCTGACTAATGTTTGCGTGCTCTGTTAATATTTGTCCCTAGACTGGTAGTTTGGGACTGCACTTACCTATTCCTAGTTTCTGACAAAGGAAATAGAGCTTACGTTCAAGACTCGAACTTCAAAGTAGACTGCGGTACAACTTTTGAAAAGTACTCAAAATTCACGTCACGTCGATCCTTAACCAAAAAATAATCTTGTAAATATAAATACTAAAACATTGAATAAATATGATAGGTACCTATAAAGTATTATGGTGATTGAAATATTTTTTGTGGTACGGTCATCGAAAACTGAATACCTACCTCATCCTGTAACCTACATATCCCTTTTCTTATTTATTCCACAGAATTTTGTAGATCCTAGTAGTTATATGTCAAACATTTTTTTAGTCTACCGGGTTGCTTTGACTGGACAGTGGACAGCACGTGTGGTTGTCCTATTAATCGTTGATAAATGAATTACCGTCCAGACGCGAAGTCATCTATCAACGTCGGTAATTTTAAGATAAAAGCGGTAATGCAAGCACATCGGAGCTACACTAACATTGTTACAGTGTATTTACTTGCGCTCGAAGTACCTATCTAGATTCGATTCGAGGTAACCTACTTATTTTATAGCACGTCAGAATGTGAATAGTTGGAAATGGGATGGTGGGTTTTTCATTTGCTATCAAACTATTTCAGTTCTATTTTCGTTCAAAGAAGTGGAGAAAAGGCCTACCTTTTACTTATCTGATACTTCAAAATAGTAACTTCATACAGCAAGCTTTGCATCCAAATTAAAATTATAATAGGTAATAACCTAGCAGTGACGGTAAAATTGATAAGCCAGAATGTGAAAAAAAAGAAACATGACCACAGCTGTATCCCAGCGAGCGGTAGATACTTCTTTCAGATTTTTATGTAATCCTTTAGATCCTTTGAAGATGTCTAATGGGGTAGTCAGAGGTATGTCCAAATACATATTTGGTACATACACACACAGCCAGACTGTGGGCCTAGTCAGCCTTGCCAAGGACTGTGAACACTGCCCTACTTATTGTACCTTCCCTACAACACAGCTTGACAAACACAATAATTGTAAGCACAAAGTACCATAATCTACACTCATACCTAGCTATATAATCGCTATTGACGTCTTACCTAGTTAGTCTATGATCACAGAGTACATTTGTATATACTGAAAGTCTATGATAATCGCAAATTAACCAGTAGGTTGAAGTAGTGAGTATGCTAGACTTTAGGGTAGACACCGAACCTAGCCAAACTATTTACATACGGTTGATTTAAGCCTACTTACCTAAGGATTTATTATCGTAATCAGGAACTCAGCACTACAAGGTAGCCTGCGGTGAGTTAAGACAGATAATATACAGCTCGCTTTATCGGCTTAAAAGCATTGCAATGCTAATACCTACTAAAAGCTTCATAAAAACCCAATCGTACCAACCAATAAAATGGTCTCAATATCTTAAAATCATACCTGTATTGAGTGAGTAGGTAGAATATATCTATAGAAATCTGTATGAAAAATAATATTTTAAAGATGGGATACCTCGGACATACTTAATTCAATTATTTTTTAAATTGCAAAACGTGAAGTGGACTAAATAGTCCTTCCTTCGTATGAGCTGGCCAACTCTGGTGACGACGGAGTTTTTAGGCCGCCTAAAGGCCTCCGTCATGGCTTAACGACTTTTTTTTAAAAGCCAGGACCGACAATTTAACGTGCCCTCCGAAGCACGGGAGCGCTCAGATAATATTGCCACTTGCGGTCACCCATCCAAGAAGTGACCGCGCAGAGCGTTGCTTAACTTCGACGATCTATCAAGAACGCCTTAGCAAGCTTCGCCACGAGCGCTTCAACTAAATAGTGAAAATATTTTATTTAAGTAAGTAGGTACTTCAACTAATGATCATGAGAATACGAGCACCTACAAGTAGAAAACACGTAACTCCACAAATTATTGCCGCCGTTCATTTTTCACTCATTCGTGCATCGTTATCGAACGTCGACAATTCAATTGAGAAAAATAATCGATTAAAAATTTATGATCGCGATGAGTTGCTAGCTTTGGGAATATTATTTTCGGGATTTTCATGAGGGATGTTGACCTCCTATTAAAATGACATAACATTTTTATGGTTGTGGTCTGGTCTGTAAAGACTTCGTGATGGATGATGCTGCCAAAAAGTCTATCTCTCTACGGGTGTTTGGCAATGTTTTAACCGAAATAAATTCAAAGGAGTAAAAAAAAACAGAATTTCATGGAAAGCCGACCACCGCCGATTTTGCATAACCGCAATGTTGCAATTCATTATCACCCATTTGTGAAAAACCCTTGCTGTATGGTAGGCTGGTTTTTAATAACACTGCACAACTTTAATTACTATATTAGTATCAAGCACTACTATTGTTAACAAGAAAACTCTATGTACTTACTACCTAGGTTTGAAAGTGATGCAGAATTTACTGATATATTAATTATACAAACAAACATTACCTACGTTATGTTTTCCTTTATAATATTAATATAGATCTATGTAGATACGACTTAAATAACCAATTTGAAGTTGGCGTTTTCTGTGCATCAAACTTTTTTATACAGGTACCTTACACTTGTCTGAGGTGCTTTGTTGCCTATACAGAATACGTTTGCATAAACTTTACTTTCCCCAAGTTTTTCTATTGATGTTTACTGCGAAGAGAAAGCGTCTGATCAATGTGCGCGTATAAAACAGGGCGGGGAGATAGCTGCATTCGAGCTCGTATTGTTGTCAGAAGTTATTACAGCTAGCTGTATGTAAAATATTCGAATTCCCGAACGAACAATGCGCGATAATACATTTTTCAAGATGGTTCGCGTTGTCTATAGATGTTTTTCTCAAAGGCAGAAGTTGCTATCGTGAAATAAGGGTTTGTAGTTTCCAAAATAATTAACCTTATCTTAATGAAGAAGGCAGGTACCTACATACCTACTGCAAGTAGGTAGAGAGGTTTGTCAAATGATTTACTCGCAATATTTACTTTCTGTCTACTGAAATAAATGTTGTTTTTGAACTCAAAATCCATTGATTTACGGTCGAAATTATTTACAGTAGGTATAAGAGTAAAAAACAACAGGTTTTTTTAAATCATTTATTAAAATAAGTGATGTATTAATTTCTTCTTACGGAACACATTTAAAGAGCAGTCATTGGCTGTATTGTTAAAAAATAACTAACAACAAAAATAATGAACCCATTTCACCAAATGTTTTAACAATGTACTCTAGTACTGGCTAGCAGTTTTTGTTTATTTGCGGGTAGTTTAAATATGAAATAGCAGCTATTTAAATAGTTATTGCCAGTAAACACAACCGTTAGGATCATGAACTTATACGGCTTTATTATAACACTAAACAGTGCTTCCAGATGTATTTATTATTATTATATATTCAACATATAGGGGAAATCAAGTCGCTTTCAGAGAGATTCATATAAATTATACGAGTTTCTTGTTAAAGGATTCTTGACGGAGGATTTATATTTGGCTATTTGAATTTCATCTGTCAAGAAAGCAGGATTGTTTATAATTTTCGAGCCTTTTAACGAAAATATTAAAATAAATATTTTCATCCATTGTTTCAATGATAGATCCATCTGAATGTATAATTATATTAATTAATGATAAATAATCTCAGTGATCTGAAAGCACTCTCTCACAAAAACGTAGCGAAAAAGACAAGTTTTGTTTTTGTTATTCGTCTACGGAACCCTAGAACAGTTTATGTTTACTCGCTACACCGCTTTTATCAATGACAAAAGTTGTAGCAAATTACAAACAAAAAGCTTTCGAATAGTCAAATAAAAAGATTTAAGTCCGATATTTACAAAAACATCAATATATTTAATACTATATTATATTCAAATATTTCATTAATATAATTTTCTGTACTTCTCTATCTATTTTATGACAAAAGATTTTTACATTTTTTAAGTACCGACATCTATTAAAACAGATAATAAGAAATATTCTAACAATTACGTTTTTTACAAAAACGAAATTCCCTTACCAAGTTAGTTACCTCGCCAGTAAATTCATGCATATCAAAATATATACCAAATACATTTTATTGTGTTGTTAATGATATTATTCAATTTAAAATATTAATGATTTTATAATGATAACACTTCTTATGCTTACGCGGTAACGTAAACTAATATGAATACATATAAAACAATATTTGTCTATATTGCCATTAAGACTAACGGTACAAAATAGTGTTTATGATAAAGAAACTGTTAAGAATATTTTAAGTGCGTTTTATGTTTTCATACTCTTTTTAGTCAAATATTATTTATGAAAACATCTCATTTCTTATTTTAGCATTCATGTTATGAAGCACAGTAAATCAAATACAGTAAGTATTGAGTTGGAAACTTGCGGTAAATTAAGCCAAGACTTATTCCAGATTCAAAAGTACTAGCAGTACTATTTCACACAGACTCTGTTTAAGTAAGAAAACAGAAGGTAGGAATTTTATATGCAATTTTATAATCTATCGTAACTTCGTCATCGTTCATCGTCTTATTTACCATGTATAATACTTATCGTCAAGAGTTTTTTGATGTTTTCATAAATACCAAAGTATGAATACATAATGTGATGTAGAGTAACTTAAGTATAAGACTAGTGGTTTGCTCTTGTCAAAATGTGCTGACATAAAAAGTGCCGCAAGTATGGCACAGAAACTAGATCAGCCGTTCACTTAAGACCGATGCTCACTGACAGATTAACTGACAGTCATATTAATAGTAAACGGGAAATAGCACACGTAAATCATAACACGAAGATTTTCGGAAGATTCGAAACATTGTCGGTATTTTAATTGGACTATATTTTTACGTGAATAATTTAAATGAAACAATGTACAATTCATTGTAAAACTCACGATTCACTTTCATTTATGACATTATTCTGATGACGAAGTATAGTAACAATATTTTGTGGTAACTGCTAGTTAAAATATCAGTGAACATCAACCAAGTCTTCTTAACTTAACTTCGACGTAGGTAGGTGTACAAAATAAACTAGGTACTTCAAGTTGCATCAGGTACATTGTTACAAAACAAAATATTAATATGCGTTGGATCACACAAAGCACAGACCAGCATTGCAAAATGGTTAATAAGTTAACACATTCGAGTTTCGTAGAAAATATATGAAATCGGTGTCGCTGATCCGAGTTTATAAATATGATCCAGCAATAAGCGTGCGTCAAGCAACATGGAATGAAAATGCAACAATTTCTTACAAAAAAATGCAAAATGTTAGTCCTTACTCGCCATACAAAAGGCGCGAAAAAGCTCGATTATAATAAAATCTATGACTGAAATCCGAAACTAAACTATTGGCATAAAACAATATTAAATCAATAGCCAACTATAACAAATAGCACCTAGGCCGCTTTGGGTTGGCAAACATTTGAGACATCTTTCAGCAATGCAACATACATCGTCACCATCGAAATGATTATAGAGAACAGTGTTGCAGTGCTGAAGGTTGCAATGATATGTAGTATAACCCTTACATACGGATGCGCTCATCCAAATGGCTAAGAAACGAGAAACTGAGGCAAGCTTTGAACTTAACATTCCACCGAACACAGAATTAACTAGATTATAATTAAAATTGATTTAACAACAGTTAGATAACTCGCCACGACCAAAACAATTGCTATACACACATATAACACATGCAACAATCTAAATAAAGGATATCAGAAGTAATGAAATTCATTTAAAATGGCCGACTTTAATTAATACATCTATATTTTGCTTTGATATATCTGCTTATTAAAGCTTCCTAGATAAGGCACCTGTCCCACTCCGTTGTCGATTAGCGAAAAGCAACAAGCGATAAATGATATCATTAATCGATATTTAAAAAAAAAAAATTGTCAAATAATCGATGCGAGAGCTAAGACTAAAAGTCTTGCAAACTCTCCTAAATAAGTGGGTTTTTTTATCTGATAAGCGAGAATACCTGGACGAATATTGAAGTGACACTTCGATTCTATTCTCTTTATATTATCGCTATTCCTTTGATTTTGATACAGTAGTAGGTATACAATGGTATAACTATTCTAAAATTATTAAAATGTAACACGGCTAGGAGGGCAGATGAGATGGTCGCAAGGTGGTGGGACAGATACCATATCATATTTATAAATATTAACGGGACTTAATCGCGTATTAAAATCATATTATTTACCTCGACGTTTCGGTGGCGTTACAGTCACCGTGGTCACGAGTAGACTCTAACGCCACCGAAACGTCGAGGTAAATAATATGATTTTAATACGCGATTAAGTCCCGTTAATATTTATAAATATGTTTCCAAGTCGCGATAGTTTAAATAGATACCATATCAATTGGAAAAAATCAAGTTACCGCAAGTAAAAGTTATCCGACTATTGTAGACTTTCAATGAATTAACTATAACAGCAGTTCGTATGGAACAGTATGAACATTCAATATCACTTTTTAAAATACACAATCGAAGATCAACAACGAACAGTTCACAAACAACTTTGCCAAGAGTTTGAAACTTTGGACAATCGTTCACTTCACACTTCAGGGTATGGTCATTACACAGACTTTAACAAGACTTTGTAATTTTCGTTTCAACCTTATAGGTTGGGGATGATGCTATCCATTTGAGGATAGATCGTCTTTCAGCCACTGTGGGACGGGTCGGCCGAGTCTCACCAATAGTTTGGAGAGGGCCGTGTTGTGTGGCGTGTAGTATCGCTTCAGGAACTTAGCTGATCGGTCCTCCATTGGTGGATAAATCCGGCCTTTTGATTTGCCGAGACATTTCGTGCGCTCGTTGCCGACGGCTTGGCAGAAGAAGCCCTTTTTCGCGTCATATCTGGAAAGATGTATAACGTTTATAGGAGTTCACTGTAAGATTGATACAATACGTAAGTAACTTTAAGATTTATTTATATTCCCGAGTAGATACTGTGTATAGTCAGTTTATTAGATCTTACATTTCAAATCTAGAAATGACTTCAATTAGCTTATTATTTCATATTGCATAAAATCGTTACATTACATTATAGTAAAATGAAATGGACATAAACTATTAACAAGAGAATGTAATTAACAATCGTGGCATTTTACAAATGTATGTTAATTACAACTGCAGTTAGAAAAAAATAGCATTGACCTAAATACAAATGGTTACTCCACATAGCCCGCATACCTTGAAAAATCATAAAATGTCAAGGTGAGACACGTATGCTCCGTTTTAAAGCTTTCAGTTTTACGTAAAATATTTTATTCCAGTATTATTAGCAAACGAATGCCAAATGCGATTCGAAGAAAATCTCCCACGCCATAATGCCAATAATACTTTTACTGGAGTGGGGTTTTATTAACATGATTCGTGGTAACAAAGCTCTGTTCTAGTTTTTTGTTACAGTCAAGAATATAAAGTTGTTTAAGGGTCGCGTACCAAAAAATAAAACTGAAGCCTATGATAGAATAATAAAATAGGATCATTCGTGCGCGCGCTGTTATTGTAACAGACATTTTTATCGAAATCAAAAAGTCGCATAAATTTGAACGTTTTATATGGAGTTATTTAAGCGCAGATTTATAACAAAGGCGTGGTTAAATTTTGCCCATAAACATGCTCATGGTTCACTCGTTTGAATTTCTTTATTAGACCTATTCAAAGAATCGCTTGTCTGCGAGCTTAATTGGTTTAAAAACATGGCAAAAAAGTATAATAATAAAGCCCAACACGAGAATGTTATTAAAATATACCGATACAAAATCTATTCAACCGAGTTTCGATGCGTGGTTTCCGTCTAAATATTGTAAATTTACCGTAGGCTTTTTCAATAATAACAATTTTGCGAAAATCCGGCCGAAGGGAGCTGTATAATATTGCTATTCTAGGAACTATACATTCATAGGTAACATTTGTTAAGCCTGCCCTGCTCTCTGAACTCAAACATGAACATGATATTCCATTCGGCCAATTTCGGACAGGACATTTCAAAATGTGTCTAATAATTCCAACACAGGAATGTGTTATTGTTCGAGAAAAGTTAGTATGTTGCGAAAGGAAAATGTGTTAGCATTTTTCTGATATTGGCTCGAACGTGGTTTAATGTAAGCCGTGCGACCGTAGGTAACTTTAGGTCATTGAATACTACGATGCATGAAATGGAATGGACTTGTATCGGGCATTTTTAGGGCAGAGTTCTTTTCCTTTATTATTTTAAAAATAAAGAGTAGTTTCAGTTCTCTTGTTTTCTTGATTATATTCAGTCAATATTTACTGTCATAGTACATTAAGTTTGGATTTTGGTTTATAGTGGTATTATCAGCTCGTATGTGATAAATAAGGATAAAAGTTTGAAAAAGAAGCAGAAGAAAAAATTAGCTTAGGCTCATTTTTTTTTTAGTATAAGACGAAGATGTCGTGTATACAAGTAATATGTGCACAGGAAAGTACCAATGCTGGCCGACACAAGTTCATAAGCTCTAAACTTAGTCAAGATTGGAGCTTGCGAAGCGAACGGTTCATAAGTTTAATAACGTACTGAAGAGCCAAGTCCAGTGCTTGAATTAGAACAACATTTCAATAGGGCTTAGCGCAGCCTGTTTTATGTAGATATCTTGCTGCGTTATTAGTGCTCGGAAGTTGCTGCTCGAAAGTTCTCGAAGACTGTGGGTTGATATACTTTGTAGCTTCGTTCAGCAATGTTCTTAATATTCCAGCATCCTACTCATAGTATTTCACACAAAGACTATTTGACTGAAACTTGTAATATACATATTTTATGATTTGGAATAAACACAAAGGAAAGGAAGGAAGTTCCGACCGGATAATAGTGTCTAAATAATCGTCATAAATTATTTAAGAGCTATTTAATAGTATTTAAATTACTTCAATAAATAACACGATAATCTTAATTTCTACATAAGGTAATTAAAAAAAAGAGTATTTGCAAAATGGAGGAAGGTTGAAAGTGTAGGGCGACCCAAAGTGGCTATTGTAGCTAAGTTAAGGTGTATTGCAGGATACCTGGACCCAACAGCTAGTGAAATATACGATATTAAGCCCGGGGCACTAAGACGGCAATTCAAGACTCCTATTACCTGAGCCGAGCTTTGTCTGAAAGACTTTCAAATTAGAATATCTTCTGTAACTTCTTAGATTACAAATAACCCTTATTCCCAAGAACGCGAAGGTTTAAATTACATTTGATAAGACCGCAGGTGTTGTATTCAAGATCCCAAAACTCATATGAATAGTTAAGCGCATATTGTATGACGAATAACTTGAGTGACTAAAAGCAGTGACGCCAAGATCTTTGTAAGTACTAAACTTTGCAGTGTACAATGCTCTTGAGTATTTGCGTAAGAATCCTTGAAATTAAAAGGTCGACAACTCGAAGTATTATGTCATAGTTAGACATCACTTTTACTAAGTAAAGTTTCAGTATTCGGGCATACGACGAAAGTTCTTGGACCAAATAGATCATCATTTTGTAGAAGAGCTAGCTCAAATGTCCCTCAACCTACGAGCTTGCTTCAAAAATTTGTGGTCTCTGCCTACTCCTTGTAACTTACTTGAGTAGTTTATTGTAGTCGACATGCAAACTGAGCTATTATTATTGGTGCTTGCTTTATCAGTCAATACTCATTGCTCAGTTTTAATCTATACGAAAGAGGATTCAGAAACAACACAGAAAAACAGACATTACAATTTTTCACTTACTTGAGCAGTTTATTGTAGTCGATATGCGAATTATTCTGCTGGAAGTTAGTGCGCGCTCTGTCAGCGAATGCCTCAATTATATTCTTTGTGCAGCAGAAAAAGGAGTACAGAAAAACAGCGCATACAATTAGTTACTTACTTGAGAAGTTTATTGTAGTCGACATGCGGAGTTAGCTTGAGGAACTTCTGTAGTGTATTCATAACGAGAGCTGGTTCAGCGCGCAGCACGGAGCCATCTATCACGTGCAGTTGGTGAGTGCTGTACTCCGCCAGCCAACGCTCCAGGTAGTGACTGTACTTGCCCGGGTTTAGGCAACGGTTCCTGTACAACAATTAATTTGTTGAAAATTTGATGCTTTTACTGTTGAAAATTTACAATGGTTTTTATTATGTATTGGCTGAATGGGTTAGTACCTCGACTTTCGTTGGTAAGGTATATAAGAAGCTAGGTTTGAATCTACACACCTTTGAACATCATCAATTGATTGATGATGTTTACCTAAGTGTGGTTTAACATCATAAAAACTAGAACTAGTTTACGTTTGTTTTTTAAAGGTTATTTAATAATGTTTATTTATTGCTTACTCATTAATAAATTAAATTCCAACCTAAATCCTTAAAATCAAGACGTTTTAAGACGCATAAAGTGCAAGCAGGGAGGAGCCAAATAAGTAAATTACTTTTTTAGTATGCGCAGTAAGAAACTGTATGGGTTCACTTGGCATTATTAGCACACTAAAGCATTTAAAAGCTTCGACTGATGATTGGTGTAATCTCGGAAACTACAGTTAAGGTTCTAGATGTGTATAATGACTGCACTTACGAGATACGAGATTTTTGCATAAGGCATACGCCAGAAAACACAGTTGAATGAACTTGGGTTGTGTCGCGAGTGTGGCGCCCAATGTAGGGCAACCAACCCTTTCAGAAGTTTGGCTCCCAACAAGGGACATAAACCTTTTTTTGTATCTAAGTTTCATGTAATCTACCAGTCGGTGCTTTTTTTTACATTTAATCTGCTAACCTCAGTTCAGGTTGTATCACTCGTCATTGAATGTTATGAAAATAATTAATTCATAAATTTAATTGTAATTTTTTATACTTAATTATATTTATTAATTTTAACAATAATATTTTACCTCTGTATAAACGACTGGGAACAAAGATTTTATTTCCTTCTATACAATTTTTTTTATCAAATCTGTTTTTTAACAGCAACCTTATTGAAAATATTTATCATTATTCATGGAGAAGTTCAAACAGCGAAATAAAATACATTTAACTTGTAAAATACTCAAACATGATAAAAAAAAAGTCAATGTTAAACATTGACTACACTTTTAGCCTATATATTTTATCACTACTATGTCCACAGCTAAAGATAGTGAAAGATAGAATGAAAATAGATTGCAATATGTCATAGTAACTTTAGCCCCAATACTTTTCTCATATTGACATCCTTTCCATAAAAGCCTGACAAGTAGGAAATTGCCTGTGTGTTGACTATGATTTATCGGGCAAGTCTAAATATAAACACTTATGCTACGTTACGATAAGTTGGCTGGATAAATCGGTTACATGCTTATTGGTCCTTTGAGCCGGATTACGTAAGCGTTATGTACGTATCGTGGCTCTTTTATTTCTGTAATAATTTTGATACGAACGTGGTAGAGAGGATTTTGTAAGGCCTGTGGATTTTGTGGATTAAGTACTTTTTTTCTGTTTTTTCGTTTTTTTCCTCGGGTTTTATATAGAATTTGAAATAAATTAGGTTAGATAGAAAACAGAGAAGGTTTATGCATGACCTCTCATGTGAATCTCCCATAACCATATTTTTAAATAAATAACTTTTATAGTATCCCTTTCTTCAGTATTGGGACGACCCAATTGTAATTTTCGTAAGCATCCCACGTAAACGATTATTTTATTACACTTTTATTGAAGTTCAATCTTGGATACTGCTGATAACGCGAGCGCTTACAATATATCTATCCTAATGGATTCGTTTCAATGGGGAACCTTATAATATGCTTTGTGCACTGATTTTCTATTATGATATTCTATTACGGATACTCTTCTAGTAAATAAACATTCAGGGGCTTTTACATAGCAGATCTGGATTCCGTGAAACATAGCAACGTTCGTTTCACGAACATGTTTGCGTTGGTAAAGCCATGTTAGCCATGTCGACAAATATTAACGAGTCTGGGTTTTAAGTTCGTTAGCGCTACCCTCGCACCTACGTAGGGTTTATATAGACAGGTAAACACCAAATAAAAATTGAAAATAGTGATAACATTTATACAAACTCGGTGTTTAAAAGCTTGATATCTCATACATTCTGATTGTGAATCGTTTTGCTTTTAACAACTGTCATTACTGCTACATCACAATTACAATCGAGTGTAGTAGGTACTCCATCTTAACAGTAGATTTAAGGAGTGCCAAATCACATAAGAACTATTGAGATTTGAATTGGATATTGCGATTGTGGTAGCTGTACCCTGGAAGCAACATTTGATAAGTTACGACTCACCTGAGATCGCGCAGTGGTTTGGGCGCGCTATCGTTCGCAGTGATGACTGTGTGGAAGGTATAGTTGTTAGCTACAGGGTCGCCGTGTGATCTGATATGCTGGTACCAGGAATACGCCCTGTAAAGAAAGTCCTGTTAGTTCGAGTGTAGACAGAGTTTAATTACGCAAGTAGAAAAGTAAGTATGTTTTAAAATAAGTATTTGGGTTGAACGTTTTAAGGTAGACTCTTTTAAATTGTCATTGGTATGACATTTTATGCCAGTAAATTAAGACACACCTTTGACTACCCCCATACTAAGTGACCGCACCATAAAGATAGTCGTGATCAGATTTCATTTTATTTAGTTGCATATATTTTGAGGTCTGGTATCATTGAGCCGATCTTAACTAAGTAAAGCAAAAGATTATTGAAGGAGAGCAAATTCATTAATCATGTTGAAGAATGACATTTTGAGCCTGTTCAATTAGTTTATTAATATGCATTTAAAAGTCTGTGTTATTTATAGTAAGCGGTCTGAGTTTATTTTAAGGATCAAAATATATATGTCCGTAAATAAAGACAAAAATCAGTTTCACAGGTTATTTTAAACTACAATCATGATATATATTTTTTATGTTTATATTGTTTAAGCACACTTAAATTGAACTTCTTTTATAAATTGAAAAATCCTATTAAGGCAGAGTCCGGCTTAAGGCCGATCGCTTGTGTCTCGCGGGTTCGAATCTGGTCAAAGCCCATAACTTTTAGTAGGAAATTTTTATTTAAACAATCATGATAACCAAAAACTAAAAATAATATACGACTTCTTCAGGATAAACGTAAAATATTATAAAATCACTCTACTTTCAATCTACGAGTATCTTACTATATTGTACGCGCCCTGTGCAAATGTGTTCGTTTTAATTATTTTAACCCAGATATGAAATACGGACTCGGCGCAAAATCATATAAACAGTACAATTTCATTAGTGAATTTCGCAAATATGATCACGACGGCAAATTAATGAAATCATATCCCTTAAAGTGCCGGCGGCGTTTGCCCTTAATAATGTGCGTTTTAGTACATGCAAATATTTATTAACCCACCATTTGAGCAGATTAATTGTAGTATTACGCCGAGTTAGACCTTTTTGGGTATTATCACAAGTGTGCTGTGTAATAAGTGTCTATAAACCTTAGTCCTTAACGTCTCTTCTAGATATTATTATACAGTATCAGGAAACTGTGCCTACTCTTAACGGAACGCTCTGTAGCGTCTGGGGCATTTATGAAGGCTTGTCCCAACAAAATCAGTCACTTAGCTTAATAGCTCTTATCGACAGGAAAGACATCGTCAAAATGTGTAGGGCTGACTAGGCGGTTTCTTCACGGCATTACAAAGCGCGTGTCAAAGTGTATGTATACTTATAGAAATTTTCGTAATATTCATTCTTGTTAATTTGCGATTAAAGCGAGTACTCGGCACAGTTCCAATGAGTAAAGTTATATTCGTAACTAAGCTTTGACCTCACCTATAGTAGACAGAAAACAAGATAATCTTCTGGTAGTAAGTACTGTAAGATGGAAGTTTAAAGTGCTTGTTATTTCGAAAGCGGCTTCGAACATAAGCAAAGAAACGACATCATTAGTCTCCGATTGCAGAAATAAGTAGAACTTCAAACAACACTGGCAACATAAACCTATTTAAATCATTTATTTTTTATTTTGCAACTTATATCGTTATAACGTACAGATCAAAGGGATAGACAAGGAACGGAATGTTTTCTTTTCAAAGTAGACCCACATCAAACAGTTGGTTGATTACAAAAGCGGGAATTCATCATACCTACATGATTATACGATCACGGTGAAGGGTAAAGTCAACCCAGTTCAAGCGTAATGTTTCATTCTTGCAATTGTGAAATAATACTCCTTTTGGTTATTTTGATCTATTTCTAGAGATATATATGCGGATTTTCCACCTTTTTACCGCTACCCTCCAATAAGTAAATTATTACGAGTAGAATATGTAGTCAGTGAAGCGAAAACCAGAATCCGATTTAGCTTTGATACAAGATGTAGGCAAGTGGATGAAATTGAGCATTGTACTTTCTGTTTTGTTAATTTAAAAGTCCGTATAAAATAAACCATTCTGTATGCGTTCACCCCTGGCTAGGTAGTGAAATGGTAGCAATAAAGAAGAATTAACTACGAACAAAGTAATTGGAATTCAAATGCCTCATAATTAAATGGATGTACAAGTTTTACAGCACATGTATATTTTTATAGGTTTCGCTTCCGGCACACATTTACGACTGAATTTACAATTTCACACCTTCAGCATAAACCACTACCACACTCACTGTACTAAAGAAAGTATTTTAGAATTCCAGTTTATGTTACTTATGACATAAACTTTTGATTTAAACGTTACAGAATTCATTTGTTTGATTTATATTAAGAGAATTGCAATGTTTAATATTTTTATAAAATTGTACAGAAAAGACTAACAAAAAAATTTTAGGAAACTCATGATACATGTTCTGATCTGTTTTAGGACTTAAAAAAATCAAATGGAAAGAAAATATGAAAGAGAATAAATAGACAGGAATGGGCTACTGAAAGAAGAGGTCATGGTTTGTGGAGTTCAATAAGTATCAAAGACTAATTAGAAAACTCAGCTCATATTACTAACTGCCAATTTTATTCTAATAATCCTGCTCATTATATAACCACTTAAGAGATTGAAATTTTCAAATGTTTGTTACCTTTTCTCGCAAATATTACTGAACGGATTCGGCTGAGACTTGGAACATACATGGTTTACCTTTGATCATAGTAGGTACCACGCCATCAAAGCCGCTATAGAGTAATTTCGTATTATAATAATAATATATTAACACCTCCGTTACATTTTGCGGTGACATGAAACATAAGGTATTTACAAAGTGCTCCAACCAAATAACGCTTGTAATGGCGGTAACAATTTAATAAAGTGTTTAACCACAATTAATAATTACACTTAAACTAATTAATGAGCTAATAAAACATCGAACATTGTGATAACGACTTAAAGCTTTAAGGCGCCATTTAAACTTAAATTAGATAGCGTAATGGAAATCTTTATTAGTTTGAGAGCCGAGCAGACGACTTTTATATAACTTTAAATTACTATCGTGCCATTGACACTTAACGAGTAGGGCGATTGATTGTTTTTAATGTAAAAGTCAAGAATTAAATTCTAACATATTTCGCATTCCTAAAAATCGTTATCTTTATGTGCAGCAATGATACTACTAATCGACAATATTTTTACGTGAGTAGTTTCCCGTTGTGTTAATTTAAAGCCTAGATATAGTTTTTACCAAGTTTCCTATTAGTATCTTTCGAAAAAAAGTCAGCTACGTGGTTAATCTGAATCTAGCAGATTTTTCCAGACTGTTCTAAGTTTATCCCAGTATTCTCTGAACGTGCGAATTTCAACCTTTTATTTCAATCTTTTATTTTTACCGAGATTCAGTTCTTTACAAAGTGAAACTTGTCTCAAAAGTTAAGATTTTCAGACATGTTTTCTGACACCCACAGTTTGACTTTGAAGCTGGGTCACATCGTTTTGTGTAATTGTAACAGCGCTGCGTGAGCTTAGAGTTCTTACTTATTAAAAACTGATGAACTTTTTAATGAAATGTCTACTGAGTGTACGTAGGTGAAATAATTAGGAAAATGTGGATTCCATGGCAGCTCGTCCGCAAGTAAGTTTATTTATTAAGACAGCAGTATGGTTTCCAAGTATTTCAATTTCAAATTTGCATGCGTGGTATAATTAATTTGGATCCGTTAAGTTAATACGTAAATATTAGAGCAATAAAATATTATACTAGTGTTTTTGGAAATACGAATTTACTTTTAAAATTGTTTACAAATTGATGCTAGACATATTAAATATTTGTTTTAGCTAATATAGGTTTACTGACCAAATATGCATTAAGGGGTTATTATTATGTTAATCAGAGAAATCGAAATTGCTGTGTGGATCGTCCAAGGATATTTATTTTATGCGATGTAAAATGTATGTCGTAACTTATTTTTCTAGTAGTTACCTACTCCACGTTACTTCACTAAATTATATGAGCTGGAATGTTTCAAAGGCCAAGTACCAAAGTAAGCACCTATTTCACAAACTGTATAAAACTGAGCTGCAAGTGCAATACAAATTTCAATCACAGAGTTTCCGTCAAATGAGTATACTTACGTTTTAGAAGATGAAATAAGTATTGCGATATAGTAAACTAGGGCTGTAGTGAAGTTCACTGGAGCTTGTTTGCGAGTATCTTAAATGTCTGTATTTGTTTTGATATCTATCAGTTCCTACTGAGACATACATATGTAGCCCTCTGTATGTGTACTACTTGATCTTACTTTTTCAACTCAATCTACCTAAAATTATGTACCTATTATTAGTTATGCATAATTGTAAGTTTTCTTAACAGTGATAAATTAAAATAATAATATAAGCTAATGTTTGATAATGTTTTAAGATTTTTTTCTGTTACTCTTATGTCAATGAAAAGAGTTACCAACAGATTGAATAGCCGTTTTAGCTAATTACGTTTACTAGACCAATACGAATAAGACTGTAGCGTACGAGACGCGATAACGAGAAATGACCGTAGCACGAGTCCCTTCTCTTTTGAGAACTCAGATCTAGACTCGTAGATTTTTTAAAGGCAAATCTATACTTAATATTATAAATGGGAAAGTGTGTATGTGTGTGTGTGTCTGTTTGTCCGTCTTTCACGGCAAAACGGAGCGACAAACTACTTTTTATCCCGATATTCCCACGGGAACGGGACTTACGCGGGTTAAACCGCGGGGCTCCGCTAGTTACACATGAAGCACCTATGTTTCAAACTTTGAGTACCCAATACAAATTGCAATGTCAGAGTGTACTTTACCTCTTAGAAGGCGAAATAAGTATCGCGATGATCTTAGCGTTGGGAACTAGGGCGTGCGCGCGGCGCGGCACCAAATCACCGTCGAAGTAAGTTGCTGATTTCTCAAACGTGATTTGAGTGGTGTTGCTCAAACTCGGAGGGAAGAAGTTCAAGTACCTGTTGAGGAATAAACGACTTTATAGCGACGTGATAGGATTTTCTGTCGATGGTGGTTGCTGCACTAACGAATGCAGTAGGGTTGGAGTGGCTAGATTTTGGCTGTTGATTCGGGGAGTAATTTGTTTTTATGGTCAACAATGCATGTGTGAAACAAAACTCTTGAGATCTTATTTATGTACGTTGCTTGTTAGGTTTTAATATATATGATAGGAAGTCGTATTACGTTCGATGCGATGAAATCAGATGATGGAATCTTCAATATTTGTGACCTAAAAATTTCAGTCGCTATTACAGATAGTCAAACACTAAATGAAAGTCTTAAAAAAATTTGGTGATATTCATCCTGTTTCCAGTTCTCTTCACAACCAATAAAGTTAAGAATGAGGGCAACAAACACCGTTTAGCACTAAACCTTTTCTTTAGTGACCTTTACCTTACAAGCTTTCATTCTCATTCAATATTGACATTATTTTCAAAGTCACCTATCAAAGGGAGGTCTATAAAAATATAAAATTGAGATAACCTTCCCATTAGCAAAATTCAGTTAGGCCCTTTTCATATGCGTAAGGTCACGGCACGATCGGCGTTCCATGTTGTAAACGTGTTCAATGTTCATGTGTAGAAGTCGATATTTTCAAAACTATCGTTAGTTGTACTAGACATTATATTAACCGACAGGAAGTTACTCACGTATAAATATCGTCGATTTACCAGAGATATCATGATGATGCGTTTCTGAATCTTTAAATTCTGAAACCAAGTCACAGAAGACAGGATTGGTGAGGATAAAGATGCAATGTGAGACGTAATTGCGGGGAGTGACCATACTCACACCTAGATGCAAAAATTCTCCGGAAGAATCTAAACATTGTCGGTAATTATACTTTTATGTGAGTAATTTTCCATTGTGCAATTAGGAAGTCCATAAGACGAGCGATACGTGGGCATGGATAAAGCTCTCATCATATTTCTACTTCATACGGCAAAGCGAACGTGTGTATGTGAAAAGGAAGATTGCTTGAAAACTTGACCCTGAGAGACGGGAAAGGTTGATTATATATTTCAATCTGTCTAGACCTGCCGACGTGATCTATTTCAGACGAATATTAAAAAGCCCTTTTCGAAGTTTCAATTTATAAGCTAACAAACCGTTTGAGAAAACATTACTGTATAAATATTTGATAGTAATTACAACTTCTCTAATAGAAATATTAAAGTTTTATTATAATATAGTTTTAAATCTCAGCGCGTTATCTTAGAATATCGGATTTTCTTTGTAAAATTGGGCTTTTGTCGAGTATATACAATTTGCTTTAGTTCTAATCCAATATTATCTAAATTCAAAGGCTTAATCAAAGCGAAAACTAGTTGTCTTGAGTAAGTATTTTAAACATTGGCTTTGTGTTTAATTTACTGTAATAATACTTGAATCTCTTCAGCTTCGTCTTAGCTAAACCAAAACTTTATTGAATCTTCGTGTTTATAAAGGCGTTCCTATTTGTTAGAAATTATAATACCTATCAGATTTAGTAATGCTGTTGTTAATGTTTTAGTTATAGATGATTTTTAACGTATTCTAGCATTCCATTGGTTAAAACTCCTGAAAATCAGGGTATCTATATGATCATCATGATCTAAACTATAATCTTTTCCTATTTCTTTATCTACGTTTCCATCTATACTACTCTATACTAATATTAAAACGAGGTAATGTTTGTTTGTTTGACGGAGATAATCTCCGAAACTGCTCAACCGATTTCAAAAACCGATGTGTAGAATTGACTGTCGGGATGTATATATTATCCCGGTAGTTTCATTAGTACACCCGTGCAAAGCCGGGACGTGCTGCTAGTAATTAGCAAACATACTCCCATACACAACCTACATAAACATTCGAGTTTACATCTAAGATTAGTATAATTAAAACTGCTAATAAATTCAAGTAGAGCTTACCGCAGTTATTATTCCAATAATTTGCCTAGAAGCTGTGCAAATACATAGAAAAGC
This sequence comes from Xanthorhoe spadicearia, assembly GCA_947086425.1. Lineage (NCBI taxonomy): Eukaryota > Metazoa > Arthropoda > Insecta > Lepidoptera > Geometridae > Xanthorhoe > Xanthorhoe spadicearia. The sequence continues at coordinate 3,524,377 of OX352200.1, forward strand.
GACAACGTTATCCGATATTAAAACACGGTTTGTATTCTCTAGTTACGAGTATCTGCGATGGCGTAATCTTTGTTCCGGAGCGAACGCTCGGAAGTCAACGTCGCTGGTTGAAAGCGTATCGATAATCTCTTGATAACATAATGCGGTATATCATTAATATATAACTGTTATTTATAATACATATGGTATATACCTATATAGTAAAGATTCACATCGAGAGGAAAATATGTGGCGATAGGCTTGTAGTGTTACTTCAGTTCGATCATGAATTATTCGAAACTTTCGAAATTCAAAATTCTATGTTCTACGATCGGATATGCATTTCGATCTTAAATTTGGGGTCTATTGACTTGTGTTCAGAAATTTGGCATTTCAAAAAATGTCCCTTACATTTCACATTTCCATTAGTTCTAGTCTAGCCAGATAAGTCAACTATTTTTTTCCACTCAATAACCTCTCAGTAACTAAATCTGTTTTCTTATACGAGTATTAGGTTATTCAGGAATGTATTTGCCCGAGGCACGGAATTAATTAATGTTTGGAGGAAGGTCCATGTAAGTTGTTATGAAAACATATTTACGAAGCTCTATAATTAAACAATTATCTTAGCTATTTGGAGGAATACTTAGTCTAATCGCCATTTATTAGCTGTTAATAATCCCACGCAACGTATAAAATTAATCCTAATTATTATACGCTTAATTTGTACTAAGGCTTGTATAATGGTATGCCAGAAATTCGCATAATAATCAAGGGCGTCTTTGGAATACTCTCCCAAAATCAGCGGATACATTTTATCGTGAATTTATCGGTACGAAGAGTGAGACAGCTACGAGTTACGAGCGTCAATCTACGAAACCGATAAATTGTTTTTTCAGCTCCACAGCTCGGAACGAAGCGACGCCGAATAGACGAACAAAGACTTCCCGCTCCCTAATTTACAGAAATAACGCTAAACCGTAGAATCTCGAGCGAATTTGATTGGATCAAGATTAGTGCCTACATTCGCAGGATAACGAAGAAATAACAGATGGGAATGTAGATTTTGTTTTAAAGTTTCACTGCGACGTAATCGATTGCTTTAACAGTATGTTTTCCTTTCAAAAATGCTACCGTATTGAATAAGTTTTTGGAGCTTCCAATTATTGGTGAAGTTTTTTGGATGGTCGAATGTATCGGAATATTCGAGTTGCAGTTCCTCGGTCTGCAGTGACAAAGGCCTAATATCGGTGCATTCGGTTTACGGCATTCGATCTCGATTACTGCCGGCAGCCAGGGGTATAAACTTCCTCTTCCGACGCCCCGAGCCGCAACTAAGTTGTTTCCAGTTTTAGTTGAAAATGTAAACAGTGAAATGCGTTAATAAAACGCCTCGCTGGTTACCGCTAGAGAATTTTATGTACTTATTTATTGCGATTGATTTTTCTCGCAGCGAATACCTGCTAGTTTATGGTGCTATTCTGTAAACGTCGAAGCAGAGACTGGCTCTTTCGAATCGTTTCTGACAATTTCGAACAAGACCACCTTATTTACAGAAAGCATTGTATAGCATTTTGTAATTTCCATCAACTATGCATCTACTTTGGCAGAACGCAAGGATTTTCGTGCTAATGGCACAGCTATTAGCAATTGAAGGCTTTACGGTTTGGCAGTATTTATGTTTCGTTATGTTAATCAGTCACGCTTAAGCTTATATTTCGATTTGCTAATGGATAACGTCGGATTGGTCCCGAGTGCGATGCTAATGAAACGAAAAGAGGAAATTATATAAATACTTAAATCATTCTGCCATTTCTCATTACGACATCGAAGCTACTTTGATTCAAGGATTCATTTAATTTTGCACATTTTTAAAAAGTATTCTGCTCATGTGTCAAATAAATCGCTAACACTCACATTTAAAATATTTTTGGCTGACAATTTTAACAAAATCTAACGAAGTGATTGGATAATTGTGATTATGTTGTTATCATAAACCAACAAGATGGAGACATCAACTATGGGATGGAAAATAAAGGAAATGATTGCTTACTACGCGACATTTCTCCTTATATGTAAATAAATCTGTAATAGTCCAAATAAACTTACCAATCAAGACCCTTCAGGTAGTTGTTGTTATTGAAGAACTGGAGCTCTTCGTAAGTGGTCGGGCTGGGCAGGTTGGCCGTCAACGCGGGATGCATAGCAAGGAACGTGTACAACGCCGTGCTTCCAGTCTTCTGCGGGCCGATGACGAGGACCCGAGGCAGGGTCCCGCACCATTTGTTCTTGGACCAGATGCGACGGTGTCTGATGTCGTCGCATGGATTCTGAGGGGAATAAGTATTAAGTAAATATTCTTATACACGACGTTTTCTAGTATATGTAGGTATAAAGACATTTTTACACGCATCATCTAGTCCAAAGATAAGTATTATGCGATGGGTACATTTTTCGCGAGAAAGAGAGATAATAGTTACATCTTTATTTATCGTTGCTTATCGGTAGAAAGTGTCAGTTTCACTGAAGTCATTTTAAACAGTAAAATCTTTTCAATATTTTATCACGATTTACTAGGATTATTTTCCAAAACAAAATCTCATCGTTTGTAGGGAAAATGTGAGTCGGCATATTTGAATAAATATTCCACGCGAAGCATAAATATTATGATTTAAATGAGGAACGTGTGATATATTTCAAATTGCAATGGTTGCCACAAATTAGGTCAATGTTGTTTAACGAATGAAATTATTTTAAAGTTATCGTGTACGTGTGCTTTAAACCCTGTTATTTATATTGAACTTGAAGGTTACAGACAGCTCAAGAGAATACTAAAATATTTTGTTACCTTTCTGTTTGTGTATCTGTCTAGGCAACATAGCTCTTGAGGGATGTATTAATTTTGAGTATTATCGTTTTACATCATGTCTGCGGCAAGAGTTTTTTTCTGTTCAGGCATTGACGTCAGAGCACCAAAATAAACTCGCGTAAGCATTGCTATTTGACAGGTAATTATGAAAATAGGATTAGAGTTCAATGTGTTTTTTTATCTACCTCAAGGAATGACTCATCAATTTCGAGAGACCATCAAAATTAACTTTGACTCCGAGGTATTATTCAATAGAAAATAACCTATTTAACTGTAATGTGAGAGAACAAAAATATCTAGCACCGGCCAGGCTTGGCGAGTCGCTAACTGGCTTAAGTGTAAAATCCTTAACGAGTGGGTCGTTAGTAAAAGCGCCATCCCAAACACGTGAAACTAAAACATTTTATTCGCAAAGTGCGAAAGCAATGAGAGGGAATAAAGCTCATTTTCCTTTGCACCGGGCGTTTATTACAAAAGGCGGGATACATGTGGTAAATTTAAAGTAGCATTAATTCGTGACGCCGGTTGTCACGTAGTAGGTACCTACCTACCTGAGATCAAACACTGAGAGCAAACAGGCGTATCTGTTTATACGAGTATATAGAACTTTAGACCAGGTAATTTGGTTTTCATTTAAAAGGGAATGTGTCTTTAAGAAACTTAGATATAAACAATTTCTCAGTACGTCATGCGCAAGATGAATTTTGGTACTGATTTAAAAATATAATACACGCATTGTTATTATTAAATCTCTAATAGTGTTCTACTTTAGAGGTTCTAATGCTGTACTAGGTCAGGGTTTACATCTGTTTATAGTTTAATTTATATCATAAAATAATAGAATCACATACAGTGTTGAACATTTGTACACTAAGATTTAGATTTTACGAGACGTTTAGATTTAATAAAAGTAACAATTCCACGATATAATGGCTCATTATCATAAGCGGATGATGGACGTAAGCCATGCCACCGTTCAACAATAAATACAACGTTTTCATTCGAATAAACAAACACTCGAATGAAACAATATTTTCGAACGGTCCGTTCAACATTTCAATAGCATCATACACATCTCGGCAACCAATTAAGTTTTTAACTTTATGCAATATCAATCAAATCTGCGAGTTTTCTTATTCGATAGGTAGAACTTATTTTTTTATTAATTTAGTACTAGTAAACTATTACAAAATTATTCTGTTATTGATTTAAACAAAAACGATGCACTACATAGTGTATTTACACAAGCTATACTGGCTTCAGTAGACAATTAAGCTGAACTCTTGTCCACTTTTCCAAGAAGAATACAAGGTAAAAGTTGAAGTGAGTGCAAAGTATGTAAGAAATCATCCTTAAATCGAATGATCCATTCACATAGAACGGACATCATTACCCCAAGAGTTTGAGATGAAGTTTCACCATTTTTAAAGTCCTCTCCACACATCCGATCAATTAGGCAGTGCAAATACGGTCGTCAGAGGCAACTTTAAGGTCCACAGACTGATCGGACGTAACCATCCGGAAACATGAAGGGCACTGTCAAACTGTTGCAAAAGTTAATTGATCCAACGACAATAGAGCTCCGGCCAACTTTCCAAAGGGTAACATTCCGTTTTATTGGCGTCAAAAGACCATTTTCGAACTTTGCTAAATAGAATCACTGATTAATGGCTTGGAGAGGACGTCACGGACAAAGATTCAACTTTACGCAGAAAGGAACAACTAGTGCACACTTTTTAGTCGGATTGAAATTGGGCTTCTGCTCTCTTGCGAGTTGCGACTGTTAATTTTCGCCCGGAATGGAAATGGATTTAAATATAGGAAGGTGGAGCGGACCATAATGGATGTAGCCTTTCTTTGTTCAGCTCAGCTTTATGCTTGCCAAAGCTGTTAAAGAGAGAAAATTTCAATTAAAATGAAACTAGCCAATGTCTACGTTTTATTATATTCCGGGAATATTGCGTGATACCCATTTAACATTTTGCGAAGTGAAGTGTCGGTTGAGGGTTACTCCGGCTTTGTTATAATTTTTTGAGCTGTGAAAAACAGCTTCAATAAAAACGGATTGCAGGTTCGTATAAAAATGTAATATTCGTGTGATAAATACAAATTGCGCTGCATCGCTGTAACTACAGGTTTATAGATATTCCAACGCTCGAAACGTTATTTCGATTATGGCGAGACTAACTTTACGACTCGGCGCATCCACGAATATAGGTTATCGAAATGTAATGTTGTGTTATGCTCAATGTACGATATTCGCACATTTACCTGGGGTTTTTGAAGTAAAATGTTATTTCCACAAAAGATAATAGTGAGAGAAAACATAAGGAAATCGTAGTGCACTGACTGTATTTCCACAATGCGGTAGATAACATTCTTTCAGATCTTTTAGGCTTTCTAGATCCTTTGAAGATGTCTAATGGGATAGTCAGAGGTATGTCCGAATACATATTTGGTACATGCACACATTTTACGCTCTAGTCTTTGTTAACGTATAACTATGGGTCAATTTAAAGTACCTACTCTGACTCAAAATTACACTATATCTCAAGCTATTTTCACGAGTTTATTTAACTTAAACAACGTCGACTAAGAATAAACTATTGCGAAACAAGCGTGCAGTGGTTTAAATGTCAACGATTCAGTTGTTTGCTGTTTGTGAAAACACGAGTCATTTTTACGCCCGAATACTAAAACGCTAATTAAATAAGTGGTGCTTATCTATGACATAATTTCCCATTTGTCCATACAAATCTGCCAAAAAATTATTTCCTTAGTTACCACTAAGGAAATTATTTTTTGGCAGATTTGTATACGATACAGCCTAAAGTATTTAATTAGCATTTGAGTAATCGCGCATTAGACTAGAAATGCTTAGTCATATTTAAAATGTATGAATAGAATAGTGTCAAATGATGCAGGCATTTGATACTAAAAATTAAGAAAATGAAAAATTTTATAAATCAAAACCCAAAGAATAAAATTATACCGCAACAAACGAAATAAAGTTGTAAATAAAAATTTCCTATTCGTAAAATCGTCGTCCCAATAATAATAAATCAATTTAAATGCGCGCAAATAAGCTCAGTGCTGTTTTATGCCCCCTGATCCAACACTACACGATTCGATTTCTTTACAATATTATTTTAAATTATTTAATGCTTCCGTTAATATCAAAATGCGTTGTATGGTTTAAAATTAGGCGAAGATACTGAGGCGGACAGAGATTGACAACTATTTACGGTTTCAATATTTTATTTTCATGCAAAAAAAGAGAAATGCTCTAAGCATTTCTCTTTTTTTTTGTAATTTCAAAACAGTTTATAAGTTGTCCCTTCTACAAAACTTTTAAGAATATGATTTACTCATTGACGAGTTTCGACATTGAAAGTAATCGAAACAATCCGGAGTTGACGTATATGAGTTTGCATCGGTCGGTTTTCAAACTCATGACGTCACTAGAACTTTACACGGTAAGCCGAATCAGGTGTATCTAAGCAGGGTGCTCAGCAGGTGAGACTCGTCAATTATCCCGAGCGACTGCTCGCTCGCAGCAACTACTGTTATTTCATCTGCGCCAATACAGACTTGATCGATGGCTGTTTTACCGAACCGCAGACAGAGGTGAAACTGACTACTGTTACGGATGTCGTAAAATCACGTTGCAGGTGAATCATGCTTTGGTGATGTGTCAAGCATGTGACATCGATCACGTGACTCAATCGTGAGAGCTCTATGGGCTTTAGTTTCAGGCGTCTGTTTCAGGCAATTAAATTAAGGTAGTGTCAGTTCGGTTCTAACGCTAATACTTTTATTTACTTATTGCAATGTAACATTAAAATCAATATGCATAGATTAGTTAGATATTATATGCCGAGATATAAAATAAAGCGCTAGTTCTTTGGCAATTGTTTTATTTCCGATTACTGGGCTGTACGACACTAAGCTTTGCCATAAGGCTGCGTTTCCAAGCGAAAATTGCGTGGTTAGATCTATTGAAGGCCCTGGATACATATTAGTATAATGGGGTCAATACAGTGACACCGTCTCTATAGTCTCTAGGAAGGTAGGTCTCGTGTGAGGTGATACGAAAATAATATGTAAAACCATGGCAAACAACACTGTTTAACCCATAGTCTAAAATCGAAGAAAGATTCAGGAGCCTGTTACATTAAATTAATTGAAGTAAGAAATGCCATCAAGTCAGCCAAGTACCTACATCCATTTATTGTAACTATCGAGAGTGGATGTGCTGGCCATAATATATTCCACTGGGCAGCAACGCCTGATCGATGTTAATGTATTATTCGAGCTATCTATTTTCATAGCAGATAAACACCAGCGTGCTTAACTAGGCCATTATGAAATGAGGCTAGCTTTATGTAACTGAGAAAATGGTGTTTGCACCTTATCTGCCTTAAGTAGTTTTAATATTGTAAATGTGCCTGTTTGTAAACATTAACTTCTTGTTTCTTGTTTTTAACAAGGAAGTGAAATAATATTTTGAAATTATATCTCTGTAATAGAAACATAAAGTATATAGCACTGCCCTCCAAATGAGGAGAAGCAACCACAAACACACCACAGCATCCTTAAGTAGAAACTTAAGTGGCATTAAGCGTGTTAAAAACTTTGTTAAGTTTTGTACAAACGACGTTTATGATTTGACATGACCGTATAGAAAATAAGCAGCTCAGCATCTTAGTAAATTATTCAGGGTACATATAAACAACACTATGTTATCTGAAAATCAACAGCAGTCCTAAGAAAATGACACAGACTTAACAACAAAAAGTAAACAATCAAAACCAACGCAAATATATATAAGCGTACGTGAAGTTTAAAATACCTCGAACATTCTACTAATGCAAGAGGTGTAAGTAAAGTAAGAAAAGTAAAATAGCATTCTACTAAATGTGCTAGTGTAATTCATCTTTACTAATATTATGCGAAAAAAACCTTGTCTGTTACGCTTTCAAGTCTAAACTTCTAAACCGATTTGGATGAAATTTGGTACAGAGGTTTCTAAAGTCTACCTTGGAAGAGGCCATAGACTGTATTTTGTTCGGACACCCGTGTAAAGCCGAGGGGATCGGCTAGTTTATTCAGCTAACATCCTTATTCAGAAATTTATTCATCTAGTATGAATAGACACGGCTCATGTTGCGTTGGCAGTATGTTTGAGGAAGAAAGAGAAAATAAAAGAGCTTATGCGCTGAGCTAGGATTATTAATAAGATTTATGCCGGATCCGATATCACAATGTAATCATGTTTTCTATTAATCAGACATACTTAAACCTTAGAATGTACGTTCTCTTTGTAATAGCGAAAAACAACTCACATAGTTAGTCTTCTAACTATCTATCTATCTACCCAGCCGGTAACACCCACTGCTGGGTAAAGGCCTCTTCTCTATCTTCTAACTAATTGTATTTTTAAGTATATGAAATGAATAAACTCAAGAGATACTGGACCGATTTAAAAAATTATTTGTCCATTCGAGAGCTACATTACCACTGAACTGAGTAACATAGGCAGGCATATGAATACCCGTGTGAAGTCGGGACGGGCAGCTAGTTTAATATACATTAAAGATAGGTATCAAGAGAAGCATTTAAGTAATAACCATTTCCCTATGATACCGAGATTATTAAGGGTAGTCAAAGCACGTAATAAATTATTGTGGTCTTTGGCACTAAGTAGCTAAAGTTCATCAATCATTCAAAATGTTTACTTGTTAAATAATCAAGCTTTGAAACTTGTGCCGAAACTTTGTTGTACAAACATACCTACTACATTTGGTAACTTAGCATTTGACAAAGAAGAGCTGTGTCTTGGAATTTCAATGAGCCTCCTAAAATATTACGAGTTTTATGAACCTAGGCTTTTTTGTACAGACGAGATACTAGGGTCAGGGAAAACTGGTATTTCAATGACATGATGGCATCCATTCAGAGACGAGATAAAGAATGACCGAGTTTACACCGAAAATTTAATGTAGCAACGACTTGAGACAAGTTACGGGCAATACTTGGCTAGGCATAGCGCAGGACCGAGTATTGAGGCATTTAAAAAGGGAGGCCTACACTCAGCAGTGGGTACCTTTGGGCTGTGGATGATGATGATGATATAACAGTAGGAATACTTACGCCCCACAGTGGATTCAGCTCATCAGGCCTCAATTGGAAGTACTTCTCGGCGAGCGCGAGCGGCGGTGCGGACGCGAGCCGAACATTCGTCCAGCATCGTAGGAACTTCACCACTGATTCGAATGTATACAGCGCAAGTCGATCGTTGCCGTAGTTCGACATGTGTGTCATGAACACGTTGATCTGTTGGGGAATAAATTATTAAGAACATAACAATAAGATGTTTTAAGAAAAATATGGTAAGGCCGGATGTTTCTTTGCTCGACGAGACGAGAGACATTGACTGAAACGTTAATTAAAGTAAGTGGTGCTTATTTATGTCATTACCATTAAGTGCTTTTGGTGTAAATGTGATAAGCGAATTGAGTTCGTCAATGTAATAAAATATGCGTGCTAAAATGTTAGTAGGAAAGTATTTGGCTTCAATGGTTTTATTTCGGGATGTTTATTTTTATCTGAACCTCATTTTTTAGGGTTCCGTACCCAAATGGTATGAGACTCTCTTACTAAGACTCCGGGGTCTCCGCTCTTACTGTTCGTCCGTTTGTCCGTCATCACATTACTCTGTCCATGCAGTTGTACCTTGTGAATCGTGATGGACATTTAACATTTTCACAGTAGATGTATTTCAGTGGCTGTTATAATAACGAATACTAAAAACATAATAAGTCTAAAGGGGATTGCATATAGCAAACGTGATATAAGATAATAGTACGGAACCCTTTGTACGCCAAACGCACGTGTCTAATTTTGTTCTGATGACAATGCAATTGAATCACAAAAATCTGGGGTCAATAAACAGATAAAATGAACTATTAAATTGACTATTGTTTATGAAAGTGTCTGCGAACGGACGTGTCTAAAATTTAAATAATGGAAACTACAAGCTTCTTGCATGGTACTGACCCGAATTAGAAGTAGCCTAGCCATTCTATCTAGCATATTTCTGCCTAGCTTATTTCGTTTTAGCCAAATGAAAAAAAAATACAAGAAATAATAAAGGAAAATAGAATCTTCATTTACAGGGATTTATATAAAGCCTTATCGTTCCGTAATTTTGACCTTTGAACTAAGACGTCTCGTTCATTCATAATGGTTGAAAACAACAAACAACTGTGCTCCGAAGTAACCTAGAGGTGAAATCTGCATTACCATAAAAGACAATAGAGTACGGTTTTCGGCGTAACGATGAACGCAGCCAACAGTCAACTTGTAAACAAGGGATTTCGGCTTACGGATTTACCATAAGCTCAGGGCGAACGTAGATTGTATAGGGATTTAAAAAATCTGCAGGTAACAATTTGAAAAAAATAACTAGAGCAGGAACATTTCAACACAACACGAAGTTCCATCACAAAGGCCAACACGTATGTCACGATTTCTATAAGGCGTGTGGTTACTAAGTTGTATTGGGAGTTGCGTTGGAACAGGCAATAGAGACACCTAGCATATCACACTGTACGTTTTAAGTGGTCCTTGAGGTCCTACAAAAATAAACACTTTTATTTCGTTCTCTTTCTTTCTAATACCAAAGAATCCGTGCTTTGGTTAGTACCTCGAACTGTCGATCCCGGATTGTAGGTCGGTAATCATGACAGTGCCCTACAGGCAGACTAATGCCTGAATAATGAAATATTTAAGGCCGTATTAACGTTAAGGATAATTAAATATTTAATATTTACCGTTACGGAAGTAATTTTTTGACAATTTGTTTTGACAAATGTCATATATTTATGACATAGTTAAGCACCACTTACTTTAATTAGCGTTTTAGTATTCGAGCGTTAAAGCTCAACATGAGTGACAACCCAAATGTTGGTAGGTTTAGTTGGTTTTGTTTATATACCTATGTTTTATTTTTGTTGACCTAAGGACCATTTATATTTTGTCCTGCAGTATTTTCGTGCTGTCAAACTATTTCTAGTCTATTCGATTCTATAGTATTCCAAAACCTATTACCAAACATGAAACGGAATATCACTAGTATATGGAATGGAATATACCTTCAAATATGTAAGGAATCTGCTATTCGATAGTAGTAATCGATAACAGTCGTTTACATACATTTCGCAAGCGCTATCGCATCGCACTGACTTCTGTAGTTTGTTTACAACCATACTAACTTGAATTGTGGTTCAAATTCTGATTAATATCGTGTAAATATTAGACCCTAGACAGATGAATGGGTTTAGTAGCACGATGTATGGACTACTGTCAATTATTATGACAAAGGCCTCACAAACTACATAAATCAATACATGCCATAATTGTGCGAATAATTCACAACGCTGATAACACAGCTTGCTTCAATTCAATTTGCAAACAATTTAGTCCATTAATGATGTTATGTCGTCAATAAGCAGATGTTGTGATAAATATTGTCTACAGTCAAAATCTGATTGAGAATATATTTGCCTGCATCAATTACGGAAATAGTTGTTAGGTTAGGCGTTGCTTATTTAAAAGGACTGATGATGTATCCAATCATTTTCTTTTTACTACTCGTGTGTAGAATCTATAATACGGTTTTCTACATTTACCTTAGACTTTAGGCCAAGATGGATAACAAGCCCCTAGTTTTAAGTTAAGGATAAATGTACCTATAGTGGATTTAGTTAATAAAAAAGTAACTATGTGTAATAGATTTTAAGCATCAGATACTTGAATTAAAGGATAATCTTCCGCGACACCTCTCGAACAGCGTGTAAACAGCACCATACTTTTGTTATTAGCCTGAATGAACTAAATAGCTTACAGGGTTATTGATGACAGTCTGAAAGAGCTCCCCTCCCTGTATGGACCGGTCCAAGCGGTGTCTCCCGCCAGGATATCTCTCCAGCAGCAATGTGTGGGTGAAGAGTCCGCAAGTCTGCCGCGGCAGTACCATGACGTCCCTATGTCGGAACCCGCGACGTAATCTGTTAAACAAAAGAAAGTTAAGAACTAAGAACAGAAGTAGTAAAGGTATTGCCGTCCCTTTCAAAGATCGAAATAAAAAGGATGGCATCAATTTTATAGATGTCTAATTAATTTGGTTTAGCTTTTGGCGACATCTGAATCATCGACTTCAGGTAGATGTGAAAACGAACATTTAGCAGTAAAAAGCTGTATGGAATTGTGTGACTAAAAGTTTAGGAGTACAGTTGTAAGCATATTTTATTTTTAGCTTTCTAAACTGTATGATCGTATGTTAGAACCAGCTTTTTATGTCGTGTTAAAGGAAGTTACATTTTTGCTGTTTTCATATAAATAAAACATGGAATGTTGAACTATGGTTATTTATACGGTAACGTGATGTCGATGGCCCGATAGCTCTGATTTCAATTATAAATGCAGTACATTTACAATTTCCTGTGTCGGTTCCGCAATGTTCTGTGTAAATATAAACAAGAATCCAAGATATTATTGCCAGTGTTTTTTCGAAAAAACATATTTATTTAATAAAACACTGTTCATAATTGAAAACAACGCTATACGGACGACGTGAAAAACTTTCTGCCGGATGATGCTTTTGCTTAGTGATGTTTTTATTATATTTATAGTTTATTGTGATTTTGTTAACTATAGGTACATACCCAAGTGTTTTTATCTATTTTTGATGAAAGAGCTCTTCATAAGCGAGCCTAGGTTAATTTTTTAATTAGGGCGTGCTTGTTTAACTGATCTAAGTGTATATTGATGAAGACAATTCAAATATTTTTCTTTATTCATTCTAGGCAGAAAGTTAGTATAAACTTTGCTCCGAGTAATCCCTGTTATTTAAATTAAAGTTTTATTTGACTTTGAGTGATTTACTGCTTCGCTAACTTCAACTTGTTGAACAAATTGTAGATAACTTCATATTGAATGATTTTGGTATAGGGTGAGAAGCGGCTTTGTAGTCGATAAAATTTTAAACAGATTGATATTTTTCGGAATTTATAGTCTGATGAATTAAAATTGTATTGCATAAACTACCCATAAAATATTAATATTTTTATTGACACAAATTTTATAAAATATGTTTAAATAACGAATACTCTTTCGATAAGCTCTGTAGTATTACCGTCATCAACCTTCATCATCATAATACTTTCGCTATCGAAACTCGCAAATGTTGAAAGCGAATAACTCAATCGGATAACAGGAACTGGGTCAAAATCGGTTTGCATGATCTGATCCACACAGAGGGCAAAGCGAAAGGTTGTAAAGGAAAAGAAAGAATAAAATGCCATTTTCCCTAAAAGTTATCCGCGTTTACGCACGCACCGGCCCGTGGACCTGACGGTACCACGTACTCACAAACGACTCCCTAGAGAACGCTACCACAACGTTTCACAAGCCTCATAAACAAATCCACAATATATCGTCGAAATAAAGTTATTATCAAGGGATTAATAAACTGGACGTATGATTACCATCTGCATTGAAAGCTATTCAAATTTTCAAGTTATTAATCCACGCCAATTACCGATTCAATACGGCGTGGAAGAACGCTAATTAAATTATTGGAGGATTGCTATTTTCAGTTCATTTATCATCGCGTCACACTGGAATATTAAATTCGGTAATACTATAACAGCAAAGAGCAGGAAGTCACGCTTTTACGTTTTCACGAGTCAACTTTATTATGTGGGTAATATAAAGAAGTCTTCAGGCTTTATATTTTCGAGAGATGATAAATAAACTCGTTGCATACTTCAAGAGGTAGTTCTGTCTAGAATTTCTAAAAATTTCAAGCTATTTTTAGCGTCACAAATGTTTTGTCATTAAAAATAAAGTTGGATAGCGGTCTTTTCAGAAGATTGCTTTTGTTCTCTAGAGAAGTACTGCATTACATTTATACCTTAAATTAAAAAATAACTAGTTGATTGGCGCTATTACACCTAGGTTACATATAAAAGATACAGCATATTTTATGTAATATTTACTTTTTGTTTCGTTTCGCATCAAAGTTTACTCATTGACTTGATGGATGCATAATGCAATGACACAATATATGGGTCAATCTCTTTGCCCTAGCAAATACATTTGGGAAATATCGGCAACACACGATTCGTATTTGCATTTCCGTAATATAATTATTGGAATATCATTGGCCAATGTCTGGTCATCGAGATATTCCAACGCAGATATTCCAGTTTGCGGTCTGATGTGTGCCATTTCACATGTAAACTCACTGCCTTCAAAATAACAAAGGTAAGCTGCGCAGTAGGCGATTTTAAGGAATCTTAGGTTCAATTGGTTGAGGGGTGACACGGCGCACTTCACACCATTGCTTTAGTGCTCCCACACAAATCCGCGATGCGACGCGATGCGAGCTCGCATCGCAGCAATTCGCATCGCAAGTTTCTGCGATGCGACGCGATGCGACGTCGCGCGAATTTGTGCGACAAGCCGTTTAGTAGGGCGATGTAGGAATGTGCGATGCGAAGCAGATCGCAAATTCTTGCGATGCCATCGTGCGAATTCGCGCGATATCGCAGATTTTGACAATGCGACGCGACGTCGCGGTTTTGTGTGGGAGCCCTTAGCGCGTGCTATTGGTTCGTGAGCAAACATACCCCCGTACCGTTCTTTTCCTTTCATCGTTCTTTTTACGTGGCGCGGCTTTTACCCATTTATTAATATTTATTTTATTTATTTATATCAATCAAACAATCATTATTATAGAAAATAATAACGTCACGCGGTCTACAAGATGGTGGCTTGGTAAGTGCCTTGACTTACTAGTTGTTGACATAAATATCATGAAAGAATAATCATTTAGTCGCATAAGTTCAAGATACAAATATTCTTAAAACAAAGCTGTACTCACAATAAGAAAGAGAATGAATAAAATGGTTAAAGAACACACAGTACCGTTCACTGTAACCATGTAGATGTGAAAACGGATACGCAGTTCGAGTACCACAAATGTACCCACAAACGTTTCCCGCGAACATGTACACTTGGGTCCATGCTTCATGTCTGAGAATAGCGCAGTGCCTCAGTCATTTGCACTGAAAAGGCCACGGTAGCCTGATTGAAAAAATTGAGAATTTATTAAAAATATACCACCAACCAACAGTTTAAAGAAACGCTTAGTCAGGACGTATGTATTTGTTCGAGTCATGCCCTGACGATTACAAACTAACCCTATTATTCATAAAGATTTGTTAATTTAACTAGGATTTAAATAAAAAAAATCTTGTTACTTTTACGTCAGTGATAGGAGACAGCAACAGATATAACCGCCGTCTTAGTCTGCTAGTTCATTATGAATAACGGGGTTAATATTTACTGAATGAAGCCAACATTATATTTGTTTAGAACATCTACGTATTACTTACACTCTATTACTACAAAAAATTGCCTAGCGACATCTCTATAAATTGTTTCGTGATGTTTTACTTTTATTGGAGTGTGTACACTTACGTCTATTCATTCAGATATTCACTTAATCACGCTTCAGAGAAATATTTGAAGGAGAGAATCAATACGTAAACCAAATAGAACATATTAAGTTTAGCTTTCACGATCCCCCTCTAACGACAGATAAACAGTAACCAGACATACGATACAACGATTGTGTATCTAGATTAGAACGTTCCATTGAAAATAAGGATCCCCTTCAAAACAAGTGTCATCAAATTATACCGAAACAGAGTCATTCACGCTCCATTTATGTGACTACTGATTAGCATGAACAACAGTAATACAGTCGAGCACATAATCAGTTTGTAATTGTTTTCACCGGCATGTGTCAGGGCGCGAATGTACATGTGTCATGTGTCAAATCAACACGATAATGACGAGCGACGTGGCATAATGACAAGCCACAGATCGCAGAAACAGGGTGTTCCAAAATGGATAAGAACTCTCAAAGGGTTATAGTTCTATTGGGTTAAAAAAGTTGATGTCAGAATCGAGAGTTGCTCAACGGTCAGTGTATAATTTTATTGAATTCATAACTGAATTTGGAGTATCGAATCAGTCATAGTGAATAACTTTTACAATTAGTCTAATGAGAACATAAATTACTCTGTTTTGTACAAGGATTGAAGTAGCGATAATATATCAATAAGACTATAAAAATTTCACAATGTATAAACAAAATCTCTACAAAATATTTTTGCACGTTATAATCATTAAAATAGATTGCCTTAGGTAAACTGTCTAGTCATGTTACAAACAGGCAGAGAATACCATAACACCCCTTAGATCGATCATAGACCACAGCTTAAGCAATACCTTTACGGTTTAGAAATACAAGATTGATTTGTGTAACTAATTTAACACAATTCGATGCTCATAAAAGTCAAAATATCTCTCTGTCGAGATGTAATTATCAATTGTTAACATTTCAAAATCACAACAAATTCATTTAAACAGGACCAACCAATAAAAAGACCAAAACTATACTTTGAATGTGATTTTAAAATGGATGAGATATATTTGGATGGATATGTTTTGTTTATACAAATTAACTCAAACAAGGCCAACCAATAAAAAGAACAAACCGAGCTCTCATTACAAACTTTTGCATTTATAATATTCGTAGAATTCCTAGTTTTTATAAAAATAGTTGCAATGGTACATATTAAATATAAGATTACGCGTGTTATCTGTAAAATTTTATTTTGTAAGCGCTATCTTTGTTTATGGGGAACGCGTGCCGCGCATTCAGTGTTCTAGAAAACGTGTGGTAACTGAAGTGGAACGTATTTATAAAACGTAATAAACGTCATAGCAGCAGTCGAATAACATAAATTGCTATTATATCATGATTTGACAACAAAGAAACATTCGTAGTACAGAACCATTGAAGTAAAAGGATTGATATTAGCATTATCGAATGAGCGCTTTTGAGCGTTTAAATATCAGGCACATCATTCTATGCTAAGTCATACGAACTTACTTTTTTAACAGTTCACTTACATTAAAATCTTCGCAAAAAAGTAAACAAAAAATATGTTAAAAAATAACGACCAGTGTAGTACTGTTACGCTCTTTGATTTTTGTTTAAAAATCATACGAAAGAAGAGCTATTAATTTCACAAAAAAAATATCAATGCAAAATACCGCCACCGGTAACTTCCGAGTACGATACAGTAATTTTAACTGGTTATCAAACGATAAGGTTACAAACAGTGAACATAATTTAAATTGTATCATCTAGTTTTAAATAACTAATTAAACACGTAAAACCGGCATATATTACTAATGAGAAACAGTAACCAGTGCCATTATGGTTTCAAATTAAACTTTAATGCTATATGGTCTGTATGTGGAATTTGAATAAATACTAGACAAATAAATAACGCTATTAGTCATGTTCAGGGTGTATGTATGGTGGTTTTTTGTTAAATATTTTTAGGTTGCAAGCACAAATAGGATGGTACCCGCGACCTTGGTCTTTCCTAAATATTTCCAATACTCGATTAAATTCCGATTTTTTTATCCCAAAGAAAATGTGTTTTTAGGATAACAGTACGAAGTACAATTACTACTTTATAGCAGTTACTACTTCATTTTTAAATCATAAAATTAACTACTACCCGAACCACACTCATTATTTCATAACAAGAAAAATGACCAACAAAGTAGGCGCATAATTATCAGCTAGTGGCTAACAACCATAGACTTACCTAGCCGGCCTCAAATGTGGATACTCCTCAGTACTAGTGACCCTCACATCCCACACCTTCCTCCAAGCCTCATACAACGGCTCATGGACGGGGTACACTCCGGAGTGATGAGGCGAGACGGAGTAGCACGAGTTGGTAGGTATGCCGTGCTCGAGAGCAAATTGTTTGTTTAACATCATCTCTCCTTCGAGTTGTGAGACGTTACTGTATAGGTGAGGCTGTTGGTGGTTCCACATGTGACTAAACCTGGGGACAAATAAAACATAAATAATTTTGTGTACTATCACTTCTCTTTTAGGCAGGCACCCTTTGTATGTACTGGAGGTCCATACAAAGGATTGCTATTAGCGGAACGACCGGCCGACCGCACATTTTACTTTTGATTTTATGTTTCATTTTTTTTTTCTTACAATAAAGCGTTTCTATTCCATAACAGATCATAGAGCACGGGTACGTTAATTAGCCAGCTAAGCTTAATTATAGTGTTATGGTAACCTAATGACTGATATATACTACTTAACACATATTTTATTACTTAAATGTGGGTGTGGGTATGTGCTAAGTATGTATTTAGACTCGATCATTGCTAATACGCTTTCGAATGATCTAAAATGATTAAAAAAATCTGACCAAATATAACGATTTTTTGTAAAATATTGAAGGTCGAACATTTGGATATCCGGCGAAGGACATTTGGATATCCGGCGAAGTACACTCGCAAAAAATCACGTTTTTGCATTTCGCCACACTCGCGAAAGAGATTGTCAAAAATGATGCCGGAATTTTCGGTTACATTTTTAACTAAAGTCTTTGGTACCGTTGAAAAAAGCCATTTTTACAAAAAGATGAAAAATTTTAGGTTTCATATTTCCATTTGTCGTGAGTACTAACAATAATGCAAAAAAATAATAATATGAGCCGAATTTGACTGCTTCTTTTAGTAGTCGACAATGATACGAATGCATAAGTATACCTACTACATCTTGCTAAATTGGCCGTAATGACCCAAAATTGGCTAGATGACTATTTCCGTGCGTTATTTGATTTCTTAGTCTTACTGCAATGAAGATATTGTTTTTATGAACACAACATCCATTTTGTCTGCAATTATCTACAACGGAGGTGTATAAAACTAGTAGCAAGCGTAGACATATTTTTTCGCTTAATTATTATATTCTCTTCGCTATTGTGAGTATGTACCTATATATTTCTTGTTCCGTAATATTTGTAATCCTGCACTCTTGAGTTTTTTGTTCCAAACTACAAAGAATCTCGTCACATCCTCAAAAAAGTATGTGACCACCTCGGGATTATAACTCTTTCAAAATCAAATAATTTTCAGTATCGGTCCAGTAATGACGGAATAATTAATACTTAGTGACAAAATTTCAAAAATACGTACAGTGTAGTGGAACATAAAATATCCTTTTATTTAAAGCGACTTTAAAATATATTTTAAAGTCGCTTTAAATACCTTAAATAGGAACTTTAATTTTTGTTCTCTCTGACATTGTTAAAAAGGGTAAAAGCAAGTAAAATTACAAATAGAGCACGCGATTTTTAAAATAAACTTTTATTTCAAATGTTTTTAATGCCATTCTAAAAACTGAGTAGGACAATTCGACTGTAAAAACGTTTGATCGCGCTTTTTATAGCCACTGTTGAGTAGACTGTTGGGTATGTCTATTGTGTATATTAGAGTCTGAATATCACGTTTTAAATTGACCTTAAAAATAGAAGGAACTAAGGTTTCACTATATGTATTTTTTATGTTTGATAGAGTCGTCGTCAAATAAAAAACTTGAGGATCTGATGAGGATCTTCTGTGGTATGAACAGAAATGTACATCGAGAGTGCAGGAAAATTCTTTTAACGAAATTGAAGTAGGATTTTTTTGTTAACTTATGTTATCCCACTGCTAGGAAAAGGTCTCCCCCAATTCTCTCCGTCTTTTGAGAAGACAGAGAAGTAAGTTTAAAAAAAAATTGCAATTGTCGAACGCGCAGTCGCTATACAATTTTGTGTAGCGCGTTACCGGCTTCGCATTTCACAAGCGCGAGGTTAGTGTGCACGGTCACAGCTTGCCGCCTACATTTTGTTTGCCATGCGTTACGCGAGCGAATAAAACGCGCAGTGACTGCTCGTTTATGTCGATATACAAGCGAGTGTTTTATTATCGTTTTTTTTAATTCTGTGCCTAGGCTCCTAAAACAAACATGCGGATAACAGTTTTTTCACCCACATTTTATTTTCAGCTTTTAAAGGTCGTATTGTAATGTTGACCGAAAATCTTTCTAAGAAATGAGCTTTCAAATGAACAATTACTTTTCTAAATCTTGGCAATTTGGAGATGTGGGCGTTTAAACAAACAAAAAGAAGAAACAAACTTTTCCGATTTATTATATCAATAAAGATAATGGATGATTAAAAAATGACAGGCAAGTTTCAATTTCCCACCTGAACAGATAAGCCGGTGGCATAACATAATTAGCCGTCTCCATCTTTTCTATACTATCATTATAATAATAACAATAATAATATTTCATCAAAAATTCTTTCACCGATGTATAGAATGGACTTTCCCAATGAACATAGGTTATATTTTATCCCGGTAAAATCCCGGGTTGTATTAATACAACCGTGCAAAGCTGGGACGGGCTGCTAGTATTACCTATTGTGAAGAAACAGCTAACATTATTTGTTCACATGTGTCAACTCAAGTTAACTTCTTATTACAGTACTTTCACGGCGTCGACGTATAATGTATCATGTTGTGATGTTTGTGATTAAGTATCGACCTTGCTTATAATGCGATGAATATGGTATTTGGACCATGAAATTGTATTGCTGATAGAAAATAGCACATCATTTTTCAAAGGAATTTGGGTATACATTTAGGAAGCTTACGTCATGCGATTTTAACAATTATTTTACCGATGTGTATAATGGACTGTCGAGATGGTTATGGGCTATATTTTATCTCAGTATATAATATTCACAAGTGCAAAGCCGGGACATGCTGTTAGTATTACAAAAAAAAATACCATCTAACTTAAACTTACCATGTAAAATGTTCTCTATGTTTAAGTAGAGCGTCATCCCCTCTGTTCTCAAGAGTTGTTCCGTGGTGGTAGTACTTCGCGCTGTAGCCCAGATTGAACCGAAACCCTGGGACCAGCCTTTGTAAAGCTTCCTGCGATGCTAGTAGAGCCGCTACATCTTCATCGTGAAGACGAGTACCTGAGGGTTTAAAAAGATATATTATCATCACTGTCTGTTGCGGGTGCGGTACTCAAATTTATATTAATGTTACTATTTACATCTACAAATGTATCAAAGGAAACCATTGTTAGGAAGGATATTATTACGACAATATTGGCATTACCTTATTATAATCATGTCAATATATAAACTACGATTTGTAATAACTGTCCGTATTGGTTCCTTTATCAATAGTCTCAAGGTTTATTGACGTAAACAACATCACAGAAAGTAGGCCTTATTATACAATATGCAAAAGAAAGCATATTTATTACATACATGAAGACTGAACAATATTATTGTCATTATATTTTCCGTATAAGTACCTATATCTCATTTTTACATTGAACAAAATAATTAAAACATGATAGTTTAGTTTTTAATGCCTATTTCAAGCTATTCTCTTATATCTTTGTAGTTTTATTTTGTAAAGAAGAGTTGCGAAAACAGAGTTTGATGGTCACCAAGTGCAACTCTTCCAAAACTATACAAGTACATCCATATATTCTTTTGCATGTATAATTTAAGTAGCATATCCTATCACTTTTCTACTTTATAACTTCATAAATCCAAACATGAACCTCATATTTCCCCCTCAGGAAACTTTTTAACTCGCAATTTTTACGGTCGTCATTACCGATACGTAAAAAGCCACTACTATTAAAGTAAACTTGGAAACGAGAACGCCAACGTAGAGGTTCATTATTTTCTTGTTAATTTTAGATTTTATTATACGAAGTTCTCATATTTACTTTGTAAAGATTTAATGAGCTAGGCCGACAAGCCTCAAGATGCTTGTTCTTGAGAAATATCAATGTTAACAGAATACAAACATTTATTGCCGCAGGGAGTACTGAGTACAGAAAATAGCCGTGTTTGCCGAGTAGGATAGTACCACAACTTTTAACTTGAAGGACGTGGGACAAACCCCGGTCGTTTAACAGTTAACCTTTCGTTTCGAAAAAAATATGCGCTTAAACACGAGGTCTTAACAAAGGAAAACAGCGTCACAAGCGTGACTTAGACATTGACTATGCCTGTGGATATGGCTGGTTATGCTAAGAGCTAAGAGGATGACAAGCCAACACCACGTCTTAACAATGCCCCAGAAAACACAATTCCCGTTACGTGTGAGATAACAAAAAATAAATCCTGAAACTATCTAGTAACAGAAGAAACATTCCGTATAATTCAATAATCATCAACGACCGTATTTGTCCATTTGCAAAACCGGACAAGGCAATTCAACGTCAACATGCAATCTACACGAACCGTATCAACATCCAATCAGGATAATATCCAGAACACGGCTGGCCCTTTGAGGAGCAAATTGATGAATGGCTGACGGCCGGAATGCAGGTAGGATTACGTTTATACGTAAACAAATTTATTGCTGCGAGAATGGGGATAGGAGATGAGTTATCTGTCTTGATAGATTTGTGGGGTTGGCTGTTTCGTTGATTGATATCTAGTCTGTATTATAAAATGATGCAAAATTGTGTGAAAAATATGAATACTAGTAGAACATAATAAACATTACGGTGTCAGTTTTATGGTAAAAACACAAACAGCGGGCGGATTAGTCCTACGAAATTTAGTTTTAGACGACAAAATAATAAGAGCGGGGTTTGTACCTTACAATAAATATACAAAATGTCTAAAAGATTCTTAAAATAATGTCTACAGTACCTTGAAGAAATAAATAGTGATAAGCAAATAATAAGTTAGTTTAAATGAATTCGGAAATTATTGAACTGGATACTATAACGCATAAAACAACCAATTTATTTACTTCACAGCCCGTAAACACGGTACTCATCAATTTCTTTCAAGGTTCCACTTACTTATCCGTTTACTTATTTCTATCATAATTCACAAGGGCATGACTACATGCGCCACTCATTGAAATTCACTGCACGCAAGTGGTAGCACTGATAATATTCAGATATTCAATGCATACTGATTCGTTAGCGTGAAGGTAATAACAAATTAGGGGTCATAAACTTAGAAACGATGCGATCCGTAAAATTCAATCAACTGTGGCATTCCCAGAAGCCAAAACAATGTTATTCATACAGGAACCTACCTAGTGGTAGGTAGTACCTACTCGTAACATCGATAGTGGAGTTATTTAACGGACAATCTCAATAACCTCTTCTCTATAATCTATTTCTGATTTTATTTAACAATACTTTCTATACTAATATTTTGAAAGAGCTAATCTAGTAAGTAAAAGCATAGTATATGACATAGGATATTAAGACTGGGCATAAGACGGTCTTGATAGTTCGTTGAAGTAACTGTCACAATAACGATGAATGACCGTGAGTGGTATTAACAGCCTTCCTTAGTTCGGAAGGCGAGCTAAATTTGTCGGTCCCGGTTTTTAAAGTGGTTAAGCCATGAAGGTATTCAAACGGCCAAAAGACTCCGCCATCAGAGTTGACCACCTGCTCCTACAAACTTACTATAACAATGTTTTTTTAGAGAAATAATCCGTCGTACAGTTGAACTATTACAACGTTATACGAGTATAACAAATATGATATATCACGTAGTCCTAAATCCCTATATCTAAGCATAACGTTATTGTTCGATCGGGCCATATCAGCGTTCGGGTCACGTCAGCAATCGAATGGCGACAGAAACTTGCGAATGATTGATTCGCAACATTACCTATCTTCTTCTTAGTATATTATTTAAACTATCGCGACTTGAAACCATATTTATAAATTTTATCGGGACTGACGTTACAGTCACCGTGGTCACGAGTAGTTGACCACGGTGACTGTAACGTCATCGAAACGTCGAGATAAATAAAATGATTTCAATACGCGATTAAGTCCCGATAATATTTATAAATAAATAGAAATAATGTTTTTTATTTATTTATTTATTTGTTTAAACTCTTGTAATGTTAAAAACTCACCTCGTTCCCCAACAAATATATCATCAATATCGACGAGTATCCACCTTTCCAAGCTCAGACTCAGCTGGCCATGGCTGAGGAAGCTAAGCGCGTCCAGGAACAGCAGCCTGTGCAGCCAGAACTGAAGACCAGACCCGAACAGGACTCTTTGGACGCCGTCCAAATGACCGTGGTCTTGTATCACCGTTGCAAGGGGCATCCGCTCTTCTGTAAACAACGGTTTATTTAAAGCTTTTTGTTCTGTAGCGGATGGAGTTGTTGGCTTTGATAGTGCCAAAACCGCGAAGATAATCGTATTTTTGTATATTACGGGAACATTTAACATTGACCCCGTTATATATAAAGGACTAGTAAACTTACGTTAACTAAAACGGCTATTCTATATAATCTGTTGCTATCTATTTACATCGAGATAAGTGTAACAAGACAAAAACATTCCTCAAAGCCTCACATAATAATATAAATGTCAATCCAGCTTTGAAATCGTCAAAACCTTGGCATACGCCTTCAGGCGGTTCTAAAACTCCGGCAAAAGATAGTCACTTCCTCATTCGAACTTACTTTCTGAATATATCCACATCCTGTTGACACAAAGTAGACATTCCCGTCTAAATAATTCTAGCGGTTAAATATAATAATTGATCATTTTAGACAATATCCAGTATTAAGATAGATATTGTGTTTTAGTAAGCAGTGAGCAAAGCATGTCACACGACACATTCAATTATGAGCAACGTCGAGAGCTATTATTTGGCAGGTCATGACCCTCTATTTGGGAAGCGCTGTTCCACATTACATCGTTGTGTTACAATCGCTACCTGTCAAATCACAAGGACATATTGCCCTTGTTCCGATATTAAAAGTAAAGAAAATGGGTTCGTGATAACCGACAATACATCCACGATTTTATTGACAGCCACGACGGCAGAAACAACCATTTTCATTTACTACTGTGTTTATTGTGTTAGGGGGTCGTTTGTTGAATATTAATGATGGCTGCTTGAATGGGGGTTAAACAAGTTTCAATCGGAACGATGCCGTTCATCATCCGTTGAATCACATAAAATTACTTTTCCATTGTGTACTTGGCACTTTGTACACCTTTTGTTCGCAAAAGTTTTGTAATTTTCAATAAACAAAGCCAAAGTGATTACAAATTACAAGCATTCTCTCGGGGATCTGCTCGCGTAGTGCCCGAATATAGTATTCGTAGTCACGAATTCGATTAATTTCTAGTTTTAACAAAACAAATAAGTCGTTACGACAGAAATAGAACCACACCAAAATATCAGCATAAACTTTCCCATTTGCTGTGTTATAGTCGAGAAACTTCATTGAAACTAAGGGATTTTAATTTAAATACGAACCTTAGGTATAAGTATATACAATACAGAATAATACAGATAGAGTACGTTCAAAGTCCTAATTAAACCGTTTTGAAGTTAGGAATGCCTTTAAGAATAGCAACGATGTGTCACGCTTCAATTAATTAGAGCACGATGACAAGCCATGATTAATATTAATTAGCGTAATTCCCGCGGTAATGTGTGTCAAGTTTAATGGCAATACTCGTTCCATTTGCGGAGCGCAAACGCTTTGCCAAATTGGGCAAAAAATTCTCAAACAGAAGCGTCGTTTTAAATTTGTTTATTAATAGCCGGCACTTAGTTTAATAGCAGTGCGAGGATACACTACAAATGCATGCATAATGTGCAGAAGCTCCTGAAAATTCTTTGTTTGTGAAATCACAAGTTATACCTGGTTTTGAAATAATGCTCCGCTGAACACGCGAATATGAACACGAATGTGCTAAAGTGTCTACATAAGGTTGCTAAAATATGTTTAAAAAAAATCAGATTTTTCAACAGATTTAGGAAGATGAAAAAATCCCTCGCTATGATGCAAAGAGCTTTTTGGCAGTAATGAACTCAAAGTCCGTAAGAAGTAAAGGAAAAAGCAATGAAAATTTTAGTCTCTAGCCTAGAGAATTATGAAGCAATAGTAATGTGCGATACGTATTGCTCGTTGGAAAATATTTCGCAAAGGAGAAATCTAAAAGAGCAGCCGATGGAGACCTTTCTACTGGATTACGTCGTACCAAAGCAAGGCTGGGTTTCAGTTACGGGCGAATATAGGTTAATTAGAATGCCTTCACGTTACATTACTGAGAAAACGAAAACAGAAATATGGTTTATTCGACACTGATTCTATGTCATTTTCCATTAGGTAAAGCCTTTTTGAAACTAGAATCCTGTATTCTGTATTCAAAAAGGATTGTTTAAGGAGGTTGTGTAAGGAGGTTAAGGAGGTTATATTCGGGTACCTACTACTAATTAATTTGTATTATATTTTCATGCAAATAAATTTAACTATACAAAAGACATGAGAATATTCTAAAAAACGGTACGCTCTGTATCAAAGTAACTACATGTATGTATGATCTCTTCAATTCCATCTAATACTTAAAAGCTTTTACCGAATCGTGTTGTGTTTTTGCGGTATGTAGCCAAAACTCCACAAATGTTGAGGTAAGAGTAGAGTAAATAATCGTAAGTGATTCCAATGGTGTTTTGCAAAGCAGTATCTCTCGTGTAGCAAAGTAAATAGGCATTTATTCCTTAGATAAAGGGATCGCTTTGAATCATCATATGGAATATATCTTTTTTTGCGACCGTATTCGGTTTGGACTAACACATTTTAAGAAGAAACTTCCTTTGATGATACAAGTAGTTAATAGTCAAGCTCTAGTGTGCCAATCAAAGTATAAGTCTAATTATCGTCAAATAAGGTTTTGCTTATTACTTAAATTCTGAGAAGTAGTGCTCAACTAGATTTGTATTGTATCAAGCCCATCTTATTGAGCCTTCCAATCAGAAGCTGTAATCTAAGTGCTGGCTGGATTAGGCAACAGATCAAAGGGAGCTCTTAAAGAGACCAGGTAAACCCTCATCGTTGGTTTAAATTCTTGGTTTAGATGTTTATTTGGACCTTGTCTCTCTGAATCATAACTTGATATTAAACGTATGTTTATATTTTGTTATTCCGAATCAGTTAAATACAAATTAGACGGGGCTTTAAAAATAATAAACAGGCTTGTAATAATAAGCATAGATAAAAAGATCTTGTATAAACAACGAAACAGAGAACGCCTTTTCCAGGTTAAAGTTGATTATCAAGTTTGTTTCTTTATTCTGAAAAAACAACTATATAATAAAAAATAATAATAAAAGTTATTTATTTCAGAACTTAAGGTTAACAAAAAAACGTCGTAAGGGGACGTCCACCGGCACGATGGGTAGATGACATCCGTAAGGCAGCAGGTTGCACGTGGCTAAGGCTGGCGCAGGATCGAGGCGAATGGCAGTCGCGAAGGGAGGCCTATGCCCAGCAGTGGGCTGATAAAAAGGGCTGATGATGATGATGATGATGAAGGTTAACAAAAAAGATATTCAAAACCTTAGATACTAGAAGCATCTAATATACTCTACCTACTCTACTAAAAACACGGACAACGCTGAGTAAAACGCTCTTTGAAATCCTGCTTGCATACGTCTCGCTTATTTTCAACAATCTGTCTAAGCAAAAATACGTTTGAGAACATATCGATGGGTTCGTGTGTGTTGCTATTGGTTGATAGTTCTAAAGACATTTTACTACTCGCTAGGTAAGGCATCTCATGCTATTTCTCCAGCTCTTAAAGTAAAACTAGACGTTAAGTTTAACTAGCAGTTATGCTCACCCTCAGATCCATATTCGTTCTGCCGTATCGCCCACGCTACGGGTTCGTATGTGGAGCTATTGGCTCTGAAGATAGTCCAATGCTCGCCGGGCAAGGCGCCCCATGCTGTTTCACCAGCTCTTGATAATCGCAGCACTGGTGATGCTGGGTTTAATATTGCGTCCTGTTGAGAAATTCTTTGATTTAGATTCAAAATGCTCAAAGAATGACATGTTACTAGGAGAGTATTACATATAAATATGGATGGATATAGGTCTAGGGGAAGACCAAAGAAAAGATGGATGGACCTCACACTGTCCATCGGATGACATGAGAAAGAAAGGTGTGAGTGCTGAGATGAAGTCTGTTAGAGGGAAATTGACGAAGAGCACATGTTGTGCCGATCCCACATAGTGGGATAAGGGCAGGAAGAAGATTCAAAATATTCGTGATTTATGCTAGATATTTTAAAAATTTGGCAATTTCTTGGAAGTAATTCGATCAACAATCATTATTTTTTAGATTCACAGACCATTCACATCATGATTAAGTAGAGCGAGCAAAGTCGCTTTGGTTATGTAGCTTACAAAATTGTTATTTAGGTTTAGATTATCTTTGCTAGCGCTGTTTGCCTATGCTGAATGTTTGTAGATTTAATATGTATTTACAACGTAAAACAAACTTAGTTATAATAACGTGATAGAAACTTAGTTAAAATAAATACACAGACAAATGATGTTACACAATTTAGTAGCAATATCAAAACATAAACAAAAAATCAACTGAAGCAAGCAACATGTTTCATAATGTAATTTCTTTCAATATAATTTGCTTGACAGGACAAATACCTCGTTCGTTGTACTACACAACACTCAATACACATTAAGCAAAAAGCTTTACAAAATATCTGTAAAAATGTATAAATAAAATCTGGACTCGCAGTCAGCATCCGCGGATATGAATGTTTAGAAGGTTTCAATCAGCGGAATAGCCACAGGGGACGGGATTGAATTGAACCTTTTAACAGATTTTTATTTCCTCTGTGCTTCTTAAAACGATTAGGTATTTACAGAGCGTTTATTCAATATATAAAACCAATTTAATATTCATGTGGGTGTTTTAGAGTTCCGAACATTCGCTTACCTTGAGTCTCAGATTGGTATGCATGAAGAGTGGAAATCCTTTCAGCTGTGCTCCAACTAAGGTCTCCTCGCCGGGTGTTGCGAAGCCGACGACGCCGACAGAATACTCCCTACAGTATTTGTCGAGAAGTTCTCGATTCCACTTGTCCATATTCGCGTATTTCGACAAAGACTCGAATACGATCACACCGTATCGGCCCTTGTCTAGAGTGGTGAGTACCGGCAGACTCTTACCGGCGACTTCAACTTTATACCTGCGAGAGAGAAATAACATGTTATTTTTAACGGGTTGTATGCATATAATTCAGTAAGTTTAATTTAGGGGTTAAAATACTCCAATACACTAGAAGTGATCTAAATCGAGACCCACGCTAAAGCCCTATCGATTTTTGCGAACAACAATAGAAAAACATGGTAAAGAATCCTTGTCAGCTTTCAAAATCAACTTCTTCGATCATGCTGTCAACTTTCAAAACGCTTTAAAGAAATAACCTATCCAGTTTAGTAAAAGTAGACCGACCACATAAAAGTTGCCTTATTCAGAAGATAGATAAATAACGTGGTTTCGTGTTTCATAAACATTATTCATCTGCACAGGAAACATTGTGACCATAATACAGCGGAAGGTCGGTTTTAATTGAATTGAGTAGTATGTTTATAAACACATTTAAGTAGGTATTATTTAAATGTAAATAGGATGGGACAATATGATAAACATGATAAGATACAAATCAGAATACTGCAATGCGAACAGAAATGGCTGGCGACAGTGATGCATTGTCGGAGTAGGTAGGAAATACATTGTATCAACAGTATGTAAACATTGCTGCATTGGACCGAAGCATACAATTTATCCCGACGGATTTTTGTCGAACTATTTCATTATTAAAATGTCATCAATTATTTCATACGAATTGATCACTTAAATGAAAATGATATCAATCAACCTAATCATTTCTTCAGTTATCCAGATGTATGTTAGAAAAAGTTTGCCGAGGTAGAGAAAAACAACCAACCATAAGTCATAACGCTTTATCTTTCAGCTTTACTCCTTTGCTTGTACAAACCAGCTTACTATAAAAGCTGAGAAAATAATACTATGCGAAGAGAATATGAAAAAGTCAACTTACGAAGCACATTAATCCTTGCTGCTTTAAGTTTAAAATATAGCTTGATTCATAAGCTGATGCATAAATTGTAATACGGTTGGCCGGTGACAATGCAATAAGCTCTGTTGTTATACAAAATCTAGTTTGATAGCATACGGAGTTCTGAGCTGAACTGCTTGACTTATAAGATCAATACAGGCAAAGAGGCGGTCTGCGCTGGTCTCGGGCACGATGCTTCAGGTAGGAGACTAGATAAAGATATTATACCTACGTACCTTCCGACTCGGTTGGATTGATTTGAATAAATTCATACATTTTGATATCCACTCCAATATTGTTATGATTGCATAAAAGCTTTTAGGTAGCTTATGGGTTCCGAGGGCCTTGTTGTTTGTTCTAAATCATGTATTCATATCCGAGGAAGTTAGTTCATATTGAAAGTTCATCATCGAACTTCATCATTTGAAATTCAGAGTAATAAACTCGTCAGCGATATATACTAATCAAGGCAGCGAAGGTCGACCGACCCTCGTCATAAAATTGTACAATTTAAATAGCAGTCGGCAACAACTCCCCCTTGTCAAACGTCGAACGAGCCACTGAAGTTGATTGGCAATATTGAAAATTGAACTGTCCAAACGTTCACTTTTGGGATACTTTTTAATTTCCAATCTTCCGATTCTCCCTCGTGTTTATGGGTAAAAATCTGACAAGGCTTTGAATCCAAAGCGATTTGATGAAGCATTTGGATGTACCGATAGCGATGAACGCTATCGAAAAAGGAGGAGTACCTTTAAGTATCGAGAGGCAACCGTTCATTTTGCTCCAGTTGAGGCCCGTTTCAATTTGGCAGACGGAGCGCACTAGAGATCGAGTCCAGGGCGAATGGCAACTTGCAAATAGCATTTACCTACTCGTGCCGGTCGACCTCGCACAGTAATGTACGATGCACTCGTTGGCAACTTTGCGTACGCCAACCGTATATTCGCTAAAGGAACGATACGAGCCAAATACTTATAGACGGAACTTGCTTCTAAATTTTTGTCGTAAAATGGTCGCTTATTTTGAGAGTTGGTATGTGAATGTTTATATGAACAAAGCCGACAAAGGGTGCGACATGAGCGTCACTATTTAACTTGCGTTAACATGTTTCTAATTACCTTAATTAGTGTCCTACCATTAAAGCGAAGTGAGCGCTTGGTTGAAATTAGAGCGCGGAAAATGGCCTACTTTGTCCGTGAACCGAATGCCACGAGGGCTAATTCGTGATAAGGGAACGCGTCTGACTCCAATAAAGGGGAGCAATGTCACGGCGGAACTCTACGCCCTGTATTCGCACGCACAATAACACCAGTTGCCTTAAACAAATAAGCGAAAAACGTGGAACCAATCTAAAATCATTAATAATACATACTGTAACCGCAAACGTAGCGCATGTAAACATTAATACTGTTTATTTAACTAAATGTATTTACACACCACTAAGGGAGTTAAAGCACGTTTACTCATGTGTCTAACACCGCTAATTAGAATTCAAGTTCAGGGCATATGTTGCTGTTTGAGTTGGGGCGATGTGGGTCTTTGTAATGTGGATCACTAGAGCAGCGATGCGATGCTAGGGAGCTAAGCGTAAGTAGGTAGCTGGTACCGGGCGCGATGTAGCGATAAGAAGCCACGACTCTGCTCATAAAGGGGCGACGTCGCACTAAAAGCGCAAGTAACCAAACTAACGACTGCAGCAACAGCCAGCGAAACTCACTATACCTAAATTAAGGGAAACTTTGCCAAGTTTGCAAAATTTACCGTGTTTTTGTGTATACCGCTAATGGGAACCTGTGATTACACAAACTTTTTTATTTTATAATCATAACCGTATGCAAATTGCCCAAACATTTCATAAACCCTATTTTTAAACAAAGTATAAGTGCGAGTGCCTTGGTAATAACGCGAGCCGTTATTGTGAACTTTTGCTCTACGACTTTTTGAATTGGCCAATAAACATGAAATTCACTTCCCTCGCGTATTTTTATTAGAAACGCCTTTCGTAATTCAAAAAGTTTCATTTTATCGATACCTAATCATTAGATGACTTCTGGCCGCCTATTGGAGGTAACATTTCTCAGGCTCTTTGTGTTATTTGTTCAGGGGTATTGTGCAGGTCCACTTCTGCAGTGGGTCCCAGGAGGGCCAGGCACGCCGCGGGGCCGTCGAGTGCCAAATATCCATTAACGCTCTATTAAAAATTCGATTTGCCCCTCGTTCAACATAAAGCGAACTTTACGAGGGGCGTGTGTACGGTACGTATTAAACTGCGACAAAGTTTACATTAAACAAGGGTCAAGAGGACGTTAACTATCGAACTACAAAACGAACCATGACGATGAAGTGTTTAACATAGGCAATATTGAAGGGTTTACTTGACCCAACTTCAAATTCTTCCCTACTTACTTCTTTGGGTCACGCTTAACGCATAATGCTTTAGAATAGTTGGAGGACACCTCGAAGTTACCTTTTCAAAAATGCTATGGGGGATCAAAGGAGAGTCATGTCAAAACGCCCTAATATAAAGTAATTAAGTCGTTTTGACACAAACGAGCATTAATGGAGAACGAGGCGGCAAGATAGGGGCGGGATGCCGCGTCTCGCCTCTAATGGCACTACTAACTAACTGACTGCGATGACGCTCCACGTGAAATAGCTAGCTGAAATTTGCCGCTGGTAAAAGCCATCGTGAGTTTATTGACGATACCTATGGGAGATGGTACTGACCAGTGAGTTGAGTGATCTAATATAGAGCAGAATATTTTTCCATACAAGTAGCAATTTTTTTTTATCCAACTTTATTGCGAAAAACAGCATTTTTCTGAACTCACGGGGTGCAAATCTGTTCTGACTTTGTAGATCCTCAAATTGTTATCCTCCTTTAAACCTAAAAACCTCGGTTGATAGTTGGTGAATCAGACATTCATGATCGTTTAAAGATAAATAAATAAATAAATATCCTTGAGTCGCCAGCGTATTTTACCTTTTTTACTACAAACAATAATACCTAGAAGAAAAAAAAAATATTGATATTACTCGGAAATTTCCTTTGCAGAAGCGCCCAGTTAAATACCTAATATAAAAAATACTAGTTTACAAAAATGGTATGTAGGTACATGTATTTAAATAAAAACTCTATGTACAAATGCGGTATAAAACTTTGAACGGACTAAAAAAAACCTACAAGTAAACAGATCCAAAGGAGCTGGGATGAAGCGATTAATACTGACCTACTTAGCGCTCGACTTAGGATAGAATAAAAGATAAAGTCGAGCGCCTGCTATACTTTTTATCTTGTTTACTAAGATTTCTAGTAGAATCTTTACCGATAAAAAAACAAACAAACAACAACTAACGCAAGAAATGTTCAATACTCAATTATTTATAAATTACTTTTTTTTTACAATTGTACGATAAATACTATCAACATAAATTGTAAGAATAACATAAATAAAAATTTATAGCTTCGGTTTCACTATAATAAATAAATAAATATCATTGGACATTCCACACAGCGTCATCTAGTCCCAAGCTAAGCAACTCAATGCTTGTGTTATGGTAACCAGATGACTGATATAATACATAGATACATTTTTTTTTTGTAAATACATACATTTTATATATTATATATATTATACATAAATATATACATAATCTCACCATTGATTGGTTGCTCTGTATCTATCCATGATTTCGGATTTTTCCTTACTGTTCCAGTTGAAAATATACAAGAGATAATTTAAATTGAGGAACTCCCAAATATTATGTCTGATCACAATAGTATTCAATGAGCAAATTTGAAACGAAAACAAGACTGTTTAAAAGAACTAGAAAAATATATTCTCTAAGCAATATTTCCGTATACAGAATAACATTCACCATCTGGCAACGGAGTCCCAGTTCTTTGGCGCAGCGCTCTCAAGTCTCAGCTGTCACCCAGCCCGACCGTTGCTTATAACTACACCTATTTAATTAAGTAAGCCTTCCTTATGAAAAGGCCTATTGCTTCCAAATTATTCGCTAATTAGAACGCTAGGGTAATATTAGGGGCTAAGGGCTTGGGTTATACTGAAGCGACTCGCCAGTTCGTGTTAATTTCGGAGTTTGATTTGTTGTTTAAATTCACGCTATTTTAACCCGACTTCAAAAAAAGGATCTATTTTCTCTTGATATTTTTTGTTATGTATCTTTACCGATTATTCAATTTAGGTACGTATTCTTAACGGAGTTATGGACAAAAAAGTCTTCTCAATATTTACTAAATTAGATTTTTTTAAATGAGCACTTGACATTTTGTTCATTTAATAAAAAAAAAACCTTTAACCTCCAAATACAAATAAACTCTTTAAGGTATTTTTATCTGACCCTGTTATGAACTTTGAAATGTAAGGTATGAAAAGGCGTTACTTCACAAAGGTGTATTCTTTTATTATGCAAACTCTTGTTGGGCGTCGTCTTTTGATTTGTCTAGCATTAGTTGTAAATAAACTGCTAGAGTTATATCATAGATGTTAACGCTACGTTTAACAATGCTCGAAGGATGTATCGGTATCTCTAGTTAACACTTACAGTGCCCGGTCCCGTATACATTTTGACAACATGCAAGGACGCCTTCTTTATCGCGGTTCTAGGACTGGGTTATAAACAAAACGCTAAAGCAATTTATTCGACAAACGCTTGTATGATCCTGGACTACACAACGCATCTCTATATTCAACGGATTATCCATTAATTCCTAACAATATGGGTCAGTGTGAGCTTAAACAATGATTACTGCGTTAAACAACTTGCATTTGGACATGCAATTACAATACAATGATACCAATTTGAACATCATTTGCTTAAATCCGTGATAGGAATCGGAATTTGTTGAATTTTAAACAGTGTGCACTGATAATTAACTTTGCCAGATCATTTTGTAGTTTATAACTTCATTAATGTGAAGCTGGATGAATGGACCTAGCTGACTATTAATGGTCATAATATTCCTATTCCGTTATAGTTTTGTCAATTTAATAAGGGTTTTAAGAAGGTGTTTCTCTTGTTAACGCAACTTATGTCAACGAAAAGAGATAGTAACAGATTTAATAGCCGTAACTTCTTAGTTAAAGTAAGTTTACTAGACCAATACAAATAAAGTGGTAATATTTCTGGTAATTTAGACTTAACGCCCGTGAGCGACTTCATTATGTGCAGTCTCTTCCTTGTTCAATCACACTCTTAATATTTAAGGCCTGAAGATTGGTTGGATTTACTTCCAGTCCACGGTTTATTTGTTTAGTCATAATTCAGATTATTCTCAACTTGAGACTAACACACGATAAAATACTTTGCAAGAACATCTGGAAAGTTTTACCAAGGAACATTACAAATGCCAAAGTTAAGAAAATGTCTATTTAGCATTTACTCAAATATTACAACAAATTGCATGTGTAACAACGTAAACTTCCAGATACAACACCTAGGTTTGTAATATATTAGTTTGTTTGTTTGTTTGACGGAGGTAATCTCCGAAACTACTCAGCCGATTTCACTGGTGGGTAGAATGGACTGTCGGTCGGGATGGTTATAGGCTATATTTTATCCCGGTAGTTTCATTAGTACTCCCGTGCAAAGCCGGATGTGCTGCTAGTATAGGATAAAGGAAGATATGCAATATTTTACCGCCCTTCTTTTGTACTTTGTACTTTACCGTCTAATATTAATGCTGATGTTTTGGATGACCAATTTAGAAAAGAAAGAAAGAAAGAAAATACATTTATTTAACCGAACACGTAACACATAAAAAAACAACGAAAATAAAAATAAAAAAGAATTTAGTTTTGGTACTTATATTTAATAGGGCGTTTAATGTTAGGATTTAAACCATGCGACCAAATCTGGGTAAGTTTGTTTTAATGAGATCCTAAAAAAAATGTTTATTTTTCCTGAGAGATTTTCGAAACTTAAGAGGAAACAGTAAAAGAAACGACCTCAGAAGTAATGTCCATCAGGTGTTTAAAGAAGCTGAAAAGGATAGATAACAGGAGAAAATGTTTTAAAGTTTTCATTTTAGTAACATCTAGAATAAAACTTAGGGCATAAACGAAATAGGTATACATACTTCTGACTACTGACTACTAGTTAGACATCTACATACTTAGCATCTAAAAAAATCTGAAAATTATATGAGTTGCATAAGGTATTTCAATGTAAAGGCCTGAATTGGTTTTATGTATTAAAAATATCATAGTTGTACCAATTCACATGATATACGATACAATTGATTCGATATATGGAGCGATTCTGCATCCCACTTTTACCTATTTTGACGGCTAGTGAAGTTATGGATATAATCTAGTATGGCATACATTGTAACGTATACAATATATCATTTCATGCCAATTCAAACTTTGCCAGTAAAAAAGTAAGTATCAAAATATTGTTATAGTATTTCAGAGTTATTGCAGTTAGTAAGTGGATTAAACTTGTTCGGTGGCGACGCGACGGCCGGCGATCATTGCATAGACCGTCTCCACAGCAGTCAGCTCTATTCGAGCTACTTAATTATTTTATAGTTCTAAAAGCTTACGCCCAGGCCTTCGCTAGCGTGATACCTACCTGGATAAAAATAAGCTATGTGTTGTTACACGACATAAACCTATGTACATTCCAAGTTTTAGCAAAATCCGTTCAGTAAGTTTAACGTGAAAGAGCAACATATCCACATGGTCAGTAGATAAATTTTCTTGAAAGCTAAGGAATGGAATTGAGAATTCATGAAAACACGTTTTTACTCAGAAAACATGTTTACAGGAAACGCTATCTGAAAACTACTCGCCCAGAACTTGTCCAGCAAGATTTATCTTGAAAGTTTTATCAGAATCTAGAAAAAAATATCGCGGATAAAACTAATTCCTGACCCGTCAAACATTTCATAAGCAAGCGTAGTTCACACGAGCCTGAAGGCGAGCCCAATTTTTAACCCAACAAGAAAAAAGCTTATGACGTAACTAGGGTGCAGATATACTGGCAAAATATTGTGTTCTCAAAAGTATTACGAAATAAGCTTAATATTTCAGGATACAGGATTGTTTTGCGTAGGATTGGAAAGGGATGTGTCTGTCGTAAGCTAATTTTTATTTCACTGTTGTGAGACGCTCGTAATTTCAAATTGAAACATGAGCTTTGTACACTCCCACACAACGTGGGTGTGAAAAGCTTTCTGAAGTCTACTTAGCAACATCAAGTGTTGTTAACAAGAGCTTCACCTTTAATAAGTGGAAAGATGAAGAGCGCGAAATGAGGTAGGATATAAAAATGTGTTACATACACCATAGCTATGTCCATAATCTAATTCACTGGCAGCTATCTTTGGAAAAAAAAAAAAAATTAAGAGTTTAATGAAAAGCCCGAAACAAAGAATCATTATTTAGAAATCAGCAAAAATTTTCCAAATGCAGATGAGATGATGTTAAAATGATGAGGACACTCTCATTAAAGGCAGCTATTAAATAATAATCGAAATCGGCCCACTCGGGACAAACACACACTACAAACTTCTAGCACCCGTCTTTCGTCGGTAATAACAGTGTGTGGGAAACGCAGCGGTTTAAATCACGTCCTTTCGATAGGCTGACTCCATCCGTTCCTCGGCCCCGTACATCACCTCCGCATATTAGCTGTCAACACGGACGACCGTCTCGCACAAATCGAGGTAAAACAAACAGACAACCAAACATAACCATTTAAACCCACACCGGACTATCCATTACGGATCGGCGATCCAGAATTGTTAAGCGTAGATCATGAAATTAGATCCATTCACTACTTGAAATTTGAAATATATATTCAGTCAAAGGCATATCATAACAAAGGTTAACTTAAATAATAATGAACAATACAATACAAAACTTTGAGAGAACAAGGAACATTGTCGGTAGTTAAGTTAACTATGGCAGTAAGCACTCGGCACGTCCCCACAGCCTGCTCGGAGCGCGTTGGATCGTTCTGTGTGGACCCAGCTAATACCCATCAGTCGAGCGCACAGCGTAAACATTTACATAAAAATGTGTGAAGACACCTTTTTATTACGTAATTGAACGTGGGCATGTTAAGTAGGAGAAAGGTAGTTTTGTGAAGTAAACTGTTTTATAAATGCCTATACCCATTACCCGGTGGGTAACAGCGAGCAAAGTGATGATAAAAACGTATTTTTTGTAGCAAGCTATAAGCGCCCCTTGCAATTTAATGGTGGACTGAATTCTAAACAGGCTTGATGTATCTCAGCAGAAACGGTAATTGTATTAGTACCTAATAATTCGTTTAGCTAAATATAAAAAGCAAATATTGTTTAGTTCCAGCGCCAACATTTTTGCGAAAAGTAGGTTCTTTAATTTCAATTATAATAAACTGGAAGTGGTCTGGCTTGATAAGGATAAAAAAATCAAAATACTTCGATTTTTAATGTTCTCAGAATTATTTAAAAAAAAAATTATATCAAGGATAAAAACACGCAATCCTAAATCAGAGTTGGCCACTAGCACATACGAACTACTTAAGGGGCATTAAACCGTCTATCCAACTTATTCGGTTCCTGCAAGGTTCCATCAGTATGGATACTCCCACAGGAACCAATCACATAAAACATTATCTATGGATATATTACATTCTCTACATTGGTCGCGTGGGACAGTCTCGACTTTCGATCGTCGTGGTTCAGAATCCTAACAGTGCATCAATGGAAAATTTTCTTATTTCGATACGGAAGTTTAAAAAAAACATCGTCAATAATCGGTTTTCAGACGAATTGTGTTTTTTGGGAATAAAAATAATCCAGCCCTGAGAATAATTTATTATTTGTTTTGACGATGACAAGCACTATGGGGTGATGCGAAGTCGCGCCTCTTTGGGTCACGCGTCTGACGCCAGCAGCGAGCATTTGGAAACGCAACTCACTATAAGAACTTTTTCTTCACTTACCGTATACGATTAGCGACAAGCAGCTCAGCGATGTCGCGGCCGAGCCGCGAGTATGCCGACTCGACGATGACCAACACTTTGGGGTCGATCCGAAGTCGCGCGTCCGAGCGATGGTCGCGAGCCGCGTGTTGGTCTGACGCCAGCAGTGAGCATTGGGACAGCGGCCGTGGCACTCGATCCCGCCATACCAAACTGGAGGAAGAAATACCATTGTATTATTGCGACACCTGTTAGAGCTCAGCTCGGTTTTCAACCGCGCAAGCACTGCGCTATACTAAAGCGATACCAATTCAACGCGCGGTGAACAAAATGCAGGCAGCAAGATTGAGGTAGTGCACTCACTGCGAACTAACAGGTCACGCGCTACACAAAGTCGCGCTCTAACTACAGTTCGATTTTATCATCTTAATACCACTAACGATGTATTAAAAAAAATACTGTTCACAGTTAACGCAACCTATGGACACCAAATACCCTTTACAAATTTCAAAATACCCTTCGTGTATTGGGACGAAACATTTCATATAAATGTTTCATTTAGAGAGGTTAATAGTAGGACAAACCACAGTGGAGTCAGTGAATGTGAAGAGAATTAAATAATGGATAGAGACAGTAGCAAGCAAAAAAGCTTTTAAAAGTTCCAAATGCTATGAATATTAATGTAACACCATTTCAATTGATATTCAAACGAGCATTTATGAAATGAAACATTTAGCGTCACGAACGGTAGTAAATTTCACGATGTTCTATAAAATTAATTTAATATTTTGGCTGAATTTACTATTATTCCGATGTTCACATTAAAAAGTTGAGCAATCATTTACAATTACGGACAGCTGGTACTGAGATAAATCCATTCCGCAGCGGTTGTATCTGTTGTTTCCAAACAAATAAATCAGGTAACAATTATAATTCCAAAGAAGCCATCCTGCCACTGAGTAACCTTAAAACAAAATTAAGAAGAAAATCAATCAAAGACTGCCAAAGTAAGGCGGCGTTCAGAGGAGCCACATCAAAGAGCCATTAAGGTTATCTCAATAGCGTAAAATAAATAAAGGCAGGAATTTGTGAAAATATTTTATCCGTAGGCGGCGAGATTCTGTGAGCCGCGGCAGACTTGCGGCCTCTTTGCTCCAATGAAAGCCACGCCTAAATCAGCCAGGAGGAAACATCTACGTCTAACTCAGAAGACATATTGAGGAAACCAGTATTTTAACTACGGCACTCGATCGTAAGAGGACATGAACAACAAATAATTAAATAAAATAATAATAAAATTCCAGACACTGGATTGTATATTTTGTAGATCTTCGAAGCTTTCTTTGTTTGCATTTGGCTATTCCATTGTTTGTAAACAAATGCTCGTAAAACAATCTGGCCTTAAATCAGGGAGTTCCCTACGCGTCCCCTTCGGCGGAGCAGCTTCCATTAATTAGGCAGAACACAAGTTTTGCTATAAATTCAGCGAAGCAGGCGAAACTTGCCGCTCATCTCAGCGCGGTGTAATTTTAAGCCGATAAAATAAAATATTACGGCCCCGGCTATGCGACATTTGCCCTAATTACATAAAATCACGTTATAAATTACTCTGAAATATTCGCTTCTTGTCCTTATTTCAACACAGAAACGTCCAAACAAAGGCGTCGAGAGCGCTCAACCATTTAAACGCCTTTCATACTTTCAGAAAGCAATTTCCTACTAATATTACTGCCAATTCTATGCATATAATGCAAACCTTTGATATTAGAATAGAAAGATAATATGTGAGCAAACAGTACATGTTTACTGTGATATCGTTGCCTTTTTTGTTGAGTGAGCGGAAAAGGCCCAGAAAATGAGTTCTCTGAACGTGTACATTCACAAAAGAAGATAAGAATGAAACGAGTTTATGCAAACAATTTAGCAAATATGGCATACACGTGGAAACAAAATACATACAGTAACATTTGGTTATTTGTGAAAAATGTACGAGTATAAGTAAAAGTGTAAACGGAAAGTCGTATCGGTAAAGCAGCGCCAGTGAAGTGTTTTATGACTTAGGGATTTACTGCTTTACTGACCTTTGCCTTGGATATGATAAAGAGCTTGATAAGGGAAGCCGTGATGAATGAAAGTGATACGATGTTGTTCGGACAGAGTACTGACCTAGTTCCATTAGCACTAACTGTTTGTTTAATCAGAAGATACCTAGAATTTTCTAATGAGTCAACAAACATTATCGCTTCCGATAATGTGTGTAAACTTATGGTTAAATGATTTCTGTTTCAGCTTCATTATCATTATCTTTAGAATAATGTAAAGATAACAACAGTGACCTTTTAAACCTTAAACTTCTTATTATCCAGTGAATTTCTAGCATTCATAATCACAATATTACCTATATTAACGTAGGTACTACTACTTTCATAACCTACTAACGATTTGTTTATAAATCTAATGATACGAAATAAACACGACTTTATAACTAATCCCAATAAATTACCGGTATAGCTACGATTGTACAAATGCGATAATTTCATATTATTAATTCATATCGGCGACGTGTTTGCCCCCGATAGCGAGTAAATTGGATTTTATGCGAATGACACATATTTTCGACGAAAGCATTTCGACTGGGCTGATATTTCAGATGCATTTAATTTGTTACTGGTTTAGAAGCATCATAGTACTTTTTATACCTATATAGGTACTGATGTTTTTGTTATAGAGATTTGATAAATAAATAAGTGAAGGTTCATACGATAATATTATAACTTACCTTGCAAGAGGTACTGTGACATAATATGTATAGAAGAATATAGTGAGGACGGATAGCAGCATGACACCGGCGACGCATTTTCTCACGTTAATGTGTCCCGCGAGCCAATAGCAGCAGCGCTGGCAAGGCGTCTTGTGCGCATGCGCATACTCGCCGCCACCATTCTCCAGCAGAGGCGCTCGCGCACCCCTCCCCTCCCCCATCGTCCTAAACATCTATCTACACTAAACACAACTATATTTACACAGAACAGTAACACTTAGGCCTCTACGGAATCTCTGAGTCCTCTATCTGGGCACTCTAACGGCTGCGTTAGTCCTGGGTGGTGACGTTTTCTGTCGCCACTTGCCGTGCTTCCACATCTCATAGTGTCGCGATGGGGTGGGTGTGT
The DNA here is from genome assembly GCA_947086425.1 of Xanthorhoe spadicearia. Taxonomy (NCBI): domain Eukaryota; kingdom Metazoa; phylum Arthropoda; class Insecta; order Lepidoptera; family Geometridae; genus Xanthorhoe; species Xanthorhoe spadicearia. Next base: position 3,566,298 of record OX352200.1, read on the forward strand.
GCGCGAGCGCTGGCAGGCTGAGCGAGTGTGCGCCGACGGCCATCGCGAGCCGCAAAACGCGTCCTTTCCCGGGTTAAAGTGGCCGCGGACGCATTATGGCGGGCTGTGCTCATCACGGCGACGGCGTGCTCTGCCTTCGGGAGAGCTCACGGCATCCGCGTGCGACACCGCTCCACCTGACACCGCTCTCCAACCGCTGACATCAGTACTATCTGGAACAACAAACATTTCCCGTTAGGCATTATATCTTATCAGAAACGTGGAATGCGGAACAATTCAAAATAACGTTCCATCACAACCTAATAGCAAATTATCCGTTAACCATGTAGAACCACTTTAAAGATAAATTAAAATTATATGTTCCAGCATTTCAATATACGCATTTGAAAGCTGTTTGAGTTCGTTGGGCCGTGAATACTTCACATCGGCTGACTGGTCCTATAAATTTCTCCCTCGGCGTTATTCCAATGTAGACTTACATCGGAATACTTCTTTGCTTCGAAACAAATCCATTGAACCGTAAAATTAGACGAACAATCCTCAAAATTCTGAATTTAATTTGATCTGAAGTTAAGTAATGAATGCCAAATTAGATTATGTTTCGACAATATTGAACCATTCGAGATTCCAATCATGTAATTGAAACATGGTATTAATATGAAAAAATGAAGAAATACGTTTAATGTTAACTTTAGCTACTGGTAAATTCTGATTAGATTTTAATTAAATCTTGTTCTTGTCTGACTTTTAAGAAAGTTTATTTTTAATTAGAGAATGTAGACATGTAATAAAGGTTAAGATTTAAAAACATAATTAAAAATTATCTTTATTAATTAATAATAATAATATCGTTGAAATACTAAAAAGTATTTAATAGTAAAGCTCATGACAGTGAGTTAATTTTCGAAAGCGAGGTTATGTTTGGACAAAAAAGGGCACATTTAACTACCTAATTACTTTAATAAAGCAGAAATAATTCTGTCTTAAAAAAACTTAACTTTTTCGTCCATTCTTTACGAAGTCCCAATATTACAAAATTCGTGCCATGAAGCATAACAACATTTTTTCACAAAATTTCTAGAATGCCGGTCTTTGTGTTCTGCAAAAGAACTGAGTCGTTATCGAGAGGGCCCAAATATGCGGGGTCCATTGTCAAAAACCTGCCTAAGTCGTAAAAGAAAATATTCGTATGAACTCCGTGATAATATTTGTTTATATTTTCAAACCATTACAAATTAATAAAGATAATAAGCTCACAAAGGGTCATGATCACGAAATTCTTGTACGATAATATTTTTAGGTCCAATGACGCAGGTTAGGCGGGGTATAAATATTTTCGAGCTCATGAAACCAGAATCAGAAGAATCAGACCCTTCCCTCCTATTAACCTACTCAGAGCCTAATTTTAAAAGACGTAAAAGGCAGTCTATTACGGAACAAAAAGGAAGGTTCTCGTTGGAGCTTTTTGCAGAGGCTGTTCGACTCTGTGAAACTGAGACGCGTGTGGAATCCGTGATTGTACCCTTTGAATATTAACTAGTAGATGACCCGACCGTAACTGGGCCACGAATCTACCAGCTACAAGGCTACTCCAGAGGTTAATTCAAACTGCTCACTGTCTACGTGCTTTATTTCCCGAGATAAAATTGTTGGGTCGGAGGGAAAATTGAAAAAGAAGTAAGTCCATTTTTCAGCTTCAGCACGTTTAACCTACATGTACGTGTTTCAAGGCTACGATGTGAGTTAGTAACATTTTTGAAATGGATGGTGGGTCATTATTTTTGCTGTTTTAGCATCTTTTTCTGCTGTAGACGCGAGTAATTTATTACGTCGTGAATGAAGCTATTATTAAATATAACAGCACGGTTTTTGTTTTAATTTAAATAGCGTTAAGTTTTAAAATATTCTATCGATCATATTTTATTAAAATGGAGCTTAATACAGTATAGAGGAATTTCAAGATTTGGGTGGACTCAGAGAAATCAAATGTTATACGAATGATATTATTTCCATTTTGATTTATGGCGTCAAACTTTTATGAGGAAGTCCTATAATAATCTGTTTTTAATAGAGCTTGTGTAAAGCTTCCTAGACCATTAAGGTTTTACTGTAAATCTATGCATAAAAGTCAGCTTCCACTAAAACTAAACCTGAGACAGAGACGTCGTAAAAACATAGTCGTTGGTACTCATAGTATTTTCTAAGAATATCCTAGCCAGTTGGTATTTGCTTCAAAATCTGGATGTTATTTCCAAGTCTTCCATATCTGATCTATTCAAGTTTATTAGATAAACGATCAAGCTAAGATAGATGCATTAGTTCCATTACGTAGAATGACCTTTCACGTTGGACGGGTAACCGTACCGGAACGCGTAACGACCGAAAACAATTAATAGAGTTAACCCGGAGACCTTTGCAGATAAAATACTAACACAAATTACCTACGCCAATTAGGGATAGTTAGCTGTTTAATAGTTTGAATCATTGCCTTTGGAGATAAACTTTCTTTTTAGTTCGTATGAGTAACCAACTCTGTCTTTTTAAAAATGTCTTACTTCCAAAAACAGTTATCATTTTTGTTATCAATTACGTAGAAGCATAATTTTAAGTAACAAATAACAAGAGTTTTCTCAGAAATTGAGCCGCTGTAACAATAACATTCATATAATACTTTTACTTATAGAAAATCACGTACTAAGAAATCCTTATTCAAAAACTTAGTCGTCCACGCACCTCCGTGATAGGATCGCAGTGTTATATCGGATCAAAAGAGAATACCGGTACGGAGAAGGGACTAACTTATTATAACTTTCCTCGTTCACCACACCTCGTCACGGGCCCGTTCGGAAACTGTCGGAAACCCGCATAATAATGTCACCTTTAACATCAAACTCCTATAAGGTGCGGATCAGGCCCCTAAAATATAGGTTTGTGTGAATCAGAAACTGATACTGACAATGACAGACAGGGGTCTGTTCCAATACAACTCAATGTCCCCCAAGATGAGGTTCGAGGGATTATGAACATTTCCAACGAATGTTCTACACCTCTGACAGATTTGTAATCGAAAGTAATATCATGCCACTTTTATTTGTTGAATGAGATAGCTTTATGTTAAAAAGTTTTAATAGGTTCGAATTATACCAAAATGGTCTTATTTCTGGAAAAAAACTTTCCACTTGGCGGTTGATGAGCCTTTAAATTTGAAAAATGGGGCGTAATAACAACAAAATTGTTTGCAAACGGCCTCAGACTACTTTTAATGCGAAAAATGTGTTTTTATGTATAAGTAAGTGGGACGCGAGTGTGCAACATTAACATCGCCATTAGGGCACGGAGGCGAACCCGCAATTCGCCCGCATATTTGGTCAAGATTAATTGCCCCTAACATCATCTGTCAACCCGTGGTACATTCCGTGGACATTTTGTTTGCCGTACAAATAGCCCCACGTATTCCTCTAGTAACTAGTTATTAATCGTGTGAGACACACATGGAGTTTAATTAGGTAAATACTCCTATAAATTAAAACAATCATAAGTCCTTACTTTTTATATCATACGTGAATCAAACAATAGTTACCAACTACTTATATTAGCTGTGTGTGGTTAATGAGTGTGTGATTTTGATGAGCGAGTATTATTACTTTCCTGGCTAGCTACATATTTAGCCCGTTATATGATATTAATTGAGTCCCTGACTGACTTTCGTTACAACAATTAAAACTTTTTTATGGAAAACATACATCTAAATTTCAAATGAGTTTCGTACCCCAAGTCCTAATTGGATTGTGATCGTACAATTTAATGTACGAGCCCCAAATTGATGTCATGAATTCTATTCAGATGTTAACTGATCTACATATGCCCAAACATAACTTTGTAAACACCTTTTCATACGACTAACGTAGACTAAAGAACATACACGCTCTCCTTATTGAATTTACAGTATAAATATTCCTCCGCATAAAATATTCCAAGAAAGTGCAACGTCCGTGAAGCTTAAAAGTTATAGTTCAGATTTTACAGTATTCTTAACTACTAACTAGTAATAGGAAATAGAAAACGTAAAATGGTGTCGGAGCATCGACAGAGCAAAGAAGATTATCCTATAATTTATTTGCTGCTTTCACCCACTTGTTCGCTGGGCAAAGCTGCAACAAACCACAATCGAGAATCATTAATTGCAATTTCACTGTCGACTTCGTCTGCAACGATTTATAGCTCACCGTGATGAAGATCATTCTTTAATTGCATAATGAAAATAAAATTGTGATGGTGATTCAATACTTGAAGCAGTCAACAGGGATAAAAAGATCATCCTTTTACTAATGGCATGATAAAAGAAATCTATAAATTAATCTATCTTTAGGTAATACTTATTAGGTTAGAATACAGAGTTCATTTTTATTAAATTAGTTTTTAAGTAGTGTAGGTATTTTTTGTTTCCACACAATAACTTTATATAAAACAAGTCCATCTAACTACATTGATAATTAAATTAGTTTAAATTAAAAAAAAAAAAAAAAAAAAAAATGATAAAAGAATATAAAGGTGATTCAATATCAGAAGAAATGAAAAAAGATGAGTTCTCACAAATGGTTTCTACAATTTATTAGCTTCATCCACCTGGTTATTTCATTTCCTAAAGCGAGCTGCAGCGAACAACAATCGAGCACTAATTGTGATTCTACTAATTTGCATCGGCACTCGTCGGCGCGCCTGCAACAATTTAACTTTTGTAACGTGCCTATAACTTAGCAAGATGGGAATCGTTTGTAAACTTGCATAATGATGGAGATCAGGCTTGATTGGTGTGCATTAGAACGGGCCTGTCTTTAGTTGAACTCGTAATTATCCGAGGAAATACATTTTCTCTACAAAATCACGTACGTTTGTTGAAAGGTACCTACGAGTACTTGTTGCACGTTTGTCAAATTGATTCTCATCAATAACGGCAATAGTCTTGCGTACTCATGCGAGTTAAACCTAACATGTAATAGGTAAATGTAGATACGGAACCAATGTCTTCTTTTTGTTATTTCAACTCAACAGTTCAAATACAGATGTAAAATATTTTGCATTCAATATCTGTTGGAAGCATTCCTGCACCGATCAAAGACAATTAGAATTCCTGTATTTCGATTATTGAATCGAGTAGGTAGGCATTATGTGCAACTGTAATAACAGATTCCCGTTTACTAGGCAATGCATCCGGCAGCTAACAAGTATCTCCAATTAACGGAACATTTGGACCATTAAATTCTTGTTACTAATGAATGTGAGCTCGTGAATAATTAGAAGATTCACTTTGCGGAAGCGGATTCAAGAATAACTTTGAAACGCGAAATGTTTAAAAATGCAATCTGTCTGTGACACTTTTAATATAAGCTGCATCGCTTGCATCATATTATGCAAGTGGCATTCGTTTTACATGGTTACAGTAAATTTATGCAAGACATTATCCGAGGACAGAGGCGTCGAATAACAACGCCTTCAGTGTCCGAGCGCTCGTCGCCTCCTTTATGAAAACCCTCTTTCCTTGTGATATATGGGCGTGTGGCGACACGATATTGCTTCCCAGAACATGTTTTATATGCATTACCATATTTTTCATACGTTTAGTGGACGCTTTTCCCAAAATATGTTTCAAATCTATAAACTAGTAGTTCGCCTCGAACGAGATCTCGCTCGCCGGTGGTTGTGTATGTATATTCGTTTTTATCTGTGTTTGAAAGAATTTACTTCAGAGGTCTACTAAAAAGTATTGAGGATCTAATGAGAACTAAGTACCTAAAGCCGATTAATAGTAAAGCGATTTTGAGTGTGCATTATTTACAATACAGGTTTTGATTAAAAACTCTTTGAATTTAGAGTCAAACCTTAGGCTCTAAACCTATTTTATATTTAGTATGTCATGTTGGTTTGATCCTGTCATGGCACTACTTTCGATGACAACACGCGGTTATTTCAAACATTTGTCAAAAATCATTTTGCATTAATTTACTTATATTTCTATAAAAAATACTTGATGGTATATGTAAGAGCATAAGTTTTAACGAGGGTTTTTCGACTTAAAACATTTTGGTATTTTGTTCGTTGTGAAGTGGCAGTAACATTGGTTCAAGGAAACTATTTAGTAAGTTGAATTCTTTTTCCATTAAAACGTCGTTAGGTTCGTCAAAAAGAGTTAGGAGTTAGAAACACCAACCAAAATAATAAAGAAGAAGAAGAACGATTTTCTGAGCTGCGATTTCACCAAAACTTATAGAAATGGGAGCTCAGGATATAGCAGTCATGTTTTTTTTACATTTATCGAAGTTATTCGAAAACTTTACATCTTAGAATAAAAAGTAAAACCATTTTGGAATGTATAAACAAAGCCCTTTCATATGACACCCCACTCAATGTATTTGAACAACTTTTATTTTTTTTCATCCCCTTCGGAACCAAATATCTTTACAACCCCTTGACCGATTCAGCTCATTAGGTTACTGGCTTACCGGCTTACCACTACCTATATACCTACCAAGTTTCATGAAGATTGGATTAACGATTCGACAGTTATGCCGGAACATACAAACAAACAAATGAACACAACATACAAAGCAAAATTACCCCACTTGCCACTAAGATCTTCGTTCGCTTCGCTCACTCGATCGACAATGTGGACTGCAGTTGGTTTAGGAAATGTATTAAAACTTAAAATAATTTTGTAGGTATATAAGAAAAGGATGACATCAATTTAGTCTGTTCTAAAAAGGTCTCGAAACACGAATTCAAGTAATTTCGTATTAAAAGTAAACAATGGTTATTTTGAGCTAATGAGCGCAGGCGGGAGGTGGACGCGAGTGCGATAATCTACCACCATTAGGCCCGACCACTCGTTCGCAAATCGTCCGCATATTTTACCCAAGATTAATTGTTCTCGAATATCATCTATCACGGTGAGCTCTCTCGTGACCGTCGTCGACAGTGCGTACGACGTTTTATTCGAAGCACAATGGCCCCTCGAGGGCACCGCAGTTGAGGTAATTAAATTTTTGATAAAAAAGTAATGACATCGTTCTGGGAAACACATAAAATATTTGAAGGAGCGTGAACGATTCCTTTGTTCTCTGTCGGTTTGTAAAGTCAAACAATACATATTTTGTGTTTATAAAATATACTGTATAAATTTATTAAAACAAAAATTTGAAATACTGCCTAAAATTATTATTGTCATTTAGAAATTACATTTTTAAAATAAATATAATCAAACGCGTAATCAAAAATTAAAACCTCATTACCTGAAATAAATTAGAATTGGTCTTCGTCATAACATTTACATAACCCATTAATCTGCCATTTAAACAATCCAAATCCTAATTTCGCGTAACGAAATTAGGGCGATTACAGACTACGGGAAGATAAATCCGTAGTTAAAAATACCCTTAGCTGAGTTTATTGCGCAACGGACAAGAACAAATTGAGTCAATCTTTTTTACCAGAGACGAAAAACCAAAATGCCGGCGTTTTTAGTATTTTTCAACATGTAAAGTTGGAATATCAATCAGGTCGACCTTTTTTCAATGAATTTACCGCGTATCTACATCTTCCACGAGCAATTTTTCGAGTAATTTCGCTTTAAGATACGCTGTGTCCATTGCTTTTTACCGAACCCCGAGTTTGTTTCCGTCCAATAAAGCTATTGATCAACAGAGGTCGTTCTAAAGGATCATCGCGGGATCCAATTTTTTCCGAACTACCTATCAATGCCAACACCAGCGAGCGTTTTCAGGCTGTTGGTTTATTATTTTAGAAAAATGCCAATAACTTTTCCATTAATCTTCGCAGCTTGATATACAGTTGAGTGAACTAAGCTGAATAGTCATAGCGGTAACAGTTACGTTTCTTTTGCATGTGTTACGTTGTCGGTGATTCGGGGTTTGGCCCTAAGAGCCGCAAAGGTATTATGAGGCGGTGCAAGGAGTTGATTAAAGAGCCGGGCCACAGAGCGCCGACAATGAATATTCAGTGCATAAGCATAATGCGCCCGCAATCTTAGTGCCTCGGCTGTCGCAACTGCATGGCTGCCCATTTCTCATCTTAAATGGCAAGAGCAACGCTCCACTGCTGTGTCTTTCTCTTTTCATTTTTTTATAATTTCCTCTCGCTTGAACAAACTTCTCAGTCGGACTGCGGAGACTAGGACAAAGCGTGTGAACGCCAACAAACGGCGAGAAGAGAATTTACGTTACGAATTTACCTAAATAACATTTTAAAAATTTAATCGACTTTGAATTCAAATGACTTGGTTTTACAATGTAGGAGTAATAACACCGAGTTATAAATTATGATATAACACACTTACATTTAAAATGCTACCATTAATTGAGGACTAATGTAAAAATAATGGACAGATGATACTGATAATATTAATTGCTTCTTCTTGTGTGTGTGTGTGTGTATTCTTATTTTTAGATAAACATTTCAAAACATTCAATTCAAAGTCAATTTCTGACTTTGGAGAATCATTGTGTTCGTCACAGTATAATGATGATAATGATGAGGTAAAAATTATTGTTAACCCAAAAAGTATCAGATTGTTCAAAACACAAAAACAGCATACTCGTATACCATTCCCAATAAAATATATTGAATTGTTTCACGCGGAGTTATTTCTCATCTAAAGTGGATTTGTGTCTGAAATTGGCGGGAGAGATAACACGACCCACAAACAGCTGAAAAAGGTCAAATTTACTAAGATTTCTGATTGGCGCTAGAGAAGCCATTCCCGCGAAACGGATTCAAAACAAGCGGTTGGTCGGTAAAAGTATTCAACAAACAGGTAGGTACGAATAAGGAAAAGCCTTTAGCAGTATTTTCTTGACAACTGAATGTAATCAAGAGTTTATACTTTAAGCCGTTTTTACTTTTGGGCTTCGCATTCATAGCTTTAAACCAAATAAGGTTGACCGTGGCTCCTGACAATCTAATCCTTTTGTTTTATACGAATTGTAAACAAGCTAGCTCCCCTTTAAAACTTTGTAATGTATAAGTATAACAATTTATATGATAGAATAACAAAGGAAGTGGTGATTCACTAATAAAGGCGAATGTCGCGGCTCGGCTGGTGACGTGGAAAATCACTCACACAAGTAATGTGCGATGAAATCGTATCGCGTGCGTGATACCGCCGTTGATGTCGCCATCCTCGCACTGATACGAATCAAACTCAAAACATATTATGGAAATGTCGTAAACGTTTTAAGGCCCTATTGTTTGCATTCCAAAATAAAAAAACACTAAAACCACCATAAAAATTACAATTATTTTTATAACTTACCCTTTACGGTTTGACCATCTACGCTCGCTTAGACCACAACAACAATTTAAAGTTTATTTCAGGTGAGCACCTGTTAATATCTAGGACACTTAAAATTTAGATAACAAAGAGGAAGCAACACTTATTGTCACACATTACGTGCGCGAAGCCGGCAGAGCGTAACGCGCGATACGTCCTGCCTTCGGCGCGGTTCGGAGTAAACTAAACCGAGGCTGAAAACTCTGACACCGGCAAGCCGAAGGCAACTCGCGAAGTCAGAGTGGGCGCTTCACGTAGGGCGGGCGCTACGAAACTCGCTACGCGGGGTGATGTGTATAAGAGATACCTATGAATTTTGTAGGCATGATTAAATTAGTTTTATAATTTCTTCGCATAGATTTATTGATGTTATAATATAATCTACTTTTTCCAGATTTCTTCGATTGAATTTGTGAAATAATCGACGGGCATTACTGTTGTACTCCCTATATTTCGATGAAATATAGGGAGGCATTAATAAACCGTAGTGTGCAAAATTTAATTTAACAGAACATAAAAATAAAACCAAAATGAAAACTTGAAACGGAATTGCGTCCACACCTATCCATTTCAATGAACCAAATCTACCGTTCCACAAAAAATATAAAGTGAAGAAAAATTAGGCTCGCTTCAACCACGACAGTCCATCTATTCGCCCCCCTCGTACCGGGTGCTCCCAAACGCGATACTATGGCCCAGGGACGTAATGGGGCAAAAGAGGGCAAGCAACGGGGTATCAATATTCAATTTTAACGATAGTGAAGTTTTTTTTACAACTAAAACGAGGAATAAATCACTATATGACGACAAACAATATTTTTTTCATATTACAAAGGACTATCATGAGACTTTCATGTATTTTATGATTGGGAGAGCATGATAAGAAGAAAGTAGATAAGTGATTCATGAATTTGTTCATGGAAAGTTGTTTGGTTGATGTTAAGGTATTTTAAATCATCGTTCGTTTTCGAAAGGTAAAGGTTTCAAGATATTGATAGATTGTGTGAAAGAGGATATGAATGTGAGAGGAGTGAATACGGAATTGACGAATGATAGAGATGAATGGAAGAAGAAAATATGTTGTGCCGACCCCACCTAGTGTGGGACAAGGGCAGGGAATGATGAAAGGTTTCAAGATCAAGCCACCCCCTTGTCAGCACTCTACAACGGCTCTGGCAACGCGATCCGACCCGATTAATACTAAGCACGCCAATAAATATTGATAGTAGCTTCTTTGTCTTGCACGGAAGATTCGTTCGCTTATATTAATGGCACGCTCACGTTTGCTTGACAAATTGCGAAGGTACTCCACCTCCGTCGATACGGGACCGAAATCACATTCCTTTGTTTCGGGTTATTTTATCGAATGTTTGTACGCGTTTAGCGCTTCACATTTAAACGCGCAATATATTGTGAGCTTTCTCTTTGTTCTTTCGAAAGCTATTGAGCTCCCTTTACCAATGTTACATTCTAATACTCAAAAAAACCCTGTAAATTGAGGAAAAATTTGAGAAAATGTTCTGACTTTCCAACGGTACTGATTTATTCAAAGGTTACATAGATAAATAATTTAATCAGAGCTAAAGGTCATTTCGTTATCATCGGTAGTGAGGTAAAGGTCACACGCGTACGCCATTTCAATTACTAGCATTCCAATTTATTCTAATTCGTCCAAGATATTGAAGTCTATTCACGACATCGAATGAATGAAAAAACAAAACATAATTTTCTAATGATAGGGATTAATCGCTACAGATGTCAGATATACACAAATAGATGTGCAATAGACTTAAATTGAATAAGTAGGGATGGCAAGCGTCCGGAAAATTCATTGGTCTTGTCCGACTTTTGCCGGAATGGACGCTACTAGTCAAAGGAAGTATCAACCACAACTCTACAGGTTACATTTTCAATATTCTTGAAAATAAAATTCAAGGTCGCATGAATTTGCATAAAATTGGTCTCATTTTGCTCCAAGCTCAAATTTGTAGATAAATTTGACTTCACTGGCAGCCCCGAAACGTGCGTGAATGGAATTCGGGAGCGAGTCCCAGCGACAGATCACCCGTATGAAAGCGTGACGGACGGACAGTAATCCCACCCAATTAATGTATAGAGCCTCAGTGGAAGGTCCAAACGCGATATCAATGTAATCCGATGCTTTTGATCGCCTTTCATAGACTTTAACCTGAGTACAATGAGCCCCAAAATTCTAGCCAGATTAGAAGCGGATACTAATCTAAATTGACAATTTTATTGCTACTATTTGTTTGGAATATTACAACAGATGAGATTTCTTTTGTTTCCGCTTTTAATAGATACTTAGCATCAATATGAAACCTCGCCAGATGAAAACTTTTAAATTTTAACTCTTATAAGGCAACTTAAACCTAGCTAGTGTAAGTACTCATAAAACAAAGAAGAGATACTAAATCATCTCCTGCAAGAAGCATGTCACGTAGCTAGACTACTTGGAACATTACACATTACTAGTGTAGTCAGTAGCACAAGTGGCGTTTAGGAGAAAACGGCAATGCATAGCGTCAACCATCTTGAACTCGGAGAGCTGGCGACCGGGAAAAATACGCTTTAAGGTACATACGTGGAAGTGTTGTTTTATTATACATGCTCCTTTACTGTCGACTCACAGCTGTCTAGTGGAATTTACATGAGCTTTGTATTTCGCTCGCGATCTACCTATTTTTATTAGCCTATCAAACTCAACAAGCTCTTTAAGGAACGATTATTCATCAAATCGTCCATTTTAATGACTGTTTTGCAACAAAATTGGTTGTAAAAGTTTATTTGTATTGATTTGTAGTCTCTTAAGTTATTTCTTCGATTATTTATACATAGCTTGTGAGTCTCCATAAAAAATATTCACGGCGCAGGAAAATTCGTAGAAGGTCTCAATATAAATAAATATAAACATCCTCGGTCATCTAAATACACTTACAACTTACTAGTTATATACTAATTGTAATGTGTTTAAAACTAGTAGCACGTCCCGGCTTCGCACGGGTGTACTAATGGAGCTGCCGTGATAAAATATAGCCTTTAACCTCCCGGACAGTCTATTCTACACACCCGTAAAAGAATTTTTGAAAACGGTCCAGTAGTTTCGGAGATTACCTCCGTCAAACAAACAAACCAACAAATGTTATAATATTAATATTACTTATATTATGTTTCATTTTAAAATAATTTTCATTATATATTTATAGGCATCAAATGTGCGTGTTTTGAAGTATTTGACGGATGCTCTGTTTACGTGAGGTATTAAACCTATCTATCACACATCACGTATCGTTTGCGAAGAATCTTCACGCTATACTCATTGACGCCACGACAGACACGCAACTGCATGCGTTAACGAACCGCAAATACTTTCAATTTCGTGCTTTATGTAGAGAAACGGAGCATCTACCCTGAATCAGAATGCATCGGCATATCGCGTGATTATTTTTATATTTATTTTAAGTGCACTTTCATTAACTGATCGGATTATTATATAAATTTATGAGCGGACTTCGTTCAGTTGTTTTCTGTGTAACACTTTTGTATTTATCAGATAAAATTAACAAACACTGTGATCGCGATTAATTCGGAGAATCCCAAATTCCCAAGGCACTTTCAATGTTTACTCTGAAGAGAATTCATTCATCTAGAGCAGCATTAATTTAACACGTACCAAAAAATAGGCGCAAATGAAACAAGGAAGGAAATTAATTGTGACTCGACTATTTTGACCCAGATACGATCTCCCAGTGCACTTGCTAAGGCGATAGACGGCTGTCTACTCGATAAGCTTAGCCTGTGGTAGTTTCTCGGGTGACAAGTACCTAGCCAGTAATTTATGTAAGTTGCCAATATTAAAACGAGAAACGATAAGTAATTTGAAATAATCATTGTTATAAGTTAAATCAATAAATAAATTAAGAGAACATTAAATTAAGTAGTGGTTTGGCGAATAAATGAAATGAAATGAAAATGAAATGAAATGAAATTTTTAAGTAGCAAAATTATACTAGGTATACTAAGAATATCATGATTAGTAATACATTTTTGTCCATCAAGATATAATTTTAGTACAAAAAGAACAAGTTTAACGGCTTAAGATATTTTTTTGATTACCTTCAAGGATATAATCTTTCACAAGCTTTTATATAAAAACATAAAGTTTACTTCTGTGCTCTACTTTGAGATTGCAAAGTGACTGAGAAATGACGAGTTTGTCTTTGTTTCATATTGTTCTCACGCCACATGCAACGCGACAAAGCATCAACGTCATGTCATGTACCGATCGATACGTTCTTAAGCTTGCCTCATCGCATCAGAGTGCAAAGTTTCATACACAACAACGGGAAGGCTTTTAGCAAGCCTGCACTAAGGTGAAGCTACTTCGGTACGTTCAATTATGAAAAGCTTTCAGGTTCGAGACGGTTAGCAGCAACGTCTATTCAAATCGCCTTTCCTTTCGACAAGCCTTTACATAAATCAAGTATTGAATAAGCTGTTTGCTTTACTCCTCAGTTTGAAAAGATTTGTTCAGGAATAAAGCCCTATCGAAACATCTACGTGGGCGTGGGATTTATTCCATAGCGAGCCTTCACATGACGAGGCAAGGCTGTTGCGATGCACTGATACCGAAGACGAACTACCTGTGTTCTGAATTTATTAGGTAGAAACATGATAGAGCCAAGTCGTTTTTCGTGCCAGAAATTGCATTATTATAAGCGTATCTTCTTTATTCGTGCAATTACGTCTGATTTAATGGCTTGATTAGGAAATTATGGGTCTGTATAAAAGGGAAATTGACGGGGTGCGGAGCTTATAATTTGGCAATCAAGTAGGAAACAGTAGTTAATTGCAAATATCCATAATCTTTTGTGTTATACCGTATCTCGTTTAAATAAAAAAACAGAATAGAATGATGCTTTATGCACCTTTAGACATCATTGTACTTTTCATAATATCTTTCTTGCTATGCAGTATTTCAATCGCTCAAATATGCACAGCACATTCTAGTAGTAGAAACTGTTCAAGAAGACAGTCTCCGAGATAATATTTGCCTCCGTCTTGTCTATTCCACACAGCCCGCCCCGAAAACACTCGGGCGGGAAAATATTGTCCGCATCGATGCGGCTGATTGAACGTCTGCACAAATAGATAAGGCGGTCGGTGCATAGAGTGCAGCTAGAGCTGAAACTAGGCTAGGGCTAGGTAGAGATTCTCATTTCAGAATATGAGGATTTTTTAAGGTTAGTAGGTCGACCTTTCCCAAGGCCAAGCAGTTTTTGTGTCCTGATGCATCGATACACTTTAAAAAAAACATAATGAGCTGTCAAGTTAAGTCCCTTCGTCAAACAATATCCGTTCACCATTTCTTATAGCATCCTAAAGCTATTCTGAAGTTCCCAAACATCTCAGATAAAATTTGTTGAGTTCCGTTTCTAGGAAGCTCCATTGATATCTATTCTGAAACATAAGCCAGCCCCAAGGGTTCAGGTCCGACCCGTGACGGACCCGGTAAGCCGCTCAGAGCACTGTAGCCAGGATTTTGCCGCCACTGTAGATGCTACCGCTACCACATATTATGCACTTGAATTGCTACGAAATTGTGACCTATTTGGCATTTTATTCGGAGCACCTACGCTCATTTTATTTCCGCTCTGGTGATCAACAGATCTTCGTTTGCAAATGTTTTAAGTGCTGTAAAAAGATTGTTTAGTTTTGTAATGGCACTGTGGCAAATTTATAATTGCATTGTTAACGCGACCTAATGATGCCGTTAAACTATCTATTTTTCGTGTTAGTTTTCTAGTTGCATTGAATATTCTCAGAAACTTAACTTAGGATTAGGGCACCAAAGAAACTGCATTGCACATTCGCATTGTACTGGTGATAATTATTACTACTCTCTATATTAAAAAGTTTTCCAGCAGCGACCAAGAGTACGGCGTCGCTTTAGCCATGATCGTGTTCAAGAAATAGCTAGCCGCGTAAACTATTTTAATGTAGAAACAGTTCCTCGAGCAACTATAATTACCAAACGAATGGGCGCGCAAGTTTAGTGGCGAGCCGGAATTTCCAAAGGCAAAGCCGTTGCGAAGTGCAACCAGTAAAACTTTTTTCATAAAAGTACAACGAGCCAGTGGGCCGCGAAGAAAGTGGCCCGCTACAGCGAACAGTTGTCGGGGTTACTTATTAACTTTAATAACTTCACTGTTTTTGCAATAAGGATTACTTCATTTAATTTTAGTGAGGTCTTCTCATTTGCTACTTTTTTCTGAGGAAATGACTGTACGTCATACGTATAGTTAGCTGATAAATGTACATTAATTGTGGGTAGGTAGTAATTGGAAAGTGCAGACCGCCCCGTGATTGACAATGACTCCTAATTATTACCTACATGGACATCGACTACCGCGCTTCAAGTGAAAAATGATGTCACATAGTTAACAGAATAGCTGCCAGATGCCATTCACGCGATTTGTTCGCAAGTCGACAAGACAATGCCAAGAATGTAGTGAAAAGTTTTTTCATAAACGTGCTAAGAACGTGAAGAAGGTACCAGCTGACGACCGGCCCAAGGCGATGCGGGGCGGTGCCATCCGGGACTTTCTGGCAGACGTGTTAAAACGGCGAAATGTGGATATCTCGAGAATTCCATCCTTACTCTTTAGCCAAGGGCGATATGAATAAAAGAACTGTTGTTTCAGCCTAAAATGAAATCGGAAATAGCTTTTTGTTTTATTCGCTCCAATAGGAGTAAGTCGGGGCGCTCTTCTTTAATGCAGATTTTATCGAGGAAGGCCGTAGAGCTTTCTATTTATGATCTGAAATGCCAATATACATGCAATAATGATATCACAATTTCCCAGGAAACTGCTGACATATTTGATTGATGAAAACTTTGTCTATCTGATAAGCAATATAAACCAGCACGTCAAACAACATTACGGCTACAAATCATCGCACAAAATATGAAACGTGAATCGAGGAACTCAATAAATCTCTGCGAAGTTTTCCCCTAGTGAAGTAATATAGGCATAGGTACGTATTATAATTGGATTCGTTACTATTACAACAAACGGATTGTCGTGTCTAAACTAAATCAAACTTTGTTTCCGACGGGAGTCGGCTACGGCGTAGTTACGGGGTATATTGGGAACAAGTACGACCCAGTCCAGTTCATTACCATAGCTATGCCGCGCTGGTGCCGCGCAAGCTCCAAATTTCGCAAATGAGTGATTGCGTTTAGTGGCATTTCTCTACTGACATTCAGTGGCCACTATCTTTATGGCTATGTACTCGCATACCTGAAAAAGAACACATCAAATACTATTTCGTTTAGCACAACTTACACTTTTGTCTTTTAAAAGGTTAAGCTTTTAAATCATTAAGACCGCCGTTTGGAGTCTGTTGAAAGATGAGTTGTGCATAAGAGAAATAAATATGAGAATGATTCGGATGATAACCTAGGATCCCATTCATACTGCTGAGGTAAGTTCAAACATTACAATTTATATCAATTAAAGATCATTCGCAATCTGTTTACGTATTTATATACAACTTCAATCGGTTTATAAACGTGTTGAATAAATCATCTTAGACTTCAACGTTTATTGTGTAAACGTTGAACAACTAAAGTGTTTAGTAAGATCAACTAGAAGCTACACGATTCAAAGATACGGATTACGTCCCCTAACGGTATCTTCAACAGGGATTGGTTAAATTCAACTGGGGATAAAACTTACACGGCTATGTGTTCTCATGGCAAAGGAGGTATTTTGTATTGCACGTATTTAGATTGAAATTATAATAAAGAAATTTTAAATTAAAGAAATGTACATATAATAGGTATAATACAAGCAGCAATTATCCACAAAGGTATACCAAATAATCCTAACTAATTCAATTAGATCGTTCGTAAAACAAATCGGCATTTAAATATCATTTAGAATTTTAAATGAGTGTACAAAAATGATAATGAATAATACATAACACTACGTTGTCTCGTGAATCCATGCACGACACGACGCATCGCAACGAAGGAGAGAGTGAGGCTCATCGAAGTGGAAACCCTCATTAATTGAAACGCACAACACATCAAAGAATAGATTATACAGCTGACGGCCGTAAAAACGCAAAAACATTTTTTACGTGTTCACGAACGCTTTCGGCGCTATGTGCTACATTGTTGATCTCAATATGAGCTATAAAGTATAATAGCTCAGAGCATTAGACACAAATCTCGAACAGACGTCGCCACTTAAAATAAGCTGGCACGATTTCAAGTGCCGCCAATATGAATGCGAAGTATTCAGTTCATCATAGCCAGATGTTTCCAAATCCTGTGTAAACATGGGAATTTACGTGATGTGTGTGATTTAACGTTCGTCCTATAACAATTGTTCGCCAACTCTCTACATGTTAATAACATCCTCGTCAGTCAGTTTGTTACAACAAGGCGTTTGCACTGCACCTTTATTGTACACATCCTAGTTGCGGATTGCGCTCGGCGCGCGGCGTGCGGTTTCATGCGCACGGAGTTTCAGGAGAATTTGTGAGAAGGAGAATTTATATTTTTTCGGTATAAAAGAAAATAGTCGGTTCATTCAGGATTAGTTATTATTAGATTTTAGTTTAAATCAATTGTAGAGCCGAAAAGGGGGTTCTTAATATTTATAACGTTACATGTTGTTTTCTTGAACTGAATTCGATGACTTCATAACTGAACTGGGGCGCCGAGAAAGTAAGGGTAACCTGCAAGAAATATGAGGGAACGTTAACTTCCTCACTTGGCTACTGAGCAACAATTTAGTTTCAAAATAGATTTACGTACATGGGCCGCTGGGGACGTCGCATAAACCTAATCCGAATTTACTCCGAGATAGCACAAAGTAAAGATGTGACATAAACCGTTTCATTTATTTATAACATAAACAAACCGTAGATTTTGGCCGGGGCCCAAGTGGGCTGGGCGCCGGCGCCACCGACGACATGGGTGCACTGTGTGGAAATACTAGCATAATTTTATCAGCCACTGATTTCTTTACCACGAGTCGAAAGGTAATTTTCCGCCACAGATAAATAATTATAATACATCTGGAAGGGGAAGGCCTAGGCGAACATATTTGGACCAAATTGGTGACATATTTCAGAAAGGCCAGGTCAGAAGTACCCTAAACCGGCGAGCATGTATGAAGAATGTAATGAGAGTGAGTGAGGCGAAAGAGGTATGTCAGGATCGTAGCAAGTGGAGATCCGTGGTCTCTGCCTACCCCCATGGGAAAGAGGCGTGATTATATGTATGTATGTATGTAGATAAATAATTATTTATTTGTCGCAACATACTTTTCGTATTTTCCAAATACTATTTATTTTTATTTATTTTAGAAAGTAAACCCGCATGATATGGACGGGTATCAAAGTTAAGGTATTGGCTAAATACTACCAGAAATAAACCATGCGGACTTTCAGAAAAAAAACATTCAAAGACCGATTCAAATCGTTAAAATCAAAGTATGAATATTTAATACGCCACTTTAAACTGTTCGATTCATCCTACTAAATCCAGTTACTCTAATGAAATCCGCGTTGAACTGATGTCTGTTTATACTGTAAACTCACCCGGTTTATTCACGGTTTCAATTAAAGCGCGGCTTAGCTAGCTCACAAGTTGCGCAGTTATAGAGGTCCTATTATCTGCATGAAATTTGACTCGCAAACCGCATTCCCCTAGTGTGGGTCGGCATAACTCGGCCCAAGCTGAAAGCTTTAATTACGTGGAGTGAGCTGTTCACGCAGGTGACTCCTTAATTATAGGCTCGAAATTGAGCTGCCCATTCAACTGACACGTTTGCAAACGGATTATCATGACCTACATATCCGGAGCCGTCCTGCGGTGTAAATCCATATTAATCGTAAGTCAAACGGTGGACAGACGTTGATTGGCTTTTTTTGTTATTCATCAGCTCATGTGTATAAGGAAAACTCTATTGGGTGGGAGTCTTTTTAGCCTTAGACAGCACGAACTGCAGAACCATTGAAAATTTTTATAGTTTTTCGTACTTAGGGTAATAAGAATTGACGAAGGTGTGCATCACAATATAGGTTTGCACATACACCTACAGTACAGGACCCGGCCTATGTCCTTCTCTATAATCTCAATATGGTTCTTCCAAAATGCATAAAATATTCGCCGCGACAATTCCAATAAGGCAAGTCGTTTGCAATATCGTTCTTAACCGAAGTGATATATTTTAATACAAGTGTCTTTAATGGGTTTATTGAGCGAGAAATTAGCATTCAAACTAGCAACTGTTTCAATAACGGGAGGCACCCTCGAAGGTTCGAGAAAACATTGCTCAGTCGAGATAACAAGCAGAATTACTTCATACAAACGACTTTTATGTTATGTGTTTGATATGTGGCCGGGTAAAGCGGGATGAATACCAGAATGTACATTTTAGATTAAGCGTTGTGTAAGAGAAGCGGGCGGGTAAAACGCAATCTTATTCCGTGCTGGTTAAGTGTGCTTTTGTAGCATAATGTATGTGTGTGATGAGCTAGTAATCAATTACGTGAAATTACAACTAAGACAAGTGGCAACTTGTGTTAAGACCATACAGCCCAAACATTTTCAAAACTAGATTTTTAGTAGTTTTTAGGAATCACTAACACTCAGAAAATTAAGACTGTCCCTGTAAGTTTTGCATGTAAGTATGTTTGCTCTTTTATCATATAAATGCAGCATACATTTATACATTAATACGCACCTCTTTTGTAACGCCTAACAAATGCCGAGACACATACACAAGCTGTACTTAGTATTGTAGTGAAGCATCTACATTGTAATAACGTTCCTATAAATTTCCTATTCCACATACGTCCGCATGTTTGAACAGACAATTGACTTTGAGCCATAATGTTTTGCGGTACTCGAAGCTTAAAGTTTTAGTAGAAAGCGATCGATGGTATAGATTGTTTAGCGAGTATGTGAAGTAAATGATTAATCAAAATAACTTTAATCATAGGTATTTATTTACAATATAAATTCTATTTAAATATCAACAAGTACAAAACTATGACTACCAACACTTTAGACATCTTAAAAATATAATAAGTATTAAATATCTGAAGTAAATTGGTACGGTCTTACTCGACAAATCTACTATGTATAATTTAAATGAAATGGTTGTTCATACGGTATTGCCTTTACACAAATTTCAAATATCATTATTTTAACTAATTTATAGGCACATTATATTAGGCACGTTATTTTATTTATTGATATTAGGCACTCATGAACGATTTTAATTTAAATAGCATTACACATCAGTAGAATGATTATTCGCTTCTATAAATACTAAAATATTTCCCTCACATGTTCAGTTCCCTTAGTATTTAATTATCATGTAATGTAATAGCTGGATCCCATTCGAGACAATGATTTTTCACAAATTCATAAAAGACATCCTAAAACAGAACCATGACGCAAAAAGAGGGGTTCGACAAATGTTTTTAGCATTATTTCAGGCCGTGTCCATCCCAAGTGAACCCAATTTGTAGCTACACTTACCGGTAATAGTATTTGGACTCTACTAAAATGGACAAACCTACATTAATCCAGTAGACCTGATTTAACACATCCCTATTGAAATGTATCGTTTTAAAAATAATACAGCAAAATAAATACTATGTGTTTCCTAAACGCTGAATTGATTGAAATATGTATAATGAAAATGTTCAAGTCATATTATTGAAATGAATAAGCATGAGCGACCTTTTAATCGTTTGCTCGTTTAATAACAACGATGCTTAATTGAAACCGTTCTGAAAAGCTGAATCTACCCAATAGTAATGATAATTTTCAAGAAAGCTTACCAACATCGATTCGATTTCAGCTAGAACACACAAGCAAATTCATCGTAGCGCGCGAGGTAAGCTCATTAAAAATATGATTCAGACCTCGGCTTAATTAAGCTCGGGTATGAAATGTGGATGTTGCGTTAGATTAAAGCAAAGAAAGTAAAAATGCAAACCGTTTTCACGACAAAGACGCCTAATTTAGGCAACGAGACCAATTTGTCCTAAGTGGTATTACAGTCATCAATCCACATTAAAAGAACATTTGTACGCTAAATTGCCTGATGGCACCAGGTTTTGCTATTATTATTAAAATAATTTAAATGAGTAAATGTCGCGGTGTTAGTAATTTTGAGTGACAAACGAGCGGCTGAGCGCCGGCTGCGTGCTCATAGGACTCCGGCACGTGCGCACGGTAAATAAAATACGTTTGAGTCTAGTGCCAACCTAACGCGGGATGACAAATCTCATTCTGCATGCAAATTTCACAAGACCCAGTCTTCAGGACCTCCGGCATGTTTATTTTAAGTAAATCATAATCTTCGCCATTTAAACTTAACAGTGAGTAAAATGAGCCAGATTTATTACGGCGCCCTGGAATTTCATGACCTATTAGGGTGAGATTCGAGGCTCATCACGTAGCATCGTACCATGATGAGCACAATAACAAAAGGGGAAGTAGTCTACGTTTTACCGCATTCGGGAGGAATCGGGGATGGATGGCTCACCGGGTGATGGCGTGGAGCGGGGCGCCCCGGCCGAAGAGCGCGGACGCACGCTGAATCGCAAAGTAGTAAATCAGTTCATTGTTGTGAACGGTTGAATATTCAGTTACCCACGGCATTTTCGTGAATAGCATTTGCATGTAGATAAGTCTACGAAAGTGATCGTATTCCCGTGCCAATTACTTGGGATTTCAAGTTGCCATTACATGAAAGTGATTAAAGATTTAAATACTTAATGTAAATTTAAGACATACGTAGACTTTTTGGGTCGGTGTTCAACATAAGGTAGGTACATATTATGTGTGGCGAAAACCGTTGTCTCTTTTAAATTGATGGTTAAGAGTTGGAAAGAGCTTGTGTCCGAATACAATTAGCAGGGCAGCCTTGCGGCTCGGCAGAGGTTCTCATGCATTAACGCGTAGAAGCCCAATGTTGACTCAGCGTTACTCTTTGTTTGTCTAGAAGGCTTTGTCGACAGTATGTTATTATCAGAGCCGCCCAACGTACTGTTTTGTATTATGCAGTGCGAACAATTGAGCTATTCAAAAACTTCCAGTATTAAATAAAACATGAACTCTTCAGAGGTCAATTCTCACGAAGTTGCAGAAATGGAATTCGAGCTGTCATGTCAACCCGTCGATTCGTAAACAACATGCCGCAGATAGACGTGCCGTGCTATTCAATAGTTCTCGAAAGGGGAACACGATGGGAGGATCGGAGAGAGATCGAAAAACGTCAAGAGCTTGTTGCTTGGAGCTAAATGGTGTTTACTTTAGGCATGAGCATGGAATAAACTGAGGTATAACCGCGTACGAGCCGGAAATCGTAGCCGTCGATGTAGCATCACCGCTTCGTCGGATTGGCCCGTTACGCGGGACCCTACACCGCCGCGAAATGGAACGTGATTCCACTTCCAATATTGTTTGTGCCAATACAGCCATACGCCCTGTCGTGCCCTGCCGAGATTTGTTGTCGCAAAGGCAAAATGTATTTCATATCGTATGTTAAGCGTTCAGCTTTCAGTTGTTTTAATATTCACAGCGGCAAAATTACACAATCACTGGACTACTGAACTAACTTTAAATTTAACACTTATTCCATTTCATTAATAAAATATATTTTGGTCGAGTAATAGTAACGATATAAATATTAATAAAAGAGTGAAGTGTCATTGATTTATCCATACATTATCTACCCATAAGTCATTTGTAAGACAGATTTAAGACACATCCACTGTGTTATTTAGTAATTGTATAATTTATTTTTTTATAAATCTTACTACAATATTGGTATTCCAATAAAATTTAGAACAAGATCATGAAATCCAATTATAAATTATTATTCATTCGGTGGCTCCTCTATTCGGTAATCGATAGTCGAGATACGAGGGCGTAAACTAACTTTATGATTTATAGATTCTACCTTCACGAGTTCAGGGTAAACAAAGAGCTGATATTCATCAAATATGTACATTAATTTCTAGTTACTGGTAGTGTCATGCGTGTTGTAATATATTGATTTGATAATAATAAAATATTATCATTATTATGATTTTACTAAACTTAAAAAAGGTCACGTATACTAGTCATCATACTCAGAAATAAAATAAATTTTAAAGCACTTAAAATATTTCGAATCGAACAATAACAAACATAAACGAATCCTTGGATTCCATAATAATAACGTTAATACATAAATAACCTAGAATATTTCACTCAGCGTCATCTAGGTAATTCCTAGCTTAACAATACTACGTGACATGGTAATCAGATGATTGATAATCATACTACTTAAATACATTTCGTTTGTCCCATTTGTATTTCCATAGAAACCACCCAAGCTCGCGGTAAATATTTGTAGTATATACAAACATTTGTCTCGTGGCGGATTTAGAACCCACAACCTCTACGTTTCAATCAGGGCTTCGCCACAGAGGTCGTTCATGTAACCGTCATCAGCATATGTGGCTTAGCTGGCAATTGGTACAATCGATCATTTCAACAGTCCACTAGTTCACAAGCAGAGCCCAGAGCTATAAAGTTGTCCATAATCGTCAACTATAACTTAATGAGCTTAACTAATGATTGGCGATAAACTACAGACAGCGATGAGCATTACAGCTGCCACTGCGGTTAAGGGTGGTTTAGTTCATAATTAAATTTTACTGTCTTGTCATAGAGGTTGCACGTGTTTCAATGATAATGGGATTAAGAAATTTGGAACTCCTCCATACAATTTAATTAGTTTATGTAGTTAAAGGTTTGGTGGTACAATAAGGCGATATGCGAACAATCCACAACATGAGTATTTCAAGTTTTTTACCAGGAATTTCTTAGGAAAATTTCTAAGAAAAACGACGACGCAACTAATTATTTTATTAGTGCTCGTAAAGTCACGCCGAGATATTACTCTTAAGGAGACGGAGATGTGAATTCATCCCACTAATATTATAAACGAGAAAGTTTGTATTAATGTACGAAAACTACTTAACGGATTTGTCTAAAACTTGGAATGTAGGTAGGTTGCTTACACGGTTAAGGGTCTACAACTGACACAGAAGCTAACCATACGAGCGAAGCCACGAGCGAGTAACCTTGTAAGTATAGGAGGTATATTTTTTTTTGTTGTGAACTCGTTAGCCAATTTCCTCGCGTTCAACCGTTGTTTTGTTAATTAACAGAATGTTATGTTTATGAATTAACAAGCATAATAATTAAAGAAGATGTTCTGAAGCAACAATATTTTTCAAAAATTTAAGTAAATTTAGGGCCTTATAATGGCCTTATAAGAAAGAGTATGTCGGTGAAAAAACGACCTAGTGATATCCAAATAAATGCAGATATATAAATAAACCAATAGCAGGAGGCAAAACGCTATAAAGCTAACAGAAGCGGAGTTTTATTGTTTTAATTTAGGCAATGCGCATGTATGAGTCTTCCGGGCGATCTGGACGCGTTCGTTCGCATAAAAAGTCGTGTTACTACAGAAAGCGTAATGTGCCGGCGGGTACAGAGATAAATATCTAATGCATATCCAAACCAATATTAATAATTTTGACATCGCGAATGGAACTGCACTAATAGAAATAAATGCAAATTTAAAATTTATTTAGCGTTATGTTCTCGTAATACTTTATTTAGCGTTACTTTATGTAGTAAGGCTTAACTCACACCGAGATGGAAGGGAAGCGGCGCGCAGTTTTATAGTCATATCATATTAAACTTTATCTTCATCACCATAACTCATAGTTTCGCTTGAGTAAATTCAAACGCAGGCGACCACGAGCATTATAATAATATTTATAAAGTTTCAAATCACATGACATTGAAACTTCGCGTGAATTTCGCGATTCGGTGTGAATTGACGGTAAGCGCCGGCGTCGGCGTCTAAACGCTGAAACCTGCTATACAACTTAATGTTATGTGGTGATGCGAGCCCACACGCCTCGCTGGCTCGCAGCCAACACGTGCAGAACCGCGCGGCCGGACAAACACGCACGTGCTACCCGGTAATAATCACGACTATCAACAAAATACTGCACTTCACAACCAGAAAAATAAAACAAAGCTCTGTCCCAGTTACTCACGTGACTCGCGTGTTTGCTCCTTTTGCGCAATGGTTGCATCGGAAGTCCCCGTAATTGATGCGATACTTTGCTCACCGCGTACAACGTAAGCACGTAAGCATTTTTCTAGCTAAAAATGGCCGCTGAACTCGCAACATGATTTTACAGCAGAATTTATGTTTCAAAAATTTACTATGAGATCAGATAGATAGTAAGGATTTTATATCGAAAACTGCAGTCGAATTTAAACAGCATGATATAAAATACTCTTGGTAACAGAAAATAAAATGTGGCGAAAAATCGTTCGGGAGAACGTCGCATCGTGTCACAAGCCGTCACGTCCTGGAGAGGAGCAACACCCGAATTAAATTCCTGCTTTGTTCGCCATTGTCTCGTGTAACGGGTACAGAACATAAATTTCGGGGAGGTTTGAGAAAATTGTGGAGCGATTTCTAAAATTGGGTACATTATTTAGCTATATCGCGTTGCTTCGTTGAGCTTCAAGAAAATGAGCCGAGCGGTTGCGGTAAGGTGGTATCAGATATCACGCTAACGAGTTGTATAGTTGAAACAATTGCGGAGTGGAAAAGCGAGTTATGGGCACAGTGAAGGGAGAGGACAGGCGAGTGCATTAAGATAACGCGCGTTGGGCGCCCGCCAGCGTCTCGAGTGTCCGGCCGATGCCAAGACAGCTAGGAGACGTCACCCCTTTGCAACTGGTCGTTGTATTCGACAATCAGCTTCTACAATATAGCATTTAACAGCACAATGAACTTATTAATTTCCTATGCTCCTGTTTCGTTAATAACTGATACAATACACCAGCCCACCAATCCCGTTAACTTATTAAACTAAGATCAATTTCGTAAAACAATTTTGAAAGGAGCTTTCTTACAAAACATAAAGCAATTTTATGTTAAAGTTTATTTCGGCAAATCAATCCAAGCGAATTATTTTATTTAAACTCGTAGCAGCTGGTTCTCAGAATAATTTCACTAAATAATCTCTAGCTTCATCAAGTGTTACTCGCTCGTAAATTTGTCAAGACTCGCAGAGTTTTTTTTAATTAAAGGACTTCTGACTTATTTCGTCTACTTTTAGTATGGTTTTTTTTACGAAGGAGAAAACTAGTTGCTATATGTATAGCTACAACAGAAATCTGGTCGAAGTAGCGTACAATCTGTCACAGTATACTTAGGGGCAAGTTATTGTCGCCTGATTGGAATGAAGTCTTGGATATTTGAAGTACCTCCGATATCAATAAACCAAGTTCCCGAAAGCGCAATAAAACGTCTTAGCGGTAAAGAGGTCGATGTGGAGTTGAAGTCAGCAGTTTCTTTGAAGCGCATCCTCAGATGGAGTACAATAATGAATTCAGGCCCGACGGAGGGGGGTGCTTGAGCGTGCTCGTACGCTCCACTTTGCACTTCCTCCCTTATAAAGCGATTAATGACATCGCGACCTTTGAGAGGTTGACGATCAAAATAAGGAGAATAAAATCCAATCACGAGATTACAAAGACGACTCTTCGCATTCATCGTAGCATTGCGCCTTTGACAAAACACTTTTCACAGACTAGTCTTTGTACGAAATGTGGGAATGGTATGTCTTTGAAAGTAATAATATTAATGAGCTCTGTTGGGTTGTTTAGTTATGTTCGAGTTGAAAAAATTAAATTCAAATGCCAAATGTCTTCAAATTATTCATACGCTGACTTTGTTAATAGTCACTAGCTTATACAAACATACTTGTATATAAAACATAACACTATTGTATCTCTGATATAATATCTCAGGAGTATTTTGCTTTATTTCGTACTGATGATACCTAATGCTCCAAAGAGTATGTCAACTCTAACCTCTAGAAACATATTTCGTAAAGCTTATAAACCTAACTATACTTAACTTAATATTAAAGTAAATGGAATTACATTTATTTTAAAAAAACCCCGAGAAAATAATTAGACAAAACGCGGGCGTTGATAAAACACAGTGAATTGAATACGTTAAATAATGATAAATGACAGCAATTCGCATTAACCGTTTTGCAATTAATAGTGGTCACAGACGATCGAACTTGGTGCGGAGCGCACCACGAACCGCACGGTGCGATCTATACAACAGACGATCGCACCAGACTTCGAACCGTCCAGTCGTATCGTGCTAGCGTTGCGTGAACACGTCTCCTCGAAATGCCGCCCATTCTATCAAAACAAGCCAAAATTGCTTTAGTTGCGGCAGCTATCGTTACTACATCGCCGTTATATACCCAACGAAAAAGAAGAAAAGAATGGGCAAAATTTTATCTCAGAAACAGACAACGGTACAGTCATATGAATCTCATCAAAGATCTCGATGATAAAGATTTTCGTATATATCTTCGAATGAGTTCCGAAGCATTTATTGAATTGTTGGATCTTGTGAAATCGCATATATAGTGTTGCGCGTACGATAGCACAATAGCGACTAAACCGACATGTGGTTCGGTGCGCCGTCCACACGATCGAATCGGTGCGGTACGAACCGCGTTCGATGTGCAAGCGCTCCGAACCAGCCGTACCGATATTAATAATAATAATGTCCGCCGGACCGTGCGCCACACGATCGTATTTGGTGCGGAGCACACCATGTTCGTGGTGCGCTCCGCACCAAGTTCGATCGTCTGTGACTACTTTAACTGAGGCTGACGTAGATGGACATTTTATAGAGCATGTAGGAGTGTCGCGCGGGTTGTGTTCTGTCGAATCTCACGGGTCACTCATTCTCGTTTAAAATATTCCAGCAAGTAAAAATCACTATATTGCGAATATTGTACATTGACACAGCACAACAATCAAATGAAATTAATAAATTACCTGAAACATTTCGCACAGTGTTAGCTAGTCCCGTTCTAAGCAACTTAATGCTTGTGTTTTCGTTACTTAAAAGTATTTGGACCTGTGTAGATAATTTTTAACTTATGTAGATAATTTTAAAAACTAAAAAAACACCGAAACCAATATCTGCAGAACGTACAAACATTTGTCACGTAACGGGAAACGAACAAGAAACCACTGCGCCATAGGCGGGCCTTTACCTACCGCACCACAGAGGTAATCTAATAATTCTAATAAAAACCCACGATTCATCACCATCACATTCATTATTCAGAAGCTACGCTTTCAAACAGACACACATTACAATACTGCAAACTACAATCTTATAATACCCCTCTTTAAGTCGGTGGTAAAAATTGTAATCTACACTACGATAAGTAAATGGTAT
This sequence comes from Xanthorhoe spadicearia, assembly GCA_947086425.1. Lineage (NCBI taxonomy): Eukaryota > Metazoa > Arthropoda > Insecta > Lepidoptera > Geometridae > Xanthorhoe > Xanthorhoe spadicearia. Next base: position 3,595,068 of record OX352200.1, read on the forward strand.
GTTCAACTTTGTCAGTCGAATGTTTTCATACTGTAGACAGGTATAGAACACAGACGCTGGTCTGTAATCTCCAGACCATGGTAAGGTCATTAGATAGTAGCGTTGTTGTGCTATTAGTCGTGACTTGGCATCGAGTTAGCCTGCTAATGTGCAATCAAATAGCGCCTCTGACTGCGAGTTAATTATGCGTACGCTCTATGAATTCAAATCGAGTGTGTAATTGCCACCACAATGTCTTGCTCAGCAATATCTCGAAGGATCTTCGTGTTAAACGCCTTCGCATACCTTCTATAAGCTGATTTAAACATGTATACTATATTATTAGACTACAAAAAGGAGCGCCTCCTAATTCCCAAAGGGTTCAAACTAAATACTCAGCTAATAAGTTACTGAACAACTGGCAACTTTTAAAATTGTAAATTATTACGCAAAATAATTTCCACTCAGCAGCTCACCGACCGCACAAAAGTTTCACAGATTAAGACAGAATTCCCACTTTTATTTGTTTAATGAGCAAACATAAACAAGAACTTGTTCAAAGGGTGGGAATGTCTCTGCTTAACCGCCACGACCCGGATTTCGTGCCAAATATTTATTTTAATTACATCTCGGTTCCTTCAAAGCCTAACTTAAATGTCTCCATCGGTTTCCGCGTCAATATTTTCTATTAATTTAACATTTGAAATCAAAGTTATAATGAAGTAATCTCATAGTGAACAGTACTTTCTCAACTCTGATACTAATAAAGCTCAAGTTAGAAAAAGATCAAACGCTCATAGCGTTTAATTAAATACAGCATGGAAAATAAGGTTAAAGTGGTAGAGAATGAAGAAATAGCTATCAAGCGGAATATCGACGGAGAATTCCCCCGGGTATCGGAGCCTAATAGAACTAGCACTAAATGAAACGGAGACCTAGTTTCCGATGCCGCCGGTGGAGAGAAAAGTATAATGCACATCGCATCGGTGGAGTAGCGCAATTGTAAATGAACATTCAAAGCTATGTTAATTAAAACTAAACTGGAGCTTGCGAGGGACAATGGCTGCGCGGGACAACAAAGCGATGGGTCGCCGTCATAACTGCCGTCAACTGCGACCGCTAAGTGCGATCCAAGATTCTCCCTGACGAGTTAGCTAGGAGTTGCTTTGCATAATTGAGGATGGACTCGGAAATATTATGTAGAACTACTATTTACACACGTACAGAACGTACTTAGTTCTGAGAATAGTAAACAGCTGGATAACGGGACGGTATTCTTAATAACTTTAGATAACGAATAAGGAGAAAAGAATTGAGTAATTGAAATAAAAACAAAATGAATTTTTCACGCAGCTAATGAAATTAATTACCCAAAAGTTCAAATGTCTATGGAATTCACGATGAGACATACCAAAGGGCCGCATCTGTCGAGGACCCGGTAGAATTCCACGGTTGCAGAAGCGCAAACTAAGAAACACATCTGCGCATAAATTCCGAACACGTCCGGCTATATAAATTCATAACTTCGGAACGGAGGAACGGGGACAGACGGTACTGGGGTCTCTAAGAATTTATCAAATAAATTAATTAAACCAAAACGAACGAAACGACTTGAATATTGAGAGGACAGCATCAATGTAATAAAACAGCATTATGGAAATGAAATAATAGCGCATAATCGGTCTGTAAATGATCAGATCCCTCTTGTTTATGAAAGGATGTTCTTCGTAAGGCGTTATTGTTAAAGTTTTATTGATTAAACTTTTATTTTATTGTTTAATATAACCTATTTTTACTGCTACATAGGTACTTAATTTCAATGACATTTGGGGTACAAAAATGTAGAACCTAACATTCACCTTCCTTAGCTCCTTCGAAACTCACGCAAGCAAGCATTAGTTGTTGTACGGGAAAGCATCCACTTTTCCAATAAAGCAACCGACTGAGTGCATAACGTGCCGAGATTACTTATAGCCTCCGGAGCCTCCAGCCAAACAACAATATTTGTTGGTCCGGGACACTAGATTAATTTTTCCCGGGGCGTTTTACTCAACGAAAATACAAGGAAACTGACAAAATGAAGTTCATTCTGCTCGTTTGACCTGAAGATAGTGTGTCTCGAGATGCTATTTGGTAAATGGACCATATCATATTTCAGGTTTATTTATGAGTTTGAAATAGGGGAAATACTGATCGCTGCGGTTAGATAAGTAATTACTGATAAGAACATTAGTAAGCCATTAGGGGCTACCGTGGAATGATGTATTAAATGTAAATATAATTGTTATTGGAAATTCGGTGTGTATATAAACCAATACTAAAACCGGTTCTGGTTTAATTTAAAACTCTTGCGGCGTCAAGCCTGGCACCTTATACGTCTGTTATTTTCTAAGCTCGATATAGTTCAAAAGAAAGTAATGCTTCAATTACGAAGTAATAAATATTACTGGAACAGGAAATCTGGTGCTTACAAGAAAAATAATGTGGCGTAGATAAATTATTCATTTACAAATGAACGTTTAGGAGCAGAACATTAATGTTTCGGCCAATCTTAAAATAATAAGGGTTAGTCGAGTTTTAAAGAATTATTGCTAAAGAATAAGAAGCAAAACCTCGCTTTTAACGCTAGATAAATAATATTTGCTGCAATTGCTTTATTAGTACCTGATTGTTAACTTTAGGTTATCGACACCAGGAAATCTGGATATCAGATTTCTCATTTCTCTCCGTACCGCCTATTTGGCGGTGTTTCTATTCCAAGTTCTAACCAAACTCGGTCTCAATATCAGGATTTTTCAATACCGAGCATACATAAATGAAACTAAAGAACTAAAGCTGAGTAGGTACTGCGGAGTCCACTTACTCTGTAAGTAAGTAATGTTTAAGAACTTTGAAAGTTTCATGAAAGTAAGTGTTCCGAGAAGATACAAGGCGAGACTGTATTAATTATCCCTGAAAATGAACTAGCGTGAAGTTCGGGGAGCGATTAATTAATTAAGCAAGCAGGTGCATAAAATATACGCTTACAGTTTCAGATTTGAGACATCAGCCGTTCATCCCGATTCTAGATATCACGACTTCTATAACTTAACAGTTTGAATGTCTTAAACGGCTAAATCCCTTCACCTTCCATAGTCCAACGAGTCATTAGTTTAAGTGTAATTGTGAGAACTGTTGGTAGCTCAATACATCTCGATTCTTCTAAAGTCTTATTAGTTTCATCTTCTAAAGATAGAGGTCAAAATACTTTATCTTTCAACGATCTAATTCTTGTTACGCCATTAGCCAGTGAACACAACAAAAGTAAGTACTCTGTCATACTGTTCAGAAATAAGAAAAAACAAAGCCAACATATCCGAACAAGTGGATATTATCTACGAAAATAATGCGAGGACATTGCGCGATACACATATGGTGTGGACTCATTAACGGGCTATACTGGAGCGAGGCCCGGCTAACTACCGCAATCCAGGTCTTAACGAAAGGTAATTCACCATCTGCCACCATTTGCGGCCGCTTGCCCACCACGATATTGCTGTAATGTTGCAAACATGGATGCCGTAAAGCTTTACGCACAATTCTACTTACAACGCGCTGTATTACAGAAGGATAAGAGCTGAGCTGAAAGGATTTGACTTACAATATTGTGTATATGTACTCGTATGTCTTTGCTACTAATTATAAACTTATTTTGAGTTTTCCGGCAATTTCAATACGTCTTACTTTTATTTAAATTCATCTAACAATATCATAAGTAACAATAGTCCTCTTATCCGCTCAGCACAAATAAATGGTGATAGTTTTAATTACATTATTTTGAAGCATAATTGAAGTTTAGATATCTCCATACAGTTACATAGATAGTTAAATAGTCTGATACGAGCTACCGAAGATTCCCTAGAGCAAAAGCAAACGGTAGAACACAAATAAAACTAAAATGCTGGTCATTCCCTTACGGGATGAAACTTTACAAGCGAATCCAAATATAAAGTTGAACACAATAAAATTCTCGCGTCGAATAAAACGTTGCCATTCATTTATTTCTGGTATTAAGCGTTCATCCGAGGCGATTACCTTGGCTGTGTTCTTTATCCCTTAAACAAGACAAATATTCTTTGTTACGCGTGTATCCCGACAAATAAGTTATCTAGTTACCTGTGGCAGTGATGAATAGCGACCGCACAATTATAGCTCCACCGTTGCCCAACATCTGGATGAATAAATATTGCACAGCGAAGTGTGTTTTATGTGTTCAATTAACATGTTACAGCTTTCCACTCTCTTTTGTGAATTTATCATCCCTACCAGAGCGTTTCGTTGATTTGAATACAGGGGAAAATATGTAAACTTGTAGGTTTGCTAGCAAATTGTAAGTCAATGAAAAAACTATCTATTTTTTTATGAAATGATGTAGTCTCTTTGTAGAACGTAGACTACTTTAACCCTGGTTTTATTGGGATGTCATAAAGTCTGGAACGCGCGTGTGGCCACAGGTAAAAGCTGTAGTGGTAGAAAATTTTATGAATTTTGTAGTGGCTTGTACGGCCCGGGGTTATAATAAGGACACATTAATTCCGACGGTGGAACAATTGCGGTGGGCAGCTTCGTTAGACCGGCAGCGACACGTGTAATAAGATAAAGTAACGCCCAGCCCGTGCCCTAGCTAGAACAAAGGTCTTCCGACGCCGTCTCGCCTGAACAATGCCCACAACATGTTCCCAGCGCGCTATCCTCGCCTCCTGTCTTGTTCAACTCTACTGTGAATTACTATGCGACACAATGGACAATCGTGTAACCTCTGTAAACACTATTGTTATTACAGCATGATGCAACTTGCACTGGTTCTTTAACAACTAAGCTCTGCCACTAAACTGTTAGACCAAAACCTCGTACAATATTTGTCAGTAGATCAAGTTACAAGAATGTTTCTGAAGAAAGAGTATAAAATCAAAGGTAAAATTGGTTCATCATTATATCAATCGATACCATTGCTATAAAATAGCTCAAAATTGGTCGTTAGTTTTTGCAGAACTAAAGGTTTGGTATTTCCTTTGAATCGATTTAGTTCCGGTCAGAATTATAAATTATTTTACTCGGAAAACGTGACGCTGTTGTTTACGTAAGGAAACATTGAAAAGCTTTCTGTGTACAGTACAACTAAGAGTCCCAACATTAAGCTACTAAAGCCTACCGAAATTAGAGCTATCTCTGGATTCCTTTTAAATATTTATTCAGATGACGAGATGTCTGAATTCTAAGCATTGGAATAATTTAAAGGCAGACTCGCAATTTCAATTTTATCTTTAACCGTTCACGAATAACAACTATTTCAGAGTAATGCCTTTCAGAGAAAGCTTCCCACCTTAATAAATGTGGATTCATTAAATACGGAATACATTTAAAACTAAACATTATTTTAATCAACAATAAGAATAAGCGATCTGCGAATTAAAAAGGGAAGGTATAAATACATTTTTAATCAAATTCCATATCATAATGGATTTTAGGCGAGTATTACTAGAATTGACCTTAGATATCATAACATAAAGTGGCAAGCCAAAGCAAAGATTTCCATCTTTGCAGACGACGCAGACCACTTAAATGATTGGGCAATATTAGCTCAAGTTCGAGTCTTACACCTAACTTGGAGACCGGGATGGGGAGCTTTTGCCCAGCAGTAAAAATATATTAATAAAGTCTTATCGACAGCCGAAATAATATAAAGTTATTGCATTACAAAATAATAGTTTTAAAAAGGCCTACATGTATTTAGTTTTTGTTATTTGAAAAACCAGCTTGAACTAATGAAATAAGTTGTTAAGAACAGAGAACGTTCACATTAGCATGTCCTATAAAGACAAGATTATCCGTTGATTAACCATTAACAACACTTGACCTACACGAGAACGGAATTCAAACCTATGTATATTAATTGAGTTCAGCAGAATCGATGGTACATTTGATTGGAAGGTTGCTTCGAAGATATTCAAGCTAACCTCCGTATTTGTCTCCACATTCCTAGTCTAAACTCGGTGAAACGTGGAATTCCGGGTGTCAAGTAGTTTGACATTATTCGGAGTAGATACCTCAGTTTGAGGAGGGTGGATTAAACTTATTTTGATGTCTATTTGTTGTCCATCCCGGTGGTTTTCATCCGAACGACGGTAGCTGAACATAAACTATTAAATTATGAAGTTTTGGGTCTACAGTAGGTTTATGTAAACAGAACTGATCTCTCAGTTAAGTTTTTAATATTCCAAAGCCTTCACTTTCAAAAAGTGTGTGTTGCAAGAATACAAGTTTGTGGTAGTCAAGTATTAAGCTATATGCATACCTATTCTGAATGTAAAGGTGAGTTGTCGTCATCGTACCTGAAAAAAATAGAAAAACATTTTTATCAATGACATTTTAACAGCACACTCACAGGGTAAATTATGATTAAAGCATAAAAAGATCATAAACATGTTCATGTGTACATACATGTTTAGGTGAACCGTAAGCTCGCTTGTATCACTCCAAGTATATTTGCAATGTGAAATGAGCTTTATTGTGTTGCCATAACAATTTACTTTCTATGTGCGAATAGCTCTAAATCTTCTCTTAACCAAAATAATTGACGTAAGTTTAAGTTAATCTTATCTTTATCTATAACATTTTAAGAAAAAACTTCAATAGCGTATAGTCTATCTATAAAGTCCTGGCATGAATGTTTGAGGAACTAAAATTATTCGTGTATCTGGCAGCACCAAACAAAGGTATAACAGCTGTCGTCAGCTGTCATCGAGTGAGTTCAAGAACATATTTTCCTCTATTTTTTATTGTTTTCTTAGTTAAACTGCAATGAAATGAAACCGAACTACGCACAAAAGTATCACAAATAAGTAAAGTAAATGAGAGTGACACGCGGGAAGTGATTTTTAAGTTTTTAAGCAATGTTTAGCGGAATACCAAGTTGGACATATTTTGTGGGATTTGGATGATTTAAATGGGCGAACATCATCTATAACGGGTATGTAATCGTTTTATTGGTTGTTTCTAATCTGCCTGAAGTAACAAATTGACCTAAATTACGATTTGGAGACCAAAAAAGGCATTGTTTACATTGCACATTTTTACGTCAGATTGAACATCACAGTAAGTCATGTTGTAGTGAGACCATCTAATCTTGATACATTAAAATGGCACACAGTCTAGCTACGTTTTCTGCCTACCTAAGTATTTAAAATTTTAACTAATTGCTTTATGTTTAAAATGCTTTTGATTACCTACTTTCAGTATTTTTTTTTTTAATTTTCAGGTAGGTAAATCAGAAAGTACCTACGGTTAGGCGAATTCAAGAATGATGGGAAGTTTGAAACTGCTGTGAAACACAGTAGGGTCTGCCAAGAAAGCAATGGACAATTTTAATATTTGTGCACTACGGCAAAAAATAAAATTCTTATAAAAATGACAATGAAATCCAATTTTGTTTCATTTGCCTTCACCTATGTACCTATGTATGAACACTCAACAGTTTAACCTTTTAATCCAACATTATTACACAGATAAGCACAAGATTTAAAAAATAAAACATGCCTTCCCAAATTCCCACCTAAAAGCTGGTAGGAACTTTTACATGGAACGAACTGCAAGTATCAAAATCAGTAGTCACACTATAGGGTTGCTATATACATTTTAGCAGCGCCCTCATTTATTGTCACGACTTTATAGACAGACTATATCTTGTTAATAAACCTTTTATTGTTAAACAAATTCTATGTGTCATATCTTCTGTGCCACGAGCGAGATGCACATATTTAACAGGAGGCTTATCTCGAACGAAAGAGAGGGAACGTGCTATAGTGTCGAGCCTATCTTTCTACTAATGGCCTACATGTGAAAGGTGAATAGCTCCATCTAAAGACCGAAACGACGGATAAGTAAAGAACGACAACTTTTGAAAGCGCGTCCCTCATAATACATTTTTTACCATTATTTTGTAAAGATTTTCGTCGAATCGGAAACCCGTGGGAGCACTTTAATTCGGATCGTAATGAAGAATTTCAAATAAAGTTTCATTACAATATTTTTTGCTGAGAAATGAGCTCTGAATACCTATCCCTGAATAATTCATGATATAAATTAATCAACGCTAACGATGGACTCAAATCACTGAAATGTTTTAATTTGTCCCCGGAGAGCCAAAAACCATTCCGACGAAACAAATGGATTTCAAAACATTGTAACACGAGAACAGAAGAATGATGCTTTCGTAGAAACCGGAAACTCCACAAAAAGCTACTTAACACGAGTAATGTTTAGGCAAAGCAAAAAGCCGGCGGAGGCGCGCCCATCAATTACCCGTTATAACCGGACGACCACTACGACAGTGAATTTATATGCTGCGGGCCAAGTAGACAGAGCTTCTTGTCAGAAACGCCCGAAAACAGCAAGCAGTTTACTAATTAAATCGGATATTGGTAAATAGACTCAATTCATAGCATTACCTAGGTAACTCATTCCCGGCCTAGAGTGCATGCATTGATTACGTGCGTCATGAAAGTCTTCATGAAAAGTCAAGGAATTAACAGTCAAAATCTTTGTTTTAATCGTCTAGGACTCATTGCAAACCTAAATACTTAAAATAGTGATTTGAAATGAAATGAATAGATGGTTTATGTATCACTTTTAATAATGACCTAAGTAATTAATTATTTGGTATAATCAATTGATCAACCACACCTTCGGAACTACAATTTGGAACATGGTGGTTACCTCACACCCTTTTTCTCACTTAGATATTGGATCACGACCTTTACGTTTTAACAATGACACAATCATTCAGGGACATTGTTGACAAGTCCCAAAAGCGAATTTCGCTCGTAGCACAAACTAGGTACAGTATGACCACACTGAACGCGTCACCGATGTCCATTACGATGAAACATGTTGGTCTAATTAATGGACACAGTCTATTATTGCACGACACTCACAAGCCACGTGCTAGACTCCATATATTCCCATATTTTCATAAGATTTCATACCGTTCTCAGAAATGTAATAAGAAACATCCACAGGAATGTTTATTTTGAAAGTCTGTGAAGATTAACCACAGGAATGTTTCGGCAATCAAAAGTTATCTTATGCTTCTATAGGAAATGAAATACGAAGCTGAACAAAATTTACATAATAGGTTTCTTTGAAATAATTATAAAGTACGGGTTTGTTTCTGATGGACATACTTAATCGCATATAATTTTTATGAATATTTAAGTATTTTAAAGTGGTTAGGAAAGTTTTGAGCAGTAGTTTCATTTCTTCCTTCCATTTTGTTCATAGCATTTTCAGCAGCATGTGTCGCTTACAGTCGTAGTTCGAGACCAAACTCGTTTTATTGCCATGCGATTCGTCTTTGCCGAGGTTTTGCAGTGCGAACTGAACAGGACATTTGGAATTCCGTAACCCTTAAATTCCCGCTTGCAGAGCGAACCACATTTGCAATTTTAATAACGTGCATTGCCTGTATTTGTTGAAATGCATTTTGTTAAAATTAAATCTTACGAAAGAGCTTCTTGGGTTGCGATGGAAAATAATTAGTTGCTAGGCAAGACAAACACGGCGACGTGGGCAAGGGGACAGGAGCCAAGACGTATCGGGTTATGAATGATGCGGTCGGCTGGTGGAGTGATTGAGGACGACAAGTGCTGGTGGCGAGGTGTGGTGACGAACGGATCCGGCCGGCACCTGGGTCCGTCCGGCGACAGGCCGCCCTAATGGCCTGTCGCGCGTCCATCCGCGCTGTGATTGATCGACACACCCCACTGACGTGTGCACACACATCGCTTACATCGCCTCCGCGATATCGCGCGTAATCCATCACACATTCCAAATTTGTGCCATAAATGTGAAAGCCGAAGCGGATTTATGTTCTATGATCTACGCAATTCCAGCGAGTAAGAGGCTTAACGTAATGTAGATGCCGATGCATGTTTTTATAGATCCATCTATTGCGGGAGCCTCCTTTAGAATTTAAATGAGAGATTATGCTCCCTGGCTTGTTCTATTTGGGCCGTATGACGGAGGATCATGAGAACTAAAGTTTATTTGAAATCTTTTAACAAAGTCATATCAAATAGTCTTAAAGTAAAAAGCAAATGACTACAGTAACTTTCAAAAGAACTCGCTCCGAAAAAGTCCGTATCTGAAAAGGCGGATCTCGTATTTTAGCATGGTAAGTACAGATTGCATTTGGATTTTATTAGAAAACTTCTTCGTCTAGAAAGATAAAAAATAAATTTAAATTTGTTTGTTTATGGAAATACCTTGGAAGAAAGAAATTCTTCTTTAACAAATGGCATTAAAAGTTTCCTTAAAGAAACATGTTATACAGACGCGTTTCTGACTGAACAGATATGTACGTACAGTATAACGCGTTTATTGAATCAGTAGTTAGAATTTAGAAATATTTGGCTAATGCAAAGGAAGGATGAAGGAAATTTGTAAATTTTGGCTGAGGACCACCGAATAACCATTTCCAATAAACTTTGCAAATAACTAAAATAGAGACGAGTGTGACCTAGATCATATCTTAATTTTGGCAAATCAAGCTCAATTTCATAACTGTGATTCATAATATTACACTCCGTTTTTATCAGCCAAAATGAAATTGAGCTAGAGAACTGTCTGGAGGAACGAGAGCAAGAAGCGACTGTTTCACAAAGTAAATCGAGTTTAAGAGTTATGACCATGTCCGAGAAGGAATTTCTTATTAAAAAGACAAGATTCGTAATTAAAGTGCGAAGTTAGTTCTCCGGAGACTACACTAGCGCTTGGCAAAGTAAGTGATGAGATAATGCTTTGCAATAACCTACTTTTATAAAGGATGCGTTTTGTATTACATTATTAAAAGAAATTCAATCTAGAACAACTTTCTTTATTTATGACAAGCATTATCTTTCGGAAAGCAATTGAAAACGTAGCTATAGACAATTTATTTCAATGATAAAAATAGGCCGATAAAATAACAATGCAAACCGAGCTAGCTTTCAAATAACGAAAGCCACTCTGCAATAGCTAAGGCCAAGTTATTCAAGTGGAAGTGATCAATTTTCTCAACAATTTCACCGTCATCTTAAATCTTTTCAGGGGTACAAAACATTTAGCCAATTCAGCGCACAGGGTCGCGATAATAAAGCCTGTTGGATGGGAGGGACGGTCATCGCAAACATAAGCCATTAGCGTATTGTTAGCGTCTTTTCAACCGCGCTCCGCATTTTCTAAAGGTTTTGTTGAGTGTCTTCGAGTTTTCTATAGATGACACGAATAAATCTCTTAAAACATATTTTAGTCTTTGAAATAGCGAAGTAGAGAAAGCAAACACGAAATAAATACTGAAAACACCAAGGTACTAGAAAACGGATGACTACTAACGACTATACTCATTATCCTATCTATCCGTGATTTTTTCTACTGTGGTAGATATTTGTAATTTTTGTATGGAAAAGTCAAATCTAAATAAAGTAACATACTTACCATGATAAAATAATAGATATACTAGCATATGTAATTTAGCTTTGCGAAATTAATTCGTGGAATTGCGGTCAGGTAGGGAAGACTGAACAGTAAACCAACTGTAGAAACTGTGCAGCCGCACTCATGAGCAGGTCGCGTGCGGACGACAGGCGATGGCGGCGCGAGCCCATTCTCCCCGGAACAAAGCTCTCGTGATCTAATCAACGCAACAATACACCTCGGATGGCAACCCACAATTGAGCTGGAAAACCCACCCGTTGCCAGCCCGATATTTTAAATTACGTACAATATTACACCGCGTGGATACAAACGAGACCATTGTAGCCCTGGCCCGTGTGCGGCGGACAGCTGTTTTAGATAACGTGTGACCTCTCTAGAATAAAGCGTTCCATAAACGATTACAACGACAATGATGTTCGCGCTGGCTGTACACGTGGACCGCCGGCGCACTAATAAAACGTGTTCGTTTGTTACGGAGAATTTGGAGTTTCCACAGCACACACATTTTGGTTAAAGTGAAAGCAGCGCTAAATTAAGTGGGTATCGGCATTCGATCATCGAACTTCCAATGTTCTCTGACCGTTCGCACAGCATACAGATTTAAGAGTTAGTACTCTATATCAATAGCACTAACATTGCGGTGCAGGCAGGCCAGTGGAACAGCATTATTTTACTACATGCGGAAGTATATTGACGAGTCAATAATAATAATTATGTATCTGCTTGAAGTACGTTGACTCTTGATTTTAGTCAATAACCGCTGGGAAAGTTTGTTCACCAAATATGCCAGCAATGCAAATCTTAACTGATATTGGTCAGAAACAAGGAGATTTTTTTCTTCGAAATATAATTAAATCCAAGCATGTATCGTAATTTTCTGACTTGAAGCTTTATCTCATAACGCACAAGTTCTACAAACAAAACGATCTAGTTAGATACTTGCATTTGTTACCAATACAACTTCAAATCAAAATACCAATCTCGTACTACGATATCTTCACGAACAATGCGAACTTCCCAGTTTCATTATAGAAATGGAAGACAAAGAAGAAGCATCTGCGCAAACACTTCCATTGTTATCATTGGTCGATATCTACGTCAGGTGCCTATAGATCGGTAATGCAATAGAGTCCCCGGTCGGAAACGGGTTTACGGGCTTGTGACGTCACTAGCGGGTCAAGTGTGACTGACAAGCCAGATAATGCTCTCTCCAGCCAAACAAAGCGATGGCGTCCGATTTAATCAACTATTCTACTCGAAGACCCAGAGTAAGCACTAAGCATACTTGACCGATGACAGTGTGAGTACGTGACTTCAATTCTAAGCATAATGCATAGCGATAAATGATGTATACGAGCAATAAATTGAACAAGGATCGGGAATCGAATGCCTAATTCACCGACGTAAGCTTTAAATGGACAGGAGCAAACAGGAATTAGAGTCTGGACACTAGCAATGTTGAGTCCTTTGATTAAAAAGTAAGTTGGTATGATTTAGTTAGCAGTTTTACGGAGACGGAGTTTTAAGGACGCCTAAAGCCGGGTATCCACTATGTTCGCGAACATCTTGCGCTCCGCGCTCCTGCAACTGCTCCACATAGTGGATACGTCCGCGCTCCCGGAGCGCGCTCCGCGCGCTGTCGGTTTTTGAGCGAACACATGTGGAGATGCGCGTACCGTCTCCATCAGAGCGGTTGCAGGAGCGCGGAGCGCAAGATGTTCGCGAACATAGTGGATACCCGGCTTTAAGTCTTTCTTCATGGTTTAGCGACTGTAAGCGAGACGCGGTAAGTATAGTACTAGAAATTGCTCTTCTAACAACATCAAATTACTTTTTATTTGTAAAATTTGACACTTGTTCATATGAAAGTTTGATTGTTACTGCGTGTATCGAATCGTAATCGACCAACTTACTATAAAATAATAAATAAGATCAAGTATTATCGCCTGTGTGAGGTTGTTTACGTAACATATCTGTGGTTAGTGTATGTACACCTAAACAGATTATATAGATATGACCAGGCATCAATTCACGTCCGTCACCTACTATCGGATTTATTTTCGTCGGTATCAAGACAACAGTTAGGCTAAAAGACGATTTCAATGAGACCACTAATATCACTTTGAAACAACTTAGGGGCTATTATACTCGTAGTATTTATTTATTTACTTTTGTCTTCTTATTTTGAAATGAGTTAATATTTCATTCAAGGTAATGAAACGCGATACTTTTATTCCGATGGTCCATCTGAAATCGTCAAGCCCTACGTTTATTTTAACGATTTTCAATGCGTTTTCCGCGCGTTATCAGTGCAACATGATTGTATCGATACAAAAGCAAATAGACCAAGAGCCCAGACCGATCTGACATATAACTTATTTTAACATAGATGAAACCTTACATTCTCAGTAGCGTCTAATGTGCTTTGAATAACCTGCGTGCTTTTGTAGCTCCAAAGTCCAAGTGTGACACCTGGGCAGGTAGCAGATCAGAAAGGTGACTAAAAAAAGTGTTACTTAACTTAAATTAACATGTCTGATTTTTATATATATGTTGTGTAGAACATTATTCTAATGTTGTATCATAAGGTATCAGACAGTTTCCATGGGCCAGAACTTTTGTCAGATGCTTTAAAGCTGCACTAAAAATAGCTGACTTACTGTCAGTAGGTTTTTAACACATTTCATATGGAAGCAATGTCAAATATCTACCAGCAGTATGCAAAATCAAAGATAGATAGTATAGGTTATTGAGACTGGCGGTAAGTGATACTGTAGATTAAAGCTATTTAGTAAACTATGACTAATACAGATGTAAGAGCTAAGCTGAAATTACTCATCAAGTTAAGTTTATAAATAAATGCTGCATTATAATGCAAAACGCTATTTAAATAACTAAAATGAGATATTCAAGGTTAAAGCAATAAATTAATATACCTATACCTACCAAAAACTTAAAACAAATAAAAATTCAAGAGATCATCAGATGAATGTGTGATGACTTCATCTATATGATATTAAATTTCTTAGAAGAAACAAAGTTATAAAAAAAATATTTTTTTACTAGCTGCGCCAGGCATGTTACCCGCAGTGAATAGTTCCTGCTTTGAGAACATCGGGATCAATTACAAGATATTATAAGCTATCCTGATTACAAATTTTAATTAAATAACCATTCAACTAAAACTCATTCTATTCAGCCATTCATAGTACTTTTATTATTTATTATTATTAATAAATTGTTTTTGCAAGAATGAGTAAGAAACTTTTGCATTTATAATATTAGTAGAATTACTATTATGAAATCGAGAGAACTCGAATGACCTAAGCTCAGAGACAAATCAATGATCCTTTCTGTTACCATTAGTAATTATTTGATAAGATAATACATAGGAGTATCCAGCATCAATAATTATGCAGTAGTACAAATATGAATACTGGGCAAGATTTGGTGTTCCTTAGTAAGTATAGTTACAGATCCTATAAAATATACGTACTAACTGCTACCAATACGGACATAGGTATTTATGTAGGCGGAGTTAGACTAATTTCACAATTAACGTTTTAACAATACTGCTTTTAAATTAATTTGTACTCACCTATTTTAGGAAATAACTTAGTGGGTACACAATGATACACACAGAATTTTGATGTTGTTTATACTTGGAGGTTATCTGTACACAAATAGATACGAAAAACTTTTCTTTAGATTAATTTCTACGAACTGAGAACCAAATAAACAAAGTTCTAAGTTTGAGGAAGTAAAAAAAATACTAGAGGAATGCTGTGTACCTTTTAGGAACGCTCGCAGATGACAGGTTTTACGCCAACGACGATGAAACTTCACATAAAACTTATTCCTTTTACAATCACTGAATATCCACTCATCAGTTAAAATAACTAAAGTGCACTCTCTGTTATTTTCCAATGTTTTGTTTCCAAAACTTTTCTTGAACAACCAAAAAACGCGTCCGTCTTTTCGTCAGCAACATAACATCATTGCATTGCAATCAACAGCGTTTCGTTAGTGCATGCATTGCCAGTTGCCACTAACAATGCCATTTGAGAAAAATGAAAATGATGGCATGCCGCTTAGTAATTTTTGTTTTTACTCATGTTCTACCTATACGAGTATTCAACATTTCTTACTGATTGATTCATTAAAAATAAATTTAAAAGGATTTACAAACTATAACCAAATCTGACAAAGTTTATCTTTCACACGAAGTACAGCTGTACCGAACGAAACGCACTGATATTTCGTGGTTCTGCCGATTTGTTTCGTGATTTTTAGCATAACAGTTTGAATTCTGGAAATAAGGAAGGATGGAAGGATAGTAAGAATAGCTTTTTTTTTTAAGCTATTGCATTGCTTATATCGCGGGCCTCGGCGGGGTGACCGAATCCCGAAATTCCGTAACGAAAAATTCCAACCGGCGCGGCGGCGGCGCGGCGGGCGCAGCGCGGCGTCCTGTTTGAAGAATATGAACCCTCTTCTTATTAATATAGGACGCATAATTGCGTGCGTTTGACGAGGTAGGCGTTTTATCCGCCTCTAGGTGGCATGCATGCAATAGCTTTACCGCGGCAGTCCTCGAGTGACGTCTTTCTTTTTTATTTACAAAAACAAAAAGGGCTTTGTCGCTGAGCGACCACGTCGTCGTCGTCGCCCCATCCTTATGTAAACGCTCAGAGCAATCATCTACTCAATTCTGTTATTATTCTGTTAATTCTGTCTCCTCTATGGAATATACTCCTCTGTCTCTTCTATGATGATTACTTTACTATTATAGTAAAGCTATCAATGATTAATTAGTCTGGCACAACTTTAAAGTTTTGTTTCATTTCTCAGAAAAGTTAATATTGTTTCAACTTTTATGTCACTGTCAACTGTCAAGGAACAGATTTGTCATGTTGTTTTTGATTTAATCATAACCTCATTCAAATCGATCGATCGGGTTTTATTTTTGAAATTATAAAATCTGTTTGTTTTTCCAAAATGAATAATCTCGTACTAGCGAATGTAATAAAAGGAGCTGCCCTTTTTTGTTACCGTTCTAAAACTGCTGTAAATATTGCTGTAACTTCAGTTCTCCGAAGAAACCTTCATACTACGAAACCAGTCAATGATTTGATGGAGTTTTTCGATTTAAAGAAAAATTGGAAAGAAATGACTATTAGAGTAGGTAGATCATGGAAACTTGACGAACTCAGACTTAAGTCGAACACAGACTTGCACAAACTGTGGTATATACTGTTGAAAGAACGAAACATGTTGTACACAATGGAGCATGAATGCAATCAAAAAATGAACCTATTCCCGAATGCTGAGAGAATTGACAAAGTTCAGGAATCCATGGATAACATCGAGACAGTAGTAAGAGAACGTAATGTTGCTTACTACAAGCTAGAGACAGGAGAAACTGGGGAAAGACCCTCTAAAGATGTTGTCAGTCTTATTGGCTTACCAGAGAAATATGAGTTGAAAGAACATCATATCCCACGGTTCATGAATACGAGATGGGTGCAACCATACCTTGAAAATGGATATATAAGTAGCCACTCTGTGAGGAAATTCTTAAGGTATTATACTGAAAAGCAAAATAATGAGAAGCGAAAAGCTAGAAACAGGGACTTCAATCATGTCCAGCATTTACTTAAACGCTTCCCTGACATGGACTTACAGAAGCTGAAGCAAGAATATCCAGAGGTTGATATAGACAAGGCAAAGATATCCAAGAAGGCAAGAGGGCATTATTTCCCCAAGTATTGATTTATTTAATTTCTAAGTTATGTTGCGAGTCTGTTAGGAAATAATTAGAAAAATTAAACTAAGTATGTACTTTGTTTTATTTATTTACACATAGAAAATAGTTGTTTACAACAGTTTAATAATTATCTTTTTTATCTATACTTAACCCTTTAAAAACCTGCCCAAGTCACAAGTATAAATATTAAACATAGCATAATTTCTAAACAAGCTGCATAATATAAAACCATGAATGGCACACAAATTAAAATTGCCAAAAGTAGGCAATAAATTCAGGTATGACACAAGTTTTGTACTCTAAAGATAAATTCTACATGAGGTATTTGAATATAAGGCACTTTATAATTAAAGGAATCAATTCTTAGAATTGAAACATACTAAAGTATATATGGTGGCATTGAGATTCAAATGGGGTCTCAAAATTATATTTATCCTTTACTTAAAGTACATCTATGTCAACAGATCTATTTGTTCAAAAATTTTCAGAATATCAGGCAATTCCCCACCACTTCTAACTTGCTGTAGTAAAATGACTAGTTCTCTTAGCATTTGATAGATATATCTATACTTTTTAATGAACTCTTCAGTCACTGTATAAGAAGTCAACTCAGGATGAAAGTTTTCAAGCCCTCGCTCAGTTTCATCTTTCATTAGTTGTTCATTTAAATTCCCCAATGTTTCTTGAACATTCTGTACACTGTAAGCATCTAAATATGCATTGAGTGTGGTGAATAAAGTGTGAACTACTTGATTTCTATCAATTTCTTCGATATCTTTAGTTATTGGTACCATTTTTGCATAGCAATTGTTTTCTTCAATAACTTCCTTTGGTTTAAATGCAGTGCAAATCTTTATCAAATACCTAAGTTTTCTTTTAGCTTTCCTTGGTCTGACTGAAGTGTTTTTTCGTATTTGTAATTCAGTCTGTGATATAGGGTAATTCTGCCATTTGGATTCTTTGATAAAATCTATGAGATTCTTAATGATGCAAGTTTCTTTTGAGAAGAGAATTTTCTGTACATGCAGATTTCCAATGAGGTGTCTCATAAATGATGGCTGTATTCTCTCTATGACTCTCGTAATAGACTCTTGCGGTAGCTCTGTAATAAATAAGAAAGAGCATTATTTCAGTACCTACCTATTCTACTTTTTCGTTTCATCTAAAATTTTAACATTTTCTGTGCATTTTTATGTTTTTTCTTTTCCTAGGCACCTTAGACTAAGTATTAGAAAACTTAGTGATGATTAAAGTGGTAATGTTGTTCCCCTGTTATGGAATTACAATAGTATGATAAATGAAACATGTGTGACATTATGTCAAAACATCTATCAAAATTCAAATTGGTATAATTTAAAAAAATCATCTTACCTGCAATTATCTTGTAGAAGCAATTTGCAAATGTAGAGCAATATTTTCCAATATTAGGATAATTACTGTTAGAATTTGTCTCACAGATGTAAAATGTTTGGATAACTGCATTGAGCCATGTCTGAAAATGTATATATAGGTAAGTACACTGTATTTTCACCTTTTTACTATCACAGTTAGATGCTCTGAAAACAGAAAAGACAGCCAGGGAAGTGTTGAATGCCACTGGCACTGGATCAGAAAGAATGGTGTGAAAATGAGGAATTAAGTAAGTAGGATTTTGCTTTACCGTCATAGTAGTGATGTAAGCTTCAGGGTATCTTAAGTGTATTAGATAGACAAACAATTTGAGCAACTGACGGCAGTTACTGTTCACTGCTCCCGTGTATAAAATGTTGTCTGACCACAGGATGTAAGCCATTAGTGGCTTGTGAGACCTCATTATATGACTGCCTAGGTTATTTGTGTATCTAAAAGGATAAAAGGTAATACTTATTAGGTGTTGTAGCTATTTTAAATTTATATCCTTGGACGTTCCACACAGCGTCATGTAGTCAGAAGCTAAGCAACAAAATGCTTGTGTTATGGTATAAGTCGCGCCACGTAAAAATAATGATGAGGGGAGCGAGATTGGTAAATTGCATACTGCGCAGATTTGTCCTGAGTGTGTGTTCTTTTTACGTGGCGCGACCTATAAATAGATGATTGATACTTCTTTGATACAAGATTTAGATTAAGCAGCAACCCATTGCCTACCCAGCCTAAGTTGGGTTTTAACAGGAATACAGATTTCAGTGCTTACAGTGGACAGCCAGCATGCTATATCCACAGGAAAGACAAAATCAATGCAGTTGGGTCTGAATAAGACCTTGGTTTCCTCACAATGATCGGGGTATTCCTCAGTGCCTTTCTAGTTTGAGGATCACCAATTGATGCGCCTAAACTATTTTGCTCCATTTAATATCATTGTTTTATTTATTTTTTCAAAAAATAGAATATTGGTACTTATAGAAGAGGACTCACCTGCCATGCCAGATAGCTAAATCAAACTGTAACAGCTCAATAATAGTATCCAAAACTAACATCAACCTATCTATCCTTTCTATTCTCTTGTGACACTCAAATATCTCAAACTTCTCTTTTTGCCAATGCAGACCTTTCACACTTTGCTTCATCTCCTGTGGAATGTTCTCATATTTATCAACAAGACAGTCATCTATGCTCTCTGCGCTGATTTCGTACTCCAATCTGTTCAGACAGTACTTTACTATTCCTTTCTCAGAACCATATTTAGTGCGATTTGTGAATGTTTTCTCTCTGACATCTAGTGGTGATGTTAGGAAATTTTGGTAGCATGTTTTGAGTGATTTTGTGAAGCAAGGTGGATGGGTGCTGAAGTTCTGCATAAGAATTTGCTGGCATTTGTCAATTAGATATGAGACTGAGTGTCCGGCGTATTCATCTTCATGGGCATTCTGCAAAGTATGAAATTTTAATCAATATTGATGGACATTTTACACAGCATCATATTAAGAAAACGATTACTTATCACATACCAACATTTGGTTTTTTTTCTGGATTCTGGATTCGGTCTACCTGCTCAAGGCCCGCGATAGAAGCTATGCAATAGCATAAAAATTATACATTTTTTCATGCCCTAAACAAAGCAGGTACCTACTTTTATTCAAGTTTTGGCAAATACATTCAGTAGTTATAATGTGAAAGACTAAGAAACATTTTCACAATTTAGGATAATATTATATTCACTTACCAGCATAATTTCAACAATTTCCCTTAGAACTTTAGCTGATAAGTACTGATTGGGTGAGATGGATAGCTTGCATACTTCCAACGCTTCACACCACATGTTAGTTCTGGCATCAATCAGGAATGCTTCCTCCGCTTTCAATGACATCTCTCTTACACTTGACTGGAAACAGAAAAATAAAAATTTTCACATAAGTTTTAATACGGCTGGTCAGCCGTATCGACTATTGTTTACTGTGTATATGACCGGCTAAGTTGAGAGGTTTGGGTGCTGGAAAAGCCTATTAACGGGACACTTCCCGTTAAGTGTAGGTAAAGATTGCCTACTGACACTATAAATAAGTCATTTATTAAAGATGTAAAGGCTGAGATATCGTAAAGCAAGTTGTTTTAAGAGTTTGCTATAATAGGTAGGGATGTAAATCACTTGAAAAATCTATACTAATATTATAAAGAGGTAAAATTTGTTTGTTTGTTTGTTTGATGGAGGTAATCTCCGAAACTACTGAACCGATTTCAAAAATTCTTTCACTGATGTGTAGAATGGACTGTCTGGATGGTTATAGGCTATATTTCATCCCGGTAGGTTCTCTAGTACACCCGTGCGAAGCCGGGACGTGCCGCTAGTAATATATAATCAGATAACCAGGGGCTTACGTTTTTAATATCTTGATGTTTACAAAAGCTGTTCTTTATACAAGGTGGCAAATATATCAACAGCAGACGAGCTTTGAGGTTGAAATACGACTTGTAAGACACCTGCTCACACGCTGTTACAAAGTTCTTCCGTTTCTTAGCCATGATTTCTTCCTGGGGGTTGTTAATCGATTTTGAACGTTTACTCGGGCCACAGTCGCTTTCATTTTGCCTTTTCAACGGCGAAGATGATATTTCGTCGTCTGTTTTCATTTTCTTCTTCTTTGGACTCATGCTTTTTGCCTTGAGCTAACAGAACACTGATGTCTGATACAATTTTTTTTTAAATTAACACACACATACTTACAGTAAACTTTTCTTTACGGCCAAATAATTAGGCTCATAAAACTACTAACTTACATTACAATTAAAATAAACAGAGAGCCTACGATAAACTACATCCAGCAAGATTAAAATTTTAATAAAACTAAAGGTATTCAAATCAGAATTTCAATCAAAACAAACAAGCGCGGATATGCGCGGCGCGTAGTAAACAGACAGAATGAAATGAATGAATGAACTAAACGAACGAAGTAAACGAACACACATGTGTGTGAAGTAGTGGTGTGAATCGGTTTTCAAAAAACTGGACAATCACCGGTTTATTGGTTGGATTAAGATATTTTTATTTATTTTCAGAGTCCAAAATCGTATCTAAATATTCGCTAACGTTGATCTTTGACATTTGACGGCTATTTTTGCGTCTTTTATCATCACATCACACCACGCGTACATGACATGACATGTACTGCCTTCTCAAAGTGACATGCGATGCGATGCGGCAACCAGCGCCGGAGTTGACCGCGAAATTCAATTTGTAAAGGTGGTTTGAATGAAAATGTTTAAAAATAAAAAGACGTGTGGCACTCGGGGACTGCCGCGGTAAAGCTATTGCATGCCACCTAGAGGTGAGTTGCTCTAAAGTAATGTGATAAGCGTTAGGTTTTTTCGTTACGGAATTTCTGGATTCGGTCTCCACCACAGAGAACCTACTTCATATAAGTATACGGACTCCACTCTCAAGGCCCGCGATAGAAGCTATGCAATAGCTTAAAATGTATTACTGTTTGTTTATTTCTATTTACCTACTTATTTATTATTTACACATAGAATACAACATTACCTATAAAGGTTTAGGTATGCCTAAGTCAAAAACACGAAGTAAGTACCTACTTACCTACATAAAATAGGGTAGGTATTTACAATGTCTATTATGATTTTAAACCTCTGAAAGTAGGTACTTGCCTACCTATTAAAAATATATTCAGTACCTACTTAGGTACCTAGCGTTTTTGTAAAACAATAAAATTGTAGTAAGATGTAAGTACCTACTCCTACAACAAGTTATAAATTTATCTCCGCTAGGAGTAATCTTTCCTCACTGGGGTAGAACGTGTGCCCTTGCTAATTCTAAAAAGTGTCAATAGAAATAAAATTGGATACGCAACTTGCGTACCCGATGCCGAATATTGAAAATTATTGATTCATACCTAATGCCGCAACAATGGACTCACGATTGCACCTATTTACTTCGAGTTAGTTGCTATAAAACCACAACCTCTGTACTGTTGCCATCAGTTCCGCAGGATCACTGAACTTGACTGCAACCCGGTGATTAACCAAAATGGCTTTCCTTTATAAGGTAAACTATGATTTTAAATTTAAGGTAGTCTTTAGCCCATTTTGCATTTTTAACAGACTTCAAACAAGGGGAGGTTCTCAATTCGTCGGAATAATAAGTAATAGTTTTTTATATATGTACGTATACATGCTATCCATTTCTAAAGTTCTGTTTTTGTTTGAATGGGTAGGATAAGAATTAGGTAGGCAGGTAGAATTTTTTCAGCACAGGTGTGCTACAAGGGTTAACAAGAGTTCCGTTTTTTCTCATTCGCTTTGCTGACATGATACTACCTCTGGCAATATTAATTTTATTTTACTTAGAACTTAAAAAAATGTTAAAAAAATTCATAGATGAGATTACAAACTCATTGCCATAACTTACTAAGTACCTTTCATTTCATTTTATAGCCTTGTACCTATAATCAGTAACTACCGTCTTATTTAGCTACCTACTTTTATTAACAGTAAAAAAACAAACTAAGTACCTATCCAACGTGTTAAAGAGACGCAGTAAACCTCGGGTCACTTTCTTCGTGTTTTCATTGTCACTGCACTTAGGCCCCCAGTTAGGCAATAGATAGTAACCAGCGACCGTGAAGGCCAGTGGTTTTTGCACCAAAATAACTGAAGGTTCATGAACTACATTTAGAAAAAGTGAAAACAGGAAAAACTAACGGATGGATAGGTATTATCAATATAACGATTTCAGATAGGTACTTAATTTTCCAACTCGAACCACCTGGTAATGAGTACGAAATCGGAATTGCTCTATTTAATATTTTGAGAGTTTGAGTTATAAATAAAAAATAAATAACTATACCTACTTTTAAGGTAGGTAAGTATATAAACAGTCCTATGATCCTTTGATCAGTATCATCTCAATACCCATTTGCTGAAACCTAAAAACTAAAGATCTTTTTCAGATTCTTGTTCCTCTGGCACTTACTACAGTTGTTTTTTGCGGTAAACACGGAGGCTATTCCTACAACCGCTTCAGTGGGCCTGTAAGTGGTCAAATCGTAGAGGTCCAGGTCCCAGCAGCCGAAGGTATCCCAGCACAACAACACGCAGATTATGGATACGATCACAATACCGGAAAGATCCACCCAGATACTGCCAGATTTGCGCATTTGAAGACTGTTGATTATGTGGTGAGTGGGGTGACGCAGGGTAAAGTTTTTAGGCCATTGATATTCATAATAGTTATTTCTATTGATTTGTGCAAACATAGTAAAAGCAGATATTGTGATTAGAAATATTCACGATGGAGTTTGAATTGAATACTTTATAATTTAGCTACTTTTACTACTTGAACTATTTCGGATCTGGGACAACATAGTATCCGTTATAGTGGGATTACTGACCTTTATCATTGCCAAGCTTTTATTATTATTTATTGGGCTTGAGTTACTTTGTTACTGGTGTACCTACTTGATCTCTAGCTACTTATTTGCCTAATGCTCAATATGCCCAAGCGTTTGCGGCAACTAGTTTATGGCTATTATTTTAGGAGCTCTCTAAGCTTTTTTTTTTACCTTTTACCGACCTTTCATTATCTACCAACTTCTAAAATTTTAGGCAAAGCCTGATTACACTTACGCGTACGGAGTAGAAGACCCCCATACAGGAAACCTCCAGAATCACAAAGAACAACGCGATGGCGATGTAGTCCACGGAGAATACTCTTTGGTCGAGCCTGATGGTTCTATTCGTCTTGTGCGGTACACCGCCGACCCTAAGAACGGATTCCAGGTAAGTAATTTGCTCGTTAAATTTATCTAATCTTACATTAATTTGTGTTATTGATTAGGTAGTAAAAAAAGGTCTAGTGCAAATCAAATTCGCCATAGACACCAAAATCATAGTCTGTACTGTAGCACTTATGAATGCGAAACTGTAGTTCGTGTCTCGACTACTTATTAAAAAGATGTATCTAATAGGACATGTTGCTGACATCATCTCTATAGGTAAATATTCTCTATTTCAGGCTACAGTTCATAAGAAATCAGGGGATCAAACACAAACGCCTGTGCACTACGGACGTCCCAAACAAGACAGAGAGAACGAATCTAGAGATTACTAGTCCTTACCCGATTAGAGTAGATTAGAATTTTGTTATTTATTTATTACTGTTTCTAAAATTAAAGAAATTGTTTTTAAATTCATCGTTTTATTTCAAAACAAAACAGAAAGTAGGTACCTACTTACCACTAAGTACATTGTATACATTGTATTTTGACTCAAGTCGAAAACATCTTTATAGTCATTCAACTAATTGGCTTGGCAAAATCGTCGTAGGTAGGTAATGTGAGCTAAATATACAAAGCTCTCTCTTTTCCTTTGGCAGTGGAGACCATTTAATTTTCAAGTTTTTTATTATTTCTTCTGGGTCTACTTATGCTTAACTTCGGTCCTAAACTATAGTTACATTTAATCTATAATTTTGTATGTATAATCTTATACAGCCAAAGATGGCTTAGAGCTGGTGCTAGGGCCTTGGTGATGGCTGCAGCCGCCTCCTCCAAGAAAAGTCTTCAGGAAGTCCATTGGGAACGGGAATATTATGGTAGAATTCTTCTCCGCCGATATTGTGTTTAAAGATTGTAGATAACGTAGCTAAAACAAATGGCAAAAATTTAGGCATTAGGTTCCTCTTTCGAGGTAGCCAGACAACACTCTATGCAGTCTATTATATCGTTAAGTATTAGTGGTACTGGTCGCAATAAAGTCAGTTATTTTAACCCTTTTTAGAAAAATTCAATCAATAAGACCATTCTCTTCTTCAAAAATGTAATTCTTCTGCGTCCTGCGAGCTAATTCTGATTGGATTTTTAAGAGTCGTTAGGTACATTAAAAAGGTCTATAAGAGCTCCTAATAGATGGTATGAAACAATTTGCACCTGTAAAGCCATTGGGTTATCGATCATGACCAGAGAAGCCTCCTGCAAAGCCTTGGAAGCTTTGATCTCTCCTTCAGCCGTGATGATCTTTGCTCTCGCCTCGCGGTCTGCTTCTGCTTCGGCAGCCATCGCTCTTTGAAGCTGTACTGGAAGACGGACGTCTTTACTGGAAAACAACAAGAAGTTTATAGTGACCATTAATTTTGAGCAGCCTTATTACGAGTAGTAGCCATGTTACAATTTAAAATTATTTAAATAGATTATAACTCTCTGGCTCTGGTTTTGAAATTAATCTACACCTATACAATTATGCACCTTTACTATTTACCTTTGATTAACTGAGTTTGTTTTAGGTACAGGTAGTTATTCACACCAAATTGCAAACATTTAATTGAGCGTAGTAAGTACATTGAACTCTGTTGATTACCTAGAGACCTAGAGTTAATAACAATCAACCCCAATGTTAGGTTAAGAACTCCCCTTGGTCTTTCCAATTATGATGGTCTTATGTCACCTGAATCCACGATCTATCAAAGGTATCAAAGGCCCCTCTATAAATCAATTAGGAAACTCACATTTCAACTCTCTCCACTTCAACACCCCAAGGGTCGGTGGCCTCATCCAAGTTGGCCTGCATCATGTGGCTGATTGCTTCTCTATCTGATAGCAGCTGCGCCAAGTCTCGCATTCCGAGCACATTACGAAGAGTTGTAGCAGCTAGCAATCTGGTTGAGGCACTGAAAACGTTAGCTATATTTAGATTCAGCTGCCTAACATTAGCTTAACTATCCAAATGTAATTTAAACATAAATAGAACCTACTTCTGAAAAGAAGCATAGCCATCTATCATGATTATGAAACTTGAGTAAGTGCTAAGAATTAATGATAAATAATTGTGAGAAATGTAGAGTAGATGGGCTAAACTCTCTGACTTCGTCGTTATACTGGTAGATATTAATAAATCGTGTTATATCGTGCAGCAATTTATCAAAAATAATCCGACAATCAGAGATGCATTTGCATGCAACCGTTCACTCATTGTTTGTTCGTAATTTATTTGTTTTATGACTGGCAATTTGGCATTCCAACTCTGTTGAGTTATTATTGTACTTGAACTGTTCAGTGTTTATTTTATTTTATATTTATTTTGCCATCACAAGACTAATCTCTCAAACAGAACTCATTATAGGTACCTACATAAATTTTATAAGATCACATTGTCGAAAGATGTCCGCCATAGGGCTTGTTTCATCATCTCTGAATTAGTATAGGCAACACTAGTCGCGCCCCGCGGTTTAACCAACGTAAATACCTACTGTTTCCGCGGGAATTTTGGGATAAAAAGTAGCCTATGTGTTATTCCAGGTCTATATTCCAAACTCACAAACTTTCGCATTTATAATATTAGGGTATAAATAATAGTAGAAGTAGGATTGGTCAGTTATTCCCGTCTTAAAGTTCTTTACAACCTCTGTGGCGCAGTGGGCGAATGCCTGTCGTTGGAAGGGTTGCGGGTTCCATCCCCGCGCTAACTAGCTTCAGCGAGGCATGTTTTAGTATAGTAATCTATTGTTTTAATTTAAAACTTACCCAAAGAAAACCAAAAGTTTTTGCAAAATCTAGGTATTTTTTGGTATCGCTTAGTCTAGAGACATCCTCCTCGTCCTCCTTTAGTTGACTTATGTACCAGAAAATAAATGTTGAACTTACCCTGCATCAGCAACCCTGACTATGGCATTTAACGGCTCCTTGATCCTATAGTAGACCACAGCGTCTACTGCCACCGTCACAGAATCCTTAGTTAGAACCTGTCAATCATTAGAAAAATATTAGCGCAGAACGATTATAGAGATGATTATGTTAATTTGTTAAGGTAATATTGATGGACAGTCCAGGAATGAAGTCGCAGAAAGAAAAGATTGACCAGTTTTGAATTAATCAATTCGTTGGACGCGTTACAAGTTACATGTTACCTTTTTAAACTGCGTAGGTACCTACAAGATATAAAGTGTTTGTCAAATGTTTATCAAACCTAAAAAAAACCTTTTTCATTCCCGCGACTGTATCTAAATTTATCACTTATCAATACCTAAATAGATTGCAGGAATATTCAAAACTTGGCTATAAATTTGAATGCACGAAGATACTTAGTTTCGGTATCGATTTATAAGAAAACTCTTCCATTATAAAGAGCAACAGATGGCCCGATTTATTATTACACGGCCTAATTTGTTTTCTTAATCTTAAATTGTAATTTAAAGGTGATATGTATGACTAACGGTTGAGCTTGTTTAAGTAAGTAGGTATATTATGGATTGATGCAGTTGGTTTTTATATTTGTAACCGTGTCTTGCAAACCATCTGTTCACAACTACTAAGCGTTCAGTGTATAAAATAAACTTAGCACGCATTATGATATTGACCATGTACACGGAAGATTTTCATCAAGGTATCTATTATTAATTAAAAGTGAGACTTATTTAACAGTGCTTTTGGCCACTTGCTCATACGAACGAACGAACGAACTATGGTCGGTAGTAGTATTTTACTATGGAACTGAAGCTAAATTTTCACATAATATTTTCATGCAAGCATAACACACTATGTAGATGCAATCGGTAACGTAAATACAAATAAACTCTGTGTACCATGTGGTTAGGGAATTTTCGGTATGGCATTGGTATTGAAAACTGTTAACCCAGTTTCAGTTATTTTCTAACTAATGCTAGAGTTGAGACTTAGAAAAAGCCGGAAAAGTTTACAATTAGCGGTTTTCTGGGTTTTATAAACGTTTCTAATGCCGTGTTAATAAAAAAAATACTACATATTAATAGCCGTGATGATCCCACTGCTGGACAAAACCCTCTCCCATGATTCTCTCCACACTTCACGATCTTCCTCAACTTAAGTCCGGCAAAAAATTGTCGATGAAGGGCACTTGAAAAAACGCTATGCATACAAAAAATAAATTGTTTGACTATACAATTACGATTTCAACTTGTCCAACCAAATGTCTAAAGCCGGTTATAGTATTTTTAAACATTTGATTGGTCACAGCACTAGTTTTAAACTCGTTTTCCGCCATTCAAAGACGATTAATTGATGTGGTTGTAAACTATCAATCAAAGATTAACGAGATGCTATACAATCGTTTCATGTACGCCATTGTCTGGAATATAGCGACCTAATAATAACGTTTTTACTGTGAATTGTAATTTGTAACCAAAATATACGTAGCTCTGGCTTTCTAGTGATTTGTTTTGGGTTCGAAAACACTGGTCCCCCCCCCATGTGCCTACTGGTCTCTTCAAAGGGTTTTTGGTTCCTGAACTTGTTACCTAGTTCTGTGTGAGAGCAAACTACTGAAAAAATAAGAAGGTGAGAGATACGTATCTACCTACATTCGTTGATAGTATCTACCTAAGACTCTAGCAGTAGTAGCTAAGCTAGAGTAAATTAAAAAAATAAAATAAATAAAATAAGCCTTTATTTCTGCTTGACATAATGTAAGTAAAATTTTCAATTAAAGCTAGAGTAAATTACCAACTACTAATCAGTCAACAGTACCTACATATAATTTATTGGTAATTCCTCTTCCATTATCTTTCATTATTTAATGATGTAGGTACTCCGAAGCTACTTTATATGATTCACTAAACATACTCATTCTCATATCAATGCTAACGAGCTTACCTTAGGAGATGATGATCACAAAGAAAAATATGGGTTAAAAGATGTTAATTACTGCTGCTATTTATGAAGATCAGAAGCAAGGTCAATGGTCATGGTGCGATTTAATAACAACGTAAACAGATTCAGGGATTCTTTGAAGATAAATTGGATTCTAATACTACTAGTGTAATCAAATTTATAACTGTGAAGAAACAACTTCTTACTTACCTCTTGAGGAGGCACGTCAAATGACACTGTCCTCAGATCCACTTTCCTATAGCTGTCAATGCAAGGAAGCACGAAGAATAGCCCAGGACCTCTCGCTCCTCCTTTCCTTAGTCTTCCTAATCTGAAGATGACAGCACGCTCAAACTCTTGGACTACCTGAAAAAGCTTGTAAATCTGAAATGGGTCGAAGATTTTTTTTATTTATGTATAGGGCCCACACCGTTATGATGGACTGTGCGTGCTTATGAGTCGTGCAAGTAAAACTAACTACTAAGCCATAAATTAATTGTTTTGATGTTAATAAGTCTTAAAGTACATTTGTATGAGGTGGCAAACTCTGATAATGGAGTTTGTGGGCCGCTTGAAGGTTCTGTTGCATGGTTTGACGACTACAGTCGGAACCTAAAATTCAACATGCCCTCCGAAACACTGGCGTTTTAAAAACCTTGTCTTTAATTAAGATCTCTGACATAGAAATTATTGATTATCTGAATGTCCTACCTTGAAACACTCAAACAGCGAGAACGGGAAAGTAATGATGACTAGTAGAAAAGAAAGAAGTGTTGCAAATCTCTCAACGCAGCTCGCTGAGTCTGGATTCGCTGCCACAAACAAAACTTTATCAGCACATTTAACAACACTTTCATTAACACCCGCCGAATAACATATAATTTAAAAGCGCACATAAATTAAAGCCTCTTGCAAGCTCGTATTGTCAATTTACTTACGCATTTGTATCGTGATAGCGCAAGAGGTGCCCGTATCGCAATCTAAAATATTTAAATTTGAATAATTAGGTTTATGTCACACTGTTCTTAAGCGCACTAGTTCAACAAACTCACGACTCGGTGCGATGTCACGTCTAGCTGATATCGTATGCAATTCCGCGCGCCGCATTATCGATGAAAATACGTCAAAATAAAAAGGGATTGTTAATTGGACTTCTAAATTACAACGATAATAACACCGTAATCCAACTTTCACGGACTGCGCTGACACACCGACTGTCAGAAAAAGTCCAGCTGTTTACAGTTTACACGACCCAAAAACTACACTGATTCCTAAAAATATAAATTACAATGCGATGTTCCACAACAATAATAAAGCTGTTAACCAGCGATAGTGTTTAGTCAAAAAGTATTTACGTATTTCGAGGTAGCACTCCACCTCCCCCGAGTCCTTGTCGTAGCAACCGAAATCCATGTGGGACAAGATCTCGTATTTTAATACCATTGACTAGTTTTGTCAATGCTTTCTATGTAAAGTGGTCGTGTCTTCAAAGCGGTGTCTAGTTGACTAAGGTGAATGAGAACCGTGGAAGAGTAGCTTTGTGAAAATAAATAAATAACGCACTTTCAGACATGTCGGCGAGCGGCGCGGGCGCACAGCGGGCGCTATGTTCCAAATTGCGGGACTTAGGTATTTTAGCGCTGTACTGGATTCTCGCAGGATGTTTGGATAATAATTTCATGAATATCTTATTGTTTACAGTACCGTTAACTATTGTGTAAATAATTCTGCATGGAAACAATTAGGTATGGTCAGTTAACATTCCTGAGTTACACAATTTGCATAGGTATACATACTATGTAATATGTTCTGCCTGTACAAAAGCTTTTACAATTCGTAATAGTCTTTAATACTCATCTAAATGCTAGCTTTGTATGCAACAAGCTCGCGTCATAAATTACGGTAACACAAGCAATAGGAATCTTGATGTGGTGATTTGGCACTGGTACGTAAGTAATATTAATTCAGTAAATCACGAATTGGGTCGCTCTGTTTCAAAGTCTTTTGATCAAAGATTGACGTTTTCAATCGTCTATCTCTAACTACATACAAATTCGCAGGTAGCAGCAGTGTTTAGGTTGTAACCGATTCCAAAAAACGAGAAAGTTCTATGTTTTTCGATTATTCCGTTAGTGGGCCCATTATAAAATTATGGTTTTTGAAATAACATTATGCCATGGTTGTTTTAAATTGAGGATCAGATGAGGATATTCAGAGTTATGAAAAGATATATAGGTACACACGTAGATACATACAGTGCAGAACATTGCATTCTTCTTACGAAATTGAAGTCGGTTTGATAACATGTTGTTATGACGTGTTCTGTCATACTGATGCATGACAGATCTAATGTTAAACATTGCGTAAGTTGTCTCTTTTTTATAATAATCACTCTGGACTAGCCACATTATAATCTCTCAGAATTCATTCTCCGGCCATATTTTTGTAACACTACCCTCCAGTAATGTTTATGAAATGAAACTAACATTACACAGACACTGGCAGAGTTGTGACAACAAAAAAAAGTCACAGAAGCCATACAAAAGAAGTATAGTGAACATTGTGTACGACCCATATTGGCCTAATGCGAGGTTGTCTTTATTTTCACTCACTATTTTCTATACGAAGGTACCGAGTTCGAATTTGAACTATGAATTATTCGGTATGTTTTGTTTCCATTATGTTACACAAAAATAACACATGCTCTTTATTGGTGTATGAAAACATCACTATACAAGCAACCATTTGCGTTAGTGACTAAGAGTAATTAGCAAAATGCTTAAATACGCATGTGGTCATGTAACAATCAATCGTTTAGATTTGCCTCTGACTAACTTTTAGACGTTTAACAAAATCATAGATGGATAAAAACTGTCAGTTAGTGATATAATGATCGGCACGGGATTTTAACTTTTTTACATGAGTTTGTTTTACTTGAGGCATTCGTGGACATGTTTTAGGTCAACGATTCTAAAAAGGCTAGTGATCTCAGCTATTTATTTTGGTATTTTTAGCATTAGGTACCTTACTAGACATCACAATATATGTATAATAGGTTAGGTATAGACAGGAAGCTGTATGAACTTTAAAGAGCCGGTCAGACTACTATATTATGACCTTTGGCTTTTGGCCTTGATACACCGACCCTTTAGTATTCAAAATGATTACAATTCCATCATATTTACCAAAAAATTCGACTTCTAATGTATACAACAACAACTATAGGTAACTATAGGTAATTAAAGAATGTAGGCTGGGATCAATAATGAAAAAACATTAAAAAACTATTTGATTTGAAGAGTCTCTCAATAGCAAAATATTCAGTCTGAATGTATCTTATTCAAAATTTTAATGGTAATATTTTACACATTATCTGATAGTAAGTATTTAATATTTGTTTGAAATGAGCTCGAATTTCTAAGAAATTGTTACGATTACCAATACTTATACTAGGTCAGGTAGACTAGATACTCGCATTTGGCCCACATTTAAACTAGATTTTACACATTTTACGATCGCTATTTTCTTATTTCGCGATCTTTTTTGCGAGCATTCTATCTTTGTAAAATACGCTGGAAATAATTTCGCGTGCGAACTTACTTTGGAGACTGATTGTTCTATTTTTGGATGTCGGTACACATTCGCGTAGTTTTGGGACAAAGCTATAGGGTGTTGTAACGTAAGTTTGTAGTTTTAATAAGTTGCTTTTTAGATGATTTTTTACATTCATCGAAACAAATATTAATATCTAGATGGCTTTTGCAGTTAAATATCAGTCAATAATTTTTGAGAGCTAAGATTTGTAAATACTGCATTAAGGTACCTACATGACACTGTAACACACATTATAAGAGTATGATATAAGAAGAAATAATAATTTATTTGGCAAACATAGCATAGACAGGACCAGGTTACAAGTCCCTATATCATTTAGGTGAACTAGCATGAAAGCATTTGCAATGTAGGTAATGATTTATGGAAGTGGACCGATGGTGAAATTACAGGCTGGTTGATAACAAAATGTGTGGCCATACACTTGATCAATTATCTAGTTTGCAAAACATAGATATAATAAGGATAATGCGTAAATCTAATGGATACCTAATGTTTGTTGTAATAAAACACATTGAAGATGCTATAGGTGTACTGCCTCTGTGTGTGTTTTTTAATTAATGACAGTATTTTTGCTTTTTAGTAAATTTCATTTATGTTATTTTTCAAAGGAAAATTTAGTTTCACAAAAAATAAAGAAAGCACATGCTCGCTCATACATGTATGAGCGAGCATGTGCTTTCTTTATTTTTTGTGGAACTAAATTCTTCTTAACTAAACACCATGTTTCCATTACATTGCGTGACCCTATATTTGGAGCAGTAAAATCAATAAATACTTGGCCATATCCAGCAATTATTATATAACCAGATAGCTGGCAATTATAAGGGTATGTGCACACTACATGTACCTAGTTAATCTTATTTCGTAAAATATGAGTAACATTTTTCCGTTGGATTTCTGCATGTTAAATATTATAAGCATGACGAAATTACTTTGTTTATGTATGTTCTGAATTCGTCAAGTCCTTAAAACTACCACACTACCAATATAAAAATGTAGGAAGTACAAAAATTAATTTAATGCTTGTGTTATGGCAACCAGATGACTGATATACAACATAGATATAACATAGATTCCGATACATACATACAAATAAAAACCTATTACTAAATTATAACCTGTAATAGAATAACCAAAAAAGAAATACTCTACATTTCTGTAACATACAACAATGTAGCCAAAAGAATTTAATGTATCACAAAAAAAACTGCGTATGATATAGGCATGTAGGTACTAATTCTAGGCTTAAATCTGTGCAGGTGCAGGGCCCGTTGGAGGGGCCCTATATTTATAAGGAGATTGCGTTTGCACATATCAGCCAGGAGTTAAGTGTGTCTTGAACAATATGCGGGTAAGCTTCTATGGAAGTTAGTTTTTGATAAAAATAATCTTGTTATTAATATATAGGGGACTGATAACAGAAATGATAACAGTTACCTATATTTCATTAAAAAATAGTAAAATTAAAATGGCAATTCATTTAATTTAGTTTTACGAAAGTCATGAAATAAGTCAAGTTACTTTTGGAGACAGTGTCGGTACCTACACCAATCGGTAGTAAACTATCGGTACTTAGAGCTCTACAATGCAAGAATATAATCATCAACTAATCAGAGAGCAGCTTTGAGAAAATCACTTGTAAAAATAATTAATCTCAACATTATTTTGGTTACTTATATATATTTTTCTAATAACTAAAAATTTACTTTAATTTCTAAACTTTAATTTTTCCTAGATTCTATTAGTACTAGCGTGCGTGGGAGCAGCAACGGCAGTACCCCAGCCTCAGTTCCTGCAAGGCGGACTGATTGCGCGCGCGCCGGTTTTCCACGCGCCTGTAGTCCACGCGCCGGTTGTTCACGCACCGGTAGTTCACGCTGTCGAACCTGTTGTAAGTTCACTGTCTAACACATAGTACCTACCTACCCTATTCACAAAGATTTGTAGTTTTTAACATTTTTGTTTCTTGTTACCTACTTACTCCTATATCAATGAAAGCAACACATTTATTTTTCGTTTTAGTTGAAAGTTTATTAGACTAATTAGAATAAGTTTTTTTAATTTTGTATGTGCTGTGTGTGATTTTGATCATGATAACTCAAAAGAAGGTAGGGATCAATCGTAGTGTACCTATCCCAATACTACTTATCTATATTATAGGTGCGATAATCAAAAACTTTTGTGTGCGAAAGTATGTTCAACATACATTTGTCTAATGTTTGACAGCCAGCGTTCTTTTGACATGGCCTATATTACCACAGATAATACACCGCGCGCAAATGTTAAACAGTTCTTTACGTTTATTGTAGGGCTCTCTTTATTTTTATTTTATTTATTTATTTATTTATTTTATTTCATTTTACAATGTCATGACAGTCAGGACCAAATCGACACTGGAAAGCAACTAAAACACAAAAATTTAAGATCCAATTACCTAATTAACCTATCTAACATTGTTCTGATAAATACTTAAAAGCTATTTCTGTAAATTTCGTCAAAGAAATCAAGAAAATATCGCAATCGTCCCTATTGCACAATTTATTTATATTGCGAATACCTCTTGTGAACGGTGCTTCTTTCAACAAGTTGGTCCTTGCCCATGGTTCGACTAAAAGTTTATGTCGCCGGATACGGATATAGTTGTTGGGCACGTACAGCCCCACACACATCAACAGTCGCGGGTTATGCACCAATCCTCTCAGTAATTTGAAGATGTAAGTTACCATCATAACTTCTCTCCTCACCTCAAGTTTGAAATACCCCACCATTCCTATGACGAAGAGTGTTGGGTACATAAGGGGGTAGAAAGGATACACACCATACATTTTAAGGTAAAGAAACCGGGTAAATTTATTTTGAAGTTTCTCCACCATGCTGCAATATTTCTTTTCATGTGGGTTCCATATCATCCCACTACTTTCAAGCCTACTTCGCACCAAGGCGTTATACAGTGCTTTCATTGAGTTGATGTTCTGAAAATTGGAACACTGCCTTAGTATGAACCCCAAGTTACGAAACGATTTCTTGCACGTCTCTATAATATGGTTTTTAAAGGCCAACTCTGGATCCATACGGACACCAAGATCCCTTACTGATGTGACCCTATTCATGCAGTTATGGTCCAGTTGGTAGCCATAAGACACAGGATTATGTGACTTGCTGTACGACATGATATAGCATTTATCCATATTAAAATATAATTTATATATTTTAGCAAATCTAATGATTTATTGTTATTTTTTGTAGGCCTATCCTAAGTATGCTTTCAACTATGGTGTAAAGGACCCACACACAGGAGATTTCAAATCACAGCAAGAAGAAAGAGACGGCGATGTTGTGAGAGGTAAGTAATATAATTAGAAAATACGACGGATTTTTAACTTGTCTCCATGCAAGATGTGGGAGTTATGTAAATCTTTGCCAATACTCTGTCTACTCTTTAATAAAAGTCAGTTTTTTCTTAGGAAACAGGCAAAAAGCGATCATTAGGTATACCTACAGAGCATAACAATGCACTTTTGTAAAGACAGGAAGCAGGATATGTTTTAAACGTTTTCCACTGAGTGCCGTGAGAAATAATGATGGCTGTGTGTGTGTATACAGAATAACTTTTCCAAGTCAGTTATATAAACAAAGAAAATTGAGTTTGTTCCAAAACAATTTTATTTGATACTCCCATGACAACGAAAAGAGATACGAGTAGCAACAGATTTAATATTGGTTTTAGTTAATATAGGTTTACTAGTCAAATATGCATTAGATGTAGCATTTACAGAATATCAATATCCTATTTCCAGGGAGCTACTCACTAGTAGAGCCTGACGGTACAACTCGCACCGTCAACTACTCTGCCGACGACCACAACGGGTTCAACGCAGTTGTGCAAAGGACAGGACATGCTGTGCATCCGGTAAGTATAGCTGTAACACTCACACATTAGTGGAACTCTAGGCCCAAGCATTATATTTGTAAACGAGTGACAGAGACAGGACCATAATTATCAGGATTTATACAAAAAATAAAAAAGCTATAATGTAGTAAAAGTATCTTTACATTAGTTGGAAGTACAAGTAGGATTGAATAAGAATTTTCTTTAAATTGTGTGGCTGACTGTATCCACTAAAGCCTTACAGATGAGTCACACTGCGCTTATTCAGATAAGGCCATGCATTATATTATTGCAATTTCCACGATGCGTGCCTAATTAGTTTGTCTTTGGTAAATTACCACTTGGTAAGCGTTTTAAACAAATGATTTAGGGAATTGATTTCCAATACAAATCTCGACAACTTTTTGAAAGAACGTGAAATCAGTGAAGCAAAATATTTTTATCAAAACACCGTGAAGGTTATGGTCAACCGTCCATAACATTTCACTTGGTTTTGTTTGATCGTAGGCGTGAGTTAGTTGGCTAACTGTGATGACGGAGTTAGGCGACCTGAGGCCTCCTTCCATTTAAAGTGCTCTCCAAAACTAGAAAGCTCTCAGAGCTGTGTCTCACGATACGATTAAAAAAAATAGTATAACCTCCGTTGTGCTCTTTGTAATCATATAGGCTTGCCATTTAAATCTAAATGCACATGTAAATGTCGTGTCCGTTGTAGGTCATTTAGTCTTAAATTTTCAATAATTGCAGAAGGGCTTAAAATTCCCTGTTTCACTCATTTCTCACTTACGTAACACAAAAATTCCCAAGGTTAGCATATCCTTTGTATCGATGACTCGTGTCCCCGTACTTTTCGGATTTCATAATTTTGAGTAAAATAGAATTTACCTGCACTTATAATGAGGCCAAGTTTAAAAGCTGAGTAAAATTGAGTTTATTCAATTAATGATTTTGCTTCATTTTAAACTACGAGTACTTATAAGTGGTTTTCAGCGTCTCATTACATTGTAATGTATAGTTATACTTAATAGGTGCACAATTTACAAAAGTTTTTGTGAAGTAAAATGAAATGATTATTTTTCCAGAAGCATGGTAAAAATATTTTAATATTTTAACCATAGTACTTTTAAAATTCTTAACGGTATTTATTTAATTTGTACCTTATCACAAAAGC
The DNA here is from genome assembly GCA_947086425.1 of Xanthorhoe spadicearia. Lineage (NCBI taxonomy): Eukaryota > Metazoa > Arthropoda > Insecta > Lepidoptera > Geometridae > Xanthorhoe > Xanthorhoe spadicearia. Next base: position 3,633,047 of record OX352200.1, read on the forward strand.
GATTTACCTCTAATAACTTGTCACAGGGCTAGGTTACACAAACAAGATTTCTCTGAGATTGCCTCTACCGCCCGTTGCGCTTGCGCAAGTTTTTGACATAGGCTTACAAACAGTACATGGGCGAGCGTGCTTGTATATAAGCAAAAAAATCTGAGGTATCTTTACTATTTACATGGACGAAATCTCTGTTGTCTGTGCTATTTATAATATACATAGATTATTTACGCAGAGGTAGCAATTTTTGCCCACATTTTACAGAACCTTGCAGTATTTGGGATTTTTTTGTGATGGAATGCAATACCTAAGACACCCTCTGCTTAATATCCACGGGCCACATCCACAGGAAATACTTAGTATGGGGCTGACTAAGCTGCGGGATTCTTCACAATGTTTGCCTTCAGTCGTGTTATGCATATACATTTTTATTACGGTGTTGGCTCAAATAAACACAGCTCGCGAATCTTGCTAAATCTTTCTTCACTGTTCGAGGATTAATGAAGTGAATTTGTTTGAATCTCAGGTCCAACATCGTGTCGTAGCCGCTCCAGTAGCTCACTTCGCAGCCGCGCCAGTCCTCGCACCACAATTCGGATAAACATCACCTTACCAACGACAATACTAGTTTAGGTCATAGTCAACACAGGCAGTTTTAAGGAATGTTAAAAACTCTCGAAAGTTGTTCTAGAAGTTTTGGCACACGGGAATGACGAGCTTATTTGTTTTAGAGATCTTTTATTTTGGTGAGAGAGTACTTGGTACTTTCTTGGTCTGCGGAGTATGATGACAGGATGTATAAACTTTAGCAGAGACTATCAACATCACGAGTAACATAGGGTCAATTATTATCTGAACAGATCCTTGTGACTTACCTATCTCAAGATATTTAATCACGTGTATTTTATTTAAGACATGTGCCTCTTTGAGTTCTATTAATTCTTTCGATTGACGTGAATGCTTACCGAAATATTTACCGAGCGCCCAATAACATTTGTAAGCGATGTACTATATAGTTTGCTTGTAATAGGCGTTAGCGATAATCTGTTTATGATAAAGAACCTTTGGTAAGATTCAAGGGGAAAGTAACATCGGAAAGAGTATAGAAAATACGCCTCAGCACAAATATCTTTCCAAGCATCTTCTCAAGAAATTCTCTCTGAAAGTCTTCTGAAGCTGTTCTGGAGAAATGAGTGGCACTGAATTTTTTTTGAAACATTCACAATTTCATCATTAGTCAACTGCTAAAACCACACGGTTTATGTAATTGACCTTTGTAATGTCTAAAAAAGAACCAGTGATTCAAATAAAACGAAAGATATGAAATTTTTAAATAAAACTACGTGTGTTGAACGTGATCTAAGTTTTAAATAAGGTTTAGCTATTTTCCTTGTAAATGGCGTTTTGAATAAGGACAGGGTAACCGATGCTGAAGTAAGAAAACTGTTTTGGCACTTTTTCACGATAACAATTCGTCTTATATATAAAACGTTCTATTAAAACCAAGTTAATGTGAAATAACAACAAAGGGTTAAAATCCTTCATTAATATAGATTTCAAAGTTTTATAAAAACGTTTATGAATAAGATGTTTAGATAAATACTTATATTAATATATTTTTTTAAGTATGATATTATTTCGTAAATAAATTGCCATGAAAGTTGTAGCACCTAAAGTACATAATAGGTAGTGTATTATTTATGAAAATGCCTGTTGAATTATTATTAAATTATTCAATGGCAAAATCGTTCCAACTCAGAACTCACGCAATGACTATGGATTCCTGAAATAAACTTCGTTATTTAAATATGTTGTGTCTTATTCAAAACAATCTAATTGAACTCTAAGAGCCTGTCAGATTTACCCCCCTTCCCTCTGTCAAAGAATCCTCTAATCCTTTCAATTATAAAAATAATTCTATTTTTTTGGAAAACAAACGAATGATGCTCTTAATTTTTTTTTAATGAACTTTTTGAACATCGAAAAAGTTTAAAATTAATCAAGAGTTTAAAGACCCTAGCCAAATTAGGAGAAAGAATAATGACAGCAATAAAACATGCTGTCCGTAGCAAGTCGGTATGTTAATAGATCCTATGATAAATGCGACAGGTCTGATTTAAAAACACGAGTCAAATTGAAATTGACCATTTAAAACTTTAACATTGCGTAGGTATGAAGTTGCGTTTGTTTCCGTACTTATAAGCCTATTTTGTACTAACGTCATTATTTTTGTCGTAGCAAATAATATAAAAGGATAACTATAAATAAACTGCAGTGGGACGCTACAGGCTCGTAATAATAATAATAATAATAACTATAAATAAGTAAAATAAATAAGTCGTGCATGTGTGGCTTGGGTGTTTTTTTATTGATTATTTTATATTACTTTACTTATTTTTTGATGGTGTGGAAAAGGTTTAATGAATGCAGTGTGAAAGGCGTTTCTATTTTTGGTACAAGTATAAAAAAATACAGCATAATAATTAAACCATGATCTTCAAAATTGTTATACCCAATCAAATAGAAAAGGAAGTTCGGTAACCTCATAGCTTAACTTGTGGAATAAGTAAAATATAATATTCGCAAGAAATCTTTATAAGAAAATTGTAAACGGGTTTCGGAAGGCGTAACGTTACTTTAGTCATGTTCTAGTAAATTAATTTTCCTTTTTAGCAAAGGCAAGAAATTAACGGACGGGAAAAATACATAAAGTAAGTTGGACAAGTAAGATTTTTAGTAATATTTTTCATTTACCCGTTTACTTAACTGACCTACTTATTAAAATTAAATCTCTAAACAAGATGCAACTTTATTGATTCTACATACAATTCAATTGATTGTCATCGTGACTTGGTCAAATATTGCTTCAATTGAATGCAACAGCTAAGAATATTGTATCGTGTAAATGGGACTTAAGTGAACAGTGCCAAAGCCACGCTAATATTTCAATTAGTTCCTAATGATGTGATATATCTTTTAAATCCATTATTTAGGTTTTACCGGGAACAAAGTCAAATGAGTGTAGGAGTAGGTATTGTTAGAAGTTTATGATAGCCATCAAATAAACACATGACAGTGTACCAAATAAGATGCATTTAGTGGGCGATACGAATCGTAAAACCATTTTAGTAATTCAACAGTAACCACGGAGTATGCAAACTGTTTATGATCAAATTATTTCTGTCTAAAAGCAGTAAAATAACAATGAAAATGCAGTAAATGCAACAATGCAAGATTTTAATACTTTATTTTGTTTGTTTAAAGTATTTTATTTAGGTGCTATTGTTTTCTCTTGAAGTAATAACGGTTGTTGTTCCGTACTTTTAAATTGACTGAGGAAAATAAGACAGTGAAAAATAATGCTAACAATAAGACACAGGAAATTGATATTAAATGTACTTACCATGAATATATTTAGACATACCTCTGACTTCCCTCTAGGTTTTGAAGATCAAAGGAATTTAAAAATGACATCTAGGACACAATCGTGATCAATTGATTATATTTTTACATAAAGAGATAGAATACAGATAGTAAGTTAAACTTATGAGACAAAAAAGTACAAAAATACGAGACTTAAGTTGATTGACTAATTTTTTTAAATTTAACTTAAAGAAAACATGGCTTGTAAAGCCATGTTTTCTTGAATAGATTCGACCAAATCAGGAACCGCCAACAAGAGATTTGCATTAATGCCTTAGCTTTCTTTGCGTCACAAAAGGCAATGCCTTATCCTGTCGCACTAATAGTATGACATCACGCTGCGGATATGGGTGAAATTGCCTTCACCCACTTGCGAAACATACAGAGTGATTGTTTTTTTTAAATTTCTATGGTATATTTTATTCTTCTTTGTATCTTTTTATGTTCGTTCGTTCGTTCGTGTGAGCAAGTGACTAACTGTAGCGAGAGTCCTCTTTCTATGTGGTATAGTCAGTTATCTATAAGGATCATAAACGAAACGCCCCGTGATCTTTTTCATTTTGCTACTAATAAGGAAAACCTGTTTTTGTAGGAAGTGCAAAGTAAACCTACTGTAAACTCTAAATACAATAAGATATAGCATAAATAATGTTTAGGTCTGACAAACCCAGAGATAGTTAAATCATTTCACGTCTTCTTTTTTTTCCATATGTGACAGATTGCATATAAAACACCCTGTATTCTCAGGTTATAAGTTTACGAGCTCGAGTATGTAGCCGTTGTTTTCGCCAGCATTAAAAGGAGATGACTTGGTAGGGAACCACGCTTGCTCCGGAAAGTGCTGTGATAATGGATTTCGTGTTAAAGGTATGTTTGTTCTACTTTGTTTAATGGAGATAGGACTTTTGTTTTGAATAAACACTGTTAAGTACCGGACTTTTGTTTTAAATAGTCCAGAATACTAGTTTTTATTTGTTTTTCTCTATTTTTAACAGTGTTTGTAAATTTTTATTCGACTGACAGTTATAAACAAGTCATTACGGTCCTTAATAATTATGATTGTGTGTGAGATTTCTATATAGTTTTAGTTTAAGTCGTATTACTATAAACTTTTGCAACTTATTGTCTAGATTAGTATCAATAATACTAACTTTATAAGCTGTCTTATTAATTTTTATGAATTCAAAATATACAAAGAAGAACAAAGTTCCTTCTATGTGAGGCTTGCTAATACACATTACACGTGATTAAAGAATAGGTACACGTGATATTTTGTGTTTTCTTTCAAATTTCTAAACGAGCATTGATTTATATTTTCAGGTGGTTCTCGTGGCAATTTCAGTAAGCAATGTGAAATTAAATTCCGCTCTAAGACTGCCCAGATTAAGTGTGGCCGAAGCCGAGCCATCGAACTACTTCCACAATAACATTGAAGGTAGGTATTTATATTTTTCTAACATCGTTACTATTCTTTGTAAAAGGGCGTCTAATCTGCATTTTAATGAAAATATAAAAACTTTTGCGAAATGCAGGCAAGTGCCCAGATGCGTAGGTATTTGGATGAACTTTTGACCAGTCCTTTGATATTTCCCTAGGTATAGGTAATGTTTTTATGATCTTTGGGGTAAAGTAATGGGGTAAGTAGTGGGGTATCGTATCACATAGCAACACTGACTGGATTATTGAAAATGTTAAAACTTATGCTAAATTTAACAGTTCTCTCTTAATAAAAAAAACCATTTTTTACAACCTCTATTCGTATATCTCATACCTTGCAGGAAAACAAATTTCTCCTCACAATCTCATAAGGAGAGCTTGTCAATTTTAATGATTCCTTTAATTATTTCAGGTAATCCAGGAGTGTATTCCTTCAACTACGATGTCTCAGATAAGGCGACTGGTAACACACAGTACCGGACTGAAGACAGATATCCCAATGGGACTGTGAGCGGCGCCTACGGTTATATAGATGCTTTCGGCACACCGCAGAGATTCCGATACGTGGCTGATCAGGCGGGTTACAGGTAGAGTTTTATATTTAATAGATTTTTTTTTACAATAAATTATTATTTCTAATTGAGACTTTGCCTTAAAATTACAATAGGTAGGTAAGTGATAATATTATAATTATGAACTAAAAGTGTATGATAAAATATCTTTCGAGAAAAACGAAAGATTGATAGAATATTGAAACTCAACCTTATTTTGTTTATTTCTGGGGCAAGTGATATTTTCAGCAGAAACTTATAGGTAGTCAAAGACGATATAATCACTACGTTATCACTTCGTTTGTAGGTACTTACTAAATACTCATTGCAATATTAATAAACAAAGATCCAGTTTCTTCAATTTCTTACTGAGCAAAATCTCTACATCTTTGCTCATGCACTTTCAGAGGTCCTAAAATAGTTAGTCTCACCAACATTATTTTTTTCAGAGTTTTCCGAGACAGTCTCTTCCAGCCCTTTATTTACGGACATCAAACCACCACATTGAAGCCAATAGACAAATTCATCGAGCCCATAGAGCCGTCTGTCACGTGGACCAGGCCAAAACGACCGAATAAAAATAAACTGCCAAATAAAGTAGGGGTTGAGGGTGCACCGATAAAGGGTAGCTTACCCAGTAGATTTAATTTGATCGGCCCACCTAGTCAATTTGTAGCTTATAATTAGGATTGCGGAGTATTGAAATTATCAGTGACTCTAAATTAGATAAACAACATCACTAATATTTGTTATGAATATGAAACAAAGACTTTATATAAATCCAGATTTATAAACTATTTATTATTATTAAAAACTCTTGCCAATGTGACATAATTGAAATTGATTAATAATGTACCTACCTAAACTTCTCATTCTTCTCAATCTGATAACAAAATTGTAAACTGTTCGTTTTTAGTGTAATAAGAATTGAAAATGAATTAAATTATTTTATTGTCCACCATGAAGAGTAGTGTTTTCGTTAAGTGGTCTATCATTTCATTTATTTATTTGGTTTTCGCGTTTGAAGTCATCTGTGAGTATGAATTTATTAAGTTTCTTTTTAACCAATACTGAATTTTCTTTAACTAATCATGTACATTGTATTTTACACGATGAGCTAAGACCATCTTTTTCACATCATATATATACGTTTGACGTAAGCTCACTTTATGCAAATAAACATTCTATGAAGCTTACTAAAGGTGAAATCTTTGTCTAGGTTATCCAGTGGATAAACTTGGTACAGACTTGCTCGAACCTGGCCTAAAGGATGAGACCCGTTATCCTAACGGTACTGTTATCGGGAAGTACACCTACACAGACAATGAAGGGAATCCTATTCATGTCAAGTACTATGCCGATGACGCTAGCTATGGGTAAGATTTATCATTGATTATAAATCTGGTCCTAGAATTATTTAGCAATTTTTTTTTGATGATACTGATGTGAAGACACTGATGGTGATGCAGTATAAATTTGATTGTCAGGTTTTTTTTCATTCTTTGGTAGTCAGATGCATAACATTATTATTATGATAGAAAACTAAAAGTTTTTAAAAAATGTTGCGTAAGGATAATATTTCTTTTTTTTCAAACTCTGTTTTGTAGAAACAATTAAGACATCGGTAATATTTATTTGTATAATATGAGTATGTATTTATCATGTCTGATAATAATTGTAGGTATTGATAAAGATTACCTCCAGTAACAAAAAAACAATTATATCTTCTAACAAAACATGTTGTTTAAAATCTTACTCTAATTTCATTCTATTTTAGGGTTGAACTCAAGAGTATAAAAGTAATGGATTCCAGTACCAGCACAAGTTCAACGCCTAACACAGAAGAACAGAACTGGCCATCCAACTTCGACACTTTCAAACCCATCGAGCCTGCTCTAGCCACATCTGAACTCTTCAAACAGAAGTCTGATAAAGCTAAAGAAAAAGTAAACACGTACAAAGTCAAGCCTGATTATGAAACTTTATATCAGAATGAGATTAAATCACCGAGAGAATGCGCGAAGGGTAAGGTCAGAGTGTATTTGGATAAAGAGAAGAGAATTATAAAGAGGGCGTTGGATAATTACCAGGCTGTTAAGTATTGTAATAGATTTTAAATAGAGGTAATATTATACACAAAATAATTCAACATTTTGTTGTACTTACGGGTTTCGAAATTTTGTACCCTATATACAAACATCAACATTCGTTTAAAATTGTGTACTTAGAATAATAATAATAATGTTTTAATAATTTAGTATCGTATCGTTATATCTTATTACATATTTATAACCTTTTGTAATAAATAAACCAAATGAAAATAACTTTTTATTTCTAATTATGATTTAATTTAGTAGGTTTGTTTTATTTTACAGGAATTCGGATAAAATTACTTTTAGTTGAAGGTTACCTTGAATTGCAGAAATGTTTATAGAATAGAAGTGATTTTTATCTTGAATTTTATCAGTCTTCGCTATAGTAATCGATTTTTGACAGTTTTCTTAAATAACATTATGATGATATACGAGTATAACCGTTTGAGTATGGACTCCGATTATGAACCTACTAATTCATACCGGATTCCTTTCAACGATCCTATACCTTCACATTTTATATTACCAAGCTGTTGCACGCATTGGGAGCGTTTCCGATGTTTTTACCAGCGATCACAATGCTGTGTGGAGAATAGGAGATTGAATGATATAATCAGTTTTTGTATGCAGCCAATGTTTAGGTTTAGCTCGATAGTTGAACTGGTTTAGTACGTTGGTTGGTACTAATATAAATATGCTGATTTTACCCAAAATAATGATTGGTTTAAATTAAAACTCAATAATTAAGATAAAAAATGTCTACCGCTCCACCAGCAAAACCTTGTATAAACCTGTGTTTTTATAATAAATAATTTTGTATTTGTATGATTTGCTCCCTGGGATTGAGTCGTGATCATAGTTTTTTGAATTATGCTCAATTTATAAGAATTGGAATGTGATGAGTGTTATAGTCAGTTTGCCTTCTGGGGTATTTATATTTTTACTTTATTATCTGTTCTCGTTGTTGAAAGTAATGTAGGTATTTCAATGAATTTGGGAGTAATACCTACAACAATAACAGTTTTATTTTTGTATGGAAAACACATAACACTACTTCAAACCAAGCTATCCTAAGCAAATAAACGGTTCAAATACACAGAATTACATTGTATAACGGCGGCGTAACTAATGAAACGTAAACGTAATGTGTTACATTTGGTAATTATCTATTATTTGTTAGCTCTACTAAAACTTTTCTCCTTCATCTATGACCAGTTAAATGTTAAACGCTTCAAAAATGTTGTTACTATAACAATGTTGTAAAATTAGGCATATTCTCAGTTGTCTGACGAAGTGGGTTGTTCCTTGCGACAAAAGATGGGTTGTTTTAGTTTGCGAGGAAAACGCATCTCCACATTTCAAGGCTGGCTGAAGAAGCATCCCTCCGAGCCAATTGGTTATTGCATCTTGACCAACAGGATGTTGATTCTCGACGAGTTTCAAAACATGACGCGATGAGAGATTGCACGTTATCTTACTTTTGTTTTCTGAAATCCATTATATTATTTAAAAAAACTAGGACGTGTCGTGCTACGCTACGTCAGATATGATTTTTCGACAATAAGGCGGCAGAACAACTTCGTCCCATGTCTAAAGGTGATGACGTCATTATAACCAATTGCGTGACATATTTACTAGCATTGTCACATTTTGTCACATAATTAGGTAGAGCGAGGAAAGTGGGCCTTCTTACGCAACATTCGCAGTCAAGTGACATATTGTTATCGAAAATACCGTAAAACGTAACGCAACGTGAGTAGGCAATTCTTTTGTGTTCTTTGGATTTTTTTGCTTTATGTGATGTTATGTTTTAATCATCATGAAAAGTATTTTAAACGTAGTTGTGAGTTTTCTGTGTCAATAATGCAGCGTTCAGCTCTTCTAAGATTTTTTTATAAATAATAAAAGATACATTAAGATCAGAAGAAATGTCTACCGCTCCCTGGGATACAGTAAAATAATATCCATTCTTGATCATACGATTCCATCTCTATTTTATGGTCTTACTAAGTTAAAACCGCTCGTAACGTCGTTGCTTGCTTCAAAATCTATTAAAGAACAAGATCTAGTTATAATGAGTTGTATTCTTTTTGTGATTTTAAGGTGGTTGTGCGTCTCAGACAATCCGCCACCTTTTTTTTATCTAATTAGGTAAGTATTACTTTTGATAAAAAAAAAGGTTGTTATTACGTCTGTCATACTTAGTTAGTACCCACCTTTCTAATTTAGAGTAGGAACCGAAAACAGTAGGAACAGGCCAACAGGCCACCAAGCCACCAAGTGCAACAATTTTAGTGCTAAGCAATGATGAAGACATTTAGCCGGTTTTTTATCATCACTATTCGTCACCAGAATTAGATAAAAAGCATGTTTTTTATAATAATCTAGTTTTTTATAAACCACATACTTAGGTAATACCCGTAAGTGCCTATGTTTAGACATAATATTTATGAAGCGTAATAGCAAAACATAGTAATGATGGTAAAACCACGCTTCACTGCATAATCCGATATGTTACATGCTGTTAATTAAATTTACCTACTTACAATGTAATGCATTTTATAAGCGGATGAATGAAGCGCTGATACAATAATAACATAATCTTAAAACTGGTAAAATAAACTTAATTACCTACGATAGCGTTTGATTAAAGTCTGTGGTGTGTTGATTTAAAGACATCTAGCATTAGTTTATCATTACCTGTATTTATTTCTTGTATTTGGACATACCTCTACCTGATAAGACATCTTCAAAGGATCTAAAGAATTACATACCTAAAGATCTGAAAGAAATGTCTACCACTCCCTGGGATACAGTTGTGATCATATTTCATTATTTTGGTTTTATAATTTCTTGTTGGATTTCCTAAGCAAAAAATGTTAAATTAGTTCATAAATGTGACTTCTCAACTACAGAATGCTCCACAGAATCTATAAAAAAGTTGTTTAAAATCTAGCAATAACTGTCCTAAGAAGAAGCAATGTTCTTCAGATGCACTGGCAGCCACCACCATCTACCGACCACATATAAACTCCTTCGTGGTTTCTCCTCACACACTCGGAGGATAGTATCGGTGTGTACCAGTTCTATATCAAAATCACATTTCGGTGTTTGTGAAGTGTTCATAGAATCAGTGAATGCAAGAATGTATATTAAAGTAAGTTGTTTATAATGCAGTTTATAGCCCATAAGTAAACAAAGTTTGTGCTGGATGACTCATAGCATAGATATTTAACATACTATAGGTACTCAGTGCGGCCAATTAACCGCCCACATATTTTAAATACTTAGCAAGTTTTGATAACTGGCTTGAACTTGAACCCAGACCCTGAAAATATCCTTAGAGGGTCAGTAACTTGCTTGAAGTTTTTAAAGGGACTAATACCTAATGTACTTGGAATGGTTTATTTACTTAAAAATAAAGGAAATTTAACCGCGGGTCATGAAAATGTATTTGTGTGCGTACATGTACCCGCACTATAGATAAGTCTTGCACCCCCTAACTTATTTTATTATTTAAAGTGGGTAAATTTAGACTCTAATGGTCGAAAGCTAAAGTCAAGCCAACATTCTACAATAAACTAGCACCAAGATCTAAATTTAAAAATTGAAAATCATTTAAAAACTGGAGAAGCTCAGCTTTTATCCGCTTTGCATTGACGTCCAGATGACAAAATTTAAAGAGGTTTAGATTCAGAGCTATTTCTTTTATGTTTTCTCCAAAATTCCAGACAGTTACATTTACGGAGTTGACTGTACGTTATCAATAAAAGCTTATCATAAAACATAATATATATGAAATAACGGTACTTTATCACCTATTTACCTTATTATAATTTATATATGAAATCATTTAGAGTCATATAGTATTATAAAGTCCCGTAATTTCATACTTATAAATTATGTCTACAGATCGCGAAAGAAAACATCCCAAATACACCAGTAAATAGGTATAAATGACCGGTGTTTTCCTGCAAAACAATTGCAATCGGCTACTGCATAATCTAAGTGAAAACAAAAGTACCTACTCAGTCGTAAAGTTACGAATAGCTAACAGAAATGCGCAAAAACTAATAGGCAACTATTACGAAGATTGAAAGTATGTGGGAAAATTGGAAAAAAAATTGTATTGTTAAGCTTCTTGTGTCACATCTGAGAATCATTAACAAAGAATTTACAGTTCGTTTGTTATTTGAAATGTATGTTTTTCTCTTGGACGTTGACCTGTCTTGATGTCTGTCGCTTTCCATAGCCGATCACTTTCAAATAATGACCCTACTATGTCTAAGCTGTTTACTTCCAGATACATGAATAAACTTATATCATACTATGTTAGGCACGATACGCTCTTCCTATTTATTTATGTCTATGTATACTCTACAATAAAATTACAAGACAGGTGCCTACATTTTCGCAAAATTATTTAGAATCAGTTGTTTAAAACTTTTGAGAAAATTAAGAGCTATTATTTTTCAAGGTTGATTATGTGATGGTGTCCATTGAAATGTCCGGGGTGTCCTTAACCATTATGCATTTGAATAAATTTTATTGAGTAAACCCACCATTAGGTATGTTGTTTAAAATTTGTCTTAACCCAGCTATGGGTAAAGTCGGGCTGAGGATGATGATGATGATGAAAGTTCGAATGCTTTCGAAGAAACCTTCAGATCAAAATTTCATGATTTTTCACTTTATTGAGATGTGTTCAAAGTTTCTTATTTCAGAGAATTGAAATAAAACTAATTATTCGGAAAAACATTGCATTCCCACGGATAAACTCTCATTAAAAAGACATCTCATCATTAGACACTAGCAGCAACAAATTTTAATTAATTTCCAGCTGATAATCGTGACGATAGCTCTGGTGGCGTGCATCGAAGCTCGCGTCTTCACATACTTGCGGCCGCTGAGAGCTGATCTCCTGCCAGTGTCCAACCATGCGCGCGCGCAGCCAAGACTCGGCTACGAGCATCACATCGCGGAAGATGAGCACGTCGATTATTATGTAAGTTAGATTTTCTCAGAGCGTTTTTCCCTTTTTTCTTAGTGTACCTATCTATAAGTTCATCTATTAAAGTTAATATAATAATAAGTAAGTAAGTATAGTAGTAAGATAATAAATAAGTTTGGACAATTTATTGTAATGTCATGTAAGTTGAACTTACATGACATTACAATAAATTGTCCAAACTTTCTTACTCTTCTTCTGAGTCGATGTTTCAACTTTTTGAGTCATTTAGACCAATAGGCAGCCACATCCATTTAGCATATTATGAGGTATTAGTGGATCACACAATAAAGTGCTGTGTAGTATCCACTACAACTACTAACTAACCAACTAGGGTTTTACATCGCCAACTTGCAAGAAAATCGCAAGTTGCAATTGGTACTTACGTGTTTGAAATAACCGTTACTAATTACGCGGATCTTATGAACAGAGCTCACTATGATTATGAAAATAAATTACAACACGTGAAATACGCCGTGTGGAAGTTTTCACGAACACATTATTATTCAGTTCCGGATGTTGATGAAAGATTAGCAATCAAACCAACACGGTAATGGTACAAATGATTTGTGGATCAAATTATGAAACTCAAGGAATCTATGAGTAATGGAACATAACCTAGGCATAACTTTTACGTTCTTTACATTTTAAAGAAGGCGATGATGAGGCATGTGATAAAGGACGAACTTCCTATGACATTTTTTTTTGTTTTAAGATATTATTTAAACATACTTAATATTATAATGAGTATAACGGGGATTACTCACGTTCAAATATTGTCGATTTAAATCCCCGTTATACTCATTATAATGTCTAGTACAACTCACGATAGTTTTGAAAGTGAAATACTTAATATTTCTCTTGTCACAGGAATTTCGCCCCTTATCACATGATCGGGATAAGGAATGATCATTTCACCATGTATTACTCCTATGTTATTAAATAGGATTGATTTCCATATCAATTCTTGTTACATTAACAGTCGTAGAATCATGACCCAAAGCACGATAAATAGGTATTTATTAAGATCTCTTTACGTACTCTAGATACTAAATACCATTCAATAAGTATATAAAAGTGGTAAGAAGCACGTCCGAATTGGTATAGCACATGCCAAAATTTTGTATGTTTAAGCGAAATATTCCCATTCGAGCACCTACTTTTTGAGCATCTATGTATTGAACACCAAAAATACCATCCTATTGACGGATATTGACGGATTATTTGAAATAAACCAATTTATAATAATAATTTATGTATGTTCTTGAATATCACTCATCTTATATTTCTTGAAGTGAAATTTAACTACATTCTTCCTGTCACAGTTCCGTTATCCGATACAATGGATTACATAGTTCATAAAAAGTCGCATAATGCGTTACATCTTTACTTTGCATTGTGAACAAGATATTTCCTTTCCTACCACTTTTTATTGATTGTATAGCTCTTTATGAGAGCTTTGTTTATTCAATTTTATTTTTTCCTCAATAGTCATTGTTACCTACTTGTCTGGTCCGCCAATAAGCGGTATTATTGATCAAAGCGTTTATATTTCATTTTATACTGATGTGCTTTTGTTTCATTACAGGCCTACCCGAAGTACGTTTTCAAATATGGGGTCAACGACTTCCACACAGGTGATATCAAAACCCACCATGAAAGTCGCGATGGTGATGTCGTCAAAGGTAATATTTAATTCTATAGATATTAAAGACACTTAAAGTACCTACTTTTTTTTGAAATCTGACATAGACTATGTCTCTTTCTTTGTTTATTGCAGTCTTTTGCTCGTTTAAGATTTGGATTAGGCTCATTTTTAACCTAATTTTTAATATAGCACACGACAGATTAAAAGCACATCGCCACACTGTTAAATCGTGTGTGTGTGTGTGTGTATGCTGAATATTATGTTTTTTTTATCTACTTATCTTATTCATGTATCTATCGAATGTTATCCAGGTCAGTACACTGTGGTGGAGCCTGACGGTTCCATCCGCACAGTGGACTACACCGCGGACAAGCACAACGGCTTCAACGCCGTCGTGCACAAGACCGCGCCCATCACGCAGCACGAAGCCGTGCATCTGCATCACCACCATCACTAGACTCTACTAGTTTAGTTCAATATTCGTAGTAAAGTCCTGAAATTGTTGATGGTCTGGCTGTTTACCTCCCGGTTCCTATAACCAACTTACGGATGGCCGTAGGACTTTTACCATAGCAACGTTGTTATTCGTCAAAAAGTTGCATGCATTTTATGCTGTAAAAACATAGTTGCGATAGTGATTTACGGACATCCGTACGTTGATTATAGATATCGGGCATAAGTATCAAAACCATGAAAACCAAAAGCTGGAATTGATATTATTATATGTGGGCATTACATAAAAGTACCTTAATGTAGAGTCTCCGGATAAATCAAAATGTAAATCGAATTTATTTTCAAGTTCATGAATCAATGTATCAAGCAAAGTTAAGTAATTTCCATAGAAACTTTTATAAAGCCGAGGCTTGAGCTAGATTCAGATTTGAGTAATTTATGTTACAAAGAACTATCAATACTCTTATTTAAATCAAAATGTTTTTTATTAAAATTACAATTCTGTTATTTTTGTATGTTATCATTCGATAACAATATACAAATAATTTGTTAAGTTTGCAAAACTTTTGAGAAATAAATTTAAGTCCGAAGAATCGTAGACAATTCGAAGAACGAATTAATCTAGATCTCTATTATTTTAGTTAAAATTAACTTAATTTTATTTATTTAGTGTAAGACTCAAAGTAGATTTGGATGTGTTTGATCCAATAAAAATAATATTAAGGCTGTTTTTAAGTTTAACATGCACTAAATGTACCTGATTATTGACTTATTGTTATTCATTTAATAACATGTTTAGTTTAATTAGTTTTAAGAATGTAAAATAAATTGTTGACAAAAATTTGTGTTAGCTTTTTTAAAGCGATCCCTTAACAATCTAAATATTAAAGCTTTAGTGATAAGCTAGTTCAATAAAGTAAGGCATGTCAGAGCTAATATAATAATCTTCATCTTTCTGCCCTTATCCCACTAAGAGGGGTCGGCACGATATGTTTCTTTCTTTCTTTTTCCTCTATCGCTCGTCATCTCAGTACACACTCCTTTCACACACATTCCCGGTGGTGAAACAGATTAACAACTTTAATATTATTGACATTAAATTACTGCATTTGCAAATAAGTTTTTTCTTGTTTCTTAACGGTCTTAGTTTTAAGAGTACAATACTCATTATCATAACAATACATCGCAACATGTATGGTATACGAATTTGATACTAATTGTGGGAATTTATATTAATAGAACCTCTAACAATGCAGTGCCCAGTACAATATATACTTCGAGGAGGTAAATGATAATACATAGAATTGTGACGTCATACTAAATCAAATCAAATCAAAATCAAATCAAAAAGTTTATTTGTAACTAACTTATAAACTAGACATAGACAAAATAAAACATAATTATCAAAAATCAGTTACAAATCGGTCCCAACTCAGCTTTTGCAGGTTTTTAAACAAAAAAAACCTGCGCTGGTTTTCAGTTGGGACCTGCGAGACCGTAAATACAATACAATAATATAAAATAAGGTTTAAGACGTGCTACAACAAAACAAAAAACAAAAACAAAGTACCACGCCGAAAATAACATTTTACAAAATAAAAAAGAAGCTAAGAAATAACAAGAAACAAAAAAAGAACACAAAAATTTCATAAAAATAAAACCAAATAAATATTACCACTAATTAAAGATATCATGTATTTAACGTTAAAAAGCACTCGTATCGTGTCTGAGAAGTACCTGCTTTCTTTGCCAATTCAATAAGTATATCTTTAACTTTGATCTAAAACTAAACAAACAATTAAGGTTCCTTATGGGCGGTGGAATGTTGTTCCAGCATTTCGATGCAGCGTAGCGAAAGCTACCTCTAAAGGCCGCTGTCCTATGTTTCTGAGTTGACAGCTGCAACGATTTGGAATAATTTCTCACATTATTTCTCAAGAAAGAGGAAAAAAAGAAACTTTTGGGTGTTTAGGGATAATTTATGCTATAATAGCTATTGGAATTCTTACTAGATATAATAGTAAATACTAGCAGATTGCAGCATTATTTACTTTATCAAAAGATACATAAAAGAAGAATTAGAAATATCGAGTTGCCTAAAAAGCTTGCAGCCTGTCGCGCATGAAGTTCTAACTGCTGTGTCTAGGCAGTATAATCAAAATAGTCGGCAAACACCAATCATATCCTTGCAAGAACCATACACATTTTTTACAATTCTGAAATTAAATGATTTTGAAAGAATGTTTACTTACAACTCCGTGGATATGAAGACAGTCTCGAGCCTTTTTCGTATACTTTTTTGGGATCAGTTTGTTGTTATTTTTAAGATCAGTTAGAATCAATAAATCTTTGTCACCTGCCAAGGCTACTAGCTTGACCTTGCCAAATTAAGGCATGTGCACACAAACTCAAGCCCTTTGTTTTCCCTGTACTTGAGAGTGTGAAACAAAGGAACATTATGCAAATCTTTAGCTATCAGTTGCCATTATCAGATTGTAATAAGAACGTTTAGAACAATGTCTGTTAATAGCTTTATTTGTAGATTGAGAACGTCACAAAAACGATAATCTTAGAACCATTGATGGTCCTAACAAATGATAACACGGTGAAAAAAGAAATGAACGTAATGCTTCGTCTATGTAAATATCAAAGTGCTGCCTGAACTGATACAATTAAAATAAATTAGATCCCTACATCCCGGAAAATAGAGTGACAATAATGATAATAATGTATTTACTTCTTCACTGGTTCATATTCCGGGAGAAAATATGATGTGTCATTTTATGTTCAATTTTAAATTACCTACGTAATGTTTTAGATTATTTCTTGGTACTCTATTAGTACTTGAGTACCTACCCTACTAAAGATAGCTAGTATTTTTAGGAAGCACGCTCGCTCAAGGAAAGTGTACATATTTATTTAGAGGACTCCTATTGTTCAATCAGGATGCACATCAGCCGTGTTAAAACAAAGGAACTGATGGTCACTTGATAAATAATGGTTGAGATTTGCTACGCTTGGAAAAGTATTCGGAAATGCAAATGTTCGTAAACTAATTGACTTTATTATAATGTGTGAAATTTTACAAAGGATAGATCGAGTACCTATAAATTGTTTTAAGTAGGTACCTATAAAATTCCTTTTTTCATGAAATTAAGGACATAAACAATCCGAGTATTTCATCGTGATCGCGGCTTACTCATCAGTATACGAGTATGAATACCAAATTTATACAAGTATACCTATTTTAATATAAGAGGCATTTTCATTCACAATTATTTTCAAGTTACAAGCATTAATGATTTCATAATGTCGAAAACTCATTTGACAAGTCATGAATCACACATTGCATTGGCATGGTCGTGCTAAAATTTCACATGTTCAGTTCTATAACAGTTCACACGTAAATTAGAACTTTACTTGGTATTGCAGCATTACTAGTCAATTTTCACTTCTCAAATACAATTTTGATGTCATGAACAATTTCATCTTTGAAGTTTACCCAGTTCGGTATGAAACAACAGGTAGTTTGTGCAACTTTGCATTTATTCGAATAAAGCTAACAACATAGAGGACATTGCCTATCGGGTCTAGAAATTCCTGATTCATATTCAGAAAACTGGGAACCAGTCGGTTTATTATCAAAACCTTAAATGTATAACAATTATTCCTTATGACATCATCCCCTAATTATCCAGGTGAAATCGTCTCGATCTCAGCTCCCATAGTTTGAATGTTGCAACTCAATCTACATGCGATCACCGTGCCGTGCGAAACTTTTCTCAATTAGCTGGTGTATAGCAAAATTAGTATAGCTTAATCACTGCAAACATGGACCGCTGCAGAGTAACGAATTACAGAGCAATAACATAGATTAGTGACTCTATAATCGCAATAAAACAGTCACCATTATGGATACGACAAAAGCTACGGCATATTGTACCAAAATCGTATAAAAATCATAAAATCGTATGTTTAACTTTCTGTTAAATTGGGCCGCTTTGCTAGTTTTTATAAAAATACGGTGTAAGCACCGTCCTTTCAGCATGTTAACACCAAAACCATCCCGGAATTCTGATTTAAGTGGTTTAAAAAAGTTATACATACATATTGTATTCAGGTTCAGTAGATTGCCTTAAAATTAGAAAAAAAAAACCGTTTTTCATCTTTTTATTATAAGCCTATTAAAAAAGAGCAATATAATTTAATAAATAACGTCTAAAAATGAATGTGTTTGGTACATTGACTGTTAGAACTTCTCCAGCTGTTTCTTTCAGTCTGTGCACTACTCACCGCCTAGAAGGAAACTTCATTTTCGGAAGGCACTGTAGCTCCGCCGTCAAGGCTGCCAGTACCTCTGAGTACCTGCAAGTACCTGCAAATAAGGACAGATATAAATGCCTGTGAACTCCCAACAGTGCTATTCAGGATTGTGATATACAGACAGACAGTCGTGCAGTGATGATGTATCAGTGTTTGTTTGTTTTGGTGTTGGTGTGTGTTGTCAATGGGAGGCCGAAGTTGGCTGTTTTTGGACCTTCGGTTCAGCCTGGATATGATTATTATGTGAGTGTGCACTTTAGAGGATGTTAAAAAATAACTATTTGAATATGATAAGTTGTTTTAGTGTTATCAGGATATTGTTAGGTAGATAAGTACAAAAAAAAGGCAGAAAACAAATCTAATTTTTTTCCTTTGTGATTTTACGCATCATAATTGATGGAAAATTATATACGTCGTCGAGGCATTAATTTCAGTACTATAATTTTAATAAATTCAGTAATACAGGTGGTTTTCCATGTAGGCAGGAAGGGATAGGTCAACATAGAGCGATTAGGAACTAATATGGACGGATTTGTTTAAAAATAAAAGGTACCTTTTAAGCTAAACTTGCATTGTATTCAAAAGTCATTAAAATCCAGTACTTAAAATGTTGATGCAGTCGTTGTGAACCAGATAAAGAGGCTAGCAAAGTGCAGTCGGCGAAATTATTATTTTTATTTCTGGTATTGCTTAAACTTTCTCGATCACAATTCATATTTATGAAATATAATAGACACAGGTTTTAATCGCGTAATTTACCTTATTTAACTCAATCTGAGTCTGCTCGCGACTATAGATAATGTAACATAGCCGAAACGTCGGGAAATAAATAAATAAATAACGCGATAAAAACGTATGTTTATCATCAGCATCCCTGCCCTTATCCCATTTAGTGGGGTCGGCACAACACGTTTCTCTCTTCCATTTCCCTCTATCGCTCGTCATCTCAGTACTCACTCCTTTCACACACATATCTGCACACACACAGTCCATCCATCTTTTCTTAGGCCTACCTCTTCCAGTGTATCCATCCACATTCATATTCATATATGTTTATATATTTAAAAAATATACTTGTATTTCTTTCTCTCCTCTTTCATAAAGCTATATTCAATTTCAGGAACAGCCCAAGTACTCCTTCAATTATGGCGTAGCAGACCACACGACAGGAGATGTGAAATCTCAACATGAAACAAGGGAAGGAGACGTTGTTAAAGGTAAAAATGTTTGTTTTATATCTATATAATAACATTTATTAACTAGACGATACAAGATTCTTGCCTGTTGCATACTATTAAATTGAAGCAATATTTGACTGCCCTGGATATGCATTTAATTTACTGTATGCAATTGTCAAGAAAAGGCCATCATGTAAAAAATTCAAAGGCCTCAGTTTACGGGTTATCTCTTGCCCAATTATTAAAGCACGTAATGTAGCAATTAGTATTTTAATGAGTTGATGCCCAATGATCAGCGTGGGTTGACACGAGTCGAGTCTTGACGTCCAAGACCCACATGGTTTTAACTACCTAGATATCTGCATAATCTGCTATGATAAATGTGTATTGCGTATCTATCTATATATTTATTTTTTGTTTTGTATCGAGAAAAACCCCATATATAGGTATTCGTCCGTGGATGCATTCGAAACAAGAGTAGCCCATTCTTTCAATTCCCAATTTAATATTTGATTAATGTAGTAACATACGAACTACTTTTCCTTCCGTCGTTAGCATGCGATAACTCTACCACGTAACTTCCTTGATCCGAATCCATAATAGTCTGATTTATTGATCAATTAATAAATAACAGCATATTGTGCGTATTGACCTTTGCAATTAATTTGGCAAACTATTCTATTATGTTAATAGAGTATCTTTATCTTACTTCCTATAACGGTGTACCTTGAATATTATTTGTTAGTTCAACGTCTCAACCATTGCAATTTTATTTAAAACATTAATATTGAGCGAAGTCATAGGTGACTGTTTCTTGTAAAACGGCATTAAATTTAATAGCACACTACTACAGAGTTAATGAAATTTTTTGCTTATATCTTGTAGATCACGCGGTGCCGTGAACAACTCGCGCTACGTGAGTGTATTTTGTTTGATGTGTGTTTTATTCCCGTTTTTTCCGCTATTTTTTCCTGCGACAAAGAAACACGAACAATATAATTCGTTCCCTGACATGATACATATATGAAATGCTTCATAGCTCAGTTATGTAATGTGGACATTGAACCACATAAGCTAAGAAATTTCATTCAAAACAAACAAAAGCGGTGTGAAACTCACCATTGGATTATTAATAAATGTGGAGCAATGCGTATACCCTAGATTAAACTAAGCTGCATAAATTCACAGACTGCATACATTCATGTATCCTTATTGTTATCTTTTCTTAAAAATGCCATTGTTTAAGAATTATCATATTAGAAGATCAGAGCAAATGTTACTTACTCGTATTCTATAAAATATGTAGCTTGCAAAAACTATGGTTTACATTCATGTGCGTGAGACTTTGAAACGCCGTTGTATTAGGATTGTCCCAATTTGTTTAGAACTGTAGGTTTTTTTTTAAATGTGAGAAATGAAAATATTTGCAATCCCTTAGTATTTATTTCACTATACATATATTCACTACGCATTCATATTATTTTACACTTTACACTTTCTTCTGAATTTCCAGGTCAATACTCCCTTGTAGAACCAGATGGTTCCATCAGAACGGTCGACTACACAGCAGACCCTATCCGTGGCTTCAACGCAGTGGTATCCAAAGTCGGGCCCAACGTCCACAACCCGCCTCACCACATCCCAGTGAACCACCAGCAGCCAATACCAATCCATCGTAAACCAGGACCGATCCAGTACGAGAAACCGATACCGGTACCGGTGGAAATACCGAGGCAGTACAACCAAGTTTATCAGCAGTCTCCTTTCTGTAAGTTTTTTCATTTCAATAAGAGAATTATCTAAACAAGCCATGTTGCTACAGTAAATTAGAAAGATAAGATACCAAAAACGCCAACATCAAAGAAAAATTGAAGTTATGGACTTACTCGTAGTTAACAGAGTGGTCACCAATAAAATTCACAGAACACCACTAGCCTAGCGATAGCGTGGTAGCAATGGATTTGACTATCATAAGCTGAGGAAAAGTGTCGTCAAAATGAAGATTGTACTTAAACTATGGATAGAGAGTAGCTATAATTAAGACAATTAGGACCATTTTGCCACAATTTGGAGAAAGAGCCAAATTTGCAAATTTTTTGAGAATTGATGTAATTAGTCTTTCAACAGAATTGTTGCCTTTTCGAGCTCCCAGATGTCAATTTCCATTTTAATAAAGTACGGTTGAATGTACTCTCAAAATCATCGTGATTAGTTACGTAAGAGTAAAATTGCACAATTACTGCCAGATAACGACGGGCTATTGTGTTCCGTTGCAGCTACTGACGATGTAAATCATTTGTATGGAATCTCTTGCAAAAAGTGTTAGTGAATAGGTTGTGGTATTTATTGTTTTTTCTTGTAATAATCATAGAATTTTGTTGAATCTTGTCAAGTGTTGATTTTTAAAAAACGATGAAAGCCTTGATTTTAACATAGACATTTTGACATTGTTCATGTAGTCCATATTAAAATACTGCTAGTTAAATAAATATCCCGTAACATAAACACTTCATTTTTCAAATAGAGTAAAGCGCGTTGAAGTCTTTTGAATGAAAAAAGTATACTTGGTACATTAAATTTCTCAAGTTCATTGGTATTAGTATATTTCAATAACTAAAACCAATGGGGAAATTCAATATCTATATTTTAATTTCAGTTTACCCCAAAAGTGGACCCCAGCAATTCCCAGAATACGAAGGATTCAGGTTCGAAGGAGGTTACCAACCACAACTCGAAGGACCATTCCAACCCCATCTCGAAGGACCATACCAGCCACCACTGCAATCATTCTTCTAGTTTAATAGGAATAGTGCAAATAGTACAGCAATAAATTATTTTAAGACTTATCTTTATTTATTCAGACTGACAGAAATTATTACATTTTGAACAAGATTAGGTCGCCGGTCTGAGAGAAATGAACATAATTCAGATAGACAGATATATACTAAAGAATAAAATAAAGTCAATAGTTTCGTATGAGAGGCCATAACTCAATGAAGAATGTAAGGAACGTGTGTAAGGCGAGAGATCTGTGTTTATTATAAAATGAGAGATCTTAAGAAGAAAATAAGCCTTCCCACAAAATTGTTGTTATTGTTATTCTATGAATATGTGAGAAGCATTATGATTTTCATTGATTCAGACAAGGCAGAGGCAAATATAGTTATGTATTATGCTCCTATAAAATCAGTATAGCAATCATAGATACGTCTTGCAGATTAGTCTTCATAATATCATTTGAAAAGTTGCTGCACGATCCCTTAGAATTATACAAGAGCAAGCAGAAATGTTACTTAGTACTACACTGTCTTAAATCGTTTTTAACAAGTGTTTTGTGAATCAACACTAATTTGTTTTTACACAAATCAGAATGTAAATGTATGTTTGTAACTTTTCGTTTGAAAGTATTAATATTGTACTTTAGAAATTAGTAAATGTTGGCCGATTTATCCTATCATCTTCAGTAGGATAAATATGCAAACATTTTCATATCATCATTATTCATCAGTTTACAGTACAAAATACTATAATAATATCTTTAACATGACACAATTAAAAATATTTAGACCAATATCTAAAAAAAGGTATTTATGGTATTAAACATACTCTTAAACGTTTAATTCATTCGTTAAATTGTCCAATCATGGCATCTTCAAACCTCTATTCCGAAGTTACCAGATTTGGTAATCATTACCTAGCCTTCTATACTTATAACAAAAATGGAATGCTTCAACTTCATAAGGGAGATAATATTGGTAGTGTGATTGAAGCGCAAAGAACGCATTGTTCGATAACAAAACGTGAGTGTCAATCTACTGAATGTCAAGACTCATCTTCGTTGTTCTTTTATGTGAAAACCGGATCTTTGAATGCCATTAGTAAGATGTTGTATAGCATTGTATTCTTTGTAAGCAATATATTGTCCAGTCAATTTGCCCTAACATCTGTAACTAAGCTGTACAAAAGGTTTTTGTTAGAGCAAAAAACGGAAAAGCTTTCAAAATCATTCAAACTTTGTTCCAAGTTTCAGCTAAATCCGTTTATTAGTAACACCCATTAAAACTAAAAATAAAATCTGAAAGAAATGTCTTGCACCCTGGGATACAGTCGTGATCATAATTCATTTGTCCATACTAACTTGCGCGTGTAGAACATTAGTAGTACAGTATGGGGTATTATGACATGATGTACACAAAGTAATAACATTGCAAAATCCGTGTATTTATCTATTACACGAGTGGTCAAAGTGCTAGAACTAATAACATCATTGTACAACAGCCTAAACGCCTCGGGCACTTACAAGTGACATTAAAAAGTATGAGAACTAGAAGACCTTTCGAAGTGTTGGTTCGACATCCATTGGCAATTCGTCACCACTTGCTTATTAGGAAACTTAAACCATCATAAATAATAATAGTCATTAATCAATTTCATAAAGATTTAAATAAAATAATTACAGTCTGAAAGAAAGCCGAAAGATTTGTGAAATTAAAAGCTTATAATGTTTCAGTGCAAAAAATGATAATGATAAATTTAATGCATTTCGTATTTACCTATAATATGTTTTTTTGTTGAAATATATATGAAGCGATATATTGAAAGATGATAAACATTATTTTTATTTGGTAACAAACCCTTGATTCTCGAAAAGTAAGCATACTTATTTTAACTTTCAACTATGTAAGTACGTACTTGCACAATCCTGTGAAATCATATTTTCTAGCGAAACTGTTTCAAAGGAGCTACTTTTGAAATATTTTTAAATTCATTGGACAACATTCTAAACTTATTAAATCTCTGTTTAGACTAAAGTCATTTTGCAAGCAAAATTGCATGATACGTTTTACATTTTTATAACTATGGGAACCTCTGATTGATAATGATAATACTTTAATCTTAATTAGATTCATTAAACTTTTACGACTTACATATTAAACTTGATACTTTAATTACTTTAATGAGGCTTTAGTAATTAAGAAACTATTCAAGTGGATTAGCAATATTTTTTCGGAATACTCTTCAATCAAGCGCCAATAATATTTTACATACAAAATTCAACGGACATCAAAATTGACAATTGAAAAGTAGGTACCTACCTAAGTAAGAGCAAGTGACCATGAGCAGCAGTTAATGTTCCTATCGGTCACCCATCCAAATTGTGACCGCTCAGAAAGACGTGTTAACATTCAAATAACTGTAAAGTATATCTAAAATCTATTATGGTGAAACAGATTTAATTTAAGGTTTGGCCTCTGCATAAAATAATGAAACGAAAACTTTGTATTTTCTTTGAATCACGTCACGAGTGAATGCTCGCTATGAAACTAAATGATTGTCTCATCAAAGTATGACATAAGTGGCTACACATCGCAGCTTCCTTCTCCCAAGATGAAGGCCCTTACAGTCACTTCCTGTTAGGAAAATCATATTTATATTTCACTCAACTTACTGACTGACTTTATTTCAATTTTTCAGTGTTTTGACGAAACTCGTTTATTTGGCTCTCAAGGCAATCAGTTCCTACTTCATTTTAACAATGTCCCAGAGAGTCCCGTAAATTCGTTTATTAAGTTTAGTTAGTTATGGTATTTAGTTATATAATTTTATATAGCCATAACCCTATCTTTATGTTATAACTCGTTCTATAATAATTTATTAATAGGTACATAAAATGATTTACAAGTGGAAGAAGTCAGGCAGATTCAATGTGTACGAGATTTATAACCGTGGAGCAAGTTTACTGGCCAATTACGATACTGATCTTGCTACAATAATTGTACATGCGAGACTTTATTGCTTGTTCCGTTCACATCCTTAAATACATTACAACATCGATATTGATATTTATTTATTACATCTAAAGTTTAAAACTTGGATGTTGTTTCCAGAGTTGGTTATTGAACTTGCGAATATTAGTAACTAGAGAGTTCTTTGTACAATATTTGTCTGTGTTTCGTATGTAATGTCATTATTTATCTATTACTAACTATCCCTACTATCCCTATCAATATTATAAAAGTAACTCTGCCTGTCTGTTTTGCTTTCATGGCTTAGCCTGTGAACCAATTTTCATGAAATTTGGTACAGATATAGACTACCTAGACCTTGACAAAGGACGTATGCTACGTTTGGGTACTATGCGTGACAAGCCGCTTGTTAAAAATAAATGAAGTAGATTTATCATCCAAGGATCCTCCTTAGACGTCAGCAAAATGAACATACGATGTAGAATTTTCTGTTCGTTCTGATAGAAGAGTTCAATTAGAATGTACTTACTTACCTACTAAAGATAAAGCTCACTTTTATCTTCAGTTTGGTACAACAAGACTAAAAAGAAAGGAAAGGGGCGTGTCACAAGATGATCAACTGGATAAACACTGTAATAAGCATAAAAGAGGGTTTGTTAGCAGAATTTTTTTAATACTGTTATTTGTAATCTAGATGAAAATCTGTAGTTACTTTAATTAAGACATAATACTTAGGTTTCTATGATATAATAAAACGTGAGCTAAGTTGAATTACTTTCAAGACTTTTGTGAGGCATAAAGAGATGAGACTGTGAAGTAATCGTAATGAGTAATCTTTCTCATTTGACGGGATTCGAATCCGCGTTGATACAAGCGAAAATTCAACTATTATACAATATCAATATATTAAGTATACAACCTACAAGACCGTTGCGGTCTACCGGAACATCCCCATACACGTCTGATGACCTGCGCAGGTTCTCTCTCCGATAGACCTCTCCGATGCACCGTAGCGTGGCTGGCAGAAACATTATCATGCGTTCTTTCTCATAACCTTTCATTGCAATTTTAATTCAGGTGAAAATAATGACTCACCTGTTATCGTTTAATATCCCGTCAAATCCCTTCACGTGTCCTTTAGAACAAAAATATGATGTTTCGAAAGGAGACATATCACTGTTGATATTTAAATAGCACTAGTTAACATTGGTCCAGTGTAAGTTTCGCCCTTGACTTTTAAGATTGCCTGACGCTTCCGAAGCTTGACAATTGGAGCTTAAAAGCGGCAGTGATGTAACGGTGATAGTGATTTCCAACACTAAATATGATAAACACATCCACAATTCGTTCATGGATGAACATTAAGAGATCGGTTTGCAAGCATCGCTTGCGTGGGTTTTAAGTTTTAAATAGCTTGTACAATCTACATTTTTCCAACTTTCACAACTACATCTTAATCTGTGCAAATATTAATTACACTTTGAGATGAGAATACAATCTTAAAAATGAACAGAATTAGATATTGTAATGTACTGATAACAGTAGGTAGATACTATTCGTAAAGTGAAGTAGCTGTGTGTGTAAATGTTTGGATATGGGCATTTGATTCTATTATAATAAAGCTAATAAAACGATAAAGAAGCGTTGGCGAAGGTCTGTTATATAAATATAAACAAAATCTATTATTAGCAAAATTAATTCAACGTGACAAAACAGTTTTATTTTAATAAATTTGCTAATTGTTTATGGCGAAAAAGATTACAACCTTGGATTAAAAATATCTTTTTATCTAAAAGTGTAACATTTGCACAATTTTTATGTTGATGTTGTATAAGCTTTTTGCATATTTTAGAAATGACCTTAGTTGTTTGGTAATTTTTAAAAACACTTATTTATCTTATGTAGGTATAAATCTTTCTTATCTGATTTTCTTCATCAGCTTCAAATGTAAATTATTATTTTCTTATCAAAATGAATACTTCCCAACCGTTTGAGGTTAGGTAATTCAAGTTAGTACTTGTATGTATTATTGCCAACTTTGAAAAAGCAGGCCTTTCATATAAACTAGATGATTTATACAGCGTCAGGAGGCAATCTTTGTCTACACACAACGGGACACTGTAGAGCCTGGGACATTACTGAGATGGAGTAGGCTTGTCCAGCAACTAAATATCAGCTAATAACAAAAATTTACTTTGAAAGTAAATCATAACTAATCAATATTCACTAACACAATGTTAAAATCATAATTTTCTTTTTTCATATACTTATCGTACTTGCGAAATGGAAAGATGACTAATCACTAGAAACGGATTTGCCTATGCTTACAAGATTAAATAAATGGATTAATAAAAAACTGTCTGTAACCACATCCTTTAAGTATTTGCCTACACTTTCAGTAGCCTACTTGCCACTTACTACACCTTTAACAAACGATTATGACCTCATTGTGTCTACTTGTAGGAGTTGTAGGTATTATTTTAGCTTGGGACTAGATGACGTTATCTGGAATGTAAAATATATTTTTAATTTACTTTATAGATGAATCCCAATAGCTTAGGATTATACGGTCCTTATAAATTCTAGAATAAGATTGGTCGTGTTGACCATGAGTCGCGATGAGTAGACGAAGTACCGGTTATCATAATCATCTCGTTGCCACGTAAGGAGCAGTGCGATAAATTACTCTCAATCAGTATTTGAAGGTTGTATGTATCCATCGATAAACCTAGCTTATTACCTACTGCATTGTGAATTGTATATTTGATAAATACTTGAGGTTTTTTTTTATCGGAAGTTTTTAATAGCTGATTGTTATTTTTATGGACTAACACCAGAGAAGGTATATGTATATAACTTAAGTATTTTTAGACCCATAAAGTGGAAGGTACCTACCAAAACAAAATATTGGCAGCTATTTAGTTCTCAAAAAAAACAAAACTAAACTAATGAATGCTGTTGCCGATTCATAACGATACAAATAAAAAGTATGGCTTTATCTTTAGTTAGTTTTGTTTTATTTTCGGAGATATAAAGAACATAGCATTCTATACATGACAGCCTGTCCGCCCTAGTTTAAGATAATCCATAAATATTCTCAAGGTGGCCTATAGTTTCCATAACGAGCTGAACGAAACATGGCTAATTAGTTTAGTTGGTGAATCTTACAAATGTACCCAGAATGTATGCTACGTATGCAACTGACCGCAATAAAAACCAAGCACTTTTTATCGTCCTCGTTGTGAGACATGACAAATTTGTGGAATAGTGGAATTAAGGCAATGCAATGCTCATTACACGACTAATGAGCTCCGCTCCGCGGGCCGTGGCTTGCCAACCGCTGATCTACACTAGTCTGTACCTACATTGTAGAGCCGTGATAAACGACGTGTTGACTCTTATAAAACATCACTTATTGGAGTTTCCAAGCCAATTGCAGTACTAATAGGGTATTAGTATTCCTCATAAATATTTTTACAATAAAAATTTTGGTGCAACACCATAAAAGTTTCAAGAATGTCGATTATGACTCAGAAAAACGTTGATTAGACGTAAAGTTCTCATAAAAAATGCAATTTGTGCTACATTCAGTGCGTAAGTAACACAAATTGGGCTATAGATCAAAGTATAGGTTTTTCCGATTTTATTTATTGAAAATATGTCAAATGTAACCGTACAAAGAGCGCTTCCGTGCTTTGGAGGGCACGTTAAATTTGTCGGTCCCGGCTTTTTAGTCGTTAAGCCATGACGCCATTAGGCGGCCCAGAAAATCCGTCACCAGAGTTAGTCACTTGCTCACACGAACGAAGGAACGAACATACATACACGACATGGGTATAACGTATGTATTTATTAGTTCTTGTTCTTTTTCAAAATTGCAAAAACAGTGATATGGATCAGGCAGACATGTAAAAACAAGTAGACGTGATATACAGAGGTTTTTAATATTGTCACTGATGGATTACTAACGATGACTGATTTTTAATGTACTCGTATTCTGTTTTTGTGTAACATGTTTTTTCTTATTTGAAATATTTTGTATGGCTTGTATATTTTTATTATTGTTTTAAACCACCATAAGTACCTATTTCATCAAAAAAATTTAAGTCTTAATAAAAGTTACGTACACACTTCAAATCCTGCATTCGATACTTTGTATTAGGTACTTATTTGATTTATTACAGCACTTAATGCCAGTAGTACTCAGGTACCTAGTAGTTTTCCCGGGCCGTGACATTATAACAAGTATGTAAGGCACTAGTGTTTAATGATGCCACTTTTGACAGCATATTGGTTCTAAAAGTTATTCAAAAGCTACATTGTTTGAGTTTGAGTTGTGTATAAGACACGAATTTCTATCAGAAATTATTGAAGTTTCTCCTTTATTAAAACAATATTTGAAAACAAACGAGCTATGAACTCTCTGCTCTACTCTTTAGAACTCTTTCTCTTTTTAACCTAAAACATGTTAGTAACGAGGAGTCTGACATTGCTAGCTTGAAGATAAAATGTTTCTTTATGAGATATTGTTACATCTTATAATTACAAAAAATAATAAATATAGCTGTCAAAATCTGCTTTTTGCTTGCTGTTGTTTACAATTTAAGGTTAATTTACATTTTGGGCGTGGAATATATAACGATTACCGGTAATAGTTTTAGTAATCGATATCTTTGTGGTTTTTAATATCAGTAATAAAGTAGTGTAAGAAATTAATTGAAATATTACGGACGATACCTTCACATTGAGTAATTACTATGTTTTCGATTTTAATTCATGACGTAGTTATGTAATCAATCAAAACTACTGGTTTCGTAGTGATTTGTACTTTTACAATGAAATATTTCGTATGTAGACGAATTAAACTTTCTTATGATCTGTCAACAGTTGATGAGTAGTCAGTTTATAATAGTGGATGAATGAAAACTCAATTTACCAAAAATTTCTGCGGTGTTAGAACCCGCGATGATACAAACGTCCTGTAACGTATTCTTTATTTCTAACTTTGCAATTGAATTTTGTCTCTTAGTTATTTGCCTTGTGAAATAGGGAATTTTCAATCGTTTATTCAGTAAAAGCCTGCCAACCTTGTATGTATCGAGATTGTTTTACCAACGTCTTTTTGGTAATACTCTGAATAAATAATAGAGTTTTTGCTATCAACCTACTCTATAAATGTTTATGGACTATCGATCGGTTATGCTTATTATTAGGTTTATTATTTTAATGTCAACAGCATGTAATAAACCTGCAAAAAATATTAACAATTCAAAAGTACAGAACAATCCGAGCGCTGATTTACATAATTTTTTTACTAAGCAATCAAAAGACTGTATTGTTGTAAGTTGTAGTCACTTTAGAAAGAGATTCGCTACAATTTCTTCCCGAATTCCGACATCGGTGTTTCTGTTTCTCACAAAACTATGATCTACTTTGATTGACAGAATTTTTGTTGCACCGTATTTCATAAGCTCGTTAATGTGTAACGTTGAATTGCACGGTTCTGGGTAATCACATCACGCCAGTGTCGCCTCCTCACGACACGACTTGAGTTGCATCAATAAATTGAAAAGCAGAGCGCTGTTTTGCAAGCGCAATAGATTTGCCTGCAGATTTATCTTACAATAAAATGTCTCAGTTATATTTATGACATCTTTACTCTAAAATTTTGGCTCTATACGACAGTAAATAACCAATTGGGTTTCGTCTGAAGAAAATAAAAAGGTCATCGCTATTATATACCTACCAGAATACTATTTTATTATTATTAGTTATGTAAAATATAAAAAATGTATCTATAAGTAGATCAGTCATCTGGTTACCATGACATACTCGTAAGCATTTAGTTGCTTGGGACTAGATGACCCCGTGTGTCCCGAATGTCTAAGAATATTTATTAATTATATTGTAAAGTGTTATCATGCGCTAGCGCTACGCGCGTAAAACACTAGAATTGATGTATAAGAATAAAAATCTTTTGCTTTTGTTGTTCTAATGAGTTAAATCTGATATCTGTAACAATGGGACTCGTGTTTGAAGATATCAATCTTAAGCTTTGTTTTTCCTGTTTTGTACTAAACACTTTATTGATCTTTAATCAATTAATAGCTTCACAATTAGAGGTACCATTAGGTAATCAAATTAGTTTTAAAAAGGCAATGTGTGAAAGGACTAACTTAACTGTTTGATTTTAGTACTAAAACTAAGGAGTTCTAAAGTATTACAGAAGTATATTAAACCTGTACATTTTTCCACGACAGGATTAAGTAGTTTATCTACCTACCCATCTATTTTTGTAACTAACTAATAAAATAACTCTTAGTCTTCTTTTCGTACCGATAACTCAACTGAGTCAAAAAATAATAATAATCAAACTATCAGCCTTTCTGACTAAGTCATAACAAAACACTACATTGGAATCCATCTCTGCTAACTACAACAGTTGCTGATTGCCAAACAAGCCTGTTACTGGCCAGAGGAATCTTAATTTTGCTAAGTTTCGTATTTTCGCAGTCAGTTTCTCTATACAGGATAATTGTACGTTTATTACAATCGATCGTGGTTGAAATGTTTTAGTGAGAATTTCGCCACATTATTATAGGCTGAGGGAGACGAGGCTGGTTTTCAAGATAGTACGATAAGTATAGCTACTTATACGCGTAGAGCACGATTTGATGTATAAATCAAAGAATTATTGGTAAATACTATGTAATCTGCAGTTCTATATGAGGGAAGGAATGCCTCTTAACGAAAAAATATATTTAACCCCACAGATTTAATACCAAAGTGAACCCAAAACTCGTGTGAGTCGGCTTAACCGCTAAATTTGAATATAAGATTGCAATAATGTCTCAACTTCTCAGATTGCGATCGAATTTGATATTAATAATCAACGCTACTTCAATTTATTCACCACCTAAGGGTACAGAAGATTGAATAATAACAGACAAGTAAACAATTGCCTTAGGACAACAAAACGCGATTACAAAGTGTTACGAGAAAAACAGCACAGAAATAAGCTAAGAAATTATAAAAACTCCGGCTTGTTGCATGTTCATATGATTTATTTAAATAGCGTTCGCGCGTTAAATAGTATAGTATCGGGACGCCTGAGATTTTTTTTAAATAGAATAGGCTTTTCCAGCACCTAAACATCTTGCTGAGCTAAAGCCTCTCCTGGATTTTTCCAAAAATGTCGGTTTTGCAGCATAAGGAACCACGTTTTATTAATACAAATACAAATACAAATACAAATATTTTATTTCTTTAACTTAATCTATACATTGTGCTCAATCAGTTGAAATCCTCTTTTAAGTAAAAAATATACCTGTATTAGAGGATCTCGCTCTTCCCAAGTTACATTTTTATTAAGTTAAGAAATTAGGTACCTACTATAATGTGAAATTAGTATGTATGCGTGTGTGTAAGTATGTGTATGTGTGTGTATGTGTGTGTGTGTGTGTGTGTGTGTGTGTGTGTGTATGTGTGTGTATGTGTGTGTGGGTGTGTGTGTGGGTGTCATCACGATACAATCTCCAAAAGTTTTTCTGTTTCCTGATATGATAGCGTAAGTAGCCATTCTATAATTGTCTTTTTGCATTTATGGTTTGATAATACATAGATATTTATAATTTTATTGATTTTGTTGTAAAGGAAACTCGCTTGTTTCAAATATTGACGTGTTGCAAATTTTGAATGCACTGTCACTGTTTGCATTACTTTGTTATTTCGTCTTTTACTCATTATTGAAGGGTCATATTGTAAGGTTCGATGTAGTTTTAAAACAGCATGCAGTATAAACAGCTTTCTTACTGTTAAAATATCTGAATTAGCGTACAGAAGCTCTGTGGGATATCTGTATGGTTTAAAAAAACATAACCTTCAGTAGAGATCTTTGTGCTCTTTCTACTTGCAGGAACTTCATTTTTGTGGCACCACCCCAGATTGGTATGCAGTAACTTATGATAGATTGTCCTAAACAAGTGTATATTTGTTTCAGTAGGTCTATATCAGCTACATGACGTAGTGCTTTAAAAATCCAAATTAGTCGTCTTACCCTGCTCGTAAGAAGTTCAAGGTGAGCGTGCCAAGAAAGCCTTTGATCAATTATTATTCCTAGATATTTTGTGGTGGAAACTTTATTTAAGTTGGGACATTTGCAGTTAGTATTATCACAATTATTATTATGGATTTTGATTGTAAAATCTTTTTGAGGCTGGGTATGATTATATTTAGTGAATGTCATAAAATTGGTTTTAGATATGTTTAGTGTTAATAAGTTTAAATTGAGCCAATTATATATTTTTGTAAGTTCAAGTTCAGTTTTAGCTTTAGTGTCGCTCCAAGTTGTGCCTGTAAAAACTATGGCAGTATCATCTGCATATGAAAAAAATCTGTTATAGCTCGTTTCAAGGCTGCTAATATCATTAATGTTAATATCATTAAAGTGCTCATGATTGTATCTGACACCAAAATAAGTAAAGTAATTGTGTCACATACAGCTTTAGTTGATTATTTATTGCAGTTTAATGTATTCAAAGAGTAATAACTTCATTTACGAAAACATACGTGATTGATCTTTAAAAGTGTTATTTTTTAATTGTACAAATTGGTTTTGCAAACTTATATCGTTTAATGATAAAGAGTAATAGAACTGGTTTTTGTAATGTAACTCAATAATATCGATACTTACATCGATTAAATAATATATTTATTGTTCATTTAATTGTGCAAGAGTAGTAGGTACTATTTACATGATGCCATTTGCTTACCTGTTACATTTTATTAATATTTGACACAATGAGATAAAATGTTGGTTCCGGTTTTTAAAGTCGCTAAGCCATGACGGAGGCCTTTAGGCGACTTAAAAACTCCGTCACCAGAGTTGGCTACTTGCTCATGAATACAATCGAACGAACGAACGAACGAACGAATAATGAGAAGGCGGTAATGTGACTTAACACTTAACCTACAATTACAGTGACGTTTTGTATTCCACTCACAAATAATCCGTGCCCAGACTTAATAAAATCATTTGTAATCGCCGTTTTGATAGTGATTTCGGTCAAAATAAATCTTTCTTTCCTTTTATAGAGGAATTACATTGTCCTGGCACGCTACTAGCATGTTTGAGAAGGATTAAAAGGTTTTTAAAACTTGCCGATGCGAGATGTGGTTCAGTAGGAACCCCTTCAGTAGTTTTTGCATGAAATAGTAGATAAGGAAAAGGGAGGATAAATTTGATGCTGTTCTGAGCCTGTAGCCAAGTAGCAAAAACTTCATACATACTTAAAACTATGGAGAAAAAATAACAAGCGAAGATGTAGAGAACTGACTATTCGATATTCTATTGTGCAAGGAAATTCCCCGTAATACTACTGGTAGGTCCACATCAGTTGCTCATATAATACGGATCCAGATCGTTAATTTAAAAATACCCTGATGGTGTGAAGTAATGAGATTCTGTAATAACATTTTATATTGGACTTATATTTCGGTATCGGTGTCATTTCGCGTTACGTGCTGGGAGATAAGCTTATATTAATTTTGGGATTACTCGATATGAAACATTTTCTCGTCTTGACATTTAAAACATGTATTGGTAGCATTTATGTTGATAAATTTTATTTATATGTAATTATAAGGTATTTTAAAAACAACGAATTTAA
Organism: Xanthorhoe spadicearia; assembly: GCA_947086425.1. Classification (NCBI taxonomy): domain Eukaryota; kingdom Metazoa; phylum Arthropoda; class Insecta; order Lepidoptera; family Geometridae; genus Xanthorhoe; species Xanthorhoe spadicearia. The sequence goes on from OX352200.1 coordinate 3,668,570, forward strand.
TAATTTATTTTATTATTTTTACTCCAAAGAATTATCATCATTGGCGCAGCTAATGGTTTAAGCAATTATTTTTTTGTACAGTTTCTCTATTCTTTGATGTGCATTCAGTAAAATTTATTTACCTTTACCTTTTATTTTACATTTATTGTAGACATCTCCATTGATTACCTGTCACAATAACAGGTAGGCGGTCGTTGTCACTGTTTGACTGCTCTAAAATTCTAATACACTGAATAGGTGGCTGCAGAATGACATCAATTTGTCAAATTTACATACAATAGGTACTACTAAGTGACACAAAGATCAAAACAGAGTATTTGTGCATTGAAATAACAAGTTATACTTACTTACGTCCATTTAAAATATTATTTTTTAAAATTTTACTGGCAATGGCGCAATTCAGCTGTCGCCAAAACTAAAACTAAACTAACAAAAATGATTTCTGTCCCTTGCATAACGATAGAAGCAAAAAGGATGGCATCATCTTTAATTAGTTTAGTTTTAGTGTTGGCGTTACAGAATCGCCACTACTGTCTATTTAGAACTTTAAATATACCTACTACAAATCTTTTATGAACAGTACGTATTAACAACACAAATGACAAAATTAAAAACATTTTAATCTGCAATTTTCCGAAACACAAACGCTTTACTATTAAAGGAATAGTCGGTGATAACTGATAATACATAAAAATCTTTAGGTACTTACTCGAAAACTTCAGAGACATATTGCAAAAAAATATCAACATTTTGTTCTCACAGCACATACCAGTACATAAATATAATATTGGATGGCATTTAGCCATGACTTTTCGAATTTGGAGATTGGTTGCGACAGCTCATTGTACCGCGGATCAGATACAGCCATATATTTTACATGTCAATAAACATAATTGGGAGCAAAACTGATCTATTGCTATTTGATAATGATATTTGTACAATATCCGTGAATTGTAGGTAGGTAAGTACTCGTAGTAGTCGCAGTAACTTATGTAAAAATCATTGAAACTTCATAGATAGTTAAAACTGTTTAATGTTGAAATAATAATTTCACTTATTTAGGTTTTTGTAAGGTTTCAAAGCAATCTTTTTTTTATAAAAGTACTTTTACTCATTTTGATTAGACCTATGCCTACATTGTTCAAAAACTTTTATCGTAAACGAAAAGCATTATACATTGGACTGCTATTAAAGGGTAGCTAAGTAGGCAGAACCGTATAAATAATAAGTGTTTATGAAGTGGTTAAAAACACATCGAAATTAAGTAATAAATGGCGATTTTATACAAAGTCAATAAATTTTGAATAATCATATAAAATTAAAGATAAAGATTTTATATAAAAAGCCTTTTGCATACACCTACATCATAATGTTTCACGGATAATTAATTTAGCTGCTGTAACAATATCGAATCATTTAACTATTAATCGGTCAATTGAGTGAACATCTATTTGCACATTGTGGTTTCATTATGCAAACAAAATGTTCATACATTCTTTCAAAATCTCGTTCAGTAGCATAATAATTTACATTTAGTCTTTAGTATTTTGTAAGTACCTATATTAGCTTGTAGCTTGTTTTGTTTACCAAAATGGCTCACATATTTTGCAAATGAAAAACACAACCCACTTATCAACCCACAGTTCAGTGACAATGTGTTCATCATACATTATTTTAATAATGTTTCAAAGGCCTACAATTATCTGTAAGTAACATAAATAACAGACGCATGTTGTCAACTCGGTCCAAATATACAAACATCAAGACATAGGAATATAAATATGGCTATCTCACAATAATCTGTACCTCTAGGTTTTATTACCAACACTACAACATAAATTAAGGACTTTAAAATTATTGATGTAAAATCAATCTCAAAAAAAAATTGCTTTTCCAAAATCTTTTTTGCCAGCCGTATTTGGTCACTTATTTTAATGAATAGGTACCTAAGTTAATTATTACCTATGTTTTTTGGAAGGACGATATAAAATGTCAATTAGTTGTTAATTAGGTGAAAGGAATCACAGGTAGTTATGTTGTTTGAGCTAGCTATAAAAAAACAAACAGCTGGTAGAATATCATCGTTTTGATTTGATATTTAAATTACAAAGTCATTACCATGATACTGCTGACATCTGACAGGAGCGGATTACATATCGCTTTCACGGTTCATTAATTTAATTTCATGGTTCACTTGTCATATCGGTTGTGAACCAGCTTGTTCTTTATAAGCTGTGATTCAAAGGTGAAGAGTGACTGCTATTGTACGCGCAATGATCAATTTGCTCTCCAATTTATGTTGATCTCTGAACTTCCCACCCAATGAGCAACACCAAGCTACACTCAAATAATTAGGTGTCATAATATTCTGGTTTGTTCTGTATGTCACAAGTGATCGACTGATTTTGGTGTCTTATCATAAAGACTCTGAAAAGATCAAAGACTTTTGGTTGTCAACGGAATAATTATGATGGAGAATGATGAAGTGAGTGCGTGAATGATATTACGCATGGAATGAGATGTCAGTTTTGAATACATGAATGATGGTGCGTAGTCAAAAGATTTGTTCGAAATCTAGAACCAAATGTAGGTATGTGTTGAATACGTAACTTAAAACATAAAAGGTGTAAGTACCTATTTAGGTCTTGAATAGCACTCGTTTATAAAGTTGTCTTATACGGGATTGAAATATTTATGAATATTAATGTAAAAGGTAGAAACTTTAGTTTCAAGATTGGAAAACAGGTTTACGATAAACCGTGTTTTGGTTCAAACTTGCTATAGCTTTTGTTTAAATTAAGCTTTTGTTTAAAAAAAATATGTAAGTAACTTTAAAGTTTAAGTTCATTTTCTATTTTAAGCTTCGTTACAGAATAACGAAGATTAAAATAGAAAATGTAATCATAATAATTTTCTAACATGTTAAACCTTTTTGCAAATTGATTAAATAATGTCAAGGGATATTTTGCACCTGTGTGGCACAAAATACATACGAACTGCTGATTAAAGTGTTCTTATGTACTGACAGGTCTCATTATGTAATCGAGAACACACAGTAATTTAAGCGAACATGCAAAACAAATGATTGATCGTTGGCGCCGGTGCATGAACTTGCATGTTATGCAGTTATTTTTTTCTAAGTTTTAATAACTTAAAAAACGGAACAATCTAATTAATCTTTTTATATTTGAATTGGTTCTTAAAGTTTCAATTCATATTAGACATATCTATTGAAACTTTAAAAACCACACATTTTAACTATAGTTTTTTTTATCTAAATCCATGGGGATTATTCATATTTAAAAAAAATTAAAAAAATTATTAAAAATTAAAAAAATATTAAATGATTAAATTGATTTCCTGATCCTTTTGTCTAATCTATCTCTTTTACAAATCTGAAACCGGCCTATTCATGTGGCCTATATAAAAAGTATTTAAAAAGTCCATGTCACTAGATCTATGTAACTGTGTCGGAGATCGTTATTATCTCCATAAGCGAGATCAAAGGCGAATGCAAGTGCAATGAAAGTAGATTTAAATCAACGTGGAGAAGTGTCACTTAAGTATTGATAAATGACTGCTAAAGCGGCGTGTACGCGCCTTTACCGATGTGTAAAGACAATGAAAGGGCGAGCCCTTACAATACTGTCGGTTGATATCCCGTTGGTTATTAAACGTTTGTTTACATAACTAATCATTATAAAAACGGTGTCAGAGATTATGGCAGCAATGAATAAATTGAAAAGTGAATAAAACATATTATTTTAGATCATTATTTTATCATTTTTAATGAGTTTTCAAGACTAGAGTAGTTTGTCAAATGGTTATCAAACTAATACCTAGCAAGCAATAACACTTCTAAAGGTAGTCAACCTTTCATTCCGCGACTGTATATTGTAGAAACAGAACTTTCACGGCGTAGCTAATTACTTAATTAAAGGGTAGTCACGTCTGACACGCGGTGATGGGTTAAATATAATAAAGGAAAGGTCATATAAACGGTAAGATTATAATGTAATTTATTTTACACAGAATCACAGATCAACGCGTGAGGAATACGCGAAAAAAAGTATATGGTAAAATAACCAAAGAAAAGATTGTTGAAATTCAGATAGGTACAGTAATTTTATTCCATTTTGGGTAAAAAGCTTACGGCTATATTCCAAAGATGCATATCTACTACACTTGATACCCGTTTAGTGCAGTGGGTGAAATGAAAGCTTACGCACGAGGTTGCTGGTTCGATACCTGTCCATAGATATTTTATGTGATGTGGCAGAAACCATCAATCGATTCCAAACGATCAATTCTTCTTTTGAATTGAAAGCATAGTCAAAAGAAGAATTTATTATTATTGATAGGTAGACGCGATCGGCCTGGCAAAACCTTAACTCATCTAAATCTGACCTGGTACTTAAATACCTGATTCAGCTTAATCTTTTCAGTTACACGGAAAAGTGTAACAAATACTCAAACTTTTTCATTCATAATATTAGTAAATTAACAAGTTGTAGCGTTTATTTGTATTGGCGCCTGATGTCGACATCATTGCGTTCTGATTGGGAGCGTGCCCTTTGAGATTGAAACCAATTACACACTCACTGATGCGTACAATCATAGATCAAAACGTTGAAACTAGAAAGAGAAGAGAGATATACATAGATACAGTATTGATTATGAATATTCTTATAGCAGTTCGTTCGTTCGTATGAGTAAGTGGCCAACTCTGATGACGGAGTTTTTAGGCCGCCTAAAAACCTGGTCTAATAAACGTTACGTTAACTAAATCGGATTTGTCTAATTTATATGTGGTTAAAGATTTTAAGAATTTTTTTTTTGTTACTCATAAAAAAAACAATTAAAATATATATAGTAACAAATGTTTTATAAAATAGTAAGCTTACTTAACCGTTATAGTAAAACTCAAACAATTGATCTTATGTCTTGCTGGTAAATATTGTATATCGTCTCTACAAGTACTGATAAATCATTAACATTCACCTTGGAATGGGTCGCACGTTCCTCTCGTCCTAGCTTTAGTTTATCGTATGTTATAAACAGGTTCCTTAAATTATAAAGGCTTGATTTTACTAAAATCAAAATATTAAGTTAGTATTTAATAACACTAATATTGTAAAGGTAAAAGTTGTGTAAGTGTAAGAGGTTCAAAGTGTAATGTTTATTACGCCTTCGCGCTTTACGGCAAAACGGATTTGTATGAAATTTGGTCCCAAGATAGCTTATATTATCCTAGATTAGCACATAGGCTACTTTTGATCCCGGCATTCCCACAGGAACGAGAACTGTTCACCGCGGGTAACACCGCGGGGCGCAGCTAGTTTGTTACTAGTTTGTTAAAATATGGATCCAGAGTTTTGATATTTTGTAGCATAAATGCAACGCTTACTGCGGACATCAAGACACTTAAGACAGACAGTTAACATTTACGACAGTCTTTTGTCTTGAACAAGTCAGTTGATGGATTTAATTACTAAAACGTCATCCTTGTTCACTCTAATGTTCCTTTATTATGATATTAAAAGAGCCCTTGCCCATCCATTTAATTATCTTTCAGTTAAGTATTTAAATAAAATAAAAAATATTGAAAAAACTTGCAGATTTAATAGCCGTTTTAGTTAAAGTAAGTTTACCAGACCAATATTGAATAAGTCCAATTTTTTTTCAAAGTATGCGTAAGCTGTTGATTATAATGTGCTTGTGGGCTTACCCTTATCTTCATACATTAAGTGCGCTATGTACAAAGATAACTAGGAAGTAACTTCACAAGCACGACTTGAAACTAGTTTATCACGATGAATTAAAATGTCGAAACAGTGACATTTTCGTTACTTTATTATAGGAAATGTGGTTTTGCGACAGTTTCACTTACCAAAATATAATTAAAGGTTAATCTATATATACTTAAATTATAATATGTGTAAATATTGATATGTTTTACTTAGTGTGTCCTGTATATTTAGCAAGGATTTGAGAATATTTTAATTCTATCATTTTCAAGCATCTGTTATCGTTCTACACAAGCCATTAGTAATTTTAAGTTGGCCTCTACACATTAAAATGATGTGGATGAATACGACGTTATTATCTCATGAAATGTTTTCGACCATGTCGATTGGGCGTTTACATAAAATAATTTTTAAATAAACACTAAAAGCAATTATCATCATATTTGGCTGGTAAACTTATTATGAGTACCTTAGGCTTGGAGCCCAAGGTATTCATAATAAATTTACTAGCTACCTCACGCACTCCTTCACTTACAAAACCTGAACTATAAAATATATCATTTTACTTCGATTATTTATAACTTAAATGGTTTCTAATTAAGTTATCTAACTTTATCGGTATTGCTCAACGGTTCTGGAAGAGTCAAAGCTACTAAATATTCATTTCCTAGCTATTAGGATGAAGCAGAGCATTTATTCGAAGGTTAGCGTGGGCCAAGTAATGACATGTTCAGATTGTGGTTTGTTGTGGTCGAAATGCAAGCGAATTGTTTTTCTTGTAGGAATCACATCAATCAATCAAAATATTTTTATTTTTCTCATAACAAACCTTAAAAGTATATTCCTATCATAACATAGAAAAATACATTACTGTACTGTACTATTTGGGTCGGTTTGTAGGAGAACTGGTGCCTGAGATAGGTTTAAAACCTGTATTACAAGTCACCAGGGCCCTTCACTCCCCGGATTCAAAATAATAAGTAGGTATAAGGAAATTATAAAAAAGATAACAAACATAAGAATAATAATGAAAAGAAAAGGTAAACAACGTTTTAGATAAATTGTGTTACTACTTTTGTGTGAATGTGAATGTGTAATGTGTGAGTGTTTTGTGTTTTTTGTGTGCGATAGTTTGTGTGTATGAGTGAGTAATATTTTGAGGATTTATCAACCCTTTAGGGGTAGTCTCTAACAGACTAGTCAACAGGGTGTGTGTGTGTGAGGGCATTTAGGTGAGCGTTAAGAAACCGCAGACAGAAGGTCTTCAGTCTCTTGATAACCTAGTGATTTAAGCCACTTGGTTATTGCAATTTTACATTGGGATTTATTCATTGGGTAGATTGTAAGGATAGTATTTACTTTGTTGTATAGAAAAGGTCCAAGATAATATATGAAATTTGTGGAGAGACTAGTGCGACACGGGAGTAGAGGAATAAATTCATTTTCGTAAGAATGTAATGTGGTTGACTATTGTATCCTAAAAGCTCCTATACACTATGCCAAGCCGGCGGTTTTTGTCGCCTGGAATAGACTGTTATGAGCAAGGAAGGGAATTAATATTGCGTTTTTTTCCTAAATTTAATTTTTTTTAAGGTTATTCATTTTTTACGGAATTAGTAAGACTTATTTCGGAATTAATTCATGTCTTCCTCCTGTCATCTTTCAAAACATGCATTCATCTTTTTTTATGTTGTTCTATTTTTAAAAGTGACATAAATCGCTAACAAACGCGCCGTACGTTTTTAAAACGGTCCGTCATGAAGGCGAGCAAATTCAAATTATGTACGCACGTAATTGAGAGCACTCTAAATATGGACTGTAGATCGGTACCCACTCTCAATGTCGCTCGGGTGAAGTCGGGTGTGGCTGTTTTTGTTTACAATCATCTTCAGTAGGGCTGACCGATGTTTTTATGTTTTAGCATAGACAAAAATCTCTATTGTCTGTGGTTTAGGTATTATCTATCCTTACGAGTTAAGTATTTTGAATGTGGAACATTTAGTTTATTACCGGGGGCGGCGCTGCACTGAATTCTCATACATTTGTTTATACTTGACTCGGTATCGATGATAGTGTTCAATGCTACGGTAAATGGTGGTAGGGTTTCAGGTACTTATAGTTTCAAGTTAATAGCAAGATAGGTGGTAATGGCAGTATTACCATTAAAAATGCGATAGTTTGTGGATATGGATGCATGTAAAAAAAACTACAATATCGATTGCAATTAAATTTGGAACAAAGGTTGCTAAAGATCTGGAATAACACATTTAATCCCGATATTCCCGCGGAAACGGGCCTTACGCGGGTTAAACCACGGAGCGCATGTAATTTTTTTTTCTCAATAATTGTAAACGCAAGTACTAGTTTAAATGATTCTACTCACCGATTTGTACACTGGCTACATCTTGCTCAAATTGTCAATTAGCTTGATACAGTAGCGCTGTACTGTGAGCCCACACCTTTTAATATGAAACTTATCCCTTACTGACTGACTGACTCATCGTATTAACAATAATTAAGCTGGAGGTGCTTTTTTGTTCACCATTCCGAATATCGGACCCCCAATATTATTTTACCAACTCTTTTTTCCAAAAAAAATAAGTATAAAATCTGCCCACTACTGACATAATAGTCAGTCAATATATGTACATTAAAATCTGCCTCTCTTTTTATAGTCGGTAAAAAATAAAAGCCGTAGAACATAGAACGTCTTTGTTTTTTAAAATGGTAAATAATAGAAACCTTTTATTTTTTAAGGAAGGAAACGAAGTCGCAGGCTTGTCTATGGTTCTAGATATGTTACAAGATAAGTACTAATATGGTCATTTTAACGATGTTATTGAAGTTTCTGATAACAGTAAAAGGGCATGGTTGAGGTAAACCAAGATGGCACATTTGTGTTGAAAAGCAAGGTATTAAATTCCAAACTCCTTCGCAATGACTAGAAGCTTTCAAAATAATCATTCATAGTTCTTATCTTTTGTAATATTTTGATAGTAATTTGATGTTGAAAACCGGCCATTTTGATACCTATTTGTAATACGATTGCATTTCATGTTTATTATTAATAGAAAAAACATTAAATAATTAAAATGTATAATTCTACAAGATCGTAACACTTCCAGTGTTCGCCTATAATTATAATCTCTTGACATAGAGTTAATAATGATAGGTTTAAACATCTCGAAAATGAAAATTAAAATTCAGTTATTTATACTACATGCAATCTTGACTTTTCTTTTCTAAGCTCACAGATGTAACTATCAGCTGAACTCAGTTCCCAATTATTCTAAATGCTTGTGTAAACAGACTAGAGTACCTAATACCTAAAATGTCACAATAATAAAATGTTACAAAGTTTTGAAATAAGTGAATAACCGTAAACAAGAAATGGCAAAGTAATTTGCAATAAAACACTTTCATCGACAGGCGAGTCTTGCGGATTTACCAAAACGATGTGTCTTAGTACGTAACCGAGAAATATAGACCTTGCAACGACCATAGACTATTCAAAACATTAGCTTAAACTTTAATTATCATACCTTGAAGTCACATTTTTTAACCAAGTGGATGCTTCCAAGGTAACTTATGTGTTTTTTTTTATAATAAAAACATATCTACCTAGATGTATTATACAATATTCATGTTCCGTTTAACTCATATTTTTTGTGACACAAACTAAGAAGAATACAAAATGTTGCCTTTATTCTGGTGTTATTTTGAGGTAGTTTTTTTTACCACAAGCTCCGATTCTAACACAAACACGTCAAGTTTACAAATCAATAAATAATAATAAGGTGCGAGTACGTAGTGTTATGAATTATCTTGGTGAGGTGTGATAGTAAACGAGTAAGTGCTTTTAAAGGTGTTTCTTGAGGTTGCTGAGACTAGGTTTATAAATTTTGATTATTTGAAGCACCTGTTAATTTTGCACTTGTTCTTGTTGTAAAGAATAGAGTGAACTAATGTAATTTAGATCAAGGTGTTGTAAAGTTTTTATCAATTTTTCTTCACACACTGGCATATCGGCGTGCCATAAAAACAAATAATGTGTTATAATTTCGACGGAAGTTTTTACAAATTACATTTCAAACACAATACTTTTGCTAAAATTGGTTCTCAATATACCATATTTGTTTTACCTGTGTAACTTCAAATTACAGTGCAAAATAGCAAATTTGTTCTCATTTAGGTTAATCACACCCAAACTCAAACTATACGGCAATTTAGTAACAGTAAATATGGATTACAAACTGCGGTTTTAGAATTTAGACTCTGTTTAAATGTGTGGTTACAATTTCATTAACAGCTTATAGATCTTAAAGAAGGTTTGTAAAATTAGAAAAAAATCTAATTAGATTTTGAAAATGGCTGAACCGATTTTCATAAAATTTGTTTAAGAATGCTATGTATTTGGTATGTCCATAAACAATTTGGTACTTACGTCCATATTTTGCAAAAGTAAACATTTCACACATGGCACAATTTTACATTATCAAAAGTTCAAAATGTGTGCCCTATTACATCGTCAATCAATCAATTACTTACCACTTCAGATAACGATCTCATCAGATTAAATAAAGCGTTGTAAGTATAATTATTTAATCACTTTCAATATGATACGAGATGTTTGAACCGACCTAGAAGATTATAGCGTATAGGTAATGATCGAAGCTGTATTGGCACAGTGGGATAGTATTACTATTAATGAAAGTTCGAATTTTGGCCAAAGATTTTTCGTAAACATAATGTGCGCAATAGCGTGATAACAAAGTAGATAAGAAGAATTGTTTATTTCGGTAAGTCCTCAGAGATCACTTTGAAATTGTCTTACTCAACGCAACTCTAGAGAAAACATCAGACTTGACTGGCGTAAGAGTAATTATAATAAAATTATAAAGATACCACACCTTAACAAAATTTTTGTAGGTTCACACGCCATACTTTGCTAACTTAAGTGATACCTACTTATGTAGTTAAAGACCTCTAAACGGTAAAGAAAACACATCGTGAGTTAACCCGCGGCTTAGTTAGCCCCTAGGCTAGTAAATTAAGAGGACAGTTTAGATGCTAGGCTGGGCAAGCTACTGTATTGAAAAAATGACCTTTTTTGTGTAACAATAAGTCTAGACAATGTTTCCTCCTAACACTGTCATAAATCTCGACAACGGTTTCCTAACAATCTCTGTTTAAAGATGTAAAGGGAATATTTTTGACAATATTTCGCTTAGTTATTTCTACAGGGTGCTTTGCTTACTTACATGCCTAAAAAATATACGCGGTAAGAACGAGTATACGTTTCGTTGTGTAGCGCTTTAAGTGTGTGATGAACGAAATCTTATGTAATGTGGAAGTAGTAATTAGGTAGCATTTAATGGTCGACACGATACATTGGGTTCACCATATCGGTAACGTTAAGGTATGGTCTCTGAAAATATGTACAAATGGCAAAAATAAACATTTCACTAACTTCAACTTCCTGAGAACATAGTATTTTCCTGTACAAGAGGTGCATTTCTGTTCACAACTCCGAAGATCCATATCTGATCCTAATTGGGACATTTTATGGAATATCTCCCTTCTAACAAAAAATAATTATCAAAATTGGTTCATAAACTATGGAGTTAAAAAATTGTAGACAAACTCTTTTATATAACAACACGGTCGTATCAGGTGGCAGATATTTAAAAAACCTTCCTTTTGAACAATGTGTGTATATCGGAAGTGCATTGTAATATTATTATAACATAGCTGCTGTAATTAAAAGAGGAATTATAACCCGTTTACGCAGTGAAACAGATTTTATTATTTCAAGTTATGAATTAAAATCCTACAGCGTGCTATGTATTAATACTTTTTTATTGAAGATAAAAATGTTGTCTTCCTTCTATTTTGGCGGTATTTGAAAGAAAGAAAAAAAAACACATTTATTTCAATATTAACATAAGAATTAAGTACCGTACAGTGGGGCTACTTGGAACAGTTTTTGAACAAAAACTGATTTTGTACAAAAACTAATGCATTATAACACTTGAATAGTTTTTTATATGGTAGATCTAACCAAGGCCCATGGGGTAATCGCTGCAGTATAGCTGTATTGTTAATATTTACAGAGATATAGCACTTCACAGGTGCGATTCCAAATATAGTCATTTTGGGGTTATTTGGAATAGACAAATCTGACTTCGGTTTTCTCTACATTTCTAGAGCTGTATTCATCTAAACTGGACTAGTGATATACAGAAAGGTAGACGGGAATTTGTTCTTCCATATCTGATTTACCGTTTGCTTTAATTTTATTTAAAACCTCACGAAATCTCAAGTTCTTTAACTTTGAAATAAACTGTCTACAACAGAAAGTTTGACACCTATTTTTTTCCACCGCCAGCAACACCTCCAAACAAAACGCAATAACTTTTTTCTGTGAAACGCTGTTATCTTCAAAATTAGATAGTGACATTGGCATTGAAACGTAGTATTACCATGTTCTAAAGAAAAAATTCTACCATGACTAGGAAACGAAATACATGCAGTCAAATCTTATAATTAAAAAAATTCCAAATAGCCCCGCGATTCCAAGTAGCCCCACTCTAGGTACTTCAAAATCATCTAACATGCTAGGTGCCTATTAAAACCAAGTCTAGCCAAGATTAAGTTAAAGTACGGAGTTTAAGCACATAATAAAGTTTAAGTAAGTAAAGTTGCGTTGGAACAGGCAATGGAATCACTCGATATCGTCATAAAGACTATGTATATCGAAATGATCTCTGAGGTCCTACCGACGTAAATTAATATTTCTTTCTTTTAAAGCGAATTCTGAACCATTTGAAGGCACTTTTGATCCCTTTATTACAAAATCTATATAGATAGATAGATTATCAATAATAATGTTTGCACGATCATATCGTGTAGAATTCGTTCGTGTTCATTTTAATTAGATTCTGCGGTTATTAGGCTGACGATTACTGTTAATTAACATTTATATATCAGCATGTATTCAAATCATATTTATAATTATAATTTTTGCAATATCTTACATCTAAAAGGTTTTAAAGGCGAAGGCTGACAGTCGTATGCAAATATGGTCTGAGTAGCTATGCCCCGCGGTGTAACCATTATACTAGGATCAAAAGTAGCCTGTGTGTTAATCCAGAATATAAGTTAACCTTTTACCAAATTCCATTTTGATCCGTCTAGCGGTTCGACCGCGAAAGAGTAAACATTCAAAAATAAAGCATTACAGTGAAATTCATTTTTGTAACTTTCATCCTTCAATAGAATGTTTGATGATGTTTTTATCACATCCAAGACACTTCCGTGAGTTTCACATTATTCGAAACTTCCCGTCCCTAAAACGTTACCAAATTAACGCAATCCCAATTCATTGTTTAGTTTTTTTAGACAATTTCACACATCGCATTGTTGATTTACGTAAGCATTCATTACTTCTTAGTGCCAAGGTTCGTCTGATACACAGAATGTTGCGGTTTCGATTCTGGACGTGGCAATGTCGAGTGTCATTGAAATTATTGATTACTAATCTGGACTAGATTAGCAATTGATACTGGGTTCTTTCATTTGTATGAGCATGTTCCCAACACTGGTGACGAAGTTTTTAGGCCGCCTAAAGGCCTCCGTCATGGCTTAACGATTTTAATAGCCGGAACCGACAATTTAACTTGCTCTCCGAAGGACAGAAGCGCTCAGTTGATAGTTTAACTTGCGGTCACCCATCCAAGTCCGTTTAGAACGTTGCTTAACTTTGACGATCTATCAAGACCGTTTCAGCAAGCTGCGCCACGAGCGCTTCTTAGTGCTTACCTTAGAGCTAGGTGATGCTGTGTGATATATGTATCTAGCATTATTTATAAATGTATTGCAATTAAATACAATGTAGTGCTCGTTCTTCCGTAAACAAGATCTTGTTACTGATTGGAAACAAAATGTAAAAGAATAAGGGCATTGAAGTGGATGTTCATGTCATGCATTCTCTCACGACTTGTAGAACATGAAGTTGCAGCTGATAAAGTACAATGCTGTGCACGAATTGATCAACCTGATTATTATTGATGTGCTTACATAAATTATTTATCTCCTTTAAATAATAAATCATGGGGATATGTTTAATTGTAAGAGTTTTTTCTTAAAGGTTTGCTTTTGTACCAAACGAAAAGAATAAGAATTAACTGATGCCCCCGAGACGTTTCGATCGGATTTCACCAGCAGTAAAAGACTTTCCACGACCACGGCTGGTGCAATCCGCGATAAATACATTATGTTTTATATAATGTTTTCTGATCGCTAAAGTTTTATAATAATAATAACAAAATTCTGCGAAAATGTTTTTTTATGCATTATTTTTTTTTATTAAAATTATTATAATTTATTTTTAGCTTAAATTTCTTTTTTTCTTTATATTAATAGTGTTGATAAAGTACACTATATCAACTATTATTAAGTTTTATTTTCACCTGTCTGACTGTCAAGTCACAGAGATACTTAGTTCGAGTACCTACGTAAGTTATTCCAAGTGAACTTAGGGCTTCGTTTTGTTGAAGTGATTATATTCAATTTATATTGTTTGCTATCAACTCATGTACACTACTGTACATACGAGTCAAGTATGGAAGCAATAACATAAGGGCGTTCACCTCATCTACCTTTTTAAATCCAAGTTGATCTCATTGCATCAACAAAAACAAAATAAAGTTTAAAACGTGAAATACTGGCATATTTATTTATTTTACTAGATCGTGCAAAACTGCCGTAGATTGCAATAAAGCCAACAATTTTACAATTTAAAAGAATTATTTTTATTAAAATTGTAATTTCAGAGTACTCATTGTAGTAATATAATTAGCTTCAAGGATGGTTTTGCCGGAAAACGATTTCCGGGGTACGTTTTTGTACCCTTGATGTGATGTGATTTTTATTGAATGGTATAGGTGATGTGCCACTATTCTATTCCAACAATGTCCCAGGCACTACAGTACCTTGTTAATCATGAGCAAACCTGATAAATCATCTGAGTAAGATAGTACCGCGGTTTTCAATACTAAAGTTTTGATTGACTTTATTTCTCGATATGTTATGCACTTTGACTATAAGATATAAAACATTACTAAATTCATCGTAACGCATTGCTAGAGTCAGCCTACACATTTAACAAATACGTACACATCATGATCCATTTTCGATCCATAACGCCGATTTAGCGATACTGGACACATAAATAATGTCCAAGTTAGACAGTTAAACGTCTTTTTAAGTACGATGCTATTATTTCCATGTGTGTATAAAAATCGAATATATATAAAGGCTTAACTTCAGTTTATTTTTTGCAATGCATGCTACTACAATCAGTCACCACCTACTCTCGAGACAGTGATATGAAAATTACCACTAATGGCTGCTTCAATACAATGATAAGTGGCGCTTACTTCTAATAGGATGGAAATGACATATAAGTACATAATTATGTTGTTTAATGATTTAGCGGTAGCGATAACTTTGTAAGTCAAGGTTTGTGCTATGTTCTGTTCCACTTTTGATAAAAAATATTAAAGGTGATTAGATTACTCTTTGAGGAGACAATCTTTGATTTTTTTCTGGCGAAATTTTATTGTAAGTGCTTCAAGTTACACCTCATACTTTGATATAAATGTATATTAAACGATTTAGCTGTGTTTATTTTGAACTAAGCCTAACTAATCACTTTCTTTAATTTAATTATCGTTATTTTATCTGGTTTGCATCGTTTGAAGCTTAGACGGGACAAATACAAGAGGAGCAAGTAAAAGTAAACAACTTTTTGTTTTCATAGTTCCTTTAAAGTGAACAAGTGATGTAGGTATAGTAGAGCCAAATTGAAGTTGTTGTAACAAAAGCATAATGTGGAGAATCACGTAACACCCTTACCATCAAAATACTGCAACTCAATAAAAAATGTTTCATAGCAGCTGTCTTAACGAGATTCTTGCATTGTTCGTAGATAAAATTTGACATGCTAAGTTTGAGCTTTATATTGATTGAGTAAAATAGAGAAATCATGTAAGTTTTGGTCGTGTTAAGCTATCTATTCACTAGCCAATAATGTTGAACGACATTGTTATTTGTTTTTGAAAATAAGCAATATTAAACCACGATTGTTATGAATTAATACTACTGTCAAGATTCTTTTTTTGTACTTTTGTTAAGCATATACTAAGATCAATTTAGATCAAAATATTTTTAACAACTAACCACGCATCTGTATCATTAATACGCATAAGCCAAATCAAAATAAATTTTTACCTATAACATTTTGTGCACCTACCTTTACATCTATAAATAAAATATTACCTTTCCGAAATTATTTTAACGCGACTTTAAAAAGTAATTGTCTAGTGATAGCTGCTAAAATCCTTCGTATCAGGTTATCAGGTGACGGAGTTTGCGCTTGCGCAGAGCAGTTGATGTTCGCGCGTCGAAGAAGACACATCCGTCTAGTGCAGTGACTTTGTGATCGAGATATTACGAGTGCTTTGATAATACTGCCACTTTGGATACGGCTGGTGGATAAAAGAGGTTCGTTCATTTTGTGTGATCTATTTAATTTTCTGAAAAACAATTGGTAATTTTATTTTATGTTTATGTAAACTGTATATAATAATAGTTTTAAAGAATGCTTTTTTTCTTATTACTCATATGTCAACGAAAGTATACCTAAAGCAACAGATTTAATTATGCGTTGCGAGCTTATATAGATTCACTGGTCGAATATGCATAAATATGCATAAACCGTATGTATTTATTATTATCTAAACGTTAGTTAAAATGAACCGACGAAATACACAATTAATTAAAACAAGTACAATATAAAATTTAGACTCCGCATAAATGTTTTAATTATGTTTGTCATTAGAAATCCTACAAGAATCCTACTATCGTACACATAATAGGACATGAAATACAAATAGAAAGAAATCAATGACATACGCACAAATCTAAACATCAATCTCCATTGTCTCATAAAAATATTGTAATTACAGGAAAATCTTCATTGTTTAAACTATCTATGGGACGTCCACTATTAATTTGTAATTATCTCGTAATAAGAGGTAGTTGACCGAAGCTCGTTTCAAGGTGCAGTTTTATAGTCACGATATATTGAACTCGATTTGTTTATGAACAAGTTTTACTGCGACTGATCATAATTGCAGTTGATCGTCATGATATCACGTTAATTCGTTGCCCCGTTTTGCAGTGAAAGACGGACAAACAAACAGACAGACACACACACTTTTTCTTTTATTATATTAGTAAGTATGGATAGCAGACCCGACAATTTTCGTTCTACCTTTTGATCCGATTTCTTTAAAGAAAGACACGATTGTCTTATTTTCTGTGGACAAGTATCTAGTAGAACTAGAGTAACTAAAGTACTAAGTAATTTTTAAAACGTATATTTTTAAACACATAATGCACCAATTAAGTTTGTGTCATGTCCTCGGAAAACATCTGTTCTGGATATACAAATTGAGTTACAAACACAATCTCATTGCGTAAGTTGATATTACGAGAAGGTATATTTAAGCTTTCTCTGAATAACTAAAATGTACTAAATGCAAAATCGTTGTCCGTGACGAGTTGATGTCAGAAATTACGCTAACTCTATTTTTGTAACGACGTATCTTTGTAATGAAGATGTATGAAGATTGCATTTATTGGCAGTCGAGAAATATCTGTTACAAAAGTTTTAATATCTACATCTATATCACTAGCAATGATTATTTACAGCTTATTTATTTAGGTAAGTAAGTGCGTTTGAGACCAACTTTGATGAAGGAGTTTTCAGGACGCATAAAGGCCTCCATAACGGCTTTACAAGTTTGAAAGCCGGGACCGACAATTCAACATGTTCTCAGCTGTTAATACCACTTGTGCAGACTTATCTTGAAACAAATAAAAACATAACATAACAAGTTGGATGAGGAGTTACGAGTAGTTAAAAAAACAATTTTCTTGGCCATTTAATTACGGCTCAAACGTTTATGCAATAAGCCAGATTATTAAAAAAAATTGTGCCAAATTCGAAGTAAACTCCAAACAAAACATTTTCAACACAAAAAATACAGAAGAAAACATATTTAGTATGAGAAAAATATTTGTCTTTGGAGACTTCTAAAACTTTAACGTGCTCTAAATACAGACACACTATTTTATTATTGAAATAAATTAAAATAAGGCAACAACAACTAAGTAATTGATTGAACTGTGTCATCCAATAGTAAACAAGAGCAGGTCAATGCTATGTCGCTTTATGTAAGTGCTATTGTTAAGCTGTTCACATACTGAGGCTTGCGGTGGAAACATGGATGGAATTAATGAAAGTTCATTAATTACTCAATGTGCGAACAGTTTTACAACAGCTCTAGATTTGGTCGTGTTGTGTTTTTTACTCAAAATTTGTGTAACTATATGAAAAATAGAGAATATTGTGTACTTGAATTAACGTTTTATTTTTAACATTTAAAATTACAATATCTTAATCAAAGTTACGGTTCCGATTCGAACCTGCGTCAATACAAGCAAGTTTAGTTTAAATGGTCGTCTGGAAGAAATCGCTATCTATGATAGAACCGCCAGTTTTTATCTGCATAATTTAGTCTATACTACACTATTATTGTTTACTTATTATTTATTACGCGTACGTTGAAATGCAATAAAGCGTTTTTCATTTCATTTCAAGAGATCGTTCTCATACTACCGGGGTTTGTATGAATGTGGGTAAATACTGTTTGTGTTTAGATATAGTATGCTCAATGCTTGCATAAGAAATGTATGGTCAATGATACGGCTGACTAAGCCATGGACTTCCTTTCATTACCTTCACCGTTTAAGAATTACTTAAAACATTTTTTTTTCGAGTAAAACATAAACTGCTCTCCTTCTAAAGAGTCTAGTGTTTGTATTGTGTTGGACTCACCAACCGTGGAAATATAGTAAAAAATAAATGGTGAAAGTCATGTAAATCATAACACCATAACTGTATTTCTATAATAGTTATGGCTGTCCACCATTGTGTTTGACTTCAACGAATAGATTTGAAGCGATGGAATTGAACACGTATGAATTTTTGGTGGAAAAATAAGTGCACTTTGTGTATTTTGTTTTTTTTTTACATCAAAAAATCATTTTAGTACATATTTCTGAAAGAACCAAACTTTTTAATAAAACAGATCTTGACATGTCATGATTAATTGATTATAGAGTAAATAAGTATAATTTTGTTAACGTTCATTTGTTCTTCATTGTCTTGTAAACGATTTCAAATAATATTTATTTCAACAAAAACTTAATTATTTATTAAAACTTAATTAAATGCACTCGGCCAAAATCGTAACCCGTGTTTTTGCCGTGGTTACAAAACAGTTCATGATTGCAAGCAAATCAAATGCAGTTTCTCATTTCGATACGGAGATAGTATAATTATTAAAGATCTTCCTAATTACTATGCATGTTAATTTGCAACGAGATATAAATAAACATGATAGAGAGAGGTGAATGTGACTAATAAGACTAATTTATGACGAACGCAATTCTCTTTGGATTCATCATTTTCATATCGCAACCCTTGGTGAAAACCCAAGTAACTAAAAACTAAAAAGTAACTAAAAAGACGTTTTTGATATATGGGTAGGCTTATTTGCCGTTTTAGGTATTTGATTGGTAAACTGGTTTTTTGGTTAACTAGTGCTGTATGATAGCATCTAGGTATAGTTTTTTTCCAAAAAACACATTTTGCTTAACTTTCTTAATATTCAAAAATGCCCTTCGTAGGTGATATTGTTTTTAGTTTGTATTTTAACATAATAAGTTTGTCATATCACACAATATGTGTTATGTCTTAAACCTACCTTAAATGTGGCTATTCAGGAAATAGCGTATTTAAGCTTTAGATGGTAATTGTTTACCATTATTAAAAGTATGTACTTGATTCGAGGACAACCTGCTTTTGCGTTCATCATGGACGCAAAAAATAAACAATACAGACTTTACGATGTGTTTTAGCCAGCCGTTTATTTTACACCCAAGTTTTTTCATTTTTGCTTTAAAAAGGAGAATACGTTTCCTGGTATGTAGGTATTGTTTAGTTAACGGCTACTTTAACCTAGGTATATGAGTTATGAAATGTGGATTTATACAGGCGAAATGAAATAGGCTATAAAAAGTTTCTAAAAGTAATATTTTATCTAATATAAAGTAATCATTAAAATTACTATTGTTATCAATGTAAAGTATTATATCAATGCTCATTTTTCCTGAATTCATACAATTCTCAATGACAATATCAAATCTTCAGCTTTACTCTACACATTAACAATTATTGAACAATTTGTTGTCGTTTCAATTAAACTGGCCTAAGCTAAACTCAGAACACTTTACCTAAATAAGATGCACTTCGATTGATGTTCTATTTTCTTTGATGATTGTTTTAGTTGGCACGGCATTTTTGTTTTTAGTAAGCTATAGCAGTAGTACGAGTCAGATGTCGAACAATGCTTCAAATCGGTTGGTTTGTAAAGACCACAAGACTTAAAGACAGGCTTGAAATCGGCGACGCGTGGCCGACAGGCACGCTGATATAATCTCTAATGAATGCCTAATGTACCTATTTACCGTTTATGATTTCGTGAAATGGAAGGATATAGTTTTCCTTTCATCCATCCGATGTAGATTAGTGTCTATACACGCCAGTGTTATAGATAAGAGAAGGATTAACAGACTAGCAAACTTTAAATTTTACTTTATTTTCAATTTATTTTGTTCGACCCTTGCAAATCTAAAACTACCTATTTTTTTAGTCTTAGGCTCATATTCAGAGCCTATACTCAGGCTCAAGTCTGTCGCATGGTTATCGATATTTTGGGTTGTTCTCAAAGTGCTCCATTTTAACAGTTCACTATAAAACTGAGTGATGCATCAAGAAAAACCCCTTTAGCCAAGATTCACGCTAGAGTTTGTACTCTAAATTTCGAGCCTTGGTCTGTAAAGTGGGTTTTAGTTGAAAAGATGTGACTTCTGTTATTGACTTTTCAAGGCTTAAATAGATTAAAAATATAACCTACAACCAATAAAATGCCGCGGGGCAAGTTTATGTAATTTTATACTATAAAAAGAACCAAAAAATGATAAGCTCCATAAAAAGTCCGAACACATTTTAATGATCTTAACGATAAAAAGCGACCTTCGGTTTTTTTAATTAAATTCATCCAGTCATCAATAAGTTGCTTGTCTGCTCCATCATATTTTGGATTGTGCCAATAATTTAGTAAGGATATAATTATCTTGTCTTAGCACTCACGTAGTTTGCCAGTTGCAAGTAAATGCTTCGATGTAGGTTGATTCATTAATAAGTAGGTAATTTGTGTGTTGCTATCAAATTACTAAACCTAAATTGGACATTAATAACTTTAGGTAGGTACTGCAAATTGGACATTGTTATTTGTCTACAGAACTTTAGCAAAAGTAAATATTTAGAACATAGGTTGATGTCACTAAAGCTTTTTTTAATGTTAAATTTTCGACGCTTTTTAATGCCTCATTTAACATTTTATAGAGTTTCGAATAATCAATTAAACAAGTTTTGGTTAATACTTCTTTATTTCAGCATATGTATGAATAAAGAGTTAAAAAAAACTATATTTCTATGATCTTTGTTCTTTAACCTAATAGTAGTAAAGTAAAAAGCTCAGAACTATCCACCAACAAAATTTTAAACCTTACACATGTTCAGTGAGGCCTAACATGCGCAACGTTTAAAAAACGAAATATTTCGATAATGTCAAACTGCTAACGTACCATGCTAGAGAAGGAAACAAAATGGTATCGAAGACGAGAAGGCTTGTGTTGCTAGGATTGCTAGGCACGCTGGTTATTGCCTTTCAGCGAAATATTCTATAAAATTTAATTGATGTCGTTCATCAATTACCTACAGAATGCGCTGGCTAAGCTACTCTTAAGTTTAATATCGTGATTAGATCTTTATCTACAATTCTTCCAGTTTACCATCACGATATTTATCTCTAATGAGGCCGTCGAGTTTTTATGTCATAATAGGTATACATTTCTGAAGTATGGAATGCTAAAAATATGATATACAGCCGTTTACGGCACATATTCTTTAAAAGCTCAATTTAATTTCTTAATACGAATTTCTTAATTGGCGTAAATGGTATCTTTAACATTATGATTCGGTTACTTCATGTGACCTTTTATTGATTACATCGGCATATAATTGAATGAGTGTGAATCGTCGATAAAATATAATTATGACACATTACGTTGGATTCATTCAATTACCTCAAAGATTTTAAGACTATAAACAAGAAAAGTTAAGTAACTCTGTTGCTATAAAAAGATTGTTCTTTAGAGAGCAATAGGTAAGTATAATTATGAAAACAAACATGCACATCGATATTTAAAAACAGCGACAATACCTTACAAAATCTTTTTTGTACAGAGCAATGCTTGCAAATAAATCGTGTCCTTCATAATTGAATCTCGTTTCCGACGTAGATAAGCTTATAAGGGTAGTATAATGAATTCCATAACATAAAGGCATTTGTATTCAATAACAGCGACTAGCCGTAACAGCTTTTGTTCCGATAACTGAAATCGGATTTCTATCTCTTCTAGAGCAAGAACTTGTATACGAAATTCAAAGTACATTAACTTTCATACCTATTATTTGTAGTTTCTAATTCCACAGATTCTTATTATAAGTGTTAAACGTATAATGTACAATCCACAGGATAAAATAATACAGAAATGGACCAAAACGATACATCTATTAAACTTCAATCATGTTTATGTGTTACACTGCAATTATTTTAATAGTTCCTAATTATTTTATCAGATACTCGTAATATAGAATCTCAATTTTCGAGAATGTGGCGGTCATAATATTAAGTCGTTTTTTGTTGCAAAAAACGTAAACAAAAACTAAACATATTACATACATGAAATGAACAACTGGCTTTCGTACTTTGGTCCATACGTATAATGTCCACGCTAGTTGTTACTCTACTTCCTAAACCTTTATAGCATGCTTTCTGCATTTCACTAGATAGAGTCACCAGTTAGCCGAAGTAGGATTTTCCTAGTGCCTAGAAGTGGGACGTGAGAATACCGCTGTTACGTGGATTAACGTCCTCATAATTGTAGAAATAGCGATGCAATGACTGACTCAGAAAGTGACACATGTTGCTAACCACAGCTGTATTAAGTGGGATTATTTTAAAACAACTTTATTTCGTACATAGTCTGGATAAACAAGCCAGACTCGCGCACTATGGGTTTTGTACAACGTAACTTAAATGTATGTACACAAACGGTGTAGAACATTATATAAGATTCATCTATTTATTTATCGACGACAACTCCGTCCTATTCAAATGAAAACATTTTCAATTTCTTGAGTTGAGACATTATTTTGATTTTTATACATTAACACGGCTACGATTATGTTTTCCTACATCTTCCACTCATCCCTCTGTCTACAATAACGGTAGACGCTACTCTCAGAGAATTTACATAACATAAACACATTTTATTTTAGCTATTAGTACCTACCTACTTAATGATGATAGTACGTGCGTGTTCAAAACTCAAAATTACAGCACATTATTTCTACAATTTCATTATTTTCATCCATCTAATTTTCGCAAGACTTAGGAAAGGCGTTATTTACATCAAAATTGTACTGAAAGGGCAAAGTTCTAGTCATTAACTGGTTTTGTGCCTGGTATTAATATAATTGCATAAATAGCCGCGGTTAACAGTGGCACGTAAATCAAACGACTATCTTATTAGAAGCTCGTAAGATCGTAAGACCTACTCCTAAGTGTAAGTGACCAATGAGGTAATTAAATTATAATTTTATTAATGCTAGAAACCCCAGCTGAGAATTGCCCCGGCCTTAATATAATTACAAGAAAAACAAAATTTTTTGCATTAAGAAGTAAACTTTGAATTGGATTCAGTGTTTTTGGACATAAATTATATTAAAAAATCAAAAAGATTAGACAGTTTTTATTCAAATTATCCAAATCATTTATAACCATAGAATTTGGAACTCTGACTTCTCTGTGTGTGTAACTTCAACGAAATTAAAAAATAAAAAGGAAAATTTGATCAATCAGAGAGTATGGACTCTACAAACATAGCAAAGATAATGTATGAAGGGCTTACTACTGAACGATAAGAACACCCGTTGTACAATATGGACTAGATCATTCAGTTCTAATGTTTCTGCTAAGTGCACAATAAATATATTTTTATTCGTATAAGTACTGATAATGTGTTAGTTTAAACCATTTATTTTGTTTTTTGTCCTGGAAAATATAGATGAAGTTTTAGGTATTCACTCTCCAAAAACAGGTTACCCATTATCTCAAAACCCGATACAGCTTATCCAAAGCAATTTTGCGGTAGCCTGTTGGACACTCCTTAACCTAATCTCGTAGTTACGGTTGCTTCATCTAATTCTAGTTTAGTGGCTCTTACGCCCGTTCGGTTTCATCACAGAATCTTCCCATGCGACTGCGCGAAATGTCTCTGATATTGCCCAATTGCGACAATTACAGGTTTGGTAAAGAGAAGTGCTTGATGCTTTAAAAGAAAAAGGACGAAGATCAAATACATCGTATTTGAATTTTCAGGGCTCCGTACCCAATGGGGAAAAAACAGAACTATTTTTAAGAATCTTTTATTAACATCGCTGTCCGTCTGTATGTCTGTCTTCAGGCTGTATCTCATGAACCGTGATAACGTCAACATTAGTCTTGAAATATTAAAGAAAAATCTGTAGATATTTTTGTATCTAACGAATAAACTTAAAAACTCGACTCAACCAATTAAAAAAATAATAATTGAAAACTACATTATTAATGAGTAACATAGGTAAATTAAGAAGTTAGGACAGGCAGCTTATTCTAAATATAAACGTAAAAAAGCGAATTTAAATTTTGAATCTATTTTAATATATTTTATTTTTATATTAACCTTCACATATTTTCATAGTGCATTTTGAACAGAATATCAGATTTCTCAATCTTGCATCTTGAGGTCAAACTGATGTCAGTCTTGCTCTATTTGTTAGGGTAGTATCAAATTACATGGTGTTGATTACCAATTTTTATTTTACAACAGAAATGTCATTGTACTTTTGACGTTGTCACCAAGTGCGGTAGGCGTGACTTTTCATTCGCTGAGGGTGAATGGTGAATAGTTACAGAATACGGACATGTAGATACAAAAAAATGTATTTGAATTAAATAATATAAAGAATTTTGATTACTAAAATCAAAATTCTTTATTGCATACGTAAAACGAATAACGATACATTTAAATGGAGAGCAACCCTTGGATGGAGTAGAGTTAAAAGGAATGGAAGATTGGTCGAAAGCTTAAATAACAATGAAAATAAACACTGTTCAAATATTTCATTTTTTTATTAGAAATATAGTATTTGAATGTGTCTTTGACTTTAAATGATTATTTATATATAAAGACAATCAATCATTATACATGTGACGCATTGTGAACATTTTGTTTATTTATACTCGATTGTAATAAAATGCGGTCATCTGTATCAGAGTTGTTTCGTAACAAAATCGACAAAACCACGTTATAGCTGTGCAATTCTACCGATACAGTTTTGATCAATGGTTTTACGGTTTGTGTAACATTGACCTTTATTCATTGATAGCGTTTTAGCGTTAGCGTATGAATCAATTCTACTCTTATAATTTTTCCTTTGATTTTAAGTCATTCTACGTTTTTTGTTGATGTTAATTTTTTTGTGTCATCTGAATGTGTTTTGTTGAAATACAATCAAATTATTTATAGAATGCAAAAATGCAGAAATAGATCTCTTACTTAATATTTATTTAGAGACTTTCTTAAAATCTGATAACATACTCAAAAATAATTTATTGCTATAGACACAGCTACTTTAAAAACCAGTTGCATAAAAATTTGATGCCAATCTTGTTGACTAAGGTCAGGTTTTCCTGTAGTTATGGCGAAACTAGAGAGTATGTAGAGTAGTATGAAATGTGGATAATATTATTCAGAAGGACGTTTAAGTCGTAAACGTTGTTGTTTTCAACAGTATTCAAACACTTAGCCCGGGTTCATTTACTGGACTTTAGCGCGTTTACCTTAATTTATTATTTCCTAAAGTTTCGAGAGCATTACAGTTCTCGTGGTCATTAAAGTAATAAGGTAAACCCGGTAAACCCGATAAAATCCCGTAAATTAGTTTAAATTTTTGCAATTAAGTCTTACTAACCGCTAACCTATGCTTACACCAAATCTGTCAACGTGCGTACTCTGCTCGGACGATGACCGACGTTTTTTTCTTTGTTGCTCTCTTTGTTTTTCTTACGTTTGTTTCACATGTCAGTCATCGTCTAAGCACAAGTTTTACGTTGAGGAGTTTTGTCAGATTTGTAAGTTGTACCGTCAAGTTTGCAGCGGCCAAAAGACATTTGAAAGAACTATATTGTTTTACTTTTTGAAATATAAAATAGACACAGCTTTAGGCAGACTAGTTTGCCCGCAACCATTGCTATTGTAACGTAGGAAAAATGTTGGGAAATAAATAAGGTAAATAATGCGATAAAAACCTGTGTCTATATATCTAAAAAATATGAATTGTGATCGCGAAAGTTACAGAAATACTATGCCTAATGTCTTGATCAAAAGTAATAATTTACGTAAATGCATTGTGTGGGATATAAATGATGGACGTGGCTAAAATGCAAACACGTTCATCGAACTTTATTTTTCCGCTGTTTATATCTTGATAATCTTTTCCCCCAGAATATAAATTATAGTAAGTAATAAAAATTTTGTGAGGTTTTTGTACATAATATCTAATGATTTGATTAATTATTTCATTCAATCATAATTCGTTAGTTAAAATAGTTCAAGCGTTGAAAATTCCTTCTCAAATTCCTAATTTGTTTTTAAACAATTTCACAAGTAATAACTTAAGCACTAAAACTATTCTAGGAGATTGAACTGAAGACTATATATACAGTTAGACTTATAGTTGGAGAACATCAAGATCTGTTTATATTTGCGGTCATAGACCATTGGAAATTTCGATTTGCTGTTAATAAGTTGTGGTTAGAAATATTATGTAGACGGTAGACAATCCTCGCTTCCTTGTTGATTACTATTGAAGTTAATAATAAGGAGACAAGTAAACTAAAAGATCAGTTGTTTTGTTGGTATTATTTAGTTATTAGTATAATTTTTGTTTGGCTGATATGCCGCGAGCTATGTGCTTCAAGTTCCCTGAATCGTTTCGTATAATAATAATAATAATTTAATCCAACCAGCGCGTATTCATTATTAGCTGCTTTCCGAGTTATACCCGCAAGAAGTAGTTCCCGTTCCCGTGAAAATATCAGGATCAAAGTAGCCAATGTGTTATATGCTATCCTGGTACCAAATTTCATTCGTTGAATAGTTTTCACCTAGAAGAGACATTTATCCATCCACACATCCATAGTCCTAAACTTTTGCATTTATTATATTACTAGGATAGGATTAGTAGGATGAATCTAAGCTGTTGGAGCTCATGACTCGCGACGCGTACGACGTACCAACGCGTGTTAACAAATTTAACTATCAACAAAGACAAACAAGCCCGTCAATGATTGTTTGCAACAACTCTATTCAAATGCTCTTGCTTCCTTAAAACGATCACTGTAATGACGGCCGCTATTTATTAAAATACCTAGAATATTCTTTTAGTAGATTGTACTACCTACATTTGACTTACCTACAAAAAATTTAGTTTTAGTAAGAAGCAAAAATGTTCTTGATCAAAACTACCCACATTCACCTCAATTTGACTAAAGTTAGATAATTTTAAAGGTGACGCTCAGACTGTTATTTTGTTTTGGTTTAAAAGATAATTAGTTCCCGTGCTCTTATTAATAGTTATGGAAAATACCATAATGTATTTCTGCTTATAGGTAACTGGGGGGTTAAAAAGGCCGCTTCGAGCATTTCTGCTGGCAATTCATAAAGTGCAATAATTTCATGGTTTGTTTTCATTTTCACCAAAATTTGGTAAAACGGATCAATTTGAGCCATTCTATCATATTTTGGTGAAGATGTTAAACAATTCATGAAATAAATGCACTTTATGAATTGCTAGCAGAAATGCTTGAACGGCCTTTTTAACCCCCCTGATCTTGTTAAACAATTCCAAAGTTTAATTAGTGTAGTTAAGTTCTCTACATAATTTAAATACGTTGCCGGTTTTAAGAAAACCAAAGTGTAACCTTTTAGTGGTAATTTGTCGGTGTAGGTTTCAAATAGAGGGCAATTATTTCAAAACCATTTCAAAACTATTTCCACGATGCGCTGAAGGCGATTACACAAAATGCCGACGTGGACTTAATTTCATGCTTATTTTATAATTATGCCAATGATGTGTGGGAAAACTTTTGCAGGAACGTACATTTACTTATCTTTTACCTGTCTATAAAGTGTTATGATTTTAACAGCAGGGTAGAAAATGAAAGATGATTAGTGTGCGTGACGTGAAATTTTAGGTATAGTTTTATTGTAGGGTAGAAAAATTAAAGGTGGTAAATGTGCGTGACCTGCGTTATAAAAATGATTATTAGGTTGTTCCGCCCATTTAGAGCACTTTACATTGGAAAGAGTGTTTTTGAACTATAACTATTACTACGAGGGAGAGACTGATTTTTAGACGTGTGTACTTATTTTTTGTTTTATTATATGAAAAACAACTAAAGTGGGATACTCCTTTTAACTATTATTTTCTTTACCATTTGGACAAAAAAAAACATTATTTTTATGTACCTGTGTAGTTATTCCTATATTTTGTTTGTTTCTTGTCACATTTCCCGAGATTTAGTGAAATTCAATTGACTCTGAAGCTCGCAATCGTGACTCCGTCGCCGATAGCATGTAACTTGCGTGATTGACCTCTACCACTAACAAGAACTCTGCTAGCTCACTCAATTCGTACAACTATCGCGGAATCTAATATTGCAATGAATTTATGATTAGATATATCGAGATTTGTACCAAAATATCACTCGTTCACCGCTGAAAGGCCAGAAATACTTCTATACCTATATTTTTTAGTAGAACTAAAATGGTTGAACTGCTTAAAAAAGCCTAGTTTTATGATATCTCTATTTTTTGTCTGTTTTAAACTTTCGCGATCAGATCTCTATTTTTGATGTATTCTGTACAAAACGCATAGTATAATTTTCAACCTCTAGATAAAAAAGTTCCTTGCGAAGGTTATTTTTTTTTAATTTTTCTGTAGCACAATGTAGGGGCAAAGTGAACTAGCTCTGGTTTCTACTATTGGTTTTATCGTTTTGCAATACGTGAAGTCTTTCTTCAGAAAGCTATAATCGTCAACATGACGGCTGTAGTATTATTAACAATTAAGTTCCAATAAAATAACACATTTTATGATTATTTTACTGCATTACATTTATCAAAAATCTTTTGGTTACCTTTAATACGCCGCGTACTGAGTAAGTATTTAGTATTTAGTAACCACCACGTCTAAAATTTATTCTATCATCTTGATGGATATTTTATGACCTAGTGCAAAACTAAGCAAAATAGTCCCCAGGACTGAAATACTGTCTGGACTCTGGTACACTTATTTTTAAAAACAATAATTTTTAGGCAGGTATTTTGTTTTGTAAATACTTACCTACATAGTTTTATTTTTATTATTTAGAATATGACTTAGATAAATAACTAATTTGGAAACTACAACACATGAACCAATGAAATCTACTACTAACTAGGATACTGTCGTATTACGGTCACAGTTTTTCACAAAGTTACAGATACGTTCCCATGTCAAAGTGTCTTCAACAACCCATATTCCATGTATAGATTCTTACATAACGATAGGCCTAGCCAATATGTAGGTACTTTCTTTGTATAATGAGTTGCGTACAACGTAATAATTTACATTCCATTATAGTTCGATCGATTCTGAATTGTAGATTATTATGGCTGTGGAAATTGTGGTGAAAATAAATGTACTAATTTAGGTGAATTTAATATTCTGGGTTTAGTTACAGTCACCACGCGTGATACAAAAGTTAAACATCAAATATAAACATACAATAATTTTCCAAATGAAATCTTCTTATTCACGTAGAAAAACTTTATTTCAAACTAGCAGCACGTCCTGGCTCCGCACGGGTGTACTAATGAAACTACCGGGATAATATAGCCTATGTTACGCCCTGATATTCGGTGTAAGAATTTTTGAAATCGGTACAGTAGTTTCGGAGCCTATTCGTTACAAACAAACAAACAAATCTTACCTCATTATATTTTAGTGTAGACTACATTTACAAAAACGTTGGTAAAATTTCTTAATTTGTGCGGTGAAAAAATCAGAGAAGTTATATTTTAGTTTCAAAACAAAATATTCCATGTACAGATAAAGTAAACATTGTTAAATGAAACAAAAAATACAATGAATTGAATACAATTAACCTTTTAACTGAATAAGGTAGGGTATACACATGTAACTGTCTTTTGATTGTAATAATGTTGGTTCGAGACCAAAAGTCATCGAAAACAAATGATTCCGATGACGGAACACCGTTAAATAATGTATATCGAAAGGTCAGGTCATTTTGCAAGTAGGTAATTTGTGATTTAATACTGACTTTTCAAGTTGTGCATTGTATCACTCCTTCATTACATATTACTCATAAGGAAATGCAGGGCATGACATGACAGGTAAAATAGGTAGTCTTTTGAGAATATAACAATAATAATTATAATTTTAATAATTTCCTACAAATGTAGCAAATGCTATCTTGGTAACTAAGTAGGTACTGTCAATGAATAAATGATTGGTACAACTGTAGAAAATATTTTTTTGAAAAACATGTCGTGTTATATCTTAATAAGCCGGTCTCGGGTTTACTCTGATGATTACTGGAAAAATTATCTTATAGTAGAAGATGTAGGCTGCCTCAGGCAATACACCAGTGAATTGCTTTTTATTTGACAACTAATAAGTTCAAAACTGCCTTCCTTTTTTTAGGATTACTTTTGAGCCGACGCAGTTTTGTATTCAACAGTACATTTTTAAGCGCAAATTTTTACGATGTGTCATTACAACAAAGCCGGTAGCCACAGATTATTATTGGTGAAATTAAATTGAGTTAAATCGCAATTTATTGCAGTGTCAAAGTTGACAGCAGTAATTCAATAAACTTCATGTGATTGAGGACAATAATTATTGAATTTATGACCGTTGTATGAGATAAGGAATCAGACTGTCACAGTAGGTTAATTGCATTATTACCCGAGTCTTATTCATAGTAATGATGCTCATTAATATTAAATTATTTTATGGTTAATCTTCTTATTCAAGCGTTCATTGTAATTTGTTGTCGTGTGCAATAAAACAACACTTTCACATTTCAGTTTGGCATTTTTCGAAGTCTACTCAACCCATTGGTTTGATACGCAATCGGTAAACAGCTATGAAATAGGAAGCTTTTAACTAAGACATAACCTTATATTAGCGCGATCTAAGCTTTGTAGTTAAACTTGGTTGCATCAAGAACTCTGAATTACGAATGTATGAACTGGTTGCTTATAAAACGGTGAAAGTAATATGGTAATATGAACCATC
Organism: Xanthorhoe spadicearia; assembly: GCA_947086425.1. Taxonomy (NCBI): domain Eukaryota; kingdom Metazoa; phylum Arthropoda; class Insecta; order Lepidoptera; family Geometridae; genus Xanthorhoe; species Xanthorhoe spadicearia. The sequence goes on from OX352200.1 coordinate 3,700,049, forward strand.
ATCATCATTCAAAGTTCATAATTCTAGAGTAAAGTAAGTTTAATCGCTAACTTTAAGGACAACGGCTAGGTCGAGTTAAGACCAAAATTAATTTCATTTTAAACATATAATTAAGTATCGTGATATAATGAACAATTACCCAGGATTCATTATTAAATGTGCTTTTAGCAATAAAATCCAAACATATCGCTACTTTAACGAACATTTAATGAGCATAATATATAAATAATACCCTAAATTACGAATTACTTTGAATGCTAATGAAATGTGGAAGTCTCAACTTACGATTTATATCTGATCTATACTTCATTTATTGAAACGAGCTAATAGGAATAGAAATAAACACACGTGATTGGTCGTCAAAAATAATTATCTTTCTCGCGATTGGCTAGATTGTCAAATCAATTGTCAATTGTCACATTAGCCTATCCAATTATTTTCGACGACCAATCACGTGTGTTTATTTCTTTTCCTATTAGCTCGTTTCAATAAATGAAGTATAGGTATATCGTTTAAAGCAAGATACATAAACTTAAAAGATTCAACTGGGTCTAGTGTATTGTGTAAACATTTTCTATTTGTTTCTGTAATTAAAGTAAGTAGTGTTATTCTAAACGCCAGTTCTAAGTAGTATTCAAAAGTTATAATAATAAATATAATCAAATAAAAGAACAGGAGATCTCGTAATGTAATTTTATATTAGAATCTCTACCACTCAGACATAATCAACGTCAATCAAGATTAGCCATCCGCTATTAAGCTGACTATAAAAAAAGAGGGAGATGTTTTCAATGCGTTAAGTTGTTATCGAAGTATCAGTTACATGGCCGTGAACTCGGCGATGTGGAACTTAGATTGTACAGTCGGATATAAAAATACTTATATGAAACAGATTTTGAGACGAAAATAAATTCATCATTGATAAGAACATGTTTTTTTAATTTAATAGATATGCGTATTAAACTTGAATTTTATTTAAAAATGTGATTTTTCCTTTATGTAATATAAAGGAACAATCACATTTTTAAATGATATTGTTCCTAAAAATGTGATTGTTCCTTTATATTATTATTACATAAAGGAACAATCACATTTTTAAATGATACATTACATACATGCAGTGGTACATCAGTGGCAAAAAACGGCGTTAGACCGAAATAACTAGAAAACTTGAGGGCAGGTTTAAAAACCATGTTACATTCTCTTGAAAAAGAGGTAAATTATAATTCTTATCCGATACTGAAAATGGGTAGTAACTATTTACTTCGCATTTTCACACAATTTTAAATATTTTCGACTAAGCTACGCCTCGAGCGTTTGATTTCCCAAATGACTTTTGTCATCGACTGTCCTCAATAATTTACACCTTCCTGCTATTGTACTAATTACGCGTATGGTACCTATGATTATGTTTGCTTTGTACGTTCTGAATTAATTTGAATTAAAAATAAACTGTTGTACGAAGGCTGTTTAAGATGTAACGGAGATTAGAAACATTGGCTAATGATGCTAAAAACGCAAACTGACTGACGTCTACTGCATTCATGAGTAGTTAGAATAGATACTTACATTTAATTATGTTGTTTTTACGCAATATTCCTTAAAGATCTTTAAAGCTTTGGTTTTTGTTTTTGTGACACATCGTTAGTTTATTTCATCACATAAAAAAATATGTTGTTCATGACTCTTTTTATCCATGTTTTCTCTTTTTCTCGCTTTTTATTTATTGTTTTCATTTAACTTATATTTGATCCTGTATCTTAAGGAGGTAATCAAAATTGGATTATTAAAATGATTAGTAATAAATTCGAAAAATACATAACAATATATAATTACACAGCTTGCTATTTGACATTACATTCTTATATGAATGATTTATATAACGACCATACAATACAGTATAATCAAAAAATGCTATTACAAGTACAAATACGTACAAGATCATACCCCAACACGGCCTCATTTGCCAAAGATACGAACAAACTAGTTTTCTACAAACGGCGATTCACATACTGTATAATTATGGATAAATAACTAATTACTTCCTTGTTTTTTTCACATTAATCACCCTTAAATACTCAGCTTTAAACAATGGCTCAGTGGAAAAACTATTCCATTGATACCGAAGACACTAAATAGCGGTGCACGCTATTTTACGTATGTAATGCGACTTATTGAAGTATTTTTCATAAAAACTCATTTAATTATTAGTTTGCTATAATAAATCATCGAATCTTTAGTCTAAATCTACGAATACGCCCGGCCGGCTCTCATAACGAACTTACGGATGGCCGCAGGACTTTCGCCATAGCAACATTGTTATCTGTCAATTCATACATTTTATGTTGTAAAAACAAACATGCTATGATGATGGACCTACCGGACATCCGTACGTTGGTTATAAAATTTGAGCATTAGTCGCGACGCGACTGCTACCATAACTTGTCTGCTATGTAAGAAAACCCTACTTAACGTTTCCCGTAACATGTGTTTGAAAATGATTCATTCCAATTCCTCACATTCAAAGATATTGAATAGAATAACATTGATAGGGAAGTGAAACAATAGAATACATTATTCCGTATCTACTAACACCTATGTTTTTACGAACTTGATAAGAACTTTGAATGATTGTAGTATAGAAAACCGTAATTGAAGTTAGTAAAACCCAGTTCTATCTATCCGTAAAGCTGTCTTGATGTACCCATAATGTTCGATTTTCAAATTGACTTTTTGAAGACAAATTTTCGAAAATACATCTATACTAATACATATTATAAAAAGTTGTTGGTTAGTCTGTTTGATGAAGGTAATCTCCGAAACTACTCAACCGATTTAAATATTTATTTCACCGATGCACGATGTGTACAATGGCATGTTGGAATTCTTATTGGCTCTATTTTATACCAGTTATTTCATTAGTGCAAAGCCGGGACGTGCTGCTAGTCTGTGTATACACCAACGCCTATTCTAGATAGCCTAGTAACTTACCCTTTTTATGCACAGCTTGTATGATAAAGCCAATTTACATCGATTAAAGGATCGATTTAAATTCAATGCACTGAATGCAACATTGTAAAGTGATAATGTGTTCACAATGTACTCGTGACCTTACTTTAATGCACTATGAAGACTAAATAGAGAAAAATAGAGTTGTTTTCTACAAGTTAATGATTATTACTTGATTGGACAGGATAAAGTTTATTGATTTTGTGTTTAAACAACATATTATAGATAGATATGCAATTTAATTAGCGGGCAATTCTTGTATATAATTTGAATATTCAAAACGGCTGTAACGTTTTCCATTAGTATGCAGGGGGTTATGGGAGCGATAAATTGATCCGATTAGGATATTACAAAGTTTTAGAGTAAATCAACAAAATACATTATTTTGGTAATTGTCACTCAATTGCTACAATGTAGTGAAAATATCGTTTCATATGTTATTTTCTTAGTCACTCCTTACAAACATAGAGCCTATTAATGATAATTATTATTTATAAAGAGAATAATGTAGGAGCTAACCTTGTCCTACAGCGAGATGTCATTTGACAAATTGACTATTTACATTATTTATACTTTTATATTTACATTACGTTATAGAAATTTAAGATTACGAAGTTTAATTACCTACTAGAAGAATAGCTGAAGCGGTCTAACTCTATCTATTAAAAAAATATCTACCCGTATTATAATAAAATCAGAGTTTTATTATACCTAGCTAAAGGCATAAAATCATTTCAAAATGATTTAATTTAGAAACACGTCTAAAATGTAAATAAAATTATTATGTTTCTACATAAGAACTTAGGTTCGATAAAAAAAAAATCCTTATATTTAGTGAGTGTTTTGCATTAGTGTTAACGTATAATGTTACGTTTTGATAAAATTAATTTTAAACGACCGCTTACAATAATTAAAATTCCTATAGTAGCGTGCATCCGAAATGTGAAGGTTGCTTTTTGTGACAAAAAGCTGAGCAATTAGTACCTACTGTGTCTAGGTCACACGCAAATAACTAGCTCCTAGTTTTTACGTGCTTTTTTCAGATTTGGTATTTAAGGACAAAAGTTGCATTTATCTGTTCCAAAAACTTTATGTTTAATCGAATGATTTAATCTGAAAGGTTTGAGGAAGGAAAAAAATATTTATATGCAAAGGGTATTAAAATAATTCACAGCATTTTTAAGTATTTATGAAAATGTGTTATACCTTGGTATTTTGTAAAGATATTTATAAAGATCAAACTTTATTTACTTTGTTGACATTTTTGTAATATTATATAATTTTTATCGTTACCTTTAATAAATGCGTGTTATTATTCTAAAAGGGCGACCCTGATTATAAATTACTTGTCTAGAGGTAAAGTGCTTGCTATAAAATTGTCACATGATCCTTCACTTAGTTTGCACAAGAAAATGGATGGAGACGATATTCATGAACGTGAAACTAATATATAAACGCAAAAGTAGGTACAGTAAAATTTATGATAATTTAAAATCAGGAAATCACGCACTAAGCTAACAATTTTTACAGAGTGGGCTAAATAGCTAACATTAGCGAGTTAGTGATTTAGTTCAATCTACACTAATATTATAAAGAGGAAAACTTTGTTTGTTTGTTTGTTTGGTTGTAATGAATAGGCTCAAAAACTACTGGACCGATTTTAAAAATTCTTTCACCATTCGAAAGCTACATTTTCCACGAGTAACATAGGCTACTTTTTATCCCAATATTCCCGCGGGAACGGGACATACGCGGGTGAAACCGCGGGGAGCAGCTAGTTAGTAATAATGTTAGAAAACGTTTTCAAACTCTATGAGAGATCATTAGGGTAATTGTGTAGCTGTAGGCATTTGAGTTTGGAATATGAAATCAACAATAGACCACAGGTCATCAATCATCTTTAAGTAACACATTAAAACTTCACGGGTATGATCTAAATCACCTTCTTAACAATGTCTTAGGCTCTACAGAAAGATTGCCCCCTGACGCTGTAAGTTCAAATCATCTAGTAAAAGATGTATAGGCCTGAGTAGGCACGTACTATAAGTATTGTAGGCTGATTAGAGAAAAGTAATTAAATAAAAAAAAGTATGAAAACAGGATAAAATCATGGATATGATTTCTTTTATTAATTCTTTAGGAAACAGGCATATATACAATTGTTTCTTTAATTTACAAGCGGTGCAACAGCGGCAACAATGTACTATACATTGTCATTTAATAGCACGTTACGGGGACAGAGAAAGGGCGTATATCAAATAGACATGCCCTTCCTTTTATACTTATAACATTGCGTTATGCTTATGCATCACTCCCGTCACTGACACTGCGTTTATATTATTGTATATTATCATATTTCAAAGAAAGTTTCTGGGATTATATGTTATTAGAATCACGACTAATGCCCGAATTTTAAGATCAACGTACGCCGTCCGTAGGTCCATCACCATAACGACATTATTTTTACAACATAAAATGTATGAAACTTTTGACAAATAACAACGTTGCTACGACAAATTCCTAGAAGTAATCTAATTTTACCTGGATCACCGCGGTGTGTGACCTTCGTTTGAATTTATACTCTCTACAATGCAATGTATATACTTAAATTAACAAAAGTTAGTGAGTCCTTTGTCCTTCATAAAAATAAAGCATCTATTACTATTAACAGATAAGAATAAGCGTTTTCTTTTGTTCTTATTATATTTCGATGCACTCACGAGGCCAAGTGCCAAGTTGCTACTTTGTATTCACCATCCCGCGTACCTCGAATTAACCCCTTATAGAGATAATACATGAATACATTCATCGCCACATGCGTCCTCAATAAAAGCTCATGAATATTTTATTCGAAATGAGATAAACATTTCGTGTCCTTTCGCGTTGCGATTGATTGACCAAACAAAACTGAATGCAATTCTAATAGATCTCGTTTTGTCTGTTTCATACTTATTTGTCAAAGGTGTGATTAATGCGATTTTTATCATTGAATGCAAATTTTGTATTCGTTTTTATAAACCTTAGATCGGTGTTAATAAATCTCTCATAACCCAATTGAAAGTTGTTTATCTATTCCGTACTTATGTAACTATGTCTGATGAATATGCTATCTGTACATCAAAGACTACCGATTAAAGTATGTCTATGCAGAACTATAAATTCACAGCTTGGTGCGACCACCATCTGAGAATTAGCTTTTTGGATTGAATAGTTAAACTTAACATAAATTTACCTAGAAAACACAAAGCTTTTACCCGAAAATCTGAAGAAACAAAGCATTACCTAGTTGTCGCAATTTTATTAATATTATTATTATAATAATTTTCATTGATCTTTATGTTTACATTCTCCAAATTGTTTATCCGCACATAGTTTCTAAGAAGAGTTCGTTGCTTTTCAATCAGTTGGTAAATTTTCGAAGAAGTAAGAACAATAACATTGTGGGTGTTTCAATTACCATGACCGGTTAAACAGCCTCTTGTTAGCTACATTGTCAAGGCACTGAATCAAGGGGACAAGACAATTACAATGCTTCCTCGCACTTACATTATGCTTCATATTTATCATTATAATCAAGTTTATTCGCATAAAGGTACATAATCTTTGATGCAAAATCTGAGTCGCTTGCAGGAATGTTTCAATGATATTAATTCAATTTATGAACCGAGAATGAATATAATAGAGATGTAACTATAATGCTTTGCCTGAAGGGACATTCATTACATAATAATTATGTCGTTAAAGTTATCATGACAAAGTACTCTAAACGTGAACTGGAATTAATGAGAATGAGATAGGTAAACTATTTAAGTCAAAATCGTGGTAAGTTAAAATGTCTTTGTCCAACGCTTCAGAAAAGTCATGTAATTTTTTGTGTGTTAGCTTAATCTTCGTAAGAAATGCGCGAAAGAAACCATGATTTTGGTTTTTTCATAATCATAATTTTTGACTATTTTAAAACCAGCCTTCCATCAAATTTAAAAAATATAGGTAATTCTTTTAAATCCTGGTTTCAAAATTCAAATAAATCTAGGCACTACCTACCAAACTTTACGTAGATAAATAACAAATATTACGCAGTAGCAGATGGGCGAGTCTGCGTGAAGTTCAATGCAATAAATTGCCTACAACGCGTTATCTTTCCTTTCAACATTGTATGAGAAACATTGAGAGCATTATAAATTGAACGAAGTGGGCAAAAAGCGTTTTGCAACTGAAGCTCGTGCGCGCGTAAATGGGCAAATATAAATCTTGATTTATTAGAAAAAACGCCAATGTCCGTGTAGCACTCTTTAATGTTCCTGAGCATGTAATCTACTAGCTGTGCCCTACGTTGTTACCTGCGGTGAATAGTTTCCGTTCCCGTGAGAAAACCGGAATCAAAAATAAAACAATAGATTTATCAATCCTCGAAAAAACAAAGCCACGTCATATTTCAATGTTATGAACGGATCTTAAATTATAGTACAAGATACTTTTTATAAGTCGATTAAAAAGTGTGATTTATGACAAATACTTTTACTATTACGGCGCTCACACAAGTCCCCTAATTTGGTAAAACAGTAATTCAATTTGATATAAAGTGCCTGCTTTAGTTCGACATGAAGTCTTTTATGTCGAAAAGGTAATGTCCTTATTCGTCCTTAAGGTAATTCAATGATAGGAGCTCATTTCTTATCTAAATTCTTGTGCCGCGGTGTGTTTGTGCGAATTAGTTCAGAAATATATATAAAAATAGAAATACGTACCAAATTCAGTTAAGAATGCACGAGTTGCGCATTATGTATTTCAATCTCTCAATGTTTTTAAACAATTGTAAGACATTCGCTTAAGACTTTTAATGTATTTTTAAGATTCTTTGAAGATGCCTAAGATGATATTCGAATGCACTTAAATATATTTAGTACAAGACCACAGTTTGCAGAAGTTTGCAGTCCATACATAACACGTTGCATGTCCATCGCCGTCATCAGATTATCTGGTAGGTATAGATTAAAAAAAAAATAAAAAAAAAATCTGGAAGGGGGTAAAATATCAATTACTCAAGACCCACACAAAAAAACACACCAAATTGAATTAAACTGTTTAAAAATAAATAAAATGAATCCAAGTACAATGAAAAGGTTTGTATGATTTCTTGAAAAATCTCAGCGCATTTAACCTATCATTAAAAAAACACGTACTTATTAATATCGATGTAATGTTAATTACCTTAATGAGGCGTTCGTCATTTGACCTTAGTACAGACAAAATTATTCACTTTGAATTGTTCATTAATGATATAATAAGCAACCAACTGGATGTTACAAAAGAAATGAAGTGTTGTATGGCAGGATAATCACTTGTAATTGAACTTTGTTGACATGAAAATTGCGAAACCTTTAAAAAATTGGGTAAGCACAGATTGACGGAATTCCTCAAATTAAATCGTGTGTTTTTCGCAGTCATCACCACTAAGTGGCATTCTGACACAAAAAGACAGTGACAGCGGTCACCTATTTTAATTTACACCTATTTTATTTCCTTATTTCAATTTATGATTGGTATTTAAATAAAGTTTTGGCAGATTATATTACTTATAGGAAATTATTATGCATTCGTTTATTACATTCGGAAATGCCTGCAACTGCCTAATGAAGTAGGTTTGCCTAAGTATTCGAAAATAAGGATTGATTTATTTTTAATTAAATTATAGTCAAACAAACTGTGCACATAGGTACATTATAATAAGCTACTTAACGGATTTAAATAGGATTTTCATCAATGGAAAATGTAATTTATTTAGAACGTATACTCGTAGCATTTTATTATTATTCAAATATTTTAGGTTTTCTTTAGACGATGAATAGGATAGAAGAGGCAGATAGCTCATATTATAATTTATGATTAAATATTTCAGTAACTCCCTAATCTATTTAATTTGCACACAATATTTGCACACTGTAGTCTAGACGCAAGGATCTATCTAAATTGACCATCATCAAGTGTTATCAAAATAATGTGGGAAATGGCCATCAAAGTTCTAACGAAATTGAAACATCGCAAAAACTATGAAATGTTTTGCCATTTCATAAGTTTTTTGATGTTTCTATCACAGCATTGTTTGAAATTGTGGAATCATTTCATAATTTAATTTTGTCTTTTCTAATGGAATGTTGTTGTAACAAAATAATCAGAACGTGCAATTTAGTTTTTAGACAGAAAATTGTGCATACTGAATACAAAAATATCGATTAGAAAGGTAAGATGGGATGTAAACCATCACTAGAAATTTTATAATAACTGTAGCTGGTCGAAAAATTCTACGAATATTTACTAACACGCTGTTGAAATGTGCAATAACATCATCATGTTCATTTCATTTAAAACTATTTGTAGAGAAAAGATCAAATTTATGAAGGTTGTACTGTCAGGTTTTTAAAAGAATTGAAATAGCTTTATCATCAAAGTTATTTGAAAAAAAATATATATTAATTAGAAATTATATACTTTTTTAAACTTAGGAGTGATAAAACTATTATTATACTTTGCACAACTTCTATTAATTATATTTTAGTACTACTTATATACAGGTAATTCACACGATAAAAATCTGTATATAAGTAGTACTAAAATATGAATTGTGATCTCGAAAGTTTAAGAAATAATAATCTATTAATTATGTTGTATCAGAATAAGAGTTCATATGTTGAATTGATCTTTCGTACAAGTACCTACATTACAAAATAGAGCAACTTCATCTATGTAGTTTGTAACGTCAGGGTCTATTTACTCAGCATTATGATGCGTACGAAAGATACTATAACCAGTTCCCTTTCTTCTTTCAACATTTATTACTGGACTTGTGTTTCACACAAGTAAAGTAATGAGAGACGTCAATGATGACAAACTTTGAGTTAACTGTGAATTCGTAGTAGACGAGAGATGAATGGAAGAAAAAAACATGTTGGGCCGATCCCTCCTAGCGTGGAATAAGGGCAGGAGCATGATGATGAACTTACTTGAATTAAATTGACTTGTATCATGATATATATGTAAAAGATTATATCCATTGTAATAGATAAAGAACATAAAATTAATTTCGTATCTCATTCTTAAGTAAATTTTCAACGCTAATTTGTTTGATAAAACAAACTTATCGGTTTGATTCATTTTGAAATTATCATGACCTTGTAGCATTTATTTTGCATAAATGCCGCTTCGACTCGATTGTCCAACTTCAAAACGGTTTTTAATCGTCGCAATTTAATGGGTTGATCCGTGAATATGGAAATAATAAACGTCTTCTGAAGATTAATTATATGTCTTGCTGTTATATAAAATACGTTTTTGGTAGTAATTACAAGTTACAGTCAATTAAGTTATTAAAAGTAAATGCATCAACATCATTTTATCAGCATTCAACAAAATATCAAGTCTTGAAGTGTTTTAAAATACTTAGCTGTTGAAACCATTACAACTTATATAGGTATCCATACAAACTTTTTATGTTGTTTGCTATTTTCTGTATTATGATGTTTTTTTGTTACAGAAAGCAGAAACGAATGATAACGTAAAACAAGACACAACATTACCGCAAAAATGCGATCCTCGGCGAGATTACAGGTAAGGTTTTTAGTTTAGAACATTTTTAAATACCCTAAAGCTTTCAAAAATAAGGATTTTGTCTTTTAAAAATAATAAATAATAATAAATAAAATAAATAAGTACATGTAAGCCATGATAATGGTCATTTTAGTTGTATGCATTAGGCCAGAAAGTTGTATCGTGTAAATTGGACCTAAAATTCATGTATTAAAATTGGACGTAAAACAAGAATGTATACACGATATACTAACGATCGAGACCCTGAAACATTTAAATTGTTTTTATTACCCCACGTCAGGACTTGGTACATTAACCCACGGTAATTAGAGTAGACATAGAAGCAAACAGTTAATAAAATCGTCAAGAAACAATTAAATTTGCATTTAAAATCTTTAGAAACAAGTTACAACAGTTGATGTGCTGATGGTCGCGTTTATATAAAAAGCGGGTTGCTTGAAAATTTAAAGTAATGGTCAAAATTTATGAGTGGGCAATTTAGTTCAAGTAAGGCTTCGTTAGCTGGGTTGGTAACTGGCAGTCCGCGTATAGGACGATCGCTTGTATCATCGCAGATTCGAATCCTGTCGAAGTCGTAACTTTTATTAAGATTTTTAAATACCTGTGTGTGGTTTAACACAGTAATCAAAATATAAAAACTATAATTTAGTTCAAAATGTTCATGTTCATGGATCTTAATCGTTATTTTGTAGCTAGTCGTTCGTTCGTTCGTATGAGCAAGTGGCCAATTCTATGGTCTTACTTCATTGTCATCTAAGCATTCTCTAAACATACTGTCTTGTTATAGAATGTATTTGCCGGCTTTATTTTAAACCTGCTTCATTTATAAATGTGGTTTTGACTAGACAATGGCTTGCAATTGGAACGCGCTTTTAACAGATAAAGGCATCAAAGATTTATTTGCACAAAAAGATGTTCTCGTGGGAATAGTGGTTCAAGGTTGACGTTATCTTGATTGAAACTTTTAAAAATAGGAATAGAACTGCGAAACGTGTGGTAACATTTAATTAAGATTTTTACTGATAATTTAGAATTAAACACAACTTTTTTGTTGTCGTTGAAGATATGAAATTGAAAATTGTTTTAGTTTAGGTACACCTCTGTTAAATGTTTTAATTATTTTTAGTTTTTTGTTTGCATTTACGCTCACCTTTTATATGATTTACATAGTGTACAATTTTTATCTGCACTTAACGGGATAATGTAGTGCCTTAGCTTAGCCAGCTCTCATCTTTCCTGTGGATATGACCACAGGAAAGATAATAGTCAATAAGCGTGCGACTAACTAAACTTCATAATATATTTACTTATTTTTGTGTTAAACTAACCTTTACCGATAGTTTCGTCTTCGGCGTCATAGACTCAGTGGCCGAGTGTTAAGACAGCCCAGCAGACGATCGCTTGTATCTCAGATCAGCCGTCTTATTCTCTAAATAACCATGTCTTGACGTGGCACGACACGGCGTGATTATTTTGAATAATGCTATGAATTTCAGAAAACAAAAGCTAGATAACTCTCTTACCGCGTCATGTTTTGAAAGTCGTCGAGAATCGACATCCTGAATACCGTCGAAGTCATAGACTTTAGGTAAGGTTTTTTCATATAATCATTGTTCCCCACAGTTGCTGACTTGCCTGTTCCTGTTCGCATCAAGCGCACATGGTATCATGGTAAAGTACGGTACAAGAGACGGGCCCATTGTACCACCGACGCCAGAACCGGAGCTGCCTGTCCCGCAGCCTTACCGGGTTCCCGCGCCAGTGTGGGAAGCACGATCTAACGACTCACCCGACCCCAACGCACAATGGTAAACTATTTGTAAACTTTTTCTAACTCTTTCAGTTTAGTATTAAATATACCTAGAATTATGTGTAATTTTGTCTACTCTAGGGTTTGGATTCAAAACCCACAAGCAAGTGAAAATCGTGTTCAAGCTGTGGTGTCAGCGATTACTCAAGCTTTAGTGCAGACTTTAAATACTTAAGTTATTAATATTCTAAGTTTCAGCCAATATGTTTAGTAATTTGTTGTAAAAGGGTAACATTATGTCTAAACATCCATACCAACTAAATTCTATAAATTTTTAGTCACCTTTTGTTGTGCTTACCCCACTTAGTGGGAGATGATGATGATTTGGTTCCCTTTTATTTGTTTTTGTCATTAAGTTTAAGTATCTATATTTCGATTTATCGATTTCTAGTAAGAAAGTGTATTGTTCTTGCATCGATTTTCCGCACAATGTAACAATAACGATTTATAGCATTTTATAGTATTTACTAAGTAAATTCTCATTAAACAATGCATTCACGATTGCAATCTTGAGGTATGCACAGGGCATCTGTAATCCCTGACCAGATGCCAAGAGTGAGTAATCGATCAAGGCTGTATTTTATGTACAATTATGTATGTAATAAACAACTGCGTAATAGTTGAATTCCTTCTGCAAAAAGTGCAAGTTACATTAAGTGTGCAGCTCAATTTATATTCAAAGTATTGATGGATTAGAGTACCTACTTTAAAATACAAAGAGTTTAACCCGTCGGCGTCGTCTGGTTTGTACCATAGATGGTATTTATTATCATTATTACACTCTAAAAAATATTGTACTACCTGATTTATTTAAGTAATTGACTGTAAAAAATATTGGAGACTGCACAGATAGATAGGTCTGTACAGGTCAAAAATATTCACAAAAGTTATTTCAAGCCATAAGCTATCCACAAGTTTCAGCCCAATTCGTTGGGTAGTTTTTGTTTGAAATGGTAACATCCTTACAAACTTTTGCGATTTGTATAATATTGGTGTAATTGTCAGTTATTGACAAACCACTTAATTACAGTACACTATTTCACTATTATGAATGTCTATGACTCATTTAAACAGTAGCGGCATTTAAAGTATACATTTCATCATTCCCATCATCATTAAACAATATATATTAAACATATATTAAACATACATTTATTAAACAATATTTTCTATTTCAGGAGACCCCAACTCTTCAAGCCTCAGCCGAGGTACACTCAAGTTGCCTTCAACCTGCCACCACAGTCACCTCTACCATTGAACAACGCGCAACGCTTCGTCAACCAATATATACCAACCAACCCTCAACCGATCCACGCCGAAGCTATGAACTACTTCACACCATCCCAAATACTGAGCTCCCAAAGCCTACCAGGCTTTGGACTTAGGTATTTTGTACCTGAGTACGTGAATAATGTCCAGAAAAGGCTAGAGGCAAAGCAAGAAGATGCAAAGCATAATGTGGTAGAGGCGAACAATGTGGATGCAGGTAGTCAGGACTCAGGTAGCGATCTACAATGGAAATATGAAAAGGATTCAACGAGGCGGCTTATTAGACATACGCAAGAGGTAAGCGATAAAAGAAAACTTTAGCATTTGCCGGATCCATATTGGACGAACCAAAATGGATTGGCGGTCCCCTGTTTTGCGCGTAAAACAAGGATCATAGTATATTTAAAAATTTATACCGTCCTATCTTCTAAATATTTGGATCACACTCGTGCCGCTTGCGATTGGAGTAGATCGTCCGAAATGAACACTATTGAAATTTCAGTTTAACAAATATTTAAAACAAGTATCACTTAAAACCTGTCGCAAATATTGGCTAATAAGATATTGGCATCCAGCCTGCGCTTCGAATCTTTTCAAATTGGATCAACTTTCGAAATCTGAGACAAATTGGTCAAGCGCTTTGGTTATAGGGCACATAATTCGTCACAAAATATAATACTTATTAAAATGCCAACCAATCTCATGGATTCAATCGTTGTACCTGGTTCACAACAGGTTTTAAGATGGCTAGGTAACAATATTCGTTGATCTAATTAAATGATGAAACTTAACACAAAAAAATTTTGCCAGTTATAAATGTATTTTATCAGGTACTTATTACTTCGCCATTTTATTTCGTGTTGATTTAAATTCAATTATTATTATTTTGTTGTAGGCGGCAGCTGGAGTTCCTCTGTACATCTGGCCGGCGTACGTCCCGCCAGTACATCAGTAAAGTTATTGTTAAGTTATTTGTAAAGTTGCAGTTTCACAGTAGAGATTGACTGAAGTGAATATTGAAACTTCATCCTGTGATTTGGCAGTCAACTTTTTTAAGCATAATCAGTATCATGATGATAGTTTAATTAACCTTAAACTTTAATGTTTAAATTCATTATTTTTGTTTGACTCAGGTAAGAACTTATATCAAAACATGAGATTTTTATGTAAAACATCATTCATTTTTATTTTAAAACATTGTAGAAACCGTTAATACAAGAGTCAAAAAACTATACTGCTTTAAAAATTTGGTATAGAATACTTAAATAAATTATAGTTCACTTCAAACAATCTCTACTTAACCTTAACTGCATTTATTTAGTTTTAATGTAGAGTAAAACAAAGTGCCAGAAATTTAACATACGTAGGTACGTATGCATTATTATGATCGTTGATATAGATATGCCATATCCCTATTTCCAGAGATGTTTTATTTATAAATAATGAAATTTAAAAAAAAACTAAAATCATTACAATTTTTACTAAAAATCTCATTTCTTATTGAAAGAATGAAACAAATTTAAAGCACATTGTAGTTTTTTTATCGTTGTTTATATTTGCTAAGCGAAAATGAGGAAATGATTTTTTAACTAGTGTGATTATGTTTGAATTTTCAATAAAATGGCACAATAAAAATATAAATTTACACTTTGTGTAAGGTGAATCAAATGAATAACATCGAGAATGACTTGAAAATCCTTCAAAACAACTCGTCAGAAAATGCCTTCCTTTCCATTTAAACGTTAAAAATTATGTTTCAAGGTAAATCATATTTGTAAATAAATTCATAGATTAAGATAATGTAGAGAACGCCATTATGTCATTTTACTATTGTTATGTTACGTACATCATTCAATTTTGGTCATTAGTATCCTTAACACTAGTTCCTTGAGCAATCGAAATCAAAAGCCCAGATCGAAATCAAAAGAACAGAGAATAAAAGAAGTAGGTATACAAAGTACTATGACTACATAATACCACTGGTCCCCAATCACTCTGGATTTTTACCGGAGTTAGTGAAGCTATTTTATGAACTAAAACTTCATTGTTTGCTTTTAAAACAATAATTTCAAGTACTCAAGTGCCCACCTGCAAAGATAATATTCTGCCGTATTACAGAAAAAGAGACTCATTAGGTATTTATTTTTCAAAATTGTGTTTCTGAATCAAAATCAAAGCTTATTTATATTAGCCCTTTGCATAAAAATCAGTTTAAAAAAAAAACGATTTATTATCCCTTTTTTATACCACGACTGTTACGACTTTTTTTATTTTTCCCTACATTAAAGAACGCCTAAAATAATTTAAAAGAACAAGAAACTAGTGCTAAGGTACTGTAACAGCCATCATTTTGTCGTTTTCCTGTACAGACGGTGAAGTATGAGCAATTACAAAAATAGTTTAAACCATAACCCGGACATAAGGCTTCTTTCACAACATAATTGAAGTTGGTGGCGAAATCTAAGCCCGTAGCTCATCATAAGACCTTATGGATAATATTTTTTAAGCTATCATGGTTTTGAACATTATAAACAACTCATAAATCTACATATCATTTTGAAAATCCCGTTTTTAGTTATAATTATCGAATAATTACTAGAATTCCATAATTATTTGTTTATTATAACAAAGCTCAGAGCTACATAGCACCCATAACTAACCTCATAAATAGGTTTACTTCATTATTGTTAATTTGCGTCGGAAGTTTTCTACTGCTGAAATCTTGTAGTATAAATTAATATCCATCCGTTCTAGTTCAAAATGATTGCCTACTATCTGTCCTTAGTCTGTGTTAGTCTAGTGTGAAAGAAGCCTAACGACCAGTCTCAATATCCTATCTATCTCCGATCTTGCTTACTGTGTTAGATATTTGTCAGTTTTAGTATGGAATTAGTATCCTTACAGTAAGCAAAATCACAGATCGGTAGGTATTGAAACTGTCCGTAAAACAACGACTTTGTACTCGTATTCTTAAGTACCGTGACAAAAGTAGTTCTTTCTGTTTATATATAAGTTGGAAAACGATCAGTTTTTATCACGACTTTCTGGACGGAAATTGGTTTATTTTATAAAAGAAAGTATCTTTTATTGCCGACTTAGTAATAATGATATTTTAATGATTTGTTTGCTATTGTTTTTTATGATTACAAAAATGCTGTAATTACGCTTGTAAATATGTAAAATAAAAATAGTTGTGAGATTTGTAAACACTGTTTTATTAATTAAGTACCGTAATTACCAATTAATTTATAACAACGGTTACTGTTTTAATGGAAAGACATCGAAACGTGCAAAAATAAATCAGGTAAGTATTTTTTGTTTTAAATTAGAACAAAGCTAAGCTTTAAATTATCGATTTCTAGCATTTGTGTCTATGGTGTTCACATAAGAAATTTTGGATGTCAAACCCCAGACTCAAGTATTGGCGACCATTTCTAATAAATATTAACACTCAGTCGCAAATACCTGTCTCAATCAGTTCTTCTATCTTTACTCCAGTTTATCCAAAATTATCACAAAAAATGCTATTCTACATAAGACTTGCAAATCAAATTATAAACAAACAAAAGTCATACAATCACCTTGAAGATGTTTTAAATCACGAGCTGAACGAAAATGATGACATTTCAATACCGCCATAACATATCCAATCCATCTTCATAGCATCGTGATGTTGGGACGTGCAGCCTTATTCAGAGTCGTGACGAATGCACTTCCTGACGACAAGTTCATGATGTACTAACTATTATTAAATTGGATGCGAGTAGTTTTACATGTATCTACATTTAAAATAAAAACCTTTTCACTTAACTCATGTTGTTAATTTGAATGTTTTCATTTTGTATAATCCGAATAAGACATTTAAATAAATCGATATTAATGTACCTACCTAATAAAGATTTTTGTTTTGCCCTACCTTAATTTTTAAATACTTTAATTTGGTCAAAGGTCTTCTCCTTTCAGCTACTCCGTGCACTCTTATTTCAATATTTGTGTTAGTTTACCATTTTTTATGTGATTTATTGCATTATTGATAAAGTAATTTGTAGAGTTTTTCATTGATATCAAATGTCACGGAGAAGCAGCAAGGCAACATGTTGATCTTGAGTTAACATTGATATAGTGGCATCTGCTCTGCATTGAACCAACATCCAGTCACCCTTGAAAAATAAATATAAATTCCGACCAACGGAAGTTTCATAGGCATTGTAAGGTTACATAAATTGTTTTATTTTGCATAAAAATAGTACTGTATTAGGTTAAACAATATTGTAAAGGTCACTAACTAAACGTAGTTGTAAAATCAATGAAATGCCAAAAGAAAAACATTCAAATTTTTACACCTACCTACACTACAGAGTTGGTCAAGTTTTTGTTTCAAAAAAGGTCAAAGCTAAAAATTTAATAATTGCAATGTTCATTTTGGTACTCATTATATTACTTTTTGCTTAAAAAAACGACGCAAATATTCTTAAGGTAGCGTTAAAACTTAAATAAAATTGACACAAGCAAAACTAATAAATTACTTATTTCTTAGCTAAATTACTTTACACCCATTTGGAGCACGAATTAAAAGCTTATTTCGCTAATTGAGTGCAGTGTTCAATATTTTACCACCCGTGCAATAGGCTACTTGACTCATAACAAATTTAGCACAATAAGTTGGTATTTCCTGCAGTTTTTGACTTACGAAACCACACTATATCGATTTCAGTTAATTAAAGTTCAAGATGGTTGCATATTTTCAATTGCAAAATTGTTGTTTCTATTTTTAATTTCGAAAGCTGAAAACGCTGTCGGCCATTATAGCCGGATGTGATGTCATTAAACTCCCGGATGTGATGTAAACAAACCAATGTCACTTTGTCATTTTCATACATTTCTAAAATGTCAAATGATTATTTACGATCCGTATGACGTCACAGCACAGATAGTCTATTGACTAATATGGCTGACAGCGTTTTTGGATGGTTATGAAAAGTTAAACTTTAAAATCAAATTTCGCTGTTTTCATGGTTCCAAAAAACATAATAATGTTTATTTTGGTCTAATAGAACAATTATTAATTATTTAAGTTCCACTTTAAAAATAAGTCAACTAGCCTATTTAGCTGTTCAATAGCGAAGTTCTCAGAATGATTGAAGTGAATTAAAATCCCTTTTGTGGTGCTTATGAAATTCATTAGAAGCTTGGTCAATGCTTAATTGGCCTACATTTCTGCTGTCAAGTGACCCCATGTCTTGGATAACAAAGTGATACATGTGAATATCTGTGACACAATATTTGTACACCCATTTTGGGAAAGGTATGTCAAAGTAATGAGTTCATGTTAGCTCACGTAATTGATACCGAATTCGTCTGTAAGTCCTTGGTGGCTGATGCGATCATATTTATGAGCATCTGTTATTGTAGACCTTATGTTACACATAAGCCCAAATACTGAAACGATAATTAAAGTAAGTGGTGCTTATCTATGACATAATTTGACATTTGTCAAACACATGAGTCAAATAAACGGCCTTAAATATTTAATTAGCGTTTGAGTATTCGGGAAGTAATTATATTTAATTGTATTTCTATGACCTACTTAGTATTTACGATTTAATAACAGAAGAGTTGAAATTAGTTCAAAAACCGGACTTTGAAACAATAATCAAATTATTCCGCTACATTAAAGTCGTCATTCACGGCCTTGATTTACGCAACATTGAAAAAACAAAATTAATTTTTTGTGCTAATATTTAGTAGTCATTCACTAAGGTTTTTTTTTTCAATGTCAACTTTTAATAACCATCTTTACTAGTACGCTTAATACTCTCTATTAAAAAAATGACAGTATGTTCTACGTTGGAAACTATACGTGACTATAAACTCTTTCACTATGTCAATTTTTACTAACCATCTTTACTTATCCGCATAATATAAACCAAACAATTAAAAAAGATAGCAAGAAATTTGCATGCTCTACGTCTACGTCATACACACTCATTCATTTCACTTTCGTTACTCGGGTCTGTGACGTCTTCTGACGTCGACTATCATTTTACTTTCAATCGCGTGACGTACTGCTTTTGACGTCAAATTCTCAATCACTTTCGCCGATTCACTTTCGTTGAAAGTGCAAGTGATAGCCAAAATGATAAAGATGAGTGTGACGATTTTGACGTAGCATTTGCGTTCACCGTCATCACCGAGAATAATAATATAGCTTTGAAAGTGGGACAGCACTGTTTATTACTACACAGTTGTTTCGGTAGTAGGTATTAGTATATCAATGTCTTTTTTTAATTTGTTATAATTTATGTGGCTATCGATCAACCGGGTGTGGTAATACTTTGTCATTTAAAAATAAAACTACGGATCTGAATTAATCTGAAAGACATTACACAGAGTCACACAACGTCACACGACGTCAAACAACGTCAAACGCTACACTTTCTCAGATTCACTTTTATTCAAAGTGCATGTGTAACTAAAAAGTGATGACGCGATTGTCGATTTTGACGTAGCACATAAACGTCAACAATGAAAGCAAGAGCTGTTTCTTTATTCACTTTCTCGATTGTTCTCACTTTTGTTCGATTTTTAAGTCACCTACTTTAGTTTAGATTAAGTAGGACGTCGTTTATTTATTTTTAGGACGGTGATTGGAGAGTTTGATACTCTGTTAAGCTCTGTTAGTTTATTTTTATTAAATTGTCATACCTAAACCTAATATAAATAACACGGATTAAAGTTTATTTTTTTATCAAAATTGAACCTTTTGACATTGTCGAGTTTTTTTAAATATGTGTATACATCAAAAACTCTTAATTTCAAGCCGGTCACGTTCAGCTTATTTATTAGTCGTCACAAGCACATCAAATGATAATGCTTCATCTAGTTAGACTACAAATCTATTCTTAAGACACGATTCTAGCTACCAGTTCTTAGATTGTAATCCGATAGGATCCAAACTCTATAAGCAACTATACGTCGTATAATCTTTGCATTATCACGAAACGCACGTCCAGTAAGGTGTCACCGCATACAAAAGAAAGAGGACAAGGTCTCCGGTTGCATAATAAACCATCAACTAGCCGATGGGCTTAAACGTGAAAAAAACTAAGGTAACACTATCGTAATGCATGCTGTACATTGCCGCTTCAGTGAGGGTTAGTTCCGAAACCAGCTCTAGGTAGCAGAAGAAGACAAATGGACTTTAAAATTGTCATTTTCTTTTTTGCTTTACAGATTTACCAGGTCTATTACGTACAGTAGTAATTTTTTCTTACGAGTATACATGGTACTAGACTGTGCGCGCTCATGGCAAGCAAAATTTCGTTCCTGAAAAAACGTATGGAAGCAGTAGTACTGCGGCAGCACTCCTCCAGCAGATATCGGAATCATACCATTACTAATTACGATGCTACGTCGTCCTTGTCATTACTATCCGACGGACCTTTAATGAATTTAAAAATGTTGGTTTATTAAACTTATGAGCTAATTCTTAGATATACTTGCTAATAACACTTTAAAATCAGTGTTAGTCTCATGCACATTTCTTGATGAACGATAAAACTGACGCGAGGTTAATAGTTTGACTATCTTTATTGCTATGACCACTGTTGAAGGAATTTTAAGTAATGTTTGAAAGGTTAGTTGCCGATTAAGGTGCAGTTCTATAAAGAACGATGGCGCAGTCTGTTGGTCGAATAATTTTGCGAATAGCATTTCTCTATATTATTCGATTTTACCACCCGGCTATGCCGATATATATGCCTGTCTATTAATATCTGTGTGGGTAGTTCTACCCCTTTGATGACTTACTGCCAATTTCAATAACCTTTCTATCTCCGATTTCGCTTACTGTCGGTTGATATTTGACACATTTTGTATGGAAGTATGTAATGTCAAATATCTATCTGCAGTAGGCAAAATCGGAGATAGAAAGGTTATTGAAATTGGCAGTTATTGAAGGTGATAGTTCTTTGATTCTTAGTTAAAACAAAACGTAAACCAACCCACCTAATGTCAACACGCCAGGTCTCTTAGGAAACCGAGCTTAACCACTGGTGTGCTTATCGTGAGTTGTAAATCCTAGATCATCACTCAACAACGCCAGCCTTGACCGCAAACTAGGATGGACGTTCAAGAAATTATTATACACTAGCTAACTCGCCTTTTGCTAATGTGACACGTACATTGATTAAAAGCTATCCCGGTCACAAACTATGTGGGTATATTCCCTGTTTCAGCCAAATCTCTTCGGAAGTTGTGGCGTAAAAGAGCAACAAACATATCCACGGATTTATATAACTGCTACGTTTATAATTTACATTTGTATTAAAAACAAATTATAGTGAAAAGTTTGAGTGTGTGACGTGCTCGTAGTTAGCTGAAATTATGATAGATTTTTAAGTTTAACGATTTTCTGAGTCGTAACAATTTAATGGGTTAACACTAAGTGATATTATAATATTCTATCATACTTCATGATCCAAAAGACCATTCATTCCTTCTAATATTGACCAAGTCCACGTTGCAAGACATAACACAAGTTTGTTTGGTGTTTGTTTTAATCTGATAAACTAACATGCAAATGACCTTTTGCATCAAACTCGACATTTGCAACATGAATGTAAAAGTGTAAGTAATCTTTTTCGAAAGTGTTGTAATGAAAACCGCTAAGCGGCAAGGGAGAACCTCTTTCCTGGAAAAGAGACAAACGAACGTAAAAGCGGGTGCATCAGATTAGGCGGGTCCATGAGAACCTCAAGGGGAAGGTGGCGTTCCTGCCTTTACAACCAGGGCTGGTACGCGAGAGTCCCCAAGGGCGGACCGCGAGTTGCATAAAAGTTATAGTAGGAATCAAGCCCGAAAGCATATCTTACCAGAGGTTCCGTTGATGATTATTAATAAATATACAATATCGCCACTAGGCGACTGAGGCTGGGCGCACGGCAATACTCCAAAAGAAGGTTTATAAGCGATCAAAATTTAGTTAGCTTCGGACAGCACCAGGTCTTTCACCAAAGCCTCCACGTCGGCATCGATTTTCCATAGATCATATTCTTGTTCCGATATTGACGTTGGCAGTGACAGTTCATTCGATAAAACTGAACCAAAAAAAAATGAGAAAGAACGATTGCAATCAGTCAATCAATCAACTAAACTAACTTAATATACTTAGTTTTTGCCAGTGGTTCTGCTTTTTGATGTAAGTACCAACTATTTATGCTTCATTCCTAATTTGTATTATAATCCTGGGTAAGAAAATGTCTACCGCTCCTGGGATACAGTCGTGATAATATTTCATTTTTTCATTTCATCCTGGGTAATTAAGGAATTTTGTTTTATATAATTATCAATTTCGCACTTAGTTTATCAAATAATACAATTGTACTAACAGACAGTTATATCGTAATTTATATTAGAAAATGCATCCTAAATTAGGCGCATCATTAAATTACAAACAACGTAGGTCACGGACTGATTTAAAATATTTCACAATTTTTAATGTAATTTCAAAGATAACTGCTTGAGCAATTAAATGTAATTCAATTAGAATAACACTTGTTTTGTATAACAAATATTTATTAGTCATAATTGCTCTAATTAAGCGCCTGTAGCTATTTCAAATGCGAAAGCAAAATAAGTGATCTTCAATTCAATTTTGTTCTTGCAACATTGTTTTGTTGTTTCGATTATACATACATAGTGAATCATTATTTTAAGATCTTTTAGGCATTATAAGATCCTATAAATTAGCGTTCAGTTTATTTCATATTTCATGTTAAAAGTAAAATTTCATACGTGACAGTTGCAAGCCCATAGCCGCTATTAAAAAGCTAACTGGATTCCTCAACATGTTTTTCATCATCGTTTAGAGATCGTGTTGTTTATTTATTTATTTATCATAATAACTTTACGAAAAAAAACCATTGATGCATCCTGGATATATACATTCTGATTATTCTGAATCATTTAGACAGCGAATGCCATATTTTTATCAAAACAAGTCATTTATTCAAGAATAATTGTATTTTTATTCAATCGTTACAAAAATGAACATCAAATAACTTACCCAAAAAGTTTGTAAAAGCTGACCGATCGACACAGTTTCAAGTCAAGAAACACCATAATCGTATTTTGTTTATATGGAAATTAACATTTTCACTACTTTTAACGCTAATTGTGATACCATATCAGCCTTAATAGCCGTCAAGTTTTTTATCAAAATGTTCTAATGGAGAAATAAAAACAATTTTGCAACTTTGACGCGAAGTCATAAAAGGCGTTTGAAATGCAATAATACTGGAAGAGTTAGATCTAAATAATTAATTACAGGATTAAGTAAAGTTAGCACGTACTAAAAACCGCTCCACATTATCGGCGAGACTTATCAAAGTCTCGGATTAGATGTCTTCAAAAGGTAAGAACGACGCGTGGGATGAGGCAAAAATGTCATCACTACACCGTGACTCGCATTTTTTACTACGTCTCGTCGAGAGTATGGAGCGGGTTGCAATTATGGAAATAAGAATGTCGACCTCCCATACTAGACATGTGATAAATTAGCCTAATCGTTCGAAATGTCAAACTGTATCGAGTTGACAAGTGGAATAGGTACTTAACTGTATTTTTCCGTGAAGTTATAATAATTTTCTGCCTAGTTTGCCGGCGGCAGAACGTTAACTGTTCAAAATACGTTGAATACTTAGCAGCTATTTACTGTTATGGTGAAATTTTCCTGAAAACCTTTTAGCTCTATATTTAAGCCGTATTTCTATATTTATTGGTATCAACAATTCATCTTGTCAAAGAAAGAAGAAAAAGCTTAGATATTAGTTCTGACGTTGAAATTCTTCTCGGTTATCTATCCTCTTAAAAAAGGCCATCCGATGGATCCAATAAACTACTTAGTGACCTGAAAGACAAAGAATAAAATAAAGTGTTGGAGTCGGAAGCGGCTGAATAAAAAGTAAGAAATATTGTACATCTGAAATAATATTATGTTAAGCACATATTTCTGTTTTGTAATGCAATAAATAGCTCAAAATGCTGTCGTCACAATAAATATATTTTTATGGAGCATAGAAGATTTGTAGCATAGCGACTAATGTCTATTTCACCTTCTGAGTCTATTTCATAATAGTACTCAAAAACTTGTGCTAGCAGTTCTAGAAATTATCACACTTACAGCACGTGCCTGCACTAAATTCTCCATATGACGCCGACGCCGGATCCCTTTACATAGTTCCAGATTGCAACATTAAGGATTGTAACTAATTTTCATTTATTATTTTGCAAGTGGCTCACTCAAGTTTGTTCATAGCGAGACTAAATCTGTTTTGTAATGCAATAAATAGCTTTTGATAGAGTGAAGCAAGTCATTTATTATGCTAAATGTACTTCATATCGAATGCAGATGGATTCTGAATAATTTTCTAACATTTTCTATTATGCGCAGTTGACCTAAATATGAATTGCTAGGTTATGGTAGCTGATAATTACAATGTATTGAAAACATACGAGAGATAATAGATTAACAGGTAACTAGCAACATATTTATGTAAATCAAACGGGTTAGGTACAGTCATCAACTAAATAAAGAAAAGTTTTGATGTATAGGCACCGTATAGGTCACGATATTATAATTTAAAGAGCGCAGGCTGTCAAGCTGAAAATACCTAATCAAATTAAATAGGATCGCTCACAAAAGTTTTTGCACCTGAATACAGTCGTGATCATAAATATAATACTTATACTTTTTTAGCTTATGCGTGTCCTTCAAAATCATACTTTATAAAAATTTTAAAATGCTCTTTATGAATACAATGCCTTATAAATTCCTTATAAGCGACAATAAGACTGAGTATCGCACACGCCCATCGGTATTTTAATATCCAGTTAAGTTTGTGAGTTGAAAAACTGTGACCGTCATAGTACGAGCAGAAGAATCGGACTTATATTTTAAACGTGAAACTTGTCTGGATATCTCTCTACATGGATTATTATTCTTTCATGCAACAAA
Organism: Xanthorhoe spadicearia; assembly: GCA_947086425.1. Lineage (NCBI taxonomy): Eukaryota > Metazoa > Arthropoda > Insecta > Lepidoptera > Geometridae > Xanthorhoe > Xanthorhoe spadicearia. The sequence goes on from OX352200.1 coordinate 3,725,758, forward strand.
ATACTAAATAGATTTGGCTGAAACTTGAAATCCATGTTGTCATTCTAGGTTATTTCATATTTAGAATTTGTACTTGTTTGGCATAGCCCGTGCGAAAACGCGGCCAAGTATACCACAGTCTGTCTCCACAGTGTTGAGCTTGAAAAGACTCAGTAGTACTTCAGTTCATGAGACGGAATGTTTTCAGTATCTGCAATGCTGTCAATTTCATGAAATACTAAACTAACTAACTAAAACATTTAAATATGCTGAAGTGACGGTCACAATTTTGTAAAAATAGGAACCGAAAGCTCGTTTACTTTTATAAATGGCTATTTTCCTGAATTTGTGCTGCACTTGACATTGAATTCAAAATAGCTTGTTTTGATGATTGCATCATCACATCCTGGGAACGTTTTGTGGGATACGTGTATAGTCACACTCACGCCTTCACATCTTTGATAGATGATTAATACAGCGTAAGGAGGCAATCTTTTCCTACACAGGGGTACTGTAGAGCCTGGGACATTGTTAAAATGGAATAGGCTTGCCCAGCACCTAAACCATCTCAGCTTAGCCGGCCATATTCACAGGAAAAACAATGGTAAACCTTCGGATCGAAAGTCGATGTACCAATCCACTAGGATAACACGCTTTTTTCAAGGGATTAGTCATCATAGTACATGATCAATGGGTCGGTATTAGCGTGGGGTGCTATACAAAAAAAAACATTTTATGTTAAACTCTATTTGCAACATAGTTATGCGACTTATGTGATAACTATACAACCCAAGCAGGAAATTATGCATAAACTGTTTGCATTATACACAAATACTCGTAGTAATAGTGTAAATAGCTAGAAGTAAAGTTTATTGGTCAACTTAAAGATCGCATATATCGCATATATCCTAGCACAGACATCTTAATTCCTTCTAGAACTCGTTGGTTGTAAATATTATACTCATAACTTTATTAAAATAATGAGTATAAAGCTTACTACTATTACGAGTGTCCTAGTTACATGAAAAATCTACATTAATATTATAATGGTTTGTTTGTTTGGTTTTATGTTTGACGGAGGTAATCTCCAAAACTACTAAGCTGATTTCAAAAATGGACTGTCGGAATGGTTAAAGGCTATATTTTATACCGGAAGTTTCATTCACACACAAGAAAGGAAATCCTTTTAGTAAATACGAGTAGATGGGTTGAACACTAAGCTTTACAATGATATACAACAGTCAACAAAACTTAAACTTTAAACACTGTTTTAACTAAAATATTTGCAGACACGCGGAACGATACGTGCGCACTTAGTGACGGTCGCGGCTAATCTTACCGGTAAAGTATGTAGTGTAATAATACAGATTCGAGCATTATATCATTAGAGCAAGAATACAGCACAGTCTCTCTATGCGCAGCAGCCACAATTTGTCACAATCTAATTAAGGATATGCATTGTAGTCGAAATCTTCAGCCAAGGAGTCAGTATTGTTTTTCCCCGTAGCATGGACATTTAAGACAACAGACGAGTATTCGTGCTTTCATTGTAACGTAATGCTCGAAATTGAAAATAATTGTTGAGAACAAATAAAGATGTTTCATTACCTACAAGCGACAACTTCCAGTGACCTCCAACATTATTCTAATTTGGAGTACTTAAACTCCTAAATGAGATTCTAGTTTGACAGACCTTGCGCTTTGCGTTTAAAAGTACCTACCCAAGGTGGTCCGAATTGGCCCAATGATTCATAGTTATTGATCTCGTTATTATTCACCACTGTTATAGGTACTATTTACAATAACTGCTATTAGGTACTGTTGTATACATATTAAATCAGTTTAAATGATCACGCCATCTTTTAGCGCTGCTCTACACTAAACGATCTTTAAATTGATTCGATCAATACCTTTTACTTCTGCGTCTGCGCGAGACTTAGAGTTTTCCAAGGTAAGCGAGTTGCAGTGCAGCTCGTGATCTAAGGAATTCAGAGGTTTGTATAAAACTTACTAGATGGCGCTTTAAAAAATGCGTAGCTAAAGAAGTAGGTATGTATCGTTTATTAACGTTTATTATATAAACGTTTTCAATAACAAAAATATTTAAATGTGGGCTGAACCTTTTTAATTTAAAATCATTTCTTGTTAACTTCATCGTTATTTGACGCTGCTCTTCAAGGTTTTATTTTCATCTTATATCTTAAGAATAACCTCCTTGTTTGTTACGGCCTACTTTCAGTTTCTGTTAATTAGAATGCAACTCTTTCAAACGTGTTAATTAGATACAGTTTGGTTCACCAAACAATTTGATAGCCTAAAACCTCTAGATTTTTTTTACTTTTGTTTGCTTTGAGCAGACTATCATGTTCAGGAAATGTGAAAAAAAAAATGAAATGAAATATGATCACGACTGTATCCCAGGGAGCGGTAGACATTTCTTAGAGATCTTTATGTAATTCTTTAGATCCTTTGAAGATGTCTAATGGGGTAGTCAGAGGTATGTCCAAATATTATATTCGGTACATGCCCACTTTTTGCAGAAGTTAACTTTCCATACGTGACAGGTTGCAAGCCCATCGACGCTGCTAGAAAGCTAACTGGTTTCCTCACGATGTTTTCCTTCACCGTTTAAAGCTCGTGTTAAAGCGCATTTAAATTTTTCGATACGAAAAGTTCATTGATGCACGGCCGGATTCGATCCCACGACCTTCGGATTGAAAGTCGAGGTATTAATCCACTTGACCAACGCGGCTCAGGAAATGTGGTTAGACATATTCAAATTAATAAAGGACAAATGCATGAAATTATGAAAAACAACAACATCTTCAAGGCAGAATACACGGATGCCGGGGAATATATTTTCTCTATCGTATCTATATCTCGTAGATTTTTCTTTTTTCGAATCTCAATGTCGTTAAGTTGACTCTCTGGGAGGTACACTTTGTTAGTTCTATCTACTTTGAAAGCCCTTTACAATTGGTGCTTGCTCTACTTTTAGGTCTCTAATGCTGTTGAGAAATATAAGGAGTGATAATTAATGTTGACAAATATTTAGTACGTGTTTTAAATGGTTGGTTCCTAATGGTTTTTTCTATTTATTAATAAATATAAAGTAGTTAAAGGTCAATACTACAAATTGTTTCATTCATAAGTGTTTAGTGCACAACTACAATAAAAAGTATGTTGAATGAAATTGAGCGATTGCTGCGATGATAAACCAATGAATCGATCGGTAATTATGGTAGCTTTGTTCTTATCATCAGTCCCTCTAATGAAGGGTTTACTTCAAATGCTTCGAGGTTGCTACGTGGACGTACTGAGGAATAAAATGAGGGGGATATCTGATTTTTGTTTTCTTGAACTGTTTTACTTGATTGATTGATTGATGAAAATATAGAAAGAAATCTAAATGAAAATATACAAAACATTGAATCTAGTCAGTTTTTCATACAACGCTAAAGAGCTCCTTGTCAAAAAACCCTCCCATTCGTCCACCAACAAAATTTTCATTTAGCATTATCCTGGATAAAAACTCCGATCATAGTGCTGGACCCTAGCTCTTACTAACTTACTTATGTATTTAGCTTTATGGGGCTAAATATTTAGCCTGGGTCCGTCCACACTTGCAACAGCATTACCTTGTTCTATTTCTGCAACCGGAATATCGTCAATTTTTACCGAACTATTAACCCTAGAAGCCCAATCATATTTTACTAGCTATAAAGCCCAATCATACGTAAAAATTACGTGTAAAAATAAAACTTCAGAGTTTTCCTATTTTTTTCTGTTAATGAACTATATTTTTGCATGAGATATCATAATTGAAGTTTTATTTAATAAATAAAATACATTTTAAGTTAAAAATAATCTTTTTTACAACAATTATGGCACTTTAAACAAATCTTAGAAAAAAATCTACAGAAAAATCAAGCCTCTAACACTTTTTCTTAAAAGTAGGTCATTATAAAAAAAATCAAGTAGTTTTAAATGTTTTCATAAAATTAAATCAATTTGTAATAATACTTTATAAGTTTCTTGAAAAAAAACTGTATTTTTATATAGTCTTGACAAACATCAATATTGTGTTATATTATGTTGTCAATATTATTATTATTATTATCAATATGCTATCGGAGTCCTCTTGCTTGCTTGTAACATCAACCTTAGCACTCCAGACATCATTTTCAACTATACAATATTCTTCTTCGGAGTCCGAATCCAGCGGAATAACAATCATCATCATTTTCGAAAATTGTTGCTATTTCGTCCTGGTTTAGCCGTTGACGGGACTCCATTTTGTATTCAACCTTAAAATATTAATAATAAATGAAAAATGTAACGAAACAATACGAACTCAACTCAAATAAATCACAAAAATAAAAAAAAATAAACAGCTTCAAAAGTTACACAAAGCCCAATTATACGTCAAAATTACGTGCAACCTCTCTATTACAACAAAATGGCAGCACTTACCGAGATGACGCAACTGTGTCCTAAGAGGTCTCAATGACTGCTAAGTTGGTTCAGAAGTTAGCGGCGATCCGACGGTAAACGTGAAAGAGGCAGAGATTTTTCGCCGCGGTATACGTCAAATTTACGTAGATTGGGCTTCTAGGGTTAACATGCCAATGAATGCTTAGAATTGGGAAACCTAGATCATTGTAGGGTGCCTAATGAGTGGCTGTGAGGGATTTAGGTAGTCGATAGTTAGGCTGGATTTAAATACTTAATCATCCTTTGACTCATCTCTAGTACCTAACTAGGTTTTGATTTTATGTAGTTTGAGTTGATTTGATACTTATGTTGAAATCATTAATACTTACTTAAAACATACAATTTACCAAAAAAAATTCAGGTGTAACAAACTAAAGATTACTTAAAAATCAATACCAACTTTATTGCTTTAAACGTTTGATATAAAACTTGCTGCTCCTTCGTTGTACAATTATTACTAAGGATTTGTAGTTCATTCTTCTTTATTTCAAGTTCTGTAAATGTGCAATAAAGGATTTTCATTAGTTCATTCATAGATACACGGACTCCAATTCCCAAGACATATTGTAGCTAACACCCTATAATATGTAGAAACATATTTATAGGCTTAACATTCCACTTGGTGTGAGTTATTGAGTGCAGTTTGCATCCTTGCGAAACTTATATAGAGTGGATACCTACCTGTTCGATACACTAAATTATAGCTGTGTTGAACTAGGCTAGTAACTAGATTATACAATAAGCTTTTGTATTACCTTTGTATCGAAACAAGACTTAATACTTGACAAATCTTCGAAGTTAAGAAACGTTTTAGGCTGTCACAATTTAGATGGGTGACTTCTATATTAATTGAACGTTGGAGACCTTTATAAGTTCACCAAGCTTTTGGCAAAACTTAGTAAGACAAACCTTCTAAATATGACAGTCCTCATCAGTCGCATAATTTTCTAGAAATTTTAATATTCAACGCCGTGTTGTAATGTAACCCGTTTAATTGTGTCTAATCATTGATCTAGGTACAGGACTTGATCCAATTTCCCTTGCATAATGTATTTCATGTTTAAACAGGTGTCGTTGTGGTTATTGCGGCCCCGGAATGATAAGAACTTGACTCGTTTATTGAAGAGATAGTTTACATAGAAAATATTAGCAATGTAAGAATACACTATACTCGTACCTATATGACACTGCGGTACTAGAGTACAAACTGACCTAAATATTAGATTAGTTGTTTTACTCTATATTATTTTTTAAAGCATGGTCTACCAAAATTTGAAAAAAATAATTTTTTTTGAAAGTGTAAACTCTTTAGGTGTTTTTTTTAACAAAATGGTGAGCATAAAAGAAAAAGTGGAGTTTGGAGTTATGAAAAGAAATGCACTGGACGTTAATTTAATTTGAAAGGGAAAAATGCACTGGAGTTCCGAAAATTGCTATCCTAAAATTTTAATCAGTTTTTTATAACAAAATCGTCATTTATCCAAATTTTTGTCTTACAGATATTATAAAACCTAAGTAAATATTAGGATAAGAGGACTCTGTGGAATATCTAAATATATTTATTTATTTAATATAAATCTTCATGCACAAAATATCATAAAAGAAGCCGAAAACTCCATCCCTCGGACACCTGCGTATACGTCATCGAACATCGGTGGAGCAACCCATGTCCATTATAAATACAGAGCATGGCTAGCACCAGTACAGTGTCAGTTCTCCTGTCGGCTGAAGCTGAAGAGGTTGAAAGTGACTTAAAGGATCTAAAATGCAATCAATCCAAGTAAGTTAAGTGATGTGTAAAATAAACAGTAAAAAATATATTTTAAGATTTTAAAAGTCGGTTTGAAAATTAGTTTTACGTTTATTTGCCATCTAGGAAATAAATAAAAATCAAATGCAATGTTTTCATTGTTTAAGTACCTACTTATAGTTTCAGTTGAAAATACTCAGTAATAACTGAAAAGACGGGTAAAAGCATTACAACAAGACTGATACAAATTTTCATACTACGGTAAAAAATATGTTTTTATTTTATTCATTACATACCTATTAATTTACAAAAATTACACTGTAGTAAAAGTTTTCTACAAAACTCTTAAAATTTAAAATCCTTTCAAGCCATCAAAACAAAGTTGGATATGACTTTATATTGATAGCGTTCCGTAAATTCATCTAATATCCAGTTCATCGAACCAAATATCTACATAGTGGAATATAGAACTTCCTCCTTTACCGAAGTCGGTTAAAAAGCAGTTATCTACCCTTCGGGGAAACTATAACAGAATTGTGTAACAATAAGTATATAACAATTGCATTACCAATACATAACCTATTACCTAAGGTAAACAACTTATTTCCTTTGCAATTTTAAATCGAGAAAACTGATGTAAAATTCAATTACACGCACGTGATTGTTAAAACAAATCATAATTGTATCATTAGTAGTTTGAACTAGATAAACACCAAATTAAATGAATAACAGACGTTTTAATTGCTGTATTAAAACAATTGTACTAATTAACTTTAGGCACGCGCAAACTAACATTATAATAATATTTAAATTTTACGAAAAAGCTTGTTGATCTTCACATAAACTAAATGTGTGTATTCGAAATACGATAGTTGATTTTTCAATTTCCAATTTAATCCGGTTATTTTAATTTAATAAAGAGGATGATTTCTACGGTTTTGTCACTCCGGTCACATTAAGGGCGTAACTTAAAATACAACAGTTATTTACATCTGGGATTATACCATACGTAATACGCGACCGCGAGGACCATACTCAAACCTAGATGAAGGTTCTATTGAAACATTGTTGGTATCTTCGAGTATATCGGTGGTATTTTTACGAGAGTAATTTCCCATTTTTTAATGTCTCTGTAGTACAATTCACGACAGTTTTTCAATGCAATAGTTATTTATTTTGCACGTTCTACTTTCATTGTTATCTGTACATTACTCCTTGATAGTTCAAGCGAAAATGATTGCGTTTATGAATACTATTCATAAAAGTGTATCATGCAATAACTACTTTTAGAAGACGCAAATAAACTAAATAATATTAAAAGTCTTGCATTTCAAATACTTTTACGACAGCTTGTTATAATGTCACGTTTGGTTCCAGTTCGCTTCACTAGAAGCTCCTTCTTGTAGTACTCGGGATTTGCTTTGGCACTTTACAGGTTTGACACATTATCTTGCCGCTTACAAAAATGTAGACAACAAGCTACAAATGCAATACAAACAATATTATGTTTGATGCGAAATATATTGAGATATGGATACAAACACGCTACGAGTATGTTCAGGCTCTTATTCGTACATGGTGTAAAGCCTGAGACTTAATTGCTACCTACTTTAAAAAAATTTAATAGTAGCAATTAAGACACATGGATTTTCTGTCTTTCTATCATTCAAAAAAATTCACAGGTATATACGAGGTAAATATTGTGATAAAGGTGGTATCGTAGCATTAAATAGAAGGAAATTGTTCTATTTATTTTAATATCGGGTTAGATTTTGAAGTCCAAAGTCAACTTTTTAAGATTTCTTAAAACAACATGTTTGCTGGTTATAATGTGCTAGAGTAGCGGCTGAGAGTTGTATCTATTTGACTGCTTGTCGCATAATAGACGTAACGCAATGCCAATGAAATTATGATAGATTGATACGTAAATTGGATGTGGAAAATCGCTTATCGTTGCACTATGCTTTGCGTATAATAAATCAGCCAACTATTTTATACTCAGTGTTAAGAAATTTACATCCCCTATTCTATTCTCGGCAGGAAAAAACCTGCCTCTCAATCTATCTACTCAGCCGGTAGGTGTTACCGGCTGAGATAGCGACTGCTGGATAAAGGCTTTTTATTTATCGCGCACTTTTGGCGGTGTTTAACAAACCTGACGCTATAAGCAAACTTTAGATTTTAAATGATAATTGAAAATATTCAAAGTAACTTAAAAGTGTTTAAGCGTATTTTCCACCATTTTCTTGTAGAGATTTCTTGAATTTTATGGAAAAATAAGTACAATTTATTATAACTTTCCCTCAAACATTTGTGTTAGCATAATTATAAGTAAATGAGTTATTTTTTTACATTAGTGACAAAAGCTAGGTACTTACATAAGAACGCACATGTTTCAAATTGTCTTGAGGATAATACAATTTTTCTAATTAAAAAAAGATAATGAGATAGATAAAGCGCTAATAACATATCGACCTTAAACTTCCTGCGTTTGTTTTACATTCATTGTTCTAGATGTAATCGATATTACGTCGTAGTAATTATGCGAAATGAACGTTTAAAAAAACAAATAATATAACAAGCGTAAAAAGTTTGTCGACAAAAATGTTCATTAGCGAATTAAATACGGAAAATGTTTCGATTCTTCCGAAGGATCTTAATATGTGTTCACACCCAGATGAAAATTATTATAATAAAAAGTATGATAACTTAAAATAACTGAAATGTGTTGGTTGTTAGGTTCTACTCGTAGTGTTCGTCGCTCTGTGTGCAGTCGCAAGCGCAGGCTACATCGGCGGGTACGGAGGGTACGGAGGATACGGTGGATACGGCGGTCACGGAGACAGTCATGCAGATTACTATGTAAGTTCAATCAAGAAATATTATGACTGTGACAAGAACGGTCAGGCTTTTACATCTTTACTAGATGATTTATAGAGAGACAGGAATCAATCTTTGCCTACGCTTAATGGGACACTGTAGTGCCTGGGAAATTGTTAAGATGTTGCCCAGCACGTAAACCACCCTCTCAGCTTAGCCGGCCATATCCACAGGAAAGACAATGGTCAATACGTGTAGGGCTTACTAGCCGCTGGTTTCCTCACGATGTTTTCCTTCACTGTTTAAAGCTCGTGTTAAAGCGCATTTAAACTTTAAACTTTGGATTCTGTAATAACAGAATAAGGTCTTAGTCTTTTCTATTAGTCTATTGTTTTATTTCAAAAATTAAGTCCCTATTCTATTCTATTTTGACTATTCCATTTTCTTTAATGTGACTGCTTGCAATGGAAAGTTTTATAATTATAATTCTAATATTTTGTTACCTATCATAATCTGTCCTAGAATTGTCGTCGTCTAAGGGAAATGTCTCGAAGGTTGGCCTGGCAATAGAAATTACAACCGTAACCGTCATGGTGTTTAGACACCATAACGTCCCATACTTGCGACATATCGGTAGGCAAATAAAGAACCACGCACCACTTTGCATTGCAACTTGGTTGTTTATACGAATACCTACTGTAAAGTACATGATGCCGTTTTCTAGCTGTTACAAACAATTTTATTGACTATCAAACAGTACTATTAAATAATGCAAGTCATCATGACTTGCATGTTCTTTGCATTATTTTAACCATGTAAGTCTGATATTGTTTTAATGTAATTGTATGCAACATCCAAAAATCTTTCATCGTGTAAATGGGACCTTATTGGCATTAATGCTGTGTAAATAAATGTATTCCAGTATAGCGGATGTCCATTGTCCATATTGAAAATAATTTATTTTCTATGATGACACAAAGAGGTAGGAGCGCGTTGAAGTCTTTTGTACTAGGAACACAAAATTTCATTATTGCAAGTTAATGTAAAAAAATATATTAATGGATAATTATTAGTTTAATATTGTCTTTATTCATTGTTATGAGATATATCGTCAGTAAATATTATGGTCCCCAATTTCCCATACTAATCCTAAGTTTTTCTTACTTACTTTATTTTATGTTTTCAGGCTCATCCCAAATACTCATACGACTACTCAGTAAAAGACCCTCACACTGGCGACCACAAATCTCAATGGGAAACCCGCGATGGCGATGTTGTGAAAGGTAAGACGTATACGTATAAGTAGGAAATTTGATATCACAGATCAAGTGACTGAATTAAGCATTTTATCAAAACCAACTTTAAGATTATTACTTTTGTATTAAGTATGTAGTTTATTTTCTTTTACTTTTCTTCATGAGCAATGAGATCCGTAAATCTAGGTTATGTATGGGTTTCCATAATATATCAGGACAGCGACACCTATCGAAACTCTAACTAACCATTCTTGTTCCAGGTGCATACTCTCTGCTTGAACCCGACGGCACAACCCGTATTGTAGAGTATACAGCCGACAAACACAACGGCTTCAATGCTGTAGTAAAACGTATCGGCCACGCTCACCATCCCCAAGTTTACACAAGCCACCACGATGGTTACGTCGGCTACCACTAGATGGCGCTAAAATAAATGTAATGTTACCAAACTAAACTAAGAGACGGCGTTAGTGGTCGCTGGTTAATCGATCAGAATCTGAGTCGAGCTGTGATAAAATTTTTGGCACTGACGATTCAAAGTCGACACCTAGAATAGTTATATAGTTTGTAAGGTTTAATTTTATGAGAACTAAGTGCAATAAATCAGGTTTTTGTAACGAGATAAGCTGAATAAACTGATTCAGCAAATTTTTGATGTTTTTTTACGCGTAAGATGCTGTATACTTTTGTATACTGTTCTATTTTAGTTTCTCAATTACAATTCAGGAAATATTTAATATTTTTTACAAACTTTGCTCTTCTTTCGTTAGATTCAATACTTATCAGTTTTAGCTAATCAATTAATCATCAAATGTAATTAGTTACCAAGTTACAATCAAAACATTAATGTTCTATTTAGAACTGCAACAATACTGAAAGTTGGTTCATATTATCTTGATAAATAACGTGTATCAATTCATAACAAATTAATAACGAAGTGGCCTTTTTCCCGGTTGAATTCATCATCGTTACGGCAGCAGTTCAGGCGTGAAATTCGGAATGCTGTTGATCGGTCCATAAATAATGAAATAATGATGTGTAGGCATTTCACGTAGTTTCATTAATTTATTTTACTTAACTATGATTTCTCAAATATCTATACATACTCATATTATAAAAAGGGTAATGTTGGTTTGCTTGTTTGGCAGAGGTAATCTTCTAAACTACACAGCTGATTTAGAAAATAATTTCATCGATGTGTAGGGATGGTTATAGGCTATTTAATCCCTGTGGTTTTAATAGTACACGCGTGCAAAGCTAAGGTGTGCTGCTAATAGATTTATAAAGGGGTATTGAAAAAATATTAAGAAAGAGAAAATTTATAACTTTTTTACCAAAAAACTGTGTCCAATATTTAAATTTAGTAAGTATGTCAAAACTCTCATGCTATTAAAAAAATAATAAGTAGTTCAGTGGCAACATACAATGTAACAAAAACTTTACTTTCTATAAGCGTATGTTCACTTGTAAAGGTTTATATGCACTACCCATATTAAGCGCTCTAAGTTAAAAACGAGTGCAACAGTTCCAAACATAATGAATGTATGCATTTGTAACAATATTTAAAAAAAAATTGTCAATGTGTCGACATTGCACATTGACATTGCTGTTGCGTCTTTAATATAAATTTATGCAAAAGAGCATCCATTGATTAAACGTTGGTTGTAGGAAAACATCGTAAAGAAACTAAAGTTAGCTATCAACCTGTCACTTATGAAATGCTTATCTACTTAAATATGTCAGACGCCACACAGCGTCACCTTGTCCGAAGCTATGCAATTTACCTAATGCTCGTGCAATGGTAGCCAGATTACATGCTACTTTGTTTTAAACTCATACATAAGTACTATAGACAAATAACACCCAGACCTAAAACATCTGTAGAACATACAAACATTTGTACAGCGGCGGAGATCAAACCTGCAACCTTCGCGTCGGGTTTTCACCTACCGCGCTACTAGATGTTATATTTGTGCGAACACAGTGAATACTCACCATAACAAGTAAGCGTTAAAAGTGATTTATAAAAGCCTATTGTTATATGACTTCCTGTTTCCTACTTTTTGTTGTAAGATATGGAATATCAGTATGTTCCTGTGTCCACAATTACTACTAAACATCGAATTATTTTAATCTTTCTACGTCTCACAGACTCGAATAGGCCATTTGACAGTATAAAAGGGCTCGTTGAATTGTCGGTCCCGATTTATAAAGTCGTTAAGCCATGACGGAGGCGTTAAGGCGGCCTAGAAACTTCGTCACTAGAGTTGGCCACTTGCTCATACAAACAAACAAACGAACGAATAGAAACAGCAAAAAAATAATTGGTGCAAAAAATTACTTTTAACTTTCTGACACCAACTGATGACATTTTGTTGTCACTACTTATTTCCAACACAATATCCTTTCATTAGTATGTAAAGCAGTGACATAACTGAATATGCAGTAATTATTGTAATGAGCATGTAATAAACCCAGGTATGTGCTGTAAAGTATCTTCTATCAATTGAACATCAAATAAAATGACGTGAAATAACTGGCTATTATATCTTCACTTCAACTTTCTTTGATTTACATACTCATTTGCATTAATTGATTACCATAGATGATAAATGTAAACAGTCTCACGACTGTAGACTCGAGATATACTATACACTCGCATCTTATTCAAACATTACATTTTTTTAAGAGTTTTCCTGTTTTGAGGAAATTGACCAATATTCGTATATTGACTCAGTTGACTGAGTATAAGTTGCCTCAGTCGAAAGGAATATCTAACATAATTACATGTCTTCTTAATTCAGTTCGGTAGATATTTCGTTTAAGATCTTAATGTAGTTCTTCAGATCCTTTAGATAGTTTACACTTGTTAGTACCATTAAATTCTTTTTCATTTTCTTCATTATATTTTCTTTCTCCCTTTATAATTTTACCAAACGTTGAGCTCTCAATACGTATTTGATATAATAATAACCAATGAATAACAACAATAATTTGTAATGCAAATCAGATAGACTAGACAATAAATAAATGAATATGAATATGAATAACTATGAGTACTAAGATGACGAGCGATAGAGGGAAATAGAAGAGAGAAACGTGTTGTGCCGACCCCACTTAATGGGATAAGGGCAGGGAGATGATGATGATGATGATGATGAATATGAATAACTATAAGTACCCTATTAAATTAACACAAATTTCATTCGTCATTACGATTTTATAATTATTCACATTCTATTTCGGTCACTACTTTTCATAGTGCTCCCTTTGTGCAACATGATTCTGTGATCACAGGTTGTTGCTAATTTTACAATTACTTTTACTTGTAGTCATGCCTTACTTTGTTTGACTAGCTTCCCACTGAAGCTTGACTATTTAGATTGGTTAATTGTAGGTCCACAGCACCGGGTTCTTGCCTTACTCTTTTCCTGGTGTATTGGGAGTCGCGATGGAACAAGCCACAGAACCACATATTACATAAGATAATTTGATGTTATTCTTGAGGTTTTGAAATTTTAGAAGGAAGTACCTACTCTTAAAGATTTAGACGAGGTAGGACAAGGAAATTGTAACAAAAAAATATTACTTATACAAAAAAAAATTCAGCGTGACAAGAAGAAGAAAAAAACAAGCTATTTTGGTCAACAACTGGTTTTTTTTCTTCTTTGAGGATAGTATGTAACCTAGGAAGACATAATCCAAGATATAAACCTAACTAATGATCTAAATGCATCCCTATTAGATTAGTCAAAGTGACGGTTCCTCAATATATATACGTAGATACGGGGATGTGTGTGTTTATAAATAGCAAAGCGGTGGACACGCTGTCTTCACAAGCTATCACTTGGATATGGACTAGATTGGATCGTTTTGTATCAGTTGTTCAGTGGTTTTAGTGTGGGTTACGGATGGCTGTGGGTTAATCATGGCAAAGGAGCTAACTATAGTCGTAAGTTATTTTATTATTTTAATAGGATAAGAATATAATAAAAATTATGGATTCAAAGGTGCGACAGACAAGTCTATCTAAAAGAGTTTTCAAAGTCAGTGGTTTGCCCAAAGACATATTTGGTACATTTTAGAAAACAGTATTTGTAAAGGTTTAAACAATAACGTGAGACAATTCGCATCATTTGTTTACAATGTTGTTCCAAAGTAAACGTTGACAGTTGTATTGAAAATTAGCTTCTTCAGTCTGAATTATGTTAGTCTTGTTTTTTTAATTTTTTTATGTTAGAATTTCTTAATGTACTAAAATATTAAGTTAAATTTATTTCAATATTAAATAACAATATAAATGTGTTTTACAGATTCTCTTGGCAAATTTCTTGGCATTGAATTGCCAAGAGGAAGAAAACCTAGTAAATGTTCTGAAAGAAAAGGGTACGGATGACAATGTAAGTAATATTACTACTAACCTTTTCAGGGTGACAATAATTTACTCTATCGAAAAAAATTGTTACTAGTAGAAGCTCATTGCCCTTACTTAGATCATATGAAAATGTAGATAGTAGGAGGAGGTAGAAAAACAGATAAAAAACTTTTGAGAGACCTAGCTGACAAACAAATTGAGTTGTATTTATTCTGAATTGGATTGATGAAAATATTCAGCTCCATTTAGTAGTGATTATTTTTTACACAAAACATGTTTTTTCAAATAAGTAACAAAAGTCGTAGTGGTTATAATCCATATTTGAGCTAAAAAAAGATAAAATAGAAAGTAGTTGCCTGAAATATAATTTTTTATGATGACCTTTTTAAATGACTTAATAATGGACGTTACAACTTCTGTTAGGTTATTTTGTAGTAAAATAAAACATGAATTATGTTCTATCAGTCATCAAATGTTTTCTAATCACAGTAACTTGTATGCAGTATTTACACGCGATTTTCCCTGTCACGTACCGTACACGCATAAACGCTTATGTATAATGAAATAGTGCTGAAAACATAATTACTGGTTTCTATAATAACCGATTTAATATTTTTTGTGCCTTGTGAAAGGTGTAGGAAGGTGTTTTAATTTGAGAAAGTATAAATTGATTTGAATAAAAATAAAAGTAACACTGAAGCATTTGTTTTTGTATCAAGGCCAAAATATGGAACAAAAGAATTGTAAAATACATAATTATAATACTCGTAGAACAGACGCTGAAAGTCGATCATCTAACTTGCTTCTTTTTTGACTATACATGAAATACGAGATAAAAGTACATGTAAGATTAGATTAGTAACGCTAGCTTATTGACTCTTCATGACTACGCAAAATATCGAAAATAGGTTATTTTCGATATTTTGCGTAGTCATGATTTCGATGGTGAATATAATTGAAACTATTTACTTCGTTTTTTTAAGCTCCTAGTCACATTACATAAACAAAAATGTACTTGTATAGGAATTGGCAATCTGATGAAAAATCACGTGATTGGAAATGTCAAAACAAAAGTTTGGCGTAAATGGAAAAGTCGTTTTAGTCCATTGAAATGTTACAATTTGAGGACCGAGTATTGCATTTGTTAGAGGACGCAATTTTATTATTGGAACATGTGTGGGGGATCAATAGAAGCTTAACCTCAAGTTTGTGGGGTTGCCACCCTTGTTTCCCGGCCGCCATCTTGAAAATAGTGGTGAACACGATATCTCAGAAACTATGCGTCTTACAAAAAACTTGTCAAGCTATCATTTGTAGTAAATTCTTTTGCCTACAAATATGTGTCTATAACTTTTTGCCCTAAATCAAATATTTAAGAAGTTATAAGCAAAAAAGTGAGAAATTATTTCTATTTTGCTCTATCACTTCACGCAAAAACGGCTAAACCGATTTGGTTGAAATTTGGTTTGTAGATAGGTGATACCCTGGATTAACATATAGGCTACTTTTTATCCGATTTAAGTTGTTGCGCCCCGCTGTTTCACCCGCGTAAGTCCCGTTCCTGCGGGAAAATCGGGATAAAAAGTAGCCTTTATGTTAATCCATGATATCACCTATCTACATACCAAATTTCAACCAAATCGGTCTAGCCATTTTTGCGTGAAGTGATAGAGCAAAATAGAAAGAATTTCTCACTTTTTTGCTCATAACTTCTTAAATATTTGATTTATGGCAAAAAGTTATAGACACATATTTGTAGGCAAAACAATTTACTACAAATGATAGCTTGACAAGTTTTTTGTAAGACGCTTAGTTTCTGAGATATCGTGTTTACCACTATTTTCAAGATGGCGGCCGGGAAACAAGGGTGGCGACCCCACAAACTTGAGGTTAAGCTTCTATTGACCCCCCACACATGTCCCAATAATAAAATTGCGTCCTCTAACAAATGCAAAGCAAATGTAACATTTCAACGGACTATTTGTAATATGACTATGACCTCTGAAGAATTCGCGATCTACTGTCAACCCATTTATTTCTATGATACTTAAATGATTGTCTTGTAAACAAATAATATTAACCGATAAATAAATATTGTTAAACTACACCATCAATAACGATTACGTAATGTCGCTAAGCTTCAAAAGCTCATTAACTGCGCTTTATTGACGAAATCGACAATGCTTAAAACATAAAACCATAATGAAACCAAATGTTTCGTAACGGTACTTACTGTACCAACAGCTGATTCTGGCTCACCCACTTTTCTCCTCGACACGTTTAGTAAGAGTATTAAAAGTAGATACTATTTACACGATGCAAGATTTTTTACCGGCTTTTATTAAACCAGAAATACATTGTCTACCTCATCTAGCTCATCTCGCTAATGAAACAATGTATTGAAATAAAAGGTCGCGATTTGCCTTTATTTAATGGGAAACCGGTAAACCGGTATCCGGCTTCACTTGAACAGAAATCTCTTTTTACAAAGAATTACCCAAAGCAGCATAGCATTTTTCAAATTCAATGTTGTTTGACGATATAATTATCCCGTAATTATTGTAAAATGCTTGAATACAATACATACGTAGGTACATTCGTGAGCGCATTGAAGTCTTTAGAAATAATTAAAATATTTAGATACTATTGTTTAAAAAAATATCATCGAGAATTTTTTTCTGAATTTCGGGTATTTATCTCTTGGACTCACCACTACAAACAATTGAATTGGATCTTAAAAATGTTATGTAAACATTAATTATTATTGTGTGTTCAATATAATCGTATAATTAGCACTAGGTACATTATACAATTGTAGTAATAAGTTACATTAACAAGTAAGTACATAAATTTTCAAAGCGTGACATTATTTTTTATTTGCATGCTTCTTTGATTGCGTTTCGTCATATTAATGCGGAAACATGCGAAAGTGAGTCTTATCACATTGACACAAAAAGCAGGTTAAAGGAAACGTAGGAGTTAGTATTAAAATCTAGTCAAGTTTTAAGGCTACCTTACTTTTGTTAGGTCTTTACGATTTACAAGTAGGTATTCAAATCTAGTAATGAAGTTTTTGGACCGACGAAGACTTCTGTCGTGTAGCTTTTAGCCCAAAGCTTCCCCGAATAACGGGCGCTACGATGCACTAAAAAGCACTCAACTCAAATTATTTACGCAACAAATATAAAAAACCAATTAACTGAACTCATTTAAGAATTATAAATGAAAAAATATTGAAACATGTTTGGTTCAGATGAAAAAAGTGTCGGCCTACTCATCCTTTCGTAATCCAAACAGTATAGTCGGAGAATTTGTTTTTAGTATATTTTAATGTTGAATAAACCAATTACCGGTTTTCTGTGTAAATAAACCTTATGTCATTGACATTGAGTAACGGTGCGCGCGTCACTGACTCATCTTGAACTTGGGATGCGAACAAGTGACATTTAATGGAATCTGCTTGTTTATCAGAGAACCGGTTTAAATAGTTATTACGTTTGAATACATGGCTATTTATAGTATTTGCTAAGGCTTTATATACCTCTGATGTTTTTTTCGGAAACAAATCTCATCACCTAGTTAAGGCAATCTAGCGCTTGATCTTGGTTTAGGATATCACTCACTATTTAGATTTGGAAAAGCAATTGACGCTTTTCCACTATGAACTCGTTCTGTCCGCATACCTGACTCATGGAAACAATTATATATACCTCATTTATTATTCAGAATATTAAAACGTAATCGATGAGCATGCGACTGTCATAATAATGTAAAATACTGAATGATTACACGCAAAGTTTCAAACGCCTATACTTTTTATGTATAGTTTGGAAAAAGTGATCGATGCTTTAATAAGCAGCTGGTGACACTTTTTTTATGATGTACAGTTTACTTTTTGCAGACATTCACTAAGTTGGAATGAGCAAGTTCAGTGAAATAGTTTTTTGGCTGCTTGATGACAGAGGTAGAAACCGGCAGTTTGTTGTAGCTGAAGTTGGTGGTTTTAATATTTTTATAGAGATATTTTTATCCAGCCACACCCACAATTTTAAATGATTCGATCGTGAGTTAAAGTTGTACGCTAGGGTAAATTCTGTATTGGCATAGGTAGTGATTATTTTTTTGTTTACAGGGAAAATCAAGTTACTCGTTCAGTTACGGAGTATCTGATGTTAGCACAGGAGATATCAAGACGGTTTGGGAGAAGAAAGAAGGTGACTCTGTACAAGGTGATTAATTTTTGTAACTATATACGAGTATATCTTGGGCTATTTGAGTATTTCTTTGGCTGTCTTTCTTAAAAAAATAGATTTTTTTCTTAGACAACAATACAACATTTTATTGAGGTTAAGTCATTAACCTAAAGTTCATTTGTTTTTGCTGCAGGTCACTACAGTGTACTGGAACCAGATGGAAGTGTGAGGTCGGTCGAATACTCAGCTGGTCCCAAAACTGGCTTCACAGCAGTCGTCAACAATGATGAAAGCCAACCACCTGTCCCTAAAGAAACTGGTCGTAACTTCATAGAAGACAAAACCTACAGAGAGTACGGAAGGTACTATGACTTCGCAGATGAGATGGAAGACGAATATGTGGAGAGGAAAAGAACAAAACGGCCCTACGATTCCTATAGAGAACCATCAAGAAACAGACCTTACTCCCTCGACCAAGAACCCAGTGGATATACCCATAGTATAACAATTAAACATCCACGAGACGAAGCGTCACCCGACGAAGCCCACAGTCACGTAGGTTACAGCTTCGACCCAAATTGCAAAACTAAATCGAAAAAAGAAAGTAACGAAAACAGAGATTCGTATTCCAACATCGTAGATTTCGATATAAGCAAGACGAAGTATCCTTACCCAGAATCGTTTAGAGACAATTACGACAAATACGGCGAACCTTCAAACTACGCATTTGATAAAGTGAAGCCGTATGAAAGCTACAAAATCCCAAAATACGAAGAACAAAGACCAGATTCATCAATGAAATACAATTATCCATCAATACCAGACATGCCACGACCCAGTAAATACTATCCTGATGATGCTGAGCCGCCAAGGCCTAAGAAAAAACGTAGGCCTCCAAAGATCCCTGAATACATTAATGATGATTTAGATGATTACATTCTAGTGCCTAAGAAAAAATACAAGCAAAGGAAACCTGAACCAACAGATTACAGACCAGAATTTGATGACGAATATGATCGACCGTATCAATACGAAGAGCAAGAAGACCGCTACCGTCCTTTTAGAGAAAATGCACCTACAGAAGTAGTTAGAAAAGTTATAAAGAAAAAGAAAAAGCCCGTCATTAATTTATTAGATATCTTTGATATTTAAGATACAAATTAGATTATTGAACCTTCAGTTCTCGGAAACTACACAGTTCGGCCGAATTAACTACACATAAGACAGTTCTATAAATCTATAAATCTATAAATTTTGTTAAAACTGAAAGATTGATCGGACTGTGTGGTTGTTATGCTGGAACAAGGTAGGTGATAATCAGGTCAGATTTTAAGTATTATTAGACTGAATTATAATAGGGAAAGTGATCTTAATTTTTGCTTTCAATTCGTGAAACCAAATTGATAAGACTATAATTAGAATATTGTAGATAGTTTCTTAGATGTTTAAGAAATAAATTTAATAAATGTTTCTCTATAATTGATCTTACGTTTTCTTACATTCTACAGCCTTGCTAAGAATTTATTGCAGTCACATAATTTAAGCGTTAAAACTCGCAGATTCTAATAAATATCTAACTTTTTGTTCGTGTTGGAATTTTCTATATACTAATAGTAGTTACAGAACATTGACATCATTTAAGTTACTTTATGGAGTATACACTTTACACATTATATAAAAATAATTATGAAATTACATACAACCTTTTCCTTTTAAAAGTAAAATTTAAAAATAATTATTACTGCGAATACATCCCGAAAAAATGTTTTTTTATCCAAATTAAAGATATATTCCTACATCTGGTTAATAAATCATGCACCACACGGTAATGTGATTGCGCCATCCACAATGATAGTGAAAGTTGAGCAAACTGGAGCGAGTGGGAGTAGCCACACAAGGACGCGAGATCATATTTTTAACCACAATTGAACTGAGCGTGAATCTATTATTGTCTTTATCAAACTTAGTCCTACTAATATTATGAATGCGAAAGTTCGTGAGGATGATTGTTGCTCTTTCACGTAAAAACTACTAAATGAATGTGGCTGAAACTAAAAATTAAGTTAGTTTATATTCTTTTGATATTTTTGATTAACACATAGGCTTTTGATATCGGTATTACCACGGGAACGTGAATTGTTCACCGCGGGGCGCAGTTAGATTATATAAATCGGTGCTTAATCCAAAATCATTCAACTGATAATTTCAATTCTTCATTAGGGGTTCTGTGACCAAGTGGTAAGACAGTCCGGCTTTGATGATTGCTTGTCTCATTGCAAGAATCAACTTTAGTATAAGATTATAAGATTTTTTTTACGTACATAAAATGGACGTAAATTCAAATGAAGTAATAAATTTGAAAAGGAAAGCTAATAAAAACGCTTTACATGTTGACCTTTAGGGTAGCATTCATTAACTCCCTTCGAAAGTGACCCAAAATATTACTCTTGAATGTCATTCCAATTCCAAATTTATATTTGATACATAAAATTAAAATAAACTTATTTTGGTAGGTATTATTTGATTGTTAACATGGGCCTTAATAGTCTTTAAGATCTTCAATATAATGGTTCAAATGCATGAGATTAATGTTAATACTCGTAGTACAGTACAGTAGATACCAATATGGAAAAACAAAATAATGAAAATAAGTAAATAAGAAATAAAAAAATCCTTGAACGTTTCACTTACCGTCATCTAGTCCCTAACTAATCCACTGATTGCTTGTGCGATGGTAACCATTATGACTAACAAAACGCTTATATGTTGATGTAAATACATCTAAGTACCTACACCATTATTTTACATGAAAGAAAATCTGACTCTAGACTAGACAAATATTTGCAGATTACACAAGCAGTGTTGCCGCGGCGGGGACTGAACCCGAAACCTGGCTTTCGTTGTGCCACAGAAGTTTATAATTTTGTAACTTTGACATATTATACATATAATATGTATCTAGAGTTGGCCACTTGCCTTTACGAACTAAGTAAGTCGTAATCATGTTTCGTTTGTAAGGCCGGTATCAAAGCATGCCGGCTAGTATCCAAATAAAAGGTAAATGCTCCAATTGAAGCCTTTCTCCAGTGGTTATGTCGCGTGCCAGTTGCGGCAATGTCGACTGTGTCACGGCCGCCGGTGAATGTACACTGTCCAGGGGCTATTCTGAACACCACAATATCATACAGCAGAACAATACGTCAAAACTGCAAGCATACAGCATGCTAAAAGAAGGTGACGGCCGTTCAGAGTCTACACTGTCCGTGTCCAGGGGCTATTCTGAATACCGCGATATTTATTTACATGAGAACTATATGCTAAACCTGCAATCTTACACCATGCTATAGATAATAAGATGACGACCGTCAATGAGACTACCACTGTTCTGTCTAAACACTTCGACACACTTCGATTACAGCACAACAATACGTGTTTACATATTTTGTTTTTCTGCCAACACCAGCAGGAAAAATGATTTATTAAAGGACTAACATATAAATAAAAAATAAACTTTATCGGGTTTGTATCATGCTGGTGCAGAATAACCACCTGCGTAGTGAGTAACTGAATAAAACATCGAATCGTGGGATTAGGTTTTGTGTCCTGTCTCATTTGTTTTTGTGTGTCCTTTGTCAATTAAGTATATTAATGTTGAACTGTGTCGTAAATTTTATTTAATAAAGTACACGTCGAGGTCGCCGTGAAAACGTTGGCGGTACGTCAACTTTGACGAAGGATACAGCCAAGGATAAAGATGGTTGGAGGAGTTTTCCCTCTTGGCTCCAGCATCCAGAATGTCAAACAGTGGGACGAAAGAAACAAATAAAAACAGTAATTGTAAGATAGATACTGTCTAGACTACACTTCACTCTTCTATTATATCGAAAGAGATGTGCTCGGACTGTAACAAGTGAAAATATTATGATTTTTACTGGTCCCTATATTATTAGGCCATATTTTCATGTACCTATTGGTATATTGTATATATAAATAAATGATTTAGGCTCATACACTATATCAATGTCTAATCTCATATGCCATGTTCTATGCATGTTGATTGAGCGTCAAACAACTTTATTAACCAACGAGTACATACTAATTATTCAAGTACAATATTTAAGATTAATGAACAGACCTTAAAAGCTTACACATTAGTACTTAGCATGTGCTAACTTGTATGTACTTAATGTATGTATGCATATTTCCAGCTTGCGTATGTGATTAAAATGATAAATGAGGTAGGACACAGTTAATATTTTGGTGTGGATATTTAGTCAGTAGTAATTATTTCAAGCTAAATAATAGATTATCAAGATTTCGTGACTAGTGCAGAAACATTCCACTGATATGCTAAATAAAGACAAACTTATTTTTGATTAAATAAATGTAGCCTTATATTGTAACACAAGTTTAACACTAAAGTTACATGGAATGGTGTAATTTAGTCTGTGTCATTAGGCATGCCAGTATCTATGTTGTCTAATTGATTATGACTACTGGAAATCCTGTCCTTCAAATTCAAATAGAGCAGTCAACATATTTTTCATAGCAGCAATATTAGCTACCAAGTATAGAACGTGGAATTCCAACAAGTCTGTAATATTAAGTCTCTACACATGCTTTCTATAGACACTTAGCGGATAGTTGATAGCGGATGAAAATAATCGACTCACGATTTAGTTATCGCGAGTAATCATAATAATATACACTGGCATAAAGTCTCATTTACACGATGCCTGGTTGTATACAAATAAGTTGAATCAATTTTTGACTTCCAAATTTAAACAATGCTTTAACCACGCAACGCAACTCATGATGACAGTCACCTTGAACTATATGCAAAAGGCAAGAAAGTTGCATCTTGCAAATAGGACTCAACTAACCACTCAGATCTGTCAACATTTTCTGGTCCAAGAAAACACAGCTTCTACCAAAAAGGTTTGCTTTTATTAAAAAAAGTGTGCCTGCTCTTTCTCTACCAAGATGCCTTGTGAATATCACGCAACTTATATCTGTGACATAATATAATATATTGTAACATGTTTGAACATAATTGTTTATTTTTCCTAATAAATAAAATAAAATAAATAATGTTGTAGCACACCACCAAAAAATATAATAAGTACTCAGAGTTTCTCTTCAGCCTTCGCTGTTCATAACGGTAGGTATTTTGAGCTTCCAGGGTTTTCTTATTACATTGAGCGTAATATAATTGTCCGCTAGTTATCCATAGTTCTTCATACATTTATTTGTGTTATCTTATCAAGTGCACTAAATCATTAATCCACACCTTAATCCAGTTTCCCGTACATGTGAGTGCATTGTGAAATACAAAACTATTTTCCACACGAGGCTATTCAAATGATTGCGGTCTGA